>VDFB02271358.1:676600752-677130172 GCA_007258455.2 Sequoia sempervirens
GGAAAATGAATATTTTTTCTATTTGTTTCTTGATGTCAATTAGACATCACTTTTTCTTCAATTTTTTAGCATTTCAAAATCTTCTCTTAAATTGATAAAAAAATAATCAAAACAATTTTAAAAAAAACTAAAAAATTACAAGAATAAACTTCATCAAGAGTTATACATTTCATTAGTTTAAATCATTTTGAAATTTAAAATATACAGACCACTTTTATGTGGTCAAAGTTGAGAATTTTTTGGTGTTGGCCGATTCCTTTATAATGTGTGACACAAGTTTTTACTTATACCCTAGAGACGACCAATATGATATCATACGTTTCTTCTAAAAGGTTATCTTGGAGTCGACCTAATTGAGATTTTGTGTTGTTTCAGAGGATATATATACAAGATCAAATTTATTTGTGAAAGTGAAGAAGTTCAGAGAATTGTGACAGAGCACTATGTTGAAGATGAAGTGTGTGAATTCTGTGTGAAAGGTTAAATGTGTGAAAAAGGGATTGCAACATCAACATATGTTAGATGCTTCTTCATAGCAATTCAAATTCTATTTCTCACTATAATTTTAATGTATCCTACTATGAGATAGTGAGTCTCATTAGGTCCTTTGTATCTTGCACTAAGGTTGTACACCTTAGTTCACAAGTCCATAGGTAGTGAGCCTTCAACAACATTGCAAATCTTGTTAGCAGTGAGATACATTTATTGTGAGTTAATCCTCACCATGGTTTTTCCTTCATTGGGTTTTCCACATAAAAATCCTACTATCTTTGTGTGGTACATGTTTTCTCTTTTCCTCTTCTTTCAATTTATGTGATGTGATGTTTAATCTGCAAATGGGAATGGTTAGTTTTAATATATGATGATTCACCCCCCACTCTCAACACTAAATTATGTTTAACAATTAGTATCAAAGTGAGGTACATTGAGAAGCCTAACAATGGAGGTAGATATTTCTCTTGAACATGTGGGGTTAGTAGCAAAGATCAATGATATGTTTGTTACTTGATTTTTAGCTTTCAACTAAAATTAGGTAACTTAGTGTTTGTTCTTTTCATGTTGTTTAAACATTTAAAAGATAAACCATAAAACTACTAGTTTCAATATGCATGAAAGAGTGATTGTCAAATGAATAGATTACATTTTGTCATTTTAATGTTGCAATTACAACAAATGAGAAAGAGAATCATAGATATACAAATGTAATCTTTTATTGATAATCCTAAAGTGTACATGTCCCTCACAAGCCAAGGGACTGACTCTCTTATTCAATGAAAATATGAAGCAATTCATACATGAATAAGTAAAGTAAACAAGCAATGTGCATATAAGAATGGAGCTAGTCATTGCCTGAGACTGACTGGCTACAGGTTGCCCAACTGCTCTGTTGCTGCTACCCCGAGCTACTTATGTCCTCCCTAGCTCCGTAGTGCTCCTAGCCCCTGCATCTAAAAAAGCAATGATATTAGAGCAAGGCTCTAAGTAATGAAAGATTCAATCCTTACATACATACCTACCTATGCATGTATAAACTGATCCATAAGTGCATAAAATAAGCATGCAAACCTTGGATGTCTTGGAAAAAAAATAAGTCATCAAACACATCTAACATATGCATTTATTTTCTAACTATTTGCTTCATGTGTAGATTTAGGACAAGTCTAGTTACTGTTTTGATTCGAATCAAATACAACATGTGGGGAAAATGTGGCTCCCACAAGGGTAGAGCTCGACATGCTTTGAAAGGGAAAGGAAGTTGCAAAACTTGATCAAAGATTTATCCATTATCAATGCATTTAATCAATATGGAATCACACCAGTTGATCAACTTTCATTATCAGATTCAAAAGATGTAACATATTGTGCTGATATGTCCTTCAATCTTCTTAAGAAGATCCATGATCTGTTTATAAAGGAGGTGACTTCATAGACACATCAAGTTCAATTATGCATCTCTTGAACAATGAGGAAGCATTTCAAGATGTTGTCAAGCCCCTCTCACTGTAACCCTATTGGGCAGTCACACATCACATAGGAAGGTGAGCTTTTAGGTCACTCACATATGTGACATGCGACTGTCCAATAAAGTTAAAATGAGGAGACTGTGTATTTATTACACATAACCAGAAAGAGAGCAATGGTTGGGTCAAGGTCATGATACAAGTACAAGGACAACACCTTTGCAAAAGCTACATGAGGCAATGGAATTGATATTGTTCATTCATAGGTGTACTTTTGAAAATGAATGCAGTAAGTGAAAGTCATTGTCATCGATAGGGACAGTAAAAAAAATGCATGCTACAATGATCTCATGAAGGACAATAGTGATAAATGTATACTACATGACAGTAGAGGTAGCTACTATATTAAAAAATGGAGCAAATGAGCCATGCAATGAGGAGTACAACCAACTAACAACAAACATCAACTGCATATACATCACAGAGCTTGCAAGGTTGACAAGCATGGGGAAGTATTAAAAACAAAGCATAATTGTTTTCATGGAAAAGAAACATGGTCATCTATTTTTCTTCCCTCATAAGTGAGATGAATGAAAGTTATATGTTGTCTTTTAGATTGAGAACAGGATAAGCTTGAAAGCATTCCAAGCATGTCAAACAGGACAACAAAAAAAAAAAAATCTGAGGTTGCACAAGGCTTTATTCAAGGCCTTCTCAATCAAACATTAGAAAAACAAGTTGCCAGATAACATTCAATGCACGATGGTTTAAAGTTGACACAAAAGGAAAAGACATTCAAGAAACATCAATTCTAGTTGACACAGATATATGCTTATCATGAATATGTCATTACAAGAATTCATGACAACAATAGAACCCTCATATGGTGTGATCAAGATATAATTGCTATGCCATGACACAAGGGATAGGGGTTTTCTATTCTCCATACTCCTATGTAAATTTTTGAACAAGTTTCCAAATGGTTTCCTCTGGAAATGATGCCTTTAAGCATATTACAAAGAAAGGAAAAGCACTTATAATAAAGATGGCAGTGGTCTTGATTGAATTAGAGGAGCTCATGAAATTCAATTGTTGAAACCATCATGAATCATGGAGCTTTAGTGAACAAAGCATAGTCATGAATATGTGCAGTGCCATTGAAGGTTACAAATTTATCTTCATGATTATCTATGAACTTGAAAAAACAAATCAACAGTGAATGCAAGGTGCAGTCATTACATAAAGAAATTACTTATGGCACTGCTGTCAAAAAGATGCTATTGTGATAGTGTCTCTACATGTAATGCAAGGAATAATCCTGATCATCAGAGGACATGAAATATAGTCCATTCACAACAAGTTCAGAGCTTAAGTAAGGAGAAGTCCTAGATTCAATCAAAACAGTGGCAACTATTAATTCTAATGGGGCAGTCATATGCATTGACAGACATAGATGTGCTTCAAGGTAAGTCACCAATTAATGAGTAGTTTTGTCAATTCAATGCATAAACAATGGGATGCAACAACCAATGAAAGATCATACAAAGTTGTGGAGAAGAAATGAAAGTGATAATTGTAACTGCAATTTTGAAGAAGTGTAATCATTCTATTCTTGAAGAGCAACACTTTCCCATTCCTACTTTATCCTGAAGTTAGGAATACATCCTCTTGAAAGAAATAAGAATCTACAAAAGAGTGAGGGGAGCTTAATTCAAGATTTGCATCTGTTGGGTCAACTTTCAAGGAGCTTTACATTGATAAGGACAATGACCATGAAGTGTGGAATACATGTTATTCATAGTGACCAAACCCATTTTGGGGTTTTTGTTTTCAAAAACATTCTACAGAAAGGAAGTGCTATAGAAAACCTAGTTAAATTCCCACTAAAAGACACATTTTTCTACAAATTGGGGCTTTCATTATACCCATAATGTGCAATGACATTTCCTCATTTTTTGCAGCAAAATTTGAAGTTGCTTGTCAAATTGAAAAAATACCCATATGGGTTCACCATGAAAATCTGATATAGAAATGGCAAAATGGAGAATGTCCTATAGGGATCAGAAAATGAAAGCCATTTCATGTGTTTCTAATAGGCCATGGTGAATATTGGCCTTTTTTTATGCAAATATGGAAAACCCACTTGGGTTTTTTTAAAAAATGGAGCCACATTGTTATATTTTGCAAGAAAGTGGAAAAACTTGCAAAATCATCTATTTTTTTGCAACAAATCTGAGCTTTTCAAGAAAATCAAGAAACCCACTTGAGTTCTTTACAAACAATTGTAGATTCAACAAAATAGATGCTACAGGAAACCCAAATAGGGGTTTTTGGAAATTATAGTGAAAATGAAGCAGAAAATCATGAATGGAGAAAACCCAGTTTGCATAATGGAGGCCGAGCCCACAACAATTTCTTTCTTTTTCTACATTCCAAGAAAACCATCTGGGTTGTTAATATTTGTGAAATACAAGGAAGAAATCAAAAGATAACATGAGGGTTTTTAGAAATGAACATGAAAGACACATTTTCCTGTTCATAGCCCAGCATTTATCCTTTTGAAAACAGAAGCTAACTAGTTTATTCAAATTGCATAATCAGCATTTAAATTCACCAGAGTTTAACAAACGAGAATACTAAAGGCCTCATCTACATCTCTTGCTCATGAAGAGCAAACTACCGGAGGTCAAATGGAGCTGTCCGAGTTCGAAAGCATTGAAACGTAGGCTTCAGTCACTCAAACTTCCTGTCGCTTCAACTAGACTTGAAATGGCGACTGTATGAAGGAGAAACAACAAAAGAAAGAAATAACATATAAAGTGGTTAGAAATACTACAGGCCGTGACTATTTGCTCACAATGGCTTCTCAATATGTGAAAAAACATAATTTTTTGCCAGAAAACCAATTTACCATTGTTACAGGCTTCTTTTCATCAGAAAATGTCAAAAAATCAACAAAATCGACCAAAGATAGCATCATTTTTCTGTGCTTTTCCAAACCCCATGGCGGGAGAGTGTTCCAGATTTTCCTTGACCAACAAAATGATGTCTTTTGCCTCATGTCGGTATGTTTTGATAATTAGGGTTTGAACCTTGTTTGAATTCCAATGGGATTTTTTAATCCCCTATTTTAAAATCAAACATGGTAAATGTAATGGGGGCCGAAATATGTGTGTTCTCTGCATCTGGCTCTTAGTTTTTTCCCATTTTTTCAAACTTTGCTAAGTCCTCAATTTGCAAATGGAGTGTGCCATGCAACATGATATGCCCTTTGATTTTTTACCTCAACATCACATGACTTGGAATACACTTTCCAAGGGGTTTGGAGGTCGACCTTTTGACCAGGTATGTTGAAGACTATAATTCCTTTGCAAACATGTGTTTTTCCATGTGTGATCAAGAATGCAGAATGAGGTAGGTTGATGGTCAAGTGCCTTTGAAACTTTTGGGGACTTTTAAGATATGATATTATATGTTGCATTTTTTTTCAATTTTTGAAAATATCATGTAAGTGATTTGAAAATCACTCTCAGTTTTCTTTTAGATGCAAATGTAATACATACTATGGTGGGGTCCCTTGTCTTGTGCTTAATTGTAAAGTGACTTGTTAAGTGATGTTTTATGAATCACTTATCAAGGTCATTATCTTTAAATGTTTTAAAAGCAGTGTGTTTTCAAAGAACACACATATTGCATGATGGAGAATGTGGTCAAGTATTTTATGAGGACCAATGATGACTTGCAGAAATGTGAGATGTGTGGGATGCTATTTTGACTTATTTTGGTGGGAAGGAGGCCATCTGGAGGCATTTTTTGTCACATTTTTGGGGTGACTATTGACTTGGCCTATTTTTTTCTTCATGTGGAGAACATTTTAGAAAGTTCTAGAAGGTTCTTTTGGGGCCTTTTCTATTTTATTCAACCAGAATCTTCTAGAAACACTTGTGTGAGAGGTTTCAGGGGTTTTGGCTTAAGTATGTTCATTTTGAACATTTGAGGGAGTTCTTTCTTTTCTAGCAGGAGGATAGCTTTACTTTCTTGGAGTTATTTTCATGGAGCTGTATTGTAACTCAAACAGACCTATTATGTAGTAAGCACTTTGAATTAATAAATTGGAGCTTTTTTATCTTCTCTCTTCATGTTTTATGGTATGCCATTAATGGTTGATCAGTCTATTTTGTGAAAAGTCATCTTTCCTTGCAAACTTGTCCCATGTCTCCTGCATCCATTTGACATAAAATGTATGTCTATAGGTTATAAGCTGTGTTGTTTAGTGGTGTTATTGACTGTGAAAATCTATTTTCATTTGAAAGCAGTGTTACAAACCTCCTTATAAATTATTGATGTGAACTGCATTGGAAAGTGAGTTGTGTGAGTTAAGCTTTGAGATATTAATTTGAATGTGTAAGGCTATTAATAGGTCTAAGTTGTTTTGGTGCATCACCTTAGGTTCTTTTCAACATTAGGTTTTTTTTATGCAAATTATTACCCTTATCTTAGAGATTCAGTAGTTAGGTGGCATCAAAAGGGGAAGCCAACCCTTATCACTGGAGGTCTGCTTTCAAACAGGTTACCCACAATTTGAAAGCAGTCCCATGTTAGTCCAAATCTGCTAAGTTCACTCAAGGTTTAGCAAATAGGGTACAGATTTGGGGAGCTAACAATGTTCATTCCAAAACTAGATCTAGAAGCACTGAAACCTGAAGGATGGGATATCAATCTAGATGATTGTGAAGTTGATTTTGAAGGAGAACTCTGGTCTTCTCTTGAATATTTGGATGAAGCAAGATTGCAAAATATAAAATATGAGTATATATTGGAAAAATCAAAAGAGACAATTGAAAAATTGAAGGAAAAAGCTAAAGAATCAAAAGAAGATATTGGAAAATTGAAATCTCAAATAGGAGGAAATGAATGTGAGACTAAAATCAAAGAAGCTGAATTTGTGATCTCTAATTTGAAAGTTAAGGTTGAATAAGGAAAGTGGATTGAAGATTGCTTGAATACCAAGATAAATGATAAAAATGTTGAATGTTCAAAGTTTGAGGAAGAGATAGTATCTCTGAGAAAAGAACTTGAAAAAGAAAAAGAGCAAATTGATAAGGGTGTAAAACTAAAAGGAGGCTCTGAAATTCTTAATGAATTGATTAACTCTCAAAAGCCATATAAAGAGAAGTTTGGACTTGGTTTTGAAAAAGGGAAAAGTCCCATGATCAATGCATCTGTAAACCTGTATGATAAATTCAAAGTAGAAGGAATGCTTGAAACAAGGAAGGAGAAATCCTGCATTAAAAAACATAAGGATACATCCTCCGAAGATGCAAAGAAAAATGAAGAAGCAAGAAAGAAGGTGGTTTCATTCCTATTTGGAACTGTGCATGGGGGAAAATCCAAGAGCGTAAACAAGATAAATGCAATGAAATAGAAACTAATCTAATCAAGATCTTAGATAAATCCAAGAGCGTAAAGAAGAATTTAGATCTATTCCTTCACTCATGAAATGACTTTCTAAGCTATTGAAAATGAATAATGAAATCCTATGATTATCAAAATGAATTCAAAACAAAGGAAAGGTTACCATCCCATGTTAGAGTGTATTTGCAAGATGTCAGGTTGTTCATATCACTACAAATCCTCCATTGTTGCATGCGAGAGCTTTGAGCAATGATGCATGTGTTTGATCGAAGAAATGTGTTGAAGCGTTGCCAATGTTGGTTATGATCTTGGTAGTACTTTGTTGTGCAAAATAGGTTGATTCTTTTATCCTCTTTTTGTGAGTAAAGAGGTTTGTTATATAGAATTTGTGTTTTGAAATGGATGATCAAGATCGTATAGTAGAATATCTTGATCGACGATTGAAAGATGTTGAGAGGATTTAGATGGGCATAATCTGTGCAAAATAGATTACATGATTAGTGTGATTGAAGAAATAGATTGAATAATCTGTGGGATTGGGAAATAGATTGATCAGTTAGGAATATAGATTGATCAGTCAGGAATAGATTGATCAACCAGGAATAGATTGAGAAATCAGGGGATCTTAATTTACTCAATTAGGAAAGTGGTTGAGAATGATTAATTAATTGATTTAATTAATTAATTCATTTTGGAGTTGAACGTGCAAATCAAGTTTGACTTTTGTAAACAAAGTTGCATTAGTTTTGATTTGATTTTTGATGATGATTTGAATAGTTTATTCAAATTATTCAAATTTGGAGGGAAAATGAGTTAATTAAATTATTATGATTTAATAATTCAATTGACTTAGGGGAATAAAGTGATTTAGCAACATAATTAAATACTTGGTGTTATTTAACTAATCAAGATGAATAATGTTAGATTAGGACTTTATTAAATAAATGTAATTTATTTAATTGGTCGAAATGATAAAACGTGAACTAATTAAATAATGTCGTTTTATTCAATTAATAGCAAAATTAGGGTTTTAGGACTTTATTAAATAAATGTAATTTATTTAATTAGTCAAAAATGATGAAAAAGTGAATTAATTAAATAATGTCGTATTATTCAATTAATAGGGGAAATTAGGGTTTTTGAAGCAATTGATGTGAAATGCAGTGATATTTGATGATAATGGTGCCGATGATGTGAAAATGTCATTTAGTATGTGTGATAAGTGTTAGGTCAATTTTACATGTCTACATTTTGCCCCTCTTTGATACAAAGTATGTGTTGCTTTGTTTCAAAGATTCAATGCTAAGATCAAGATTTTGGAAAAAAATTATTCCCCACTGTGCCCGATGGTTAGCGGAATGATGGTAGGACTTTGTGTCACCCCCTCAAGAGGTTGGCCAAAAATTTTTATTTTGAGGTCAAGCTCACAACACTATTCTATTTCAGTTCCAATGTGTAGAGGATGAAAAATTAAGTCTATAGGTCCCTCGTTGCTCATTCAAATGTTCCTGGGAGCTCCTGATTTTAACCTAGGAAGGTTCCCTAAGTAAAAATTAGGGTTTCCTAGGTAAAAATTAGGGTTTTTGAGGGTTAAAATAGTTAATTAGGTTTCTAATCACCTCATTTTCACTTTGAACCTATAGAGAATTCTTTCCTCTAGATTTCTCATTTTTTCAATTGTTGAGGAGCCATGGTGTTGATTAGGGGAGCCCCACATCATGCAGACACCATTCAATAGTATGGATGGCTCGCAGGCGTTGGTGCCCCGGTATGCACCCTCTTGATTCTCGTTTTCATCTTTCTGTGTTTGAGCAATTAATGCACAAAGTCAAACTTGTCAATAGCGTAGGTTTTATGTTTTTAGCACTTTTGCTTCAGTTTTAGCACTTTTGATATACTTTTACGCAATTGAGTTCCTTTTGCTCCTTTGACCTACTCTTTTGCTTTTGCATTTTGCCTTTAACATATTTTTGCACCTTTTTGTTTTTGCTTTCATTTTTCGTGCACTTGCTTTCAATTTGCGCCTTTGAAATAATTTTGCACTTTTGACATTTGCTCTTTTGAAATTTCCCACCGCTTTTGTCAAATATTCCTCGCATTTTCTTGTTTGTATTGCTTTTGCTTGAAATTTCATCGCCTTTGCTAAAATTTCCGTAGTTTTGACTTTTTTTGGAACCCTAAGTTAGTTTATTCATTGTTTTCATTTTGTTTTGTGTGTTTAGTGTGAACCCCTAACATCTTAGGTTGAAATGATTATAGGTGGTCCTTAAACCACTGCAGTCAAGGGAGAGACAACCCCAAGATCTATTCAGTTTGATTACTATTTTTAACATATTGGAGCGAGATATTCTCGATGATTTTGGTTTGTGACACATTTGTTATATTCCTACTATTTGTTGCCACACTGCAATGATGACCGTGCTCGTAGAGAGGTGGCATTCAAAGACTTCCTCATTTCATTTATGTACAAGGGAGGCTACCATTACCCTCGAGGATGTGTGGAGGATCCTCTGCATACCTATCCATGGTGAGCTCGTTACATACTCCATTCAACATGGTACCCATGCTATGTGGTGTGTGCTCGGTGTGAGACAATTGGAGGTTCGCCAGTCAGAGATAGATTTATCTGAGTTTGTTGGTAGTGTCGATCTTGTTTCCCTTGTTTTGTGTGGTTTGGTGTTGGATCTAGTTGTTCTTGATAAGAGAGGCCATCAATTCCCTATGGGATGGGGTATACGTATTAAGGGGATGTTTGAGTATGGGACTAGATATGCATGGGGTCCCTATCTTCTCACCCACCTATATAGAGATATGCATGAAGTTGCATATTGAGGTGGGAAATATATTTTTGCAGGTGTCTCTCTTTTGCATGTAAGGTCTTGGGAGCACATTATAGTTGCTCGACTTGATGGTGTATAGGATCATACTATTGGGGATTCGTACTCTTATCATTCTGGAGATTTCATTCATTATACCTTTCTTAGACAACTTTTCTACTGGCATCGTGTATTCGATGACATGCTAGGTTTTGTTTGGAGACCTTATATGGATTATGAGGCATGGCTCGAGGATCATGAGAAATTGGTATACTGCAAACAAACCAGATGGTTGATTGGTCATACATGTTCTCTTCTAGAGCAATATTTACCTGACAGAGTATGTAGGAAGTTTGGAGAGTTAGGTTTGGTTCCTTGATGCATATGAGGCTCGGTTCATTTAGACCACCAAAGAGGTCCATGTATGGGGTCTATAGCTTGATCAGGATGTTGTTGCTGAGTTTAGAGCTATTTCCTCATTTGGGTGGGATCGGCCCTAGCGGATCTAGGTACCACTCCCAATTTTGATTAGTGGTAGGCATGACATATGCCTTTGAGATTTACAGATCTTGGTGGTGATCCCACAGTGGGAAGAGTAGGTATCATAGGTCAGCATGGAGAGAGACAACACATTGAGATCTTAACAGATTAGCTTGGTGGGGCCTAAAAAGATGGCACACAAGGTGATCAGGGTGATCAGATGCCTCAGGTTCAGGGACAAGTTCTAGGTCTCCCTCCACCCCCTAGGGATGGAGGTGCACAGTTGGATGTAGAGATAGGGTGATGACAAGCCGCAGAGGCACAAATTTCCATATTGATAGAAGAGAGAGATGGGTTCAGAGCATAGCGAGATATAGAGATTGGGAATTGTCTTGTTGCTGAGACATAGTTGTAGGTCGTTACCACATAGAGGGATAGTCTGAGGATAGATCATGTAGCCTTCATGTTGAGCGAGATCGGTTATTACAAAAGGATACATATTACCAAACTCTATATGATTCTTTTGTTCCTCGGGCACAACAATGACTGAGATTCAAAGAGCCTAGTGTTGCGGGTGGTGGTGCTGAGTCAGGTGGTCATTCTGTTAGACAACCAGATCAAGATGGTGATCTGTATCCTGGTCTACAGATTCCTCCCCTTCTTTCCGGGTAGTGGCATTCTATTCTTGATCTTTATGATGTTTATTGTTAAGAGACTTTATATTGTAGACATGATTTTGTATCTACATTCATCGGCCCAGTCGATGCCTTGTATATATGTATTATTTTGTATTATCCTATCACACTTTTTTCACTAATGATGATGTTTCTCCTTTTTTGATGATGATATCTATGAGATATACCTTCTTTGATTCAACTTCATTTATATGTTTATGTGATGCTTTATGGATGACGATGTATGATGATGTATGTTTATATATGTTTTTTTGTATTTTTCTGATGTATGCATATGATGTGAATAGATGGATCATATTGTATGCCATATGATGTTTTATTATGTATGTGATGATGTTGATATATGATGGATGTATGTCATCTATTCATGATACATGATGTTTTCATTGCTTTATTATCATCATGATATGTATTGACAACATTGTGGATGCAGGATGGATATGGTACTAATGATATTGTGATGTAGGATGGATGTTAGTTGTAGAAGAAATATTTGATGATGGATACAAATTTGATGTTGTTAGTTTTTGATGTGTTGCTTTCGATTTTCCTAGAGGCTTCACATTTTGAATAATCCTTATTGATGTAGAAAATAGACACGATGCACCAGGGTATTAATAAACAAGGTGGCGTTGTATCCATTGTGTGGACTTTGACTCAACAAACAAAGAATATTCTTGCTCATACCAGACATAAAAAAAATTTGTTTAAAGTATAGGGTTGGGTTGTGTTAAAATTTTTTAGACCATTTACATAGAGAGGTATAGAATACCTAACATACGACTGCTTCATGAATTGTTTCACCACAACTTCCATACACTCAATAAAGCAAGTATTCACCATGGTAGTATTACAAAAAAATCCTACAAAAAAAAAAACCAAAATGATGCTCAATTGCCCCCATTCCTTCCTCTCTAAATCCTTATGGACATCCTTAAGAGATCCTTGGAATGAGTCAATAAAATAAATCATAAAAATACGACTAAAAAAAGATAAAAACAAAGTTGCAGTATCACTTGCCATATCTGCTTTTAGGTTTCAAGCTATTATCTATTGTTGATCATGTCTATCATAGGAATGAATCTGTTAAGACATATCTCAGGATGTTGTTGGTGAATTTTCAAAAAGATAGGTAATTGATACATTGGCATTGTTGTTCTCCAATTGTGATAAAATTTTTATGATTTCTTGAAAGTTCTAACTTTTGATGTTGCTTTGTTTGTTGTTTGTTTCATCAAAGGGTGAGTGTGATGATTTTTTTTATTATGGATGATGTTTTATTGTGGATAGGTGATGACGAAGATAGTATTTTTGGATCTTTTCAAATGTTTTTATGCTTTTTGATGTTATCTGATGTTGTTTTTGGTGTTTTGTATTTTTTGGCGAATATTTTTGGATTTTGCATTTTTGACTAAGTTGAAAGAAATCATGATAGAAACCTAAGGGGACTGACCTAAGGCCTCGGGGGCTAATTAGAGATAATTCTTTCCTATGTTATACACACAAAGACCACGTAGTTCAACTAGTTGACTCAAAGCACAAACTTGTTTTTGGGATTTAAACAACATCAATAACTTGGATTGATATTCCACTTTTGTGTCTAGAGGATATGTTGCGGGAAATATACTTGAACTAACTATGAGGTTCAAGCAAATGTTGATATCGTAGACTGTTTGAGTGAAGGAATAATCTAATGATGTTTCATTTTTGATGTTTTCAAATGTTTTTGATTTTTGCTATTTTGACCATGATAGGACGCTCTAAGATCTAATCCACGAACAACTTCGGGAAGTTTCCCCAGTTGGAGACAAGACTACTTTCCTCAATCAGTAACAATCCATGGTTGGATACATGTTTTATTATGAAATGAAAGCATGAATGTTTTGGATAGTATCGATAGATGATGATGCAAGTCTTACTCAAACATAACACCTATTTGCTAGGTTTTCACTATGGTACCTATTCTAGAAGCGCCACAAAGTGGTTTTCACTCAAGGATTTTTTTATTTATCTTTACTATTTATCTTACTTTTTTTTATTTTTTGGTTTTTTTTATCTTTTCCATTTTTTTGGATTTTTACCCTTTTGCCTGGGGTATTTTGATGTGCTTTATGTGTAGAAATTCTTGAGATGGCTGCTATTCAGTGGTTTAGTTAGGGGTTCTCCTTTAGGAGTAGCCAACTAATAAGCCCTAGAACCGTAGCTTGTTGTGATGGTTGGGTTTAAATTTTCCTTTTCCATCCTGATTTAGTTCTACCTTTTGGTTCTCCTTGAGCACTAGGTCACCAACTTGAAAGTTCCTGTCTTTGATCTTTTTGTCATAGATTTTTTTGAGACGATTATGATAAACCTGGAGATGGTTTAATGTGCTCAAACATCTTTCATCTACGTTCATTTATCCTGGATACCTGATATTCTTCATTGTTGACCATGCCTTTTTATGAGATTCACAATGAGGGGATTTTGACCTCGATAGGTAAGACAACCTCTGATCCGTAGACCAAGGAAAATGGTGTGGCACCTGTAGGTGTTTAGATACTAGTTTGATAAGCCAATAGGGTAGGGTTTAGCTGCAAATTCCAATCACAACCGGCTTCATTAATAGTATTTTTTAGTATTTTCAATATGGTTTTATTAGACACTTCAGCTTGATCGATTCCTTGGGGGTAATAGGGCATGGAGAATCTATGGTGGATAGAAAATTGGGAGTGAAGTTCTTGGATGTCTTGATTTTTGAATGGGGTCCCATTGTCCATTATTATCGTTTGGGGAATCCCATACCTACAAATTAGATAATTTAGAATGAATTTTTATATCTTTTTTCCAGTGATGTAGGTCAATGGAATTGCCTCTATCTATTTAGTAAAATACTCTATTGCTATGATAATAAACTTGTGCCTGTTAGATAAAGTGGGTGAAATCTTAACTACTAGGTCTAATCCCCATTGTGAGAAAAGCCATGGTATTGTGATGGGTCTCAACTCTTGTGCTGGTGCATGAAAAAGGTCACTCTACTACCGACATTGATGACATTTTTTAGAATATTAAATGCATTCTTGTTCCATGGACGGCCAATAATACCCCATTTTGAGCATTTTTTGGACTAGGTTAGGTTTGCTAGAGTGGGACTCACAAACAACTTCTTGTACCTCTTGTAAGGCTATTTGTGCTTCTTCTACATTAAGAAACTAGAGTAACACACCATCTAGACTACAACGGTATAGGGTATCTCCTAGGATTTTAAAGCAGGAAGTTCTACAGGTGAAGGTTTTCTTTTGAGTGGTTGTTAGGTCAAGTGATATGATACCATGTTGGATGTAGTTAAAGGTATCTTGGTACCATGGGGAGTTAGGACCAACAACAACACATACCAATTTTGATTTCAAGATGTTGAATGTAGGTACGAGTAGTTGTTCCATGAGGAACTCATACTTAGGAACATTCTGTGGAATATCAAGAAGTGATCCTATTGTTCAAAGGTTATTGTGAAAAAATATTCCTTGAAGCTATCCACCATCCTTTTATACTACATCAATGGTCGCACCCACAAAAGGATATAAAAGTCACGGAAAATCCTAACCTGGGAATTGTAAATTCCAGTAGGCGACTAACATCTTCTTATGGTCATTCATTTACATTGTCAAATCAGGGAACATATACTTGAAATGGAGCGACACTGTATGTGCACTAAGAACCAGTTTTAGTCATGATTTACTAGAAATAAATGCATGAAATGAATTCTACTTATGCTACAAGAATGTAATGTAAAGCTTTCTTAACTTAAGAATAACTTAATCAAAGCAGACATCATGACAACTGTTACTAAGAAACAAACTATGAACTGGCCTTATGCTGCAGGAACAAACACAGGGATGGATTCCCGATGCTGCAGGAACAATATAAGACTAAGTTTGTGTTGAAACTTTCCAAAATGAAATCTAACTTATGATCAACAGGAAATAAACAACTAACTAACTATAGATACTTACTAAGTGGGCCCCCTTAGCAAGCATCAACCGACTATGCAAGAATTGAACTTAGAACTTCATCAACTTTTATTCATAAACTCAGAATGATATACATTGTTCTGCTCATATGAAAACTAACACAAAACTCCATCTCTTATCATAGTACTAACTCTTTCATATTCTGCTTCTTATTATCATAATAACTTTTACATGCTATGCTTTCTCACTCACGCAGGAGGAACACTTATTTAAACTAGAAAATCAACTAACTGACTAACAGAGAAAGACGTGGACATAAAATGTATCCTGAAACTGAGGAACAAACTTCTCATAAATGAAAGCATATCTGTTCAACACGATCTAGAGAGAATTTAGCATTCCACTCTTCCTAGATTAATGATCATTTAGGTTTCTTCCCAATGACTCAGTCAGAGAGTCTTTGCTGGAACAACTTCCTCGATGTCATGCAGGAAATGGACTTTACTGCAGGGCCGAGATCCATTGCGCTTGACTTGTTCATGCTCCCTTCAACAACTTGCGATGCAAACGGCAACAGAAGTGAAAGAAAGCATGCGTGGAAAGCAACACGATACATTCATTAATCACATATTAAATCTATTTCATTATTCAAAAACCATATGCATTAGACCAATCATTCGAGAGGTCAAACAGGGTAATTAATAAGACACATAGAGATGTTAAGCTGCAAGAATATAGGAATGTATTGCTATAGGACACTACCCAATTTCAGATAAAAAGTCTTTAATCACATAGTTAAAACATCCATTAGCAATAAGAGTAGAGATATTAAAAATACATCATGATACTCAAATTATGAGCATATCCTGAGCTCATCAATCAACTTGTCATCTTTTTTTTGGGTACTCATCGTTCACTTGTCTGATCACTAGCTGAGAGTATTCAAAGATATGTAGTTCTTTTATTCTCCATTCAATAGCCATTTTGAGCCTTGTGATTAAAGTTTCATACTCTAAGATATTGTTCATGCATGGGAAAGCAATCCTGTATGCCTTGGGTATACTATCTCCCTGTGGTGTGAGAAATATAATACCTACTCCAAAGCCATGTTGAGTGTGGGACCTGTCAAAGTATAGAGTCTAATGGCCTGTTTGTTTTGTCATCAAGATAATTTCATATGGAAAGTCCACTATGAGAGGCTTGTTGTCATCTGTGGGTGCTTTGGCCAGCTAATCTACTATGATTTATTCCTTGATGGATCTTCTATAGACATAATCTATATAAAATTCACCTAGGATCATCACCTATTTGGAAATTCGGCCTCTTAGGGCTGCTTGCTAGTAGGTACTTTAGTGGGTCTACTTTTGAAATCAACTTTACCCTCCTGTTTAAGATGTAATGTCTCAACTTTTGTGTCACAAATATGACTAGGACACATGATATTTCTATGGGAAAGTAGTTCAAATCATAGCCCACCAATGTTCGACTGATGTAGTAGACCACTATTTGTTTGCTATCTTCATCTAGCTGGGCTAGGAGAGTTCCTAACATTGCTTGTGTAGTAGACATCTAGAGTACCATTTCCTTGTCTAGAATAGGCGACACAAATACAAGAGGAGTAAGTAGGTAATCCTTGACTTGTTGGAATGCTTGGTCACATCTCCCATCCCACTTGAAGGTGATGTCCTTGTGTAGGAGATGAGTGAAAGGGTGACAATTTTTTTCCAGTTATGCAATAAATCACTTGATGGATTACAACTTCCCTTATAAGCTCCTTATTTATTTTAATGTCTTTGGTGGAGGCATCCCTAGTATTTATTTTACTTCAATCCCCCTCCTTGACACTATGTACCCTAATAGTTTCCCAGATGTTACTCCAAAAACACATTTATTAGGGTTGAGTCTTAAATTATATTGTTCAAGCCGATCAAGAACCTTTGCAAGATTGGTCAAATGATCT
Source organism: Sequoia sempervirens (assembly GCA_007258455.2). Lineage (NCBI taxonomy): Eukaryota > Viridiplantae > Streptophyta > Pinopsida > Cupressales > Cupressaceae > Sequoia > Sequoia sempervirens. Next base: position 676,618,027 of record VDFB02271358.1, read on the forward strand.
TCCCTTTTGACTGACTTTACTAGAATGTCATCCACATAGTCTTCCATGATTGTATGTAGCATATCATGGAAGATGGTCATCATTTCTCTTTGATATGTTGCTCTTGCATTCTTTAGACCAAATGTCATTACATTCCAGTAGAATGTCCCCCAAGCACAAGTAAATGTTGTTTTGTGTTCATCGCCTAGATAGATTTTTATTTGGTTATATTCGGAGAAACCATCCATTAAGGATAAAATCTCATGCCCTGCTGTTAGATTCATGATCATTTCAATACTTGGAAGGGGGAAATCATCCTTTGGGCAGGATTTGTTTAGGTTTGGTGCAGGAGCATCTTGTCCTCAAAATACATTCAAAAGGCAAAAATTTGTAAAATTTCAATTTTCCATTTTCAAGCATTATAAAAGGTAATATGAGGTCATAAATGGTGTATTTTAAGTGTCAAATAGGTTACTAGAGCATTGGTTAAGTCAATAAATGAAAATAATGTTGTTTTTTGTACAAAATTGCAAAAAGTTGCAAAACTTGCAAAAACGCAAGAAATAAGAATATGAAGGGTCTTTTGTAGGAAAATGAAAGGATTGATCGGTGAAGTTCATGGAATAGTTATTTTAACTATTTTTTACATCTATTTAAATCTAATAAGGGGCGAGAAAAAGAAGTAATTTGTATCTTGAATCAGATTTGTAATAAAACATTATGTTTCTGCAATTTCTGTGTTTTCTTCTTAATTTCCAATCCTTGTATATACTATACAATAGTCTATAAGTTGTATTTTTGTTTGATTTTCATAGGGAAGTGAGTTAACAAAAAATTGAAAGGTTTTGAATAGGTTTTTATCAAATCTATAGGGTTAAAGAACAAGAACACACAAATCTGCTAGTAAACCCTTAAAACAAGGGTTTGAGGGTCTTTTAAGGAATCAATCCACCATCCCACCAATGTAGGGTTTAGTTGGTTGGTGGGATGGGTATTTTTGTGCATATTTAGTGTATGTTTGGTGTGTGTGTGTGTAGATACAAGAAGATGGAGAGATATGGAGTTTGGTGACTGCACTCTCAGAAATGACAGAGTTTGTCCATGAAAATTGATGAATTCAAGTTGTAAACTATTGGTAAAGAATGCAAGAAGGTTGGTGGTGAGTTTGTAAGGCTTTTTCAGGCTATTTTAAAGGTATTCGAGGTGGTGGCCAAGTGTGATAAGGTTTGGAAGGTGAAGAACCAACAAACCCCTGTTTCATTTAGTTTGAATGGCATATAAAGAGGGTTTTGATATCAGATGGGATATTGAGGCTTTTAATCAATAAAAATGGTTGATTTGTAGGTTTTGTAACCTATTTTCATGCTTCCCAAGGTCATATAGTATTTTTGAGTTGATTCAATGGTAGGTGCTTTGTATTTTAAGCCTATTTGGGGTTCTAAAACGTAGGACAGTCAAATGTTCAGTTATTTCTTCCAAAGTAACGACCTCTAAAAATGAAGTATGTAAATGTGTGCCTAAATGGTTTCTTAAAATAGTGTTTTTTTTTTTTTTTTATGAAGATTCATTGAGGATTGAATGGTATACCCATTTTTGATATGTTGAAATGCTACTAGGGTTTGTATGGTGGAATGCAAAGAAAGTACAAAATTGTTGAACCATAAATGAAAGTGATTTATTTTGGGTTGAAACAACCTAATTAATGTTGTAAAAGGTTTCTAAATGTTTGGGGAAAAGATTTAATGGTAAACCTGATGATTTGATGCTTTGAGCTATATGAGTCCTATGTGAAAATTGGTGATTAGACAACAAGAATATAAGAATGGGATAGTTCTGTGATTTGTGAGTGTATATTTGATTTGTTTTAATCAAAATTAGGTTGTATGTAGTGACTTGGAGGTCTAATAATTGGTTTGTAGCAAGAAAGCATGATTTGTTGACATTTTTCCTTATAGAGTGAGTTGTATTAAAGAGTGAAATTGGTGTATGATGAAAGAATGGATTGTTTCAGAGGTTCTTATCAGGTCTTTGCTTGATAACAGTTAGTATAAGGATGTCTAATGGTTTGGTAGGTGAGTTGGTACCTGATTTGGTAAATTGAAGTTTGGTAGCCTTATGAAAGTTAAAGCAAATTGATGGCTTTTGTTGAAAAGATTAGTAAATCAATGGGAATTGTTTAATTTGATCTTCTCCAATTGAGGTTGGGTCAGAAGTACCCTAGATGATTAGTTGTTATTGGTATATTCCCTTGCATCAAGGTCTCTGAAGTCTATGCAGATCCTTATGCTCCCAATAGGCTTTGAAACTGGTACTAGATTTGATATCCATTTCGGATAATCGATGGGTCTAATGAAACCCACATCTAGTAACTTCTTTAGTTCTACCTTTACCAATAATACTATTTGAGGATGCATCTTTCTGAGTTTTTTCTTGATAGGATTTGCTCCAGGGGAGATGGATAAATGATGTACCACTAGTGCTGGATCTAGTCCAGGCATATCTACATAGGTCCACACAAAGTTTACCTTCTTGTTGTTGATGAATGTTGTGAAGTTTGATTTCTCTTCAGGATCAAGTGACGCCGCATGGTATGTTATATTGGGTCTTTTGTTGTGCCAACATTTATGGACTCTGCTTCTTCTACTAGGAGTGTTGATATTCCTTGATATTATGTATGGGGAGATTGAATCCTCCATCCTTGGGTGCCTCAGGGAGGTTTTCAATATCAGATGCATCCTTTATTTTCTTCTTTTCATGATCCGATAGAGCCACGTTGTGGTCTTCTCTAGGGGATCATATTTTTATTTTTATGTTCTCTTTCATTTTTGTGACTAGAAGATTCAATATCTCCACTGAAGTATGCCTCCTATTCAAGTTCCATGATGAACCCTGCTTTGTGATCTCCTATTGGTATGTCTATTCAAAGTCCCATGAACTTTGCGATTGCCTCATCATTCTGGAATTGATCCAAAACAAGTGTTTGTTGTTGTTGGTCCCAATCTTTCAATTGTGGGTAGCAAAGTGGTAGGTTATCATCATTATCCACAAAGCTTATGGAGGTTGTCAAAATGGTTAGTATGGCTCTAGTATCTTTTTCCCATTGGGTTTCTAGGTTGTCATTACTAGAAGTGGGGGAACCATATCCAGTGATAAAGGAAGGAGAATCCCATTAATATTTGTTATAGTCTATTTCAGAATGATAATAGATGTTGGGAATAGTTTTGATAAACTGGAGAGGGAACTTATCAATGCTAAAGTTTTTGAATAAGTCTTTGACACGTAAATCATTGTCCATGATATGGTAGATATCCAATGCCTTAACGCTAGTAGAAGTTTCCTATTTCTTAAAAGAGGTTTTTCTGGTTTCTAGAATAACCTATCTTTTGGCTCATAACCTTGTCCCATATTTTTCTTTCTTTGTTCCACTATGATAGGCTCCCATCGGCCTTGCTTGTGTAGCCCAAGGCCACCCATTCCTTGATATCCCATTTGTTTAGCTAATAGATAACCTCTACTTTTAGGATCAATTAGAATGGATTGTGGCTTTTCTGGTTCTTTTTGGTCCTCCTTGTAAATGATGGATGAGAAGTCCTCTCTGAATATCTCTTCGTCCTTTCATATCCCCCCGCTTGGTGAAGATCATGGGTTTGGTTATCATTTGTACTATCCAAGCATGTTTGATCTCTTTTGGACCTCTATAGACTTTGGGTGTTGGTGAAAGCATGCCAGTGCATAATGGTTGGTTGAAGTGGTAGTTTCCATCACCCCTATCTAGTAATTGAACCTCGGTTTCCATTTTCGGTTGCTCACTTGATGTGGTCTTGATTGAGATCAATGGTAGTGTGGAAGGGTCAACATATGAGAATGAATGGAAGGATATGTCGTTGCTAGGTATGCGTTGGATTTTATTATACTTCTCCTCCAACTTTGCACAAAAATGGAAGGGTTCATGATCAATGTATAGTGTCACCTCTTTTCCTTTATGGAGATTTTTTTGGCATTGGTGAAAGTTCGACAGTACTACTTGTAATGCATGGATCCAAGGGCATCCTAGGAGGAGGTTATATGGAAACTCAAGGTCAAGTACTTGACATGTAGTTTCTATGATGGCGGGTCCTATCTGCACTGGTAGCTTGACTGTCCCTTATGAATTCCTCTCAAGGTCATTATAGTCCCTTATGGTAATTCTCTTTCCTTTGTTATCACATCGTCATAATAGCCCAACTGTTTGAAATTTTTTAAGGTACAAATGTTTAGAACTGCATCATTATCTATCAACACTTGCTTGACCATGTTTTTATGAACACCAACCTCTATGTAGAGAGCTTGGTTGTGGAATGTTCTTTGTGGAAGATCTTCCTCAGAAAATACTAAATGATTGTTGGCCATGATTTTTCCAACCATGGCTTGGAACTGGTTAGGATCAAGGTCATTAGGGACTGATAATTCCAATTCTTTTTCCAATATCTCCCTATGTGTGGGTGATAGTTTTAACAGTTCTAGGATTGAGATTAAGGCCAGGGTCCTCTTCAACTATTCTACGATGCTGTAGTCATTTGATGACTTAGCCATGGGTTTAGGAGGGGCTCTCTGTATTGTAACTCTCCCTTAGTGGTAGTTACTGTTGGATACTAGAAACATTGAGAGGGGGGTGAATCAATGTTCCACAATATTTAATTTTCAAATCAGATCTTAAACCATCAACAACAATAATTAAACATTCAATAGCATTCATAACATGTAAACAAAAGGAAACATGCAATCACATTAAAGAACACCATAACACTAGGATTTTTACGTGGAAATCCTATTAGGGGAAAAACCAGGGTGGAGATTAATCCACAAAGTATACTTTGTTAAAAATATGATGAAAGGGGAATGCACTTGCATTCAGGCACATTGCCTAGAGCTCACTACTCAAAAGAGAGAAAGGCTCACTGCCTTACAAAGTATAATTGAAATTACAAAAAAAATATTGAAGTGAGAGAGAGTAGCATCTAAAAATGCTTGGATTCAGTTCCAATTAAGCACACAATTAGATTCCAAATCTTTCTATCCAGTTCACACTTCTGCCCTACCCTGCTCTGCTCAACATACAAAACCTTTTCTGCCCTCAAATAAATGATCTATCCATTTTTGCTCTCTTCTACACATACACTTCTATATTTTTCACAACTACACCACATACACACCAAAATGTTTCTTTGATCTCCTTTATATATCCGCTAATTAGGAATTCATTGTATGTTAGCTTCACATCAAAATATAATATTCTTGCTTATGTCAGCTCAAATCATTAATTAGAGTTGATACATGCCCTCACAAGTCGGATAGAGTTTAATAGGGACCCAAAAAAAAGTTAAAAACATAAGAAATAACTAAATACATACTCCACATACATCCAGGATACGCCATATAAAACATGTCCACCATGATGAGAGAATAAATCATGAACCATACTACCAAACCTCTTAACTTGAACTCCGACTAATGCAACACCACAAAAACTCACCAATAGGATAGTACAAATGCTAGGAAGACTTCCCTAGAGATCCACAAAACAAAATAATGATCTGGTAAAGTGATCAGATCAGCTTGTCAACTGAATGTCCTATTCTTCATTCTTTCTACCGGAAGATTGCAAAATCTTACTTCCCTTTCTGATAGGAGCAATACTAACACTGTGGACCATACTGTTGACTCCAGTTTCCATCAATGACAACACAAGTAGCCAAAAATGATCTCTCAAAGCCATATTCCAACAGTTACATTACAGTTGTTGTCTCTGCCTCGTATAGTCACTAAATTTTCTCTATTGTCACCAGCTTGCGAGAGGGTTCCTAAAACCGTGTCACCATATGTGCAGTTAGCATTGTGGTAATCTTGGTCCTTTCCTTTGTCATTCCGTTTAGCATGGTTTTGGATTGGGTTTGTGTATATTTGAAGGTCCTTATTTTTGAGGTGATGTTCGACATCCACTTCTTCTTTATCTATCAAGTCTTGGATGAAGTGCTTCAATCTCATGCAATTGTTTTTTGTGTGTCCTTTGATCTTATGGAATTCACACAACTCTTTCTCATTGTACCACGATGTTTTGAAGCTGGTCTCCTCATAATTTCGATGATTGTTAAGATTGATGAGGTTTTATTGTACTAGCTTACGCATGAATATTTCAAGTGACTCACCTCGTACTATGAACTACCTCCTTTATTGATCATATTGCCTTTGTTGCCCTCCTTGATTTATTTGTTGGTTGATTTCTTGATTATTCTTGGGATAAGTAAGTTGGTTGGTTTGTTTACTATTTGGAACATAGCTTGTTTGTGCCACTTTCGGTTTGTTTTGAGGTGCGTTTTATGCATTCCACAGTGCTCTAGCATCAACTATTCCATCGTTTCTAACATTTTTATTCTTTTCCTAGATCTTAGGTTTATCACTTGAACTAGAGGGATTTTCTTTTGAACTATTCAATTTAAGGAATCTCCTTGCTATGAGGGATGTCTTAATATGTAATCCATTTTTAATGGTTTCTTCAAAGTTTGTAGGACATAACATAGTGAGTTTATAGTTGATCTCAAGTAGGACATTTGAGGTGAAGATATCTACCAATTCCTTGTCTGGAATGGGCCATTTGCATTGACTAGCTTTGTGCCTCCATCTTTGTAGGTAGGAGGTAAATGAATCTCCTTGAATTTTTTTAATTTTGGATAAATCTGTGATGGTGACATCTTGCTCTATGTTGAAGGAGAGGTGACTTGTGAATTTGCTAGATATCTCATCGAAGGTTTTAATTCCTAGTGACAAATGGGAAAACCATTCCATAGCATGACCTATAAGGCTACGTGGGAAGAGAATCATGAGGTAAGAGTCATTTTTTTGTAATTCCATACACAATATTGAAAATATCATACATGCTCTACTAGGCCTCCTCTTCCTTTGTACCTATCAAATTTGGGTATTTTAATTTTTTTTGGAAAAGGGTAGAAAAGTGATGGAATGATCAAACAAGAACAAACATATTTCCTAAAGGGTATAGGTTTTCTTTTGTTTTCCCACCTGTATTCCCACTATCTTTTGGTTCATCGCTTCTAGTTGTAGTTCCATCTCAGTTTTTGGTGCATCTATTTGCAAGTCTTGCGTATAATATCCTTGTTGTTCCACAATGTTTGTTTGGTCATAAGTTGGATAGAATGGGGGTATTGAACCTTGGTAGCCATTTTTGAACATAGGGTAGTTTAGGTCCTTGCTGAGTGTAAGGAGGGTTAGCTCCTTTTTGAACATAAGGAGGGTTAGCTCCTTGTTGAGTGTAAGGAGGGTTAACTCCTTGTTGTTGGGAAAAATTATACTGAAGGTTACCCTATTGATGCATTAACGAGACACCTTGTTGGTAGGATAAATTGGGAAGGGTACCATGTGGCACACCTTGTTGTTGGGATGTAATGTTTCAAAGGTTCCCTTGATGATGCATTAATGAGACACCTTGTTGCTGGGACGAGCTATACTAAAGGTTTCCTTGGTGATGCGTTGGTGGGTTACCTTATTGATGGGGTGAATTGGGAAGGGTACCATGTGGCACACCTTGTTGTTGGGGAAAACTATACTGAAGGTTTCCCTGATGGTGCATTGGCGGGTTACCTTGTTGTTGGGATGAACTCAAAAGGGTACCCTATGGCACACCTTGTTGTTGGGGTGAACTATATTGAAGGTTTCCCTGATGGTGCATTGGTGGGTTACCTTGTTGATGGGATGAACTTATAAGGGTACCCTGTGGCACACCTTATTGTTGGGGTGAACTATATTGAAGGTTTCCCTAATGGTGCATTGGTGGGTTACCTTGTTGATGGGATGAACTCAGAAGGGTACCCTATGGCACACCTTGTTGTTGGTACTAATATGAAAGGGGACCTTGTGGTTCACCTTGTGGATGGTACTGCTGATTGGGAAGGAGACCTTGTGGTCCATCTTGTTGATGATACTGCTGATTGGGAAGGGGACCTTGTGGTCCACCTTGTTGAGGGTACTGCATGTTTTGAGAAGGGTCGACAAATAAAGTGTTTGAGGTACGTATTGTCTTGGTGGAGGATTGTTGCCTTGAGGTATGTACTAGGATGGACCTCCTTGATACTATTGGGCCACTACCACTTGTTCGATTTGAGTTGGTTTTTTGTACAACAGGTTTTCCATTGGTTTACCATTGTTTTGTGAGAATACAGGTGGCATGTTTGGAATTTTTGTGGGTTCAAATATCTGTCTCACAATTGAATTATTACCTAAGGGAATAAGATTAGGATATTTGAGAGCCTCCATGTTGAAGTATATTGGCAATTTAGCACCACTTTGTGCTAACTTGAAGAAGTAAGAATTTGGGTCCCTTTTCAACAATTTATCCATCACTTTGAGAAGCTTAGGGTTGTTGGAATGTTGAAATAGTTCTTCATCATTTATTTCCTCATTAGTATCCACTTCTTCTATGACTACTCCCTTTGGGTCTTGGTTTGATTGTTCCATCACTTCTTTTCATTTGTGGTTTATCTCTTCCCAACTAAATGTGTCTTTGTACATGCATCTCTTTTGAGGTGTTTCAAGGTCACTTGGTTTATAGCCCCATGGACCGCCTTCGTCATTTGTGGTGTTGGTTGGTAGTATGTTGGTGTTGCTTTTGTTTTCTTCCATGTTCTTTCTATATTGTGATCTTGTAGTTGTCATAAACAATTGCCAATCCTTTGTGAACATTTTCATGACTCCTAACTATGGAAAAATAATCTGTTTGTTTTTGAATTTTCTATTGAGTATCTAAGGGTGGTTGTCCCATCAAAAAGTGTAAATAGAAATGTATTAGTCTATTTTCATGAGTGCAGTAAGTTCTCAAGATGTACTCTTTGGAAAACTTTAGACTAGGATGATTCTTTGGAAGTTGGAATATGAATTTCTGTTTAAGGATTTTTCTCTTATTGGAAATCATGAAAATTGGTGTCTATTGTAATGTGGGAGGTGGAAATATGGGCCCAAATTGGATATACCAGTCTAGTTCACTCCTTGAAGAGTGAGCATAATGATTTCTTACCAAGGTGTCTTGGTTGGGGTAAATCTTTAAGGTGCATCTCTTGATATACCTTGAGCTATGGTGCCTCTTTAAAAGGAAAAATATGGAATTTCATAAATAAGGATTTTTCTCTTGCTAGAGATCATGAAAGATGGGTACCTATTTCCACGTAGGAGGTGACAACATGGGTCTTTCAACTACTAGGTTTGATTTGTCTTCCTCTTTATCTAGTATGTTTGTTGCATTTCTCCACTGGTTTGGTGTTTCATTCTTCTCAAATATGAAGGTCCTTAAGCTGCTAATGATATTAGTTTGTTCACCTTCAACATGTGCGAGACTTGGTTGTAGGATTGGTGCTATAAGGTTCAATTTTTGTACTGGAGCAACTGGTCACCAAATGGTCATATCCATGTGAAAGTGTGGATGTTTTGATATGGTTGTTATGAAGCTCAATACCCTATGGTTTGAGTGTTGTTTTGAGGTGACACTATCTTTGGAACTCAAAATGCTAAAAGGCTTGAATTGATATCTTGCTTCTTCTTCTAGAGGATATGTTGCAGAAAAGCTTACTTGACCTAGTTTTGAGGTTCAAGTAACTATTGATATCTTAGAAGTGTGGGAGAAGGAATAATCCAGGTTGGTGTGTTTTGATTCTAATTTCCAAAAGTAGGATGGAATGGATGAGAGCATATGAAGGACTATGTGACCTATCTGGGTTTCCAATTGTTTTGTTCCAAAAAGGATCATGTAAGAAACTTCAGATTATCTTTCTGATTTTCAACAGGATAGAGCAGAAGTGATGGGTTTCAAGCAGAAGCGACAAACTATGAGCAAGAGCAGCCAGTTTTATCAACTACAACCTAAAATTTGTCAAGTGCGCTAGATTTTGAGAAGAAAGTGCAAGAAAAAATTTCAAGTGCGGCCTCTGTATGTATTTGTCCAATGTGGTGAATTACTCAATCAAAAGCAAGCTATTTTGGAAAGTACAAGTAGATTTCTGGCAAGTGTGCTAGAATTTTTTTTGGAAAGTGCAACATAAAAGTGTCAATTGTGCCAGTTTTCTAGCAAATGCACTAGCTTTGTCAAATGCAATAGTTTTTAATCAATTGAGTTAATGGGAAAAAGAGAAAAAGTGAGATTTTTCTAGTAGGTTCAACCAAGTCTTGGTCAAAAGTGCTAGAAACAGTAGTAGAAGCAGCCTTTATTCAAAATTTTCTTCCAATTTTAGTATTTGGAAGCAACGTTGATGTTTTTCTTGCAATTTTTGGATGTCTTTGCTCTGTTTCTAGATGTGGCAAGTGATACAACAATTTTTTGATTGACTCTAAAATCATGTACTTGTGTGACCTGTATGTCTATGGCTTTAAGTTGTGAAATCATGATACCCAAGGCATAGTTTCCAATGTTTACTTTTAGCCAATGTAGCTTGAAATGAAAGCCTGAATATTCAGAAACCTTTAAGGAGATCCATAAGGAGTGAAAATATAGGGCTTCTTTTAAAAGCATGCACTAAGTCAAAGGGTTTGTGATTCAACCATCATGTTTAGTGTTTGTTTGGACATTGAACCATGGAAAAATGTTGGTAGGAAAAGGGACTCATAATACAAGAAAGGAATCCCTAATCCTTAATTTTCCCTATAGGGGGATGGTTCATTCAAGGAAACGTAGGATCCCAAAGTGGATTGACTATCAAAACCAAGGTGAGTCAATTATCAACAAGGGAGACCTAGGAAGATTCCTTAGGCTTTGAAGGGTTCACCACCAAGAAAAATCTTGGAAAAGACAACTTAACATTCAACTCATAAGACCTAGTAATACAAGCTGAATAATGAGTGCAAATGAAAAAATTAAGTAACAACAAGTTAGGATGTATGTACCTGGGAAGTTTGGAAATGTGATAAGGATTTTCAAAATGAAAAAATGTTGTCAACTTATGCTAGGGAGGACTAAGATGGCCTTATTCTCTTCTTAGTCCCACTATTGTTTTTTAGGGAAAATAAAAAATCTTCGGATGCCGGAATAAAATCCAAAAGAATCTTTGTGAAATACCTCCAAGAGGACTAAGATGCCCTTATTGTATTCTTAGTCTCGATATGAATTTCTGCAATTTCAGAATGTGATCTTGAGGTTCAATGTCTGTAACTCCTTCTCAGATCTCAGGTCCTAAAACTTCCAGATTTGGCATGTAGGTGACTTTCTGTGAATATGACAACTTTGCAATAAAAATTTGAAAATTTGCACTCCAAATGATCTTCAGCTTAAATTTGCAAACATAAAAACACAAGAGAAGAAAAAATTGTTGATTGTTAGTAAATGGGGGTTTGCCTTGATCAAACCCCTTGTTGGTAGTTAAACCTTGGAATGAAATGAAATAATGAAGGGAAATGATGAATGAACAAAGTGCTATGTTGCAACTCACCAAACCCTTATTATGAAATCTAAAAAATTGTGTGAAGTGGCTAGCTTGAATGTAGATCTTTAATTGAATGAAGGCTTGATAGATCTTGACTTGAATTGAATTGCTTGCTTGAATCAAAACTCTACATCACAAATGTTAGCTCAAAAACACACATGATGCAAGATTATCTTTGACATGATGCTTGAATATTGATGATGGCTCCAAATGCTTGATGAATTTATCTTGAATGCTCTTGTGAACTCAAACTTATTATAAGGATGCTTGCATGAAACTTCTAGGATGATAACGAGTGAAATAACCTTGTATTTATACTTATCCATGCTTAATATCCCGAAATTACACCACACCAAGCTGACATATGAATTCATTAATTAAAGCAGGCTAAATCCTTCCAAGATTTGAAATTAAATCCAAAAAATAACTTGAGGGGGACTAAGATTCCCTAGGTGTCATCTTAGTACCTAGGGAATCTTAGTCCCGAGGCTTGAAACTTGGGGCACAAACTCCAAAAAGGGTTCCATCCAAGGAACATTTGAAAATAGGGTCCCAAGACCTTTGGAGGACAAAGAAACCCTTGGTAGCATTTTAGTCCCAGTCCAAAAATCAAGGACACATAGCCAAAATCATTAAATTATCATTTATCCTTTGATGTTTGTCAAGATGAGCCATAAAAAGATATAATTTATTAGGCTTGTGGATGCAAAATAGGACCAATTAAGACATAAATAAGGATAAATAAACCAAGGTGGGCCCAAACAAGTGTGAAAATGCAAGGGTATGCATTTTCCTACACCATAGACATGTTCATTTTAAATTCAAGCACAACATTTGATGTTTGAACAGATTTGGCAATTTTTCATGAAAGCAAAACTACACCTTAGGGATAGGAACTTCTTCCTAGGTGGAATTACCTCATTCCCCAAAGGGATGATTTTACATGCAATGAATGGAGAGGCTTTGTATGCTCAACCATAAGTTAGAATTGGTAAGTAGCTTCTTGAAAGTAAATTCTGATGCACCTTTTTAGAGTATGATTTGGATAAAAGGGGTAGCTTCTACAAACATTTGACTCTTAGTAATGTTTTAGGATTATTAGTTTTGGATGTATATACATGCAATGATTCAATCAATTAAGAGGCCTCCTAGCCCTTTCAGGTTTTAATGTATCACATGGATACTGGGGGAGACATTCATCGGTATAATACATCACCCGGTGGGTGAAAACTTTCCTCACACCTGCAATAATTTATATAGCGGTCCAAAATGAGAGTACCACTTGGGTCACCTTTGAGTTCTCTAGTGTGACATGTGTCTCAAAAGGCAGGCCCTCTAAAAAGGTATGCTTTAAAAAAAACACAAAACTCAAGATAGTTTTCATCACCCAAGATCGCCAAAAAGGTGCGAGGGGAGAGGATAGTCACCTAGTTTGACAAGAACTGAATGCACAAAATATAATTCATCACAGTATTCTTTGTAAGTGCCTCAAGTGCTGCTATCCATAAAAAATAATTTAAAGTTTGTGCAAGATAACAATTGATCTTTTTATAAGAACCAGATGGAAGTGTTATGGATATTAGCCAATACTATAGCAAAGGTACAAAACAAAGAACGATTTGTTCATTTTTAAACCCAAAATTTGAGTGTTCCTAGATCTTGGTCTTATTTGGTCAAAAAAATGAATTCTAGTGTTTGTCAACAAAGGGAAATCACTTGGTCAACACAAAAAATCAAACATTCCAAGTATCAATTTGAAAATTTTAGAGCACCAATTGAACTGTTTGTTTGTGTTGTTCTTTTTATGCACCAAATTTGAAGCATTTTCTAATCTAGAAAGCTTTGAAATGGTTCATTTTTAGAGCACCAAAAAGTGAAGTGTTCATTTGTAGGGTTCTTTTTATGCACCAAATTGAAGCATTTTCTAATCTAGAAAGCTTTGAAATGGTTCATTTTTAGAGCACCAAAAAGTGAAGTGTTCATTTGTGGGGTTCTTTTTATGCACCAAATTGAAGAATTTTCTAATCTAGAAAGCTTTGAAATGGTTCATTTTTAGAGCACCAAAAAAGTGAAGTGTTTGTTTGTGGGGTTCTTTTTATCCACCAAATTAAAAGTTTCTAACTTAAGAAAGCTGTGAAAATTATAATTTCTTAGATCGTTTGTCTTCCCTATAACAAACGTGTTAATTATTTCTCATAACTCTACCAACCATGCATACACACACATTAATACTTGTCACACATTCAAACCAAGCACCCATTAGCATTAAAAATTTAAAATTCAACTTGTAGATCTCAGACACAAGTTTAACAGGGAAAAAGTGCAAAAAAATAAGCAAAAGTGCCCTATATCAGAGAGCAAAGGCCCTAAAAAAATCAAGAGCACCCTCTGTCATAAGACAAAAACATTGAAAAAATGTTAATAGTGTAAAAATCAAGGTTAAGTGCGTTGGAAACAGATTCAAGTGCACCAATTCCATGAAATCAAGTGCAACAGTTTTCTAGAACTTGTGTGAAGATTTTTTCAGAGCGCCTTTGAGACCTGTAACTTCAAAATTTGTTCATGAAATCGTTAGTGTTGGCGACTAAGGTCCCATCGACATGCCTGAATGTGTGAGGGGGGAAATCCAAGAGCGTAAACAAGATAAATGCAATGAAATAGAAACTAATCTAATCAAAACAAGAATCTAGATCTATTCCTTCACTCATGAAATGACTTTCTAAGCTATTGAAAACACACAATGAAATCCTATGATCATCAAAATGAATTCAAAACAAAGGAAAGGTTACCATTCCATGTTGGAGTGTATTCACAAGATGTTGGGTTGTTCATATCACTACGAAGCCTCCATTGTTGTGTGCGAGAGCTTTGAAGAACAATGCATGTGTTTGATCGAAGAAATGTGTTGAAGAGTTGTCAATGTTGGTTATGATCTTGGTAGTACTTTGTTGTGCAAAATAGGTTGATTCTTCGATCCTTTTTTGTGAGGAAAGAGGTTTGTTCTATAGAATTTGTGATTTGAAATGGATGATCGAAATCGTGTAGTAGAATATCTTGATTGGCGATCGAAAGATGTTGAGAGGATTTAGATGGGCATAATTTGTGCAAAATAGATTACATGATTAGTGTGATTGAAGACATAGATTGAATAATCTATGGGATTGGGAAATAGATTGATCAATCAGGAATAGATTGATCTGTCAGGAATATAGATTGATCATTTAAGAATATATTCATAAATTAGGGGAGATCATAATTTACTCAAACAGGAAAGTGGTTGAGAATTATTAAATAATTGATTTAATTAATTCATTCATTTTGGAGTTGAATGTGCAAATCAAGTTTGACTTTTACAAAAAAATTTACATTAGTTTTGATTTGATTTTTGATGATGATTTGAATAGTTATTCAAATTATTCAAATTTGGAGGGAAAATGAGTTAACTAAATTATTATGATTTAATAATTCAATCGACTTAGGGGAATAAAGTGATTTAGTGACGTAATTAAATTATTTGTGCTATTTAACTAATCAAAATGAATAATGTTAGATTAGGACTTTATTAATAAATGTAATTTATTTAATTGGTCAAAATGATAAAATGTGAATTAATTAAATAATGTCGTTTTATTCAATTAATAATAGAAATAGGGTTTTAGGACTTTATTAAATAAATGAAATTTATTTAATTAGTAAAAAATGATGAAAAAGTGAATTAATTAAATAATGTCTTATTATTTAATTAATAGGGGAAATTAGGGTTTTTCATGCAATTGATGTGAAATGCAGTAATATTCATTGATAATAATGCTGATGATATGAAAATGTCATTTAGTATGTGTGATAAGTGTTAGGTCAATTTTACATGTCTACAAGAACAAGAAAAAGAATTTCAGAAAGTCTGCCCCTAAAAAAACTGCTCCTATTAGGTTCAATGGTAATTTCTATATTTCTAATAAGTTTGGTCATAAGGTAGTTGAGTGCAAAAGTAAGATGTATCAAAATCCATTCAGGCCTCCAAGGTACAATGCTATGAACTCTCAATCATTTCATGGTCATTGCTATGCTTGAAGCAAATCTAGTCATAAGGCTAATGAATGTATATGTAAAATGATAAGGAATAGTAATGCTATGACCTCCCAATCCTTCTATGGTTACTGTTACACATGCAACAAGTTTGGTCATAGGGCTGATGATTGTAGATCTAATATGAGAAGTAATTATACTCAAAAAACTGTTATCACTTACTATAATTGCAATAAACTAGGACACATTGTAATATTTTGCAAAGGAAAGAGTGTAAGATCTTCTGCTCATCAAAAGAAGCCTGTCATTAGTCAACAAAAGAAGGAAACAAACAAATTATGACAAAACAAGGAAAAAAGTGAAGCAAAGAATGAATCTGTACCTCAACATCATGCAAATGAATCCTTTGGTAACTAAAGAGAGAGTATTAATTTAGGGGGAGTTGCAATTGTAGATCTTTTCAAACCCCTAAAAAGTATGAGATGCTAAAGTATTCAACATAATGGTTAATGGTGATAGGGTTTTGTTTGTTGAAAATTCCAGAGCGAATGCACTCTCTATGGAAGATTACTGAATGATCTTGGATCCCTGTGATATCACAGATAGTAAAAAGCTACTAAGTGTCAAGAATGAATAAATGCCTTTATTGTGGAGCAACTAGGGTTGGTGTGAGGCATATTTAGTTCCTTTTTGATGTTCAAATTGATTTCATTCAAAAATCATAAGTGAGCGCAAGGGCTAAGGAAGTGAAGTAGGTTTCCAATAATGTGATGCTACTTTTCTCCAATAGTTATTTAAGTAATAGCAACAAATTCAATATAATTAATATTAGAATTAAGATAATTTAAGTTATGTAATGTTATCAACATAAAAATGAATAATCAATGTAAATTACAAACATATAATAGTTAAATAATTAACATAATAAATGGGATAACACCTCCACACAGATTAATCATATTAACATCAAAAGCATATAGAAAATGTTCCCAATATTGTTGAATCAATGATTTTCAATACTTATCTGTAAATATATTTTGAGAGGTTACTATTCAACACTTAGAGGAATGGTTATAGGTTTAGGATTTTCTTGGCACAAACACCCTTAAAGGAACTGGTTCTTGCATAGAACCAATCTTCAGGGAAAACTTTAGTGGTGAATCTTTGCCAATTGGCGAATAATTGAAATCAGGACCTCTAGAAATGGAAAATAGTAAAAGCTAAAAAGGAGGCTGAATCGCCAAGGTTTTACAAAAAAATAATTTCATCTCGATTACTTCACCTATGCATTATTTTTTAAACTAATAAATCAAATTGATTCATCATGTAAACGATGTGTCATTGGAACTAATTCGCTAGTAGTTTAAACTGTAATTACAAATATTAATTATATTCGCCAATAATATTATATTCCTACCATTAATTTTGGGGCAATATCGCCACTAATAATAAATTACCATTTAATTTTAGGGATATTTTAGCCTTGAATATGGATTTTATTTATTGCTATCGAATCACCGATTATCTTTTTAATCGGATGGCTGTAGGTTGATTCCATGACCTATATGCACGTGACTTTTTAAAGGCTTGTTGAGGCTTGGAATTTGTTTTGGGCCACATGATTAGATTTAATCGTGTGGACCAAAATAAATTCTGGGCCTTAACAAGCCTTTTAAAAGGCACGTGCATATAGGTCATGGAATCAACCTGCAGCCATCCGATTAGAAAGCTAATCAATGGTGACAATTTCACTTTTCATTTAGTCTTATTTTTAAAGTGAGATTTTAAAAAATACTTAATCAGTGTGTGCTCCAATGCATTTTTGATAGTGAATTTATGCTTGGAGCGTGTTAGGTCCATTGTCCTCAAACCTCATGAGGGGGCGTTGCCCCCTCGACCCCCACAAGGGAGCTCTACCCTGTAGTGCCTCTCAGGTCACTGTTACTTTTATGATACTATTTATGTTGATGCATACTTGAGACTATGTCGGTGACTGTTTCACCATGCTGTTTATTTGGTTGATAGCTCTGCTTATTGGACTTGGTTGTCTATGACACTGCTACTACTGTTTATGATACGTGGACATATGTGTTTGATGTTATGCTTATGCAGTCATTTACTTATTGTTTGATGATGATGTTGTTTAGAATATGGTTATTATTGAGGTTAATTTGGGTGAGAGGGATGGTGTTGCATCGCTCATCCATGAGCACCCTGCTACACTGCAATTCTCTCTCATGGTGTGTTTGACATTGAATATATATATTGTTTCGACACTTGGTTTTATGCAGGACTGCAGGTACCAGGCATCGACTCCACCCGCATCGTCAGGTTTGAGCGTGCCCAACATACCCAATGGATATGATGTGGTTTAGGGAGTTGATAAGAAAACATCCCTGTCCGTGTCTGTCATCTTGTAGTTGTTTGACTATGTTGTCCGTCAGTATCCCATTTTGTTATGGTATCGTGTTGTCTCATGTTGTTCGTTTTAAGTGTTAATTTTAATGAGATAATTGTTTGATTTTGATATGTTATCATTAATATTAATTAGTTAATTTAATGATGGTTATTATTATTGTTGAAGTTGAACATTAAATTTAATTATTAAAGTGATTTGTGAAAACGTCAAAGATTTAATTAAATATTAAATTAGTTTGAAAATTTGATATGTTGGTAGATTTAAATGAATATTATTTTAATTGTTGATATTAAATTTTCTTAATTATAAATAGAATAATATTTTAATTGCAACATTGTTAAATTTTAAATTAGCAATTAAATAATATTGTTTATTTAATTGTTTATTCAAAAATAAATATTTTGTTAATTACTATATTTGAAAATGGTATATATATATATAAAAGAATTGTCGTGGATGTTGATTTAATTTTAAATAAGGTGATATTTTGTCAATCCAATAAAATATTAAAACAAAGGTGAAAATAATCACCACAATTATTAAATTAAAAAAAGAAAAGAAACCATAGTGGAGTTAGGTTTATGTTTTTACTAAAGTGAAGAGATTTACCAAGAGGTGGTTAAAATGGGGAACAGGGAATTGCTGGGTGGTGAAATTGAAATTTGTGAATTTGCCACCTGTCTCCTTTGGCTACCAAAAAATGAAAGAATTCTGCCTTAATTTATTTTGGAAATCCGGTGAAAACATCATACGGGAATTTAATACAAAGAATTTTTTTTATTTGTGTTTTGTGCTCTGGTAAAAGTTAGATATTTTGCAGCCTGGAGAACACTGGAAAAAAAGAAAGTTCGTTTTCCTCGCCATCTCCAATCCTCAAGCATTTTATTCCAGGTTGGCATCTCATTACTCTGTATATCCATTTTATATTATGTTATGGATGTCCCTTCATTATTACTGAATACATTGTATGGGAGTCTATTTGTTTGGATTGTTTCATTTAGTCTCCACTAGACTATCATCTTCGATTTTAGTGAAGGAAATGATTCCAGCTCTTGGAACAATTTTCTCTTGCAACAATCTTGGAAATGAAATGATATTATGTGTGGTGAATTCTTCTTTGCTTGGGAAATGGGTGATTTTAATGTCCAAATCTTTCACTTGAATTTATACTAGTCAAAATCCAGGTTTTTGAATATTTGATTCTGCCCTCAGTGTAACATTGCATAGCCTGCCATTTAATATTTATGCAAAGAAACTTCATTAAAAGAGGAACCGATGTGTTTGTCGGCAGCCTTGTGAAGCTTACAGTGAATCAAACTTTCAGGGGCTTGGGGCGCTCTTTCGTTCTTTTATTTATGTGTTGCTGTTTCACCAGAGAGTATGGCCATCCCTTGCCAACTATTTTCATTCAGTCAAGCTGAGAGAAATTAATGTAATTTTAATGTTGCGTTTAGATGAGCTCCTTGGTTTATTTGTTTATCCTGTTGAAGATCCCCACATGAGCAAGACTATTGTTTTCTTTGCTTAGACTCAACTTGTGCGTGGGTTTATACCAGGTGGAGGCCTTGAAACTTTACTTACATTTTTCTTCAATACAACCTGCCAGGCGCGGTTGGAAAAGAGATGCAACCTATTTTGATTATGTGTATATATATATATATCTTTGTTTTCACAATACCAAAGTAAATCTAAAAAGAAAATGAAAGCACATAGAAATATAAATATGAAAATATATATATATATATATATATGCGTTCGGGCTTTAATTTTTATTTTGCAATTTTACTGTGATAGATAAATAAATTGGGTAAAGATAATTAACTTGAATTTTTAGCTACATAGTTGTGTGTATTGTTTTAATAATTGAAAGTTAAATTTGATCTATTGTAGATATTCAAAATAATTTGTTTAAATCAAATAGATTTGTAAATGGAAGAATCATTTAGTTGAGGTAGGTTCCCTTACGGTTTATTTATATGTGAGTATAAATATGACATGATTTAAAATAAAAGCAAATTCGTTTGTGATTATATATGTATAGAGTTAATTATATAATTCTTAATTATTTAAAAGATTTCGTGATGAACAAATAAATGGTTTAGGTTATTTATTATATATAATGAATGAATATGAAAATGTAATTGGATATAGGAAATTAAGTTACTATTGTGTTAACTACGTAGTGAGAATATTTGTCTCTATATCTTCTTTAATTGTTTAAAATAATTTACCATAAGTGAAAAGTTAAGATGCAAATGAAGCTTTAAATGTAGGTTTATGAATATTACTTTGTTTAGATTATTAAAAGTAGATTGGAATTTGTGATATATATAGTTCTTAAGTCGTTTTAAATAATTTTATAATAATATTAAAATATATTGTAAATGGATTGATTAGAATATGCATTCTTTAATTATTTTATATAATTTCATAATGAGTGTATAAATTAAATGTAAACTGATTATTTTGAAAGTTCCTTGAAATAGATAGTTGAATGTGTTTTGTAGATTGTTTAATTTAAATTTATATATATATATATAGTTATGTTGTTGTGTATTGTTTTCTTGAAAAGATGAAAAGAATAAATTAGGTGTTATTTATATATGCCTATATAAATATATATGTTCAAATCAGGTTTACAATTTAAAGAAATCAGTTTGTAAATTGTTAAAGTTAAATTGATGATCCCCAATTAGATTTATTTATTATGAAGATATAATTTAAAGAAAATTAGTATATGAAAATAGATAATTAGGTATTGTTAGATTGTCGTTATATGTAAATGTGTAAAATAGATGTAAGGATTGTGAGTTTACAATTAAGAGCTTTTAATTGGGAAAAGACTTACATCAAATATTATAGATTGTGATTATATAGTTTCTTATCTTTTGAAAGATATCATGATGGAAGTGTTGTTAATTATAGCTAATTATTTAATTATTCTTTACATTATCTTAAGTAAGATTGGGTTATGTTTATGTTTAAGTGAATGTATATTTATAGTTGACCTTGAACACGTTTAGATAGTTATTCACTTATTTTGAATGCTCTTTGGAATTGATTCCTTATGCATGCTAGTGGTTACATGTTGATCATATTTTCTTCTTGTTTCATTTCACTTTTGAGGTAATTTTATGTATAGATATGTTTTGGTTATGTTGGGAACCCGTAATGCTTAAGTTACTTTCTTTTGATAGTCAGGGTGGTAGGTTGTCAGGCTTCCAGAGGTGAAGGGAAACCTTTTTTGTGTTGAATTTTCCCATGATTAGAGCTTTGTATTTCCATTGATCGTATTCCTATTTTGAGCTCTCATGGGTGTACCTTGTTCTATGATTTTTTTTTCCTTTGGTTATGACTATGAGCGAAATGGTTCATGCTTCGCATGTGCATTCGTTTTATGGATTTTATGTTTGGTATACCCCTTGTTGTTGTGAGTCTTGTTTCAGAATTATTGGGGAGGGTGGCTCTTCATGGGGGATGGGGCACAAAAGGGATTGTTAGGGTAACCCATGGAAGAGTTTCCTAAACAAGTGATAATGTAATTAATGAACTAGTGGGTTTGGGTAGTTAAACACTAAACAAGATTAATTATGTGCCTCACCCATACCATTAGTGATTTCACAGGCTAAGGATAGGATGAGAAGACCTGGTTGGTAAGATCATTTCCTTGTCCTCACGAAAGGTAAGTGGTTCTGCATGAGTCAACCTATGGAGTGGTTCCTTGAGATAGGCAGTCAGGATAACCATAGATGGAGGTGGCACCTTGTGATAGGTTGTCTGGATAATCCATGTAAGGCCATGCGATGACACTCTCCCACAGTACCTATTTATTTTCTCTTATTTGGTTGCCTTTGGGAGTGTTGTTTGTATTTTTTTGATGTTGTTTTATGTTGGTGTTGTGTTAGCTTTTTCTACTTGACCTTGTTTGGATGTGGGTCCTTTCTTGTCATCTCCTAGCACAGGGGGTTGGACCTTCGGGTCCACGTGGTTGGGTGGAATGTGCTATGCACCCCATTGGGTTCCCAGGTTGTGTCTATGATGTGAAAGTAGATGCAGAGTTTCAAAGCTTCACTTGGTTGAAGACTGTTCCATGCTTTGCACCTTATTAGATTCCTTGATGTATTATTCTTGTACTTGATGTACTCTTCCTGTTGATATAAGGGGAGCATTATGATATTGTACTATTATATCCATGATGTGTTGTATCTATGGAGATATGCTCCACAATTGTAATATTGAGCTATGAAATGAAATGCAATAAATGATGTATATCTTTTCATCTCTATTGATCATGGATGGTTGTATGTTATCTTTATGTAATCTTGGAATTCATTCGCTATCATTTTGGCATGGGTTTTACATTTAGTAATGCCACCACATGTACCCCAGAGGATGTAGATGATTTTGTAAATGCATAATTTCCTTTCATGTAATGTATGTACATATTTATCTTATGCAATGTTTCACTTAAAAAAAAAATTGTGTGGTAATTTGTTAGTTGTAGTTGTCCTTTGGGGTTCGAACGGTGGGGCGTTACATACCCCCTTGACCCCCGCAAGAGGCGCTACCCCTTGACCTCATCGGTGGCTACCACCCCCGAGCCCCTACAATATTACAAAAAACAAAAAAAAATATGGGGGAACTGCACCGACTAACTATGCAAATTTTTAAAGGAGAGATTCACCATTATAATTAATATTTTTACTAATTATTCACTAAGATTCACCACAGTGATTATTATTTTTACCAATTATTCATTAAGATTCACTAGGATTTTATATTGTTTTTAATAATGTGCATAGATTTGCTAGGAAAATTAATATTTTTTTCAAATAAAAGGAAAGATTCGCCAGGATTTTACACCTTTTCCAAGGGGGGGTTTCTTAAAGTTATCCCTACCAACCTTCCTTTATGGCATAAACATAGCCTTGGATAAGATACTCCTAGGTGTACATTGTACTTCAAGTTGGGCACACACTATATGCCCCTTCTCTAGATGTTTAAATGCCCACCTATGGCCTTAACCTTCACTCTTTTGTTGCTTTGTGTTTCTCTCTCCAATTCCTTTCCTTTTTCTCTTCTCTCCTTGAATGTTCTTCTTCCATGTCTTTCCCAAGTCTCACATGAATGATTTATATATCCTTCTAAGGGGTGGTTTCCAAACCATCATATCCTTTCACAAAGGTTTCCTTTTAATAATTATTTAAATAAAAAAATATGCTTCCCCTTTTTAAAGAATGTTTATACATATTCTTTATTAATCTCCCTTTTAACCAAAGGATCATAATATCCTTTATTTTCTATCTCCCTTTCAATTCTAAAGGGTTATTTAATAGATTTATCTTCTCTTTGGGAAAAAGTCACATCAATTCTCCTCTTGTAAATTAGTTGTTGTCTTTAGTAGCATGAGATATCTACATCACAACTCAAAAACACATAATCAACAATTGAAGAAATTGATATTGAATACATTTATTCTTCATATATTTTTATACATATATTTTCATCTACATCCCTTTCTTTATTTTAATTCACAGATCTCTCTCTTTTATTATTTCAAGAGAATTATTTTTTTAATCAAAATTATGACAAGAATTGTACATACATATAAGAAATTTACAATTGAAGAGAATTGGGCTATTCTATATGTTAATCATATATATTTCAATTCTATTAGTTATCTCTCATGTAACCCATTTCCTTTAATGTAGATATTTTCCTTACATGTAACTTCAACATTAAATTTTAAAAAATATTATCATGTGTTGACATACATTTACCTAATGAATAACATGCATAATCCATACTATGTAGTTACTCTATCAACTTTACTACTTTACCCACTTGGGTAACTCCTTCAAAGTATTACAATGTGAGCACACAATAATTTCTATACATATCCAATACTATGTGGCCACTCATAAACTTATAAAAGTATAATCTATAACATCAACATACATTCTAATATGATATTCAAGCATTCCAAACTACATGAATATCCTCTTTTCAAATAGAATCTTAGTTCTATACAATAAGGTAAATGTACAAGGTTATTGGGTTGATAAAGTCCAATAACAATGTACAAATTAAAACAAAATATGATCACATAATCTCACAATACATATTAAATAGCAATAAAATAAGAGTAAATTATCGTCACTTAGAGAATACTTGTGACCAATGGATTAGTATGGGTTGAATACACTTGATCGATGAGGATTCGAAGCATATTCAATCACTAAACACCAGTCCCAATAGAGATCATTCAACTTATGCAAAGATAAAGAAGCCATTAAAACTACCATATTCAATCATGAAAGCTTGATAAAACCTCTAATCTAAGACATTGAAACTTATCCTATTGGGGGAGTGGTGTCGTGTTGATGTGGAATGGTGACCCTTTCCCAATCTTGGGGCTAAATGATCTTGTTTCAATCAATATATTGAATAAAACTGATGAAACCATTGTGAGATGTGTGATGAAACATGATTTAAATACTAAACTAACATGATGCAAGATAATTTAACATGATTTATGCTAAAATGATCAAGATATGTGAGTGCAAAGCTAATCTAAATGGATTTTAAGCTAAAAAAATTGAAACCCTAATTAATAAACAAGCTACATGAATGCATCTATATTACCATGGAAGCCATTAATGAAAGCTAAGCTAATTAATGCAAGCAATTAAGCTGAAATGATACTAAATAAATGCTAAATATGAGTGTGAGTGTGAGTGATTTTAACAACATGAGTTTGCTCTGAAAAGGATGGATCCATTTGTCTCCAAATAGTGACCTATTTATAGGAGAGCAAATGAGGAATGAAGGGTTGAGATTAGAAAGGTTAATCAATGGTCAAGGATGGAGGAAGTTGGAGGCATGGATCATGGATTCTCATCAAGGGATGAGAATCAATGATGAGATTTAATCAAGGGTTCACCTTTGTCCAAACAAACATGCTTTTAATTTGCACAAGAGGTCACAAGTTAACTGGCACAAGAAGTCAAGTAAGTTTGTTACAAAAAAGGAATATTCCCCTTTTTCAAATGAGTGAGAAAGAATATTGTTTGGAATATTCTCATGGGTGAGGGGAAATTAGATATTTAGCAAATTAAAACAAATTTTTAATGTGCAAAAGGGGGAGGAATATTCCATGGGAATATTCATTTTGGAGGAATGTGCAAAGGAGGAATATTCCCTTGGAATATTCCTTTGCAAGTGGGGGAAATAGATTTATTAGTAATTGATAATTAAAAATTAAATAAAGGTTTAATTATGCAATTAAGGGGAGGTAAATGATATTTATTAAATAAATGATTTAATGAAAAGGGGAAAAGGTGATGACATTTAATTAAATAGCTTAGGGTTATTTAATTAAAAAAGAGGAATTTAGGGATTAAATTAAATAATTTGATGTATTTAATTTAATGAGATGAAATGTTAGCATGAAAGGGGGTGAATTAACCTGGTTAAATTAATTAGGTTAATAGATGCAAATGACATAATTAATTAAAATAGCTAGGCTAATTTAATCAATTAAGCGAAAAGATGATGGGTTTTAGGAGGAAATGATATTAGTATACCTAATTTGAGTGTGTGATATCATTTAGGACATTTTAAAGTGTCTACAATACTTCATAAATAATTACTAATTTTAATCTCAATTTACTTCTAAGAAGATTTGTTCAATCATGTTTTTGAATGAAATTTTGTTATAAAAATGAGGATACCTCACATTGAAACCCATGTTGTAATCCTAATAGTAAAGTGGAACACAATTTTTTTCTGAGGATCTCATCATAAAATCAAATATTAAGGGTACATAAGGAGAGGAAGAATTATGTCATTCCATAAATACATTCCTAGGTTCAAACACCCATTAATATATGATATTATTAGATTGTATATGGCAAAATGATTAGTACAATTTTATAATTTTAATTTTCTTAGAGGTTGTCTCTTCCCCTGTAAAATTCAACATGTCCCCATGTTTGACACTAAGATAGTTTTCGTATAAAAAAATAATTATCTTATTCCACCTAATTCATTTAAACAACATTATATTTTCCAAAGTTTAAGAGGTGAAGATAGCCCTAGAACCTATGGGTTATGGGCCCACAATGTAACTTAAAATAAACTTACATAACAATTCTAGCCATCAAAAAATGGTTATTTTCCAAATTTATCTCTGATACCAAATGTGATGCTACTTTTCTCTAATAGTTATTTAAGTAATAGCATCAAATTTAATATAATGATTCTCCGCCTCCTTTACCATTGCACCAAGGTCTAATCCACAGATTCTATCATTTCCATTTGGATTTGGTCCTACCCAAACCCATCTTAGCTGTGAGGGTGGAAGAATTAGTTTCTCTGAAAGTTAACCCTGGTAACCCTTCCCTTGCTATTTCAGCGGGCTCCAAGAAAAAATCCCCCATCCCTGAGAAAATTCCTAGTACTGAGACCATAGCCACTCCTCCCTTGAAGAAAAATAAAATTGAGGCTAGGTTGACCCAAGTGAGTGCGATGGTTGGGATTTGTGAGTTGAAAAGTAAGAAGATTAGCATACTTGCTGCTAAGAAGAAAGGAAAAAATGTCTCTTCTCCCAAGGGTTCTTTCGGTCTTCGAGGAAGGGAAATTCGATGAGGAAAAAGATTCTAAGGCTGATACTATGTTGGGGGCTAGCTATTATTTAGGGGTGGAGCAATTGAGTGTGAGAAGATCTCACAGAATGAGAAGATCTCACAGAATGAGATAGAACAAGAAAGATGCCCCCTTTGACACTATCTCCAGTGACTGGGTTAAGTTTGGTGACAGGGTTGAAGGAATCAAATCTACTGAAAAGATGAAGGATACTAGACCCATATAAGACCCTAGTCACTTCTTTGACTTAAACTAGATTCTTCATGAGGACTCTAATAATTCCTCAGACACTAGGGCTGGCACTGAAATGGAGATCCAGAGCAAGGAGGACAAAGCAAACGTGCTTGGAGGGCTGCAGGAGTAGGTGACTATATTGAACCGTAAGGTTAATTGTCTGGCTCGGTTCGCTGTCAAGTTGATTCACAGGTCAAATCTCAATATCTTGGATGTGATCAAGGAGGAACTAAACAAGAACACCACAGATGAAGGCCCCAATTGGATTGGGGAGGATGTGTTAAACCTCTTGGTCAAGAAATGGGAGGGTTTAGAAAATTAGCTTTTGGGTTTGTTCTATGCACTATGTCTATGTTGTTACTAGGCTGTGTCTTCGTCTCTCCTATGTTGTTACTGTAATATTTTTTTTTACTTTTTGGCCCTTTGGGCTCCTCATGTAAAGGGTACAACACCTTGTAAATGCTGCTTATATTATCAAAAACATTAGAGTGAATAATCAATGTAAATTACAAACATATAACAGTTAAATAATTAACATAATAAATGGAATAACACCTCCACATAGATTAATCATATTAACATCAAAATAACATAGAAAATATTCCCAATACTATTGAATCTTGATGGTTTTCAATACTTATTTGTAAATATATTTTGAGAGGCTACTATTCGACAATCAGAGGAATGGTTACATGCCTAGGCTTTTCCCAACACAAACACCCTTGGAGGAACCAGTTCTTGCACATAACCAACTTGTCTTTATGACATAAACACAACCCTTTCTAGGAAACTCCTGGGTGTATGTTGTACCTCGAGTTGGACACACGCTATGTACCCCTTCTTCAAATGTTTAAATGCCCACCCATGACCTTAACCTTTACACTTTTTGTGCCTTTGTGTTTCTCTCTCCGATTCCTTTCATTTTTTCTTCTATCCTTGAATGTTCTTCCATTTATTTCTCAAGTCTCACATGAATGATTTATACATCCTTTTAAGGAGTAGTTTCCAAACCACCACACCCTTTCACAAAGTTTTCCTTTTAACAATTATTTAAATAAATAATTACGCTTCCCCTTTTTAAAGAATGTTTATACATATTCTTTATTAATCTCCTTTTTAACCAATGGATCATAATATCCTTTATTTTCTATCTCCTTTCAATTCTAAAGGGTTATTTAATAGATTTATCTTCTCTTGGGGAAAAATTCACATAACAAATAAGTTGTGTGCAAACCCTGACAATTGTATTCACATGTATTTCTCTGGTGTTTTTTGTAAAACCCTAGTATCAAAAAAAATTATCATTGCTACACCAATTGTCATTGATGTTGCTGAGAGGCCAAGGCCTAAGTATAATAAGTTTCCATTCAAAGTAAGGGATGTAGACAAATATGGTGCATTCTCAAAAGTTCTAGTGGGTATTTTTTACTGCGAGGATATAAGGTTTTACATTCATTCCTAGTTAAATGAGATAAAACATACCTCTTCTTTTGAAATGGTTTGACTTGAGCTACTTAATGAGAATAGAATATACAAGATAGAGTATACGAATATTGCTGCAAGAGGGTTAGACATTTGAAAAGATTTTCTAGTCTTCTATGAAAGCAAGGAATGGGTAAGAATCATTTTGAGCCACATTCACGAAGATTTAATTTGGATAGATAAACCCTACATGATCATAAAGGACACAATTAGGGTAGTTACTAGTCTTTGTTCCTCTAGACTAGTCCCAGTGCTAAAATATATGAAAAATGAAATGGTTATGGAGCTCATCAGTGCTAAATTTGATAAGAGAACCCTAATAGATAAGGATATCATTGATCTAGGTGTTTGGTATGCATCAATGGGGATTGCATATAAGATTTACTTCACAAAGAGAGAAGGGTCTACTATCTCCACTACAATTCACACTACACATCAAATGGTTAAAGAAGGTGCCACATTTGATCTATGTGAGTTGTTAAGAGAAAAACTAATGTAGAACTCGAGGTGAACAAAAGAAACCAATTATAATTTTAGGTTTGGATTTTTTATCATATACCTTACATTCTTCTTCTTGAATGAGTTACTTGGATTTAAGGGTAAAATTTGGGACAAATTCACTCTTGTAGCTACACAAATTAAATAACATATGAATAGTTTTCAAAATGAGCCAGCATACACTACTTTTTATTAGGGATTTTTCAAAAAATTGCAAAATAAGATGCAAAACAGGTATACGATACCACCTAGTTTGGTCTGAAATTATGAGAATGAGATAACCTTAATGGTAAAGAAGGATCATTATTTCATGGGATCTATAGAACCTAGAACCTCATGGATTCTTGATTTGTCTTATGAGATTGAACATGAATTTGCACAAAGTTATATAAATATTCTATTGTCAAAACCTAAGGATCCCAAAGTAAAAATATTTGACACATATAGAGAAATCATGGATGAAATTTACCAGAAGGAGAGAGAGGAAGCCATTGAAAAGAAATTGGAATAATTTTTTAAGGAGATAGGTGCTCTACGATACTCAAAAAGAAAAGATATGATGAGCTCCATAAGATTTTGGGAACTTCCTCAAACACTATATCAGATTCCTGTAGATGTTTTATTTTCCAAATATACTCTTCCAAAATCCAATCAAGGCCTAAGGAGATCCAAAAAATACTCTCTTATTGTTGCAACTGCTTTGTAGCTCTCTGGGTCTACACAAACAACTAATAGTAAAAGGAAAGCAACATCTATAGCCTCTCCAAAGAAAAAAGTAACTAAGGTTGGGCATGCTAGGTGTAAAGAAAAGGAAAAAAAGAGAACAAAAAAATAAGGAAGAATCACATGATGTTGAAGAGATTGAAGAAGAAGATATTCATTTACAAAAGAAGAAAGAGAAGAAGATTTCTAAAGAGAATGTTGAGCAAAACCTTCCCATTACACATGGTCCTCTTTATTTTTGGATAATCTTGAGCGGAATGGTTGAATAATGTCTATTAAATAGTAAAATGGAGAGATCTACATTCAAAATCCATTTAAGAAGAAAAGAAGACAATTGAGAAGGTTGTCATTGAACACATGCTCATGCAAAACATTCCCTTCAATGAAATTGTTAACAAAGCTTTGGATAGTCTTGCTAAGGATCTAAGACAGAGAAGAGAAGAAGCTATCAAGGTTGATGAAGAAATGAAACAACAAAAAAATGACAAGTCTGGAATCTTAGTATCCCAGGAAGAGAAACAAAAGATTGTTCAAAGACAAGCCAAGGAGCTCTGCACGAAAAGGAGAATAGATCTGCTAATGAGCCTAGATGAAAATTTCAAAAAGAAGATCCAAAATGAATTTGGAGAGGCCACAAAGAAAATTAATAATTTGCAAAGTGAATTTGATCCACAAGTATGTAATACAGAAATCATAATTGCGAAAAATACATTTGGTAAGAAAGAAGTATAAGTACCCTCCAGATTGCAAGGAGAAAGTGCCTCCAATGTTTATAAGGTGCAAAATTCCTCTAGAATGGAAAAATAAAAAGAGAAAAAATTTGAAGAAAAGACAACCAAGATCCTTGAAGAAATGAAGATGGTTGAGGAGACCTTTGTGGATCAAGTTTCTTCAGATGACATCATCCTATAGGATATACCTGATGTGTCTACACAAGACATAGATCTATTAGTATTTGAGGTAAATTTGACTGATAGTAATATAAAGCAAAATGAAGAGACTACTCCTTCAATGAATACTAGTAAAAAAGGTACATAAAGTCAAAGTGAAGTTGGTGTCCCTCCTCTAGAGCATACTATTGCTCCTCTAAAAAAAATAGTGTTGATGGTGTTTTTCTGCACAACTCAGACAGAATATGGAAATCCTATCTCTCTTGAAAGGTAAATATCCATCAGCAAGCCTCAAGAGATAACCCCAAGGTCTCTAATGTCAAGTCTTGAAAATGCATAAACAACTCAGTGATAATGTGAAAATGTTGGTAATCACAAAGGAACCTTACTACAAGCAAATACTAAATCTCAAAGCTTATTATATTTAGCAATATGGTGATATTTTTAATCCTAAATCTAACTCAGATAACAAAGAAATAGCAAAAGATAAGGGTTTCAAAGAGATTCTTAAATTTAACACTAATCCTAACATTAACAATGCAAATGATGAAACACTTGAAATGGACCAACCCCTCAGAAATTGATTCCTGCTTGACCCAAATGAATCTGCAATCTTACAAAAATAGTGCAATCTTCTAAGGAATTAAATATTTTCAAATCATGAACATTCATCCAAAATAATCCTATTGCAATCGAAATGGACAAACATCCACAATTGAACTAAGCACAAAAG
The DNA here is from genome assembly GCA_007258455.2 of Sequoia sempervirens. Taxonomy (NCBI): domain Eukaryota; kingdom Viridiplantae; phylum Streptophyta; class Pinopsida; order Cupressales; family Cupressaceae; genus Sequoia; species Sequoia sempervirens. Next base: position 676,649,113 of record VDFB02271358.1, read on the forward strand.
TCTGGGCTAACTTTGCAAAGCAACTAACAATCAGGTAGCTGTAAAAAGTATGGACTAGAGATTGTTGCAACACCTCAAGTATCAAATCATAAACATTATCAATTCTTCTAACATTAAACCTAGAACATATATTAAATAAACTTAAGCAACTTCAAAAGATAGAATCACAGGAACCATTCCAGATAAAACTCAACACAATAAAGGCGCCAAATCACAATGTCTTCACTTGCATTAAATTACCCAAAGTGGAAAAAATTCCAGTCTTCTATTACAACACTTGCTTGCTTGAAAATAAGACTAACTCCTAACTCTAGCTCTTGCTATACTGCTTAATTCGCTCCAATATAAAACTATCTAGCCCTTACAAATGAGGTAGAATGCCATATTTATAGAAATCCCCAAGATATGTCAGCCCAATTAGGTTTACAATAATAAATGGCCACAAAACAAGTCGGCCAAGAGAAATTCAAAATTAAAAAAAGTGGGCATTAAATGCATGTACTCCATCTAGGTTAGCCTGGGCTCTCCAATAAAGCTCGGTCCAATGCATGCGAAGGAAGAAGAGGAATAATGGGGAAGCAAAAATTTTGATAAGGCATTACATTAACTACCTTCCCCTTTGTCCTTATTTCACTCCACCCTATCCTGCACCATCAAAAATATCCTATCCAAGTCGGCTATAGGTGGCATAGTCAAAACCTTAATTCTCCTTTCAATGGACTTAATGTCCTCTCTTGACTGCTCTACCATTTTATCCCATTCCACCTTCATGGTTTGATATTTATCCATTACTGCAATATAGGTGGCTGCATCATCCAACTGATGTTCAGCAACTGGGTCCTCATTAATTGGAGAATACACATCTCGCCACCATTTTCTCAACTGTTCCAAGCTCAAGTGTTTCAGTGCAAACCTCTTTCTTCCTATCATAACCTCAAAGAAAGAAATGCATTTGTTATAGATCTCAGTCAAGGTGTCTTCAATTTGCTTCATCTACATATACACCTTCTTCAAAACCCTTTTCCTTATTTGTAGAACTTCAAACCATTCCCAAGGTTCTATAACTTTGGAGGAAGGAAGAATACCATCACTCACTAATTTATCTTCAATATATTCCATGATAGTCTTGGTTTTCTACAATAGGAGATCCACATCCTCCTTATCTTGGGCCAATACATCCCTTAACCAATTTATTGACCTCATAACATCTCCACTTGTTGAAAGGATATCCTTGATAGCATTATCTCCCTTAGCCTGCACTCCCTGCAACCAGTTCATTATGGCATGAGTATTAGCTTTCATTCTTTCTTGCTCAGTTATTGTATCCTATGGTAGGAAGCTTGCAACAGATGATGAGGAGCTGATGGATTGCAAGGGATTCATTAAATCTTGCAATTACTTCTTTAATTTCTCATTCTCCCTCTTTAACTCTTGCTTAGTTTGCACCTCTTTCCTCAATCTTCCCAAGATTACGGCACTAGAGCCTTCATATTCTTCAATTTCTTGTTCCATCCCAAGTTGATAGTCTGCATAGTGTAATCACTACCTGCCACATCATCCTTATTTTTGTCAGGAGCAGGAGTAGCAATGTGAACCACCCTATTATTTGCTTTGTCTCTCTCAATCCTTGAAATAACCCTGGCCTTCTTTGTTTTACCTTTCCCAATCTTGGCCAGTAAGTCATCCCAATTTGGGAGAGTATCATCCACTACAACCTGCTTACTCCTCAACTCTCTATCCAACCAACCAGGCACTATGGGATCTGACTGCACACTACCTTGTCCAACTATATCTTGATGATCCTTGGGTACTTCTTCATTCAAATCTTTCTTTTCAGGAATATCCTCAACTTTATCTTCTTCTCCCTTGTCATGTTATTCTTCTTCATGCACTAGTGAAGGAGTTTTGACTGGAACTTCCTCCATCTAAGGAGGTCTATCCTCTTCACTTCTTATAGGTGAATCCTCATAAGTCACTAGGGGAAACTACAACACCTTCCCTATCTCTACTTCAACACTATAGAGTTCACCCTCTTGGAATTCTCCTTCTTGATCCTGATAATCCTCAACATCCTTGGGTTCACTTGGTGCATTGTGAATTTCATGAGAAGGAGGGATATTATCATGCTCAGTGGTAGGAACAACTGTGGGAGCACCTTTATTTGGCACACCATCTTTAGGAGATGGAGTCCTTGATCTTCTCATGTACACCTATGTTTTCTCACCCAAGATCTCCACATTAACTACTAGTGGGTCAACTTCACCTCCTGCCTTAGAAGTTTCCTTCTCTTTCTATGACAACCTTGCTATTCTTCTTCTTTTAGGAATAGAAACACTAGCCTCTTTACCTTCCTTTTCAACTTCATCCTTTGCAGCCTTCTTCATCTTTGAAATGTGTTTCCTCTTCTTAGCAATGGGCTTTATTTGTTTCTTTGCCTCTTCAACCTCTTCTGCTTGAGCATCCTTAATCTTTATCTTGAAGGGAGAACTCACCTTAGTCTTACCCTTAGGATCTTGCTCTGTCGATTCCTCAGAAGTAGAATGAGACTCCAAGTCTCCCATAAAATCATAGGTGCATTGCACACCCTCACTCTCCAATTCCCAAATCTTGTGCTTAAGCCACAATTTTGTATATTTAATCACTGGAGTCATAATTTTCTCTAACTCTGTTTTCTCTTCCTCCAACCACTCTATTTCTCCAACTGGTTTATCTTTCATAGCCTCATAATCATGGCCCTGAATTAAATCTCCATCATCATCTATTTGATCTAGGATGACTTTGACATTGTACAGTCTAATCAAATTAACTAGTAACCTAGAGAATTTCTTCTTTCGAATCTCAACCTCATCTTTACAGTTAGCTCAATAATCCTCTAGGTCATCCTTGTGATTGTACTCTCTACTAGCCTTCTTATGGGCTTCACCACTTCTATCAAACTTGGACCTTTTAGAATGGAAAGAAAGGCCTAGAGTACTCATCTCTTCCCTAGAGAAGTGTATTGTATGTATGGAAGGACAAGCCTCATTACTACCCACCCTGAGGGGAAATTCATTGCCAAATCTAGTTTTATGCTTCTCCTTCTTCACTATGGCATCAAAATCACATATCTGCCTTATGAATTCCAGGAGTATAATGTGATATGTGGGATATCTAGGAAGCCTGTAAGGAGCCCTTTAGCAACCATCTATCCTTATGTAAGAAAAGGTGGGAAACTATATAAACCAAGCTCCATACCTTTTGACCAACTCCTTAGCACTATTAGATATTCTAACATGCTTTGCACCTTGGAGCAACCTAGTGATGTACCTAGTGAATACATCATTCACCCTTATATAGCTTGAGCTGCTCAAATGTAGTTGTGGATATACTTCATATATTACATCCCGCCCAAAGGTTCATCCTGTAATCAATCCCTTATATGGATGGATCCTAGCCAAAGCATAGAACAGGTAAGAAGTCATTGTAAAGCTCTTATCTACAAGACATTGCATAGTTGATCATAAATCATGGCACTTATAATGCCTACCCAGTGATAATCAATATTATGTTCCATCCTCACTATGACAAGGAACATCCAATTTTCAAAGACCCCTGCACTCTTCAAACCTATTATCATGCTAAGTAATTTGATGGCATCATAATATTCTGGTTTGAACTTTTCCCTGAACAATTGTTTTGGTAGCTTTTAGATGTGGGGTTTAGGTTTCTCGGACCAAGAATTGACCACCTGGAGAGCCTTGCTTGGATCATCTTCGAAATAAGTTTTAGCAACCTCCAAGTCTAGAGCTACCACATGAGATCTGTCATGCATGTCAAAGGTTTGTGCCACAGATAATAGAGAAAAGTTTTCCAACACTCTGCCCCAAGGACCGATCACCCTTTGTGTACCTCTATCATAATACCTAGCAAACTCAAGCACCAACTCATAGCATTGAATTGTAGGAGGAAAACTAGCCACATGAGCTAACCCTGATTCTATCAATCTTCTAGCCAACAATGGAGGGTTTTGTTGTGCCATTCTTGCCTTGAATTCCTCACAATCCCATCAACCTACATTGGTGTCACCCACCTTGATCTAGATGGAGGAAAGCTTGGACTTAGGAACCTTACTCTTTAGATCAATCTTGATTCTCTTTGCTTTTGAGATCGAAGATCCCACAGGACCTTAATCCATTTGCTTGCTCCTAGTTCCACTTGCAATTGCCTTACTCGATTCAGCCTGCAATTGACAAGAGACCAAAATAAATCCTCTTTACCACATTAGAATCAAAGTCAGCTCATCAAATTCAAAAATGATAATTAAAATCCCTTAATTCATCACAAGGCACAAATTCAAAGAAATTTGGGATTTTCAGCCATCCGGGGAAATTAAAGCAGAGGAATTTCGGGGAATTCCATACTAGGTGGATTTTAATGAACATGGCATAAATATCATAAATTTCTCATCAAATGAAGAAAAGAAGCATGAATCATCTCTCTAATTATTCAAATTAACCATGAAATGTCAAGACACATAGCATTCAATTTGTTTATCTCTCCAATTCTTCGGATGGTGGGACTTTCGGGAAAATCCGTCAAGAGAGGAAATTCGTGAGGTGGGCACAATTCTGGGTTTTGCATATATCTTTGGGAAAATGAAGGGAGGATGGAAAACTAGGGAATTCTAAAAGTTAAGGAATTCTGTGAAGACTTCAAAATTCTAAATGTTGACGTTTCTCCGTGGCTTCACTCAAATTGATCAAACGATCACAAATTTGAGGACCTGGGGCTTAAAGCTAGTTTGATTTGAGATTCTTATAGGTCATCTCTAAACTCTAAACTTATTTCGAAGCAAATCGATGAGAATTAGTGATGCCCTAAACCTGAAACCCTAAAATTCTGCCATGAACGCACAAAACAAGCTTAGACTCAACTTACTTGCTTTTCTAGGTTTTCAAAAAGATCTTTCATGGTCAACACAAACAAGCTATTTCATAATGAAACTGAAAGCAGGCTCACAAACTCACTTGGGGTCATCAATCTATCAAAATTGAATAACCCTAGCCTCAAGATGCTCAATGCCAAACACGCAAAAATCTTGACTCCAAGAAAACTCAAGACGCCAAAGAATTATTCACATTCAACAACCAAAAGCAAGGTGATAAATACATACCATTGATGAAGTGAATTCGATTAAAACCACGATGGACAACAAGATTTGAAACCATAGCGAACAGTAGCAACTATGATAATGCCCAGGAAATGCACCACCAAATCTAGAAATCCATGAATCCAAACACCAAATCAATCCAAGCACTCCAAATCAAGCCTCTCAGAATGGTAAAAGATAAATGATAAAACTCAATGGCACAAGAATTCCCCAAAATTGATTAAATACATGTCACATAAATCATACAATCGAGCATTAATGCAGTCAACAAGACAATCCAAAACAAAACCTGGGAATTCGACAAGGCAACAAAACTTCAAAGAAATCTGGCTAGCACAAAATTTTGTGAGGTACCAAAATTTTTGGATCACAGTGTAAAAGCAGTAGCCATCGGGTTTTCAAAACATCTGGGGAATTCCACCTAGAGAGGATTTTCCCGAGAACAATGAAAAACCCGAAATGAGTCTAGAACTTAAGATTTTCAACAAATACCATAGAGGGATCATTGATGCAGGTAAGATAGACATTCAAGCTCATTCCAAATAAAGTAATTTCTCAAAATAAAAGGGCCAAAACACCAAGAACAAAAGAAAAAGAGGGTCCCTTCTTTTATTGGGTTGTGTGTGCAAAAATTGCACAACAAATAGGAATATTGAGCATATAAGAGAAGACATTCTTGAGATTGTTCTTGATACAAAAGAGAAGGTAGCTGAGAAGCAAAATTATTTTGTGGGTAAAGTTCAGAGTTCCTCATCTTCAGATTCATTTAAGGACCTATTGTATTTGTAGATGTAGTTCCAACCTATGGTAAGACTTCAACTTCTACAAATCCCCACTCATGAAGGACATGTAGATCTGTCAAATATTTCTCCCCTTCAAAAATTATAGCTTGGTGATATCTTATATGCTTCATCAAGAAAATAAATTCTACAAGAATAGTTGAAGAAGAATGAAATAATAGATGATGTTCTAAATATAATTCAAGAAGGTTTACCATAGATAAAAATAGATTATTCTTTGCCCCCGAAACAAAAATTAAAGCTTTTAATGGATTCATTTAAGGATCATTCTTCATACATTGAGCAAAAGGTGGAACAAGAAGCTTTGATAAATATAACTAATAAAATATTGGTTGAGGTATCTGAATGATATGCTAATACACACAATAAATTGCAGGAAAGCATAGAGATGTTTAAGAAGTGCATTGATGAAGTTATTTCACTTTATCAAATTTGTTTAAAATCGCCTATCTCCACAAAGAGAATCAAGGATCATATTGAATCCATTGAGTCACAAATCACTCAAATGTCTAGGATGTATGATGTATGAAAAGATAAGGATAGATTCGCTAGAGCTCAATTGGAAAATCTTCATGTGCAGATGTCTTTGCTTCAGGAACAAAGAGATCAACTAAAGAAATAGTTTGGTCAATTGAGGGAAACAATCAACTTGATACTGGCTTCACTATCTAGGACGCTTGTGGAAGCAAAAGAGGCTATTCTAAACATGAAAGCTTTGAGGGGTATAGATGAAGCTAAGGATTTGTGCATAAATTTGAATGTCAAAATCATATTCTTGTCTCAACAAAAGAAAATTGGGTTGCAACTCTAGCACACCTTAAGGTAATATATAAGAACATTCTACCTTCTAAGGGAGTTGCAAAAGTGTAGATAAGTTTTTTTTGGCTCTATACAGTTTTATGGATGTTTGCAATATCCTTCTGGTTTTTATTAAATATATATATAGCATCAGTTTTGGGACATCTTCATCTTAGAGGGAGTATATATAGTTAGGGGGAGCTCATACAGTTTTTGGGATATTATAAATAGAAGTTATAATGTCCTTTTCCCTTGATGTCAAATAGGGAGAGATGCATATGTGTGTTTCTATCAATGACAAAGGGGGAGATTATTGGCAATAGGTGTTGTCATTGATGTCAACTCAACATGAGCTATCATTGATATCAATTGTGTATGTTGAAGTGTGTATATACTTTGGAGATAGTTGTTGTATAGTTGGTATGTGTTGGTGCTAATGTTGTATGAGGAAAATGGTGACTTGAGTGATGCAAAGGTTGGAACACATGTTTTGATATGATATCATCCTTTTTTGGTGTACCACACATAATGATAAGTTGTAAAAGCTTTTCTATGGTATTCACTGTGACAGAATCATGGATTTTTGGTTTGCATCCTTCTGCATAATAAGTTTTTTTCTTGCGGTTCAAAAGATAAGATAGTCAAGATGTGAAGGTGTTATATATCCAAGGTCTCAAGTCATCACACATTATACAATGAAAGTTATAAGTGGTTCAGTGTTTAGATTTGTGCTTTGGAAGCATAAAGTATTGATGAAGGACTTTTGGGATGCTCCTCATTCCTCTAGTGAGATAGATGTGATCATACAGACTTGGGGATATGTTCACAAAGGTATATGATTTATTCCTTTCAATTCTCAGGTGTCTTGGTGGTCTGCAAGATCATTTTTCAAATGATAGATTGTTACAGTTTTCTAGAATGATTTGTTCTTGTATACTCAGTGGGTTTCTCCTCTTGCACCAGTATATGATGATCAATTTATTTAGGAGAAGGTTGAGGAGATAGTACATATGGAGTACAATGCTTGCATCTTGATCTGCACAATGATTTTGGTCTCTCCTTGGTGGTGTAAAGTTGAACAATTGACCATTTTGGTGGTGTCGTTATTATTTGGGCCAATAAACTTGTTCCTTCATCAATGACTAATATTGATTAATTAATTTTATTTTGGAGGATATGTTATGATGTGTTTGGGTATTTTAATGTTGTGTTAATCCAAAAAAAATTCTTGCAATATGATAAATGTTTGGAGTTGACAAGTGTGATATCATACATTTCTTCTAAAAGTTTATCTTCGAGCCAGCCTAATTGAGGTTTTGTGTTGTTGCAGAGGATATATATAGAATATCAAATTCATTTGTGAAAGTGAAGAAGTTCAGAGAATTGTGATAGAGTATTATGTTGAACATGAAGTGTGTGAAGTCTGTGTGAAAGGTTAAATGTGTGAAAAAGGGACTACAACATCAACATATGTTGGATGCTTCTTCATAGTAGTTTAGATTCTTATTCTCATTACAATTTTCATGTATCTTGCTATGAGATAGTGAGTCTCATTAGGTCCTTTGTATCTTTCCCTAAGGTTATACACCTTATACTACAAGTCCATAGGTAGCGAGCCTTAAGCAACATTATAAATATTGGTAGTAGTGAGCTACATATATTGTGAGTTAATCCTCACCGTGATTTTCCCTCATTGGGTTTTCCACATAAAAAATCCTAGTGTCTTTTGTGTGGTGCATGTTTTCTCTTCTACTCTTCTTTCAATTTATGTGATGTGATGTTTAATCTGCCAATGAGAATGGTTATTTTTAATATATACTGATTCACCCCCTCTCAGCACTTCATTGTGTTCAATAGTCAATATCAACTTCAAGGATTGAACAGTGACTAGGAAGGCAGCTTCCTGCACTAATTCAAAATTTTCCAATACTGTGGCAACACATGTTTGAGTTTCCTCATCATATATCCTCCTCTTGAACTCCTCCATGTTGACATGATCGAGGTTAATATCTCCAATCTCTATGTATGGAGAGAACATCTTGGATGGTGGATGGTATCCCTTGTATTGGTACTTCATCTCCAAGGGATTCTTAGGTGGCATATCTCCTACATATAAAAACACCATGTGTTACAATTCATCCATCTCAGAAGAACAAAACACACAGCTAATACCAAGTTATACTAATTAAGATATATCTTATTGTAGTCACTTAAAGTTGTCTTGATAATATCACATATTTGATTTCTCATACTAACATTGTTTCTAGTCTATTTCATCCTAATTCCTCCATTTAATTAAATAATGTCAATTATTTAGTTAAATTCACCTTTTCTCCTATTAATTAATTAAATCAAATTTATTTAGTTAATTCATTATTCTCCACACTAATTTCATTATCATTTGATTAGGTAATGCAAATTATTTAATTAACTATCATAATCACACTTTGATTAAATAATTCACGATTATTTAATTAAAGCCTTTTCTCTCATCCACTTGCACAATTAAATGATTTTAATTCATTGTTTAATTATCTAATTTCTTTCAAATCCTCCAACTTTTCCCACTTGCATAATGAATATTCCCTTGAAATATTCCATTTTTTAATTTAAATATTCCCCCCCAAATGGAAATATCTCCAACATTCCTCCAACATAATTCTTAAAAATTAGGGAATTGGTTGAGTCTCTCATGAATCCTAAACTGTTGATTTAATCTTTGATCCATGCCTCATTTATTTTCAATCATTGGATTCATCCTTGATCCATGTGCTCATTCCTCTTATTCGATTTCATCCAATGATTAGCCTTTTTGATCTTCACCATTGATTCTCATTTCAAAAATCTATAAATAGTAAGCATTTCTCCATAATAATCATCCACAAGCTTTGAGTAAACTTACTCTCTTGAATTGAATCTATAATTTGATCAATTTTAGTGCACTTTGTGGGTCATTTGAACTCATTTCTTCATTAATTATCATTAATTACCTTGCATATCATGAATTTTGTCTAGATTGCAAAACTCCACATCCATGAAGGACATAATCCCACATTTGGATTAAGGTTTTCATTTTCTTGATCAACTTTCATTTTATCTTTGTTTCAATATTTCATGTTTTGAAATTTAATTTTCTTTGTAAACAATTTCATTGTGGGTTGTATGTTTAATTGATCATTAGCTTTGTTAATTTGATTCAATTTAGCTTTAATTGGTCAATTGAATTTATACATCTACATTTATAATGTAAAGTAACAACTTGTTTAGAGGATTCTAGAAACCAAACAAACTTTTCAGGGATTGGGCCTTGGGCCTACACCTTAGAGCCTACCAAATGGTTAAAACATCCTTGTTAAAAGAAGATCAATTCTTGTCTTTTTTTTTTTTTTCTATCAAGAGTTAGAGATCAGGCATACCACATACATCTTATTTATAATAATATGATCATTTAAGAAAAAACACCAACTAGCAATGTGTGAAAACTCGCTTACAATATCTTTGGGAGTCAAGAGATGAGTATGTTATTTACCTCTTGTTTGCAACAATTCAAAAACATTAGAAGGTAGATCCAATCATCAATACCTGAAAAATATTTTAAGGATATCGGGAGTCAAGGGTCGAGGATTGGTCATGTTGTCTACCATTTGTTCTTGCATTTAGTAAAAGGTGCTCTTGGGTCCTGATGTTTGAATATCCCATTTAAAACTTTGGATCCATGCATTCAAATTTTTCAAGACCTAATAAAAGCATGCTTTAAAATTATTCATTCCATTTAAGCAAAGGAAAATTTCCCTTATGGTTATGGGGATTGGAGATCAAGGACATCACCTAACCTCTACCTCAATAAGAAGTTTATGTAAAAGATACACTTGATCAACGATATCTAAAAAAGGTTTTTAGAATAAAGGAATTTTCACTAAGTCTTTATATCAAGTTTTGGGAGTCAGAGCTCTGGCTTATCATTTATCAATTTATAGATACGACATTCAACCGAAACCCAAAAACCAAATGTTTATTCATAGAGACTTGCAATTTTTTAGTATTGATCAATAATCGGGTGTTGAGTATTTTACATAACTCTTATCATACCTTGGGATAAAGGGTAAGCCGATGCTTCAACACTTGACGCTTGAAAAATTTCAAAAAAAATGCTAAGGCAGAAACACCCTAGCAAGGCTGAGGCTTGACATGTGATCAGATGACATCATAAACATCCTTGATCGACACATCGAGAAGAAAATCGATCTGGTGAAGAATGAAAAAACATGAAGGAAACAAAAAATGAAGAAAATAAAAAATGAAAGGAATGAAGCAAAGGGAAACCAAAAAAAAAAGACGCCAAATAGATTCTAAAAATGAAAATCAAAAGAAAAAACACAAGAAAACCAACACACCGAACTCTAGGAAGAAAAAAAATAAATTGCTTTGAAAACTCGATAAGGGTTCGATCCTACCTAGTAAAGACATGGGGGAAGAGTGAAAAAAATCATGCACGTGAACCACAAACAAAAAAGCATGCACAAACCATGAATAACAAACACACATGTGAACCACGAATAGCAACAACAATGGTAGGTGAACGTACGCAGGTGGGTTTCTTTACAAATGAAGTTGTAGAGCTCATGAATGCAAATAGCAAAAGGTAAATGCCAAAATGAGAGTCATAATTTACTTGATAAACCCCCTTTCAGTGAACCTTCATAAATCCTCATTAATTTCTCATCAATACTCTATCAACACCATAAATTTGAATGACTGATTTGATCAGTGTGGGGCTTGAGGCGGCAAGATGTCATTGCCATTAGGTTTTTGGGGTTGGAATTCAAATCAATGAATACCCAAGACTCAAAGTCCAAAACAACAAGAAACAAACAATGAACACTTGTTGGGCATTGATGTTTGGGATCGATCCATTTAGTATGCCGTATGGAAAATCCCAACCTCTTGAAATATGTCAAGGTACTCAAAATAAGGAGAAAAAGTGGAAAATAAATAAAGGAAGAAGGAAATGAAGAAAGGGGAAGGAAAATAAGAAAAAAACAACAAAGGAAAAGAAAGGAAAGAAATAAGAAACAATAACATGCTAGAAAGAAGAAGAGGGGCCCCTCATTTTATCAAAAATAAAATGGGGTGTGAGTGCAAGGTACAACAATAACCATCCATAATCACATAATCACTAGCCTTGTCCACTCCCACACCACATGAGTTCACTCTAGAAAATATGTCACCTAAACATTTAAAAGAGTGCTTGCTATATATGATCTAGGATAATTAATTTTCCACCACCCATTTCATTAATTTATTAGATAAGCTAAAAGGATATATGTAGCCTACATACTACTAGATGGTGGCAATATAGATAGCTCATATATGATTAGCATAGAAATAAAGTTGAAGAAGAGGGAAGAAGAGGTGAAGTAAAAAAGTAGACCATAGAGGCCTCAAAAATAATGATCAAGACCCTTGAAGGATAAATATCCATTATGTTTAACAAGGCTACTAAGGTATATGATGTAAACATAAAGAATATGGAAAATAACATCTTGAAGAATAATATAGATCTTGTCAAAGGTTGGAGCTAGCTACTACAAAAGGAGAGAGTGTCACTAAATAGGACATAATATATTTCCTCATTAACTAAGTAGATGCACTAAAGGCTCATGTGGAAAAATGATAAGTCTTTGTAAATGAGCTAGTGATGTAGTCATGGGTAAAAAGTCTAGAGAAAGGACTATCTGATCATGTACCTTAGAGTTGACATAGGGGGATCACCACAAAATAAAATAAAAACTCCTCATTGATTCAATATCATATAATATCTATAATTAGCTCAATGGTTGGTCACATGTAGATTATGAATATAATTAGCTCATAGGCTTCCATGGGCTTATTACAAGCCTACCTACAAAGATACAAAGATAACAAATACTATCATGAGCTACTACTCTATTTAATTGCTAACTATAGTCCTTACAACACAAATTCTTGATTAGATTCTCCTTCTTCATCCATTTAAAATGAATTCTAGGGTGTTTATATATCATCTTCAAGATTTAGGAATAATTCACATTGACCACAAGGTGTTTCAAATCTCAATGTCTAGTGTAATGTCTAAGTTAGCCAAAATCCAGTGGTGAAGAATTAGGTGTTGAATAAACTTGATGCAATTATAATTAAAGGTACCTATAGTCCCATGTTGTCTTGAGATATGTTGGAATGAATACTACAAGGCATAAAAAGGTTCCAAAAACTTCACCTAATGAAATCTATGTTGATTATTTTGAGCTATGATCTTCTAACAACTATAATTTCCCACACTCTAACCCAAAACTCATGAGACCTATATATGATTTTTGTGAGTTATTTTAGAAATCTAGTTTTATACTACAAGACACAATAAGATTTTAAAGTGAAATGTGGTAGGTTTCTTTGCGATGCTCCTACATTAGATACTTGAGGTTGTTTTAAAAGTGAGTCTTGCACATTGTTAGTTTTAAAGGAAATCCAAGGTGGTCCACCTTAGCTTGTTAAATCCAAGATGAATCTTCCATGGGAATTCCTTTCCAATTTTTAATGCCCAAAACTTTCCAACACAAACTCAACTATGGACATAACACAAATACCAAAATTTTAATTCACAACACAAGACCAACTCAGAAAAGTATGATTTTTAGGAAAGTACGGGGGAACTTAAGGGCCAGACCTAATTCCTTGAGGGCTCATCTCTAATGGCCTTGCCTATGTGATACACATATGAATCATAGTTTAACAACATAAATTTGAACATACACACACTTGGTCAACAAAAGGGTATATCCTCTTGGCATAATTTCACAATTGACTTGGCTACGGTTGATCGTTACAAATAATGGACCAAAATAGTTGACTTATAAGGGTTCCTCCTCTCATGGTATGAAATGACTAAATTAACATACTAAGTAAATAAACAATAAACTATACCCATAAAAGGACCCACTCATGATTATAAAAATCAAAGAAGTCAACATGATGAGCCTATTCATATAAACTCCTATTCTACATATATGTACTCACATAGTTAATGAATTTACATGTTCCTTTAATTGTAGCATTTAAAAATTAAAAAATAAACTAAAAAGAAATGAGAAGATATTTATAATCCATCATCTTCACAACTAAACTTATAGCTAATAATATTTTAGTGATTAATATTGGTGAAACATATGTTATAAATTTGACAAATAAAATATCAATCCTACGAAATAGTGAAAACTAAATAGCAATGGTAAACATAATTTTCTATGATGGTAACAACTCAACAGTTATATCATAATATTAACATCACCTTTTATTTTTGGTAATAAAATGAAATATATTAAAGCACACCATTAAGCACAATGGACACAATAATCACCTGTGAACTTTAATCTCTAGAGGTTTATCAACAAACAATATACTATTGTTGGTAGACATGTCAACCATGGAAACATTCAGTTAATGAAAACATTAAATCTAAAATTGAGATTAGGAAGGATTTTACAAATATAAGGGTGTATGAGCTCTACTAGGGTTTATGGTGTCTACGGTCACTCTTGTCCCCTCTTGTGTCATACTACACATTCTTTGCAGGAAATTCCTCTTTTCTTGTGTGTACAACCATATTTAATACAATTTTTGTGTTTTAATATGCCTTCAACTAGCTCTAACCCAACAGTTCATGTTGGTGTTAGCGGTTCAACGGCTCTACTCAATGGCTCTTGCTCTAAAAAAATGACCCCATAAATGTGTTCTAAAAGTCTTTCATGAGGTAAGTGTTCTGACTCTCCAGCTGATGTGGTTTTTCCTTTACCAGAATTTGATTCTGCTTGTCAATGGCTTGAGAAACATACCCTTGTTGGATATTTTTTTGGGAGGAATCCCCCTGAAAGTGTTCTTAAGGAATGGGTCAACAAGGTTTGGGTCCCTCATGGGGTCCACCTTGATATGGTCCAAAATTTAACCAAGGGTTTTTTCTTGTTCCACTTTATAGAGGTCAATCATGTCCAAGCTATCCTAGCCCATGGTCCCTGGTATGTCAAGTCTTCTTTATTGGTTTTCCAGGCATGGACCTAGGAGTTCGCTGTCTCAGATGACACCAAGTTGTGGGTCCCGATTTGGATTGAGTTTCCTAGTTTACCTCTACCTTGTGTGCCTTTTCTAAATCATATTGCATCCTCTCTGGGGAGGGTCATTTGCATTGAGTCAAATAAGTTTTTTTAGGCCCAACCCCAGAAATGAGTCTGTGTTGAAGTGGACCTTTCCAAAGATTTGAAAGACTCCATTGACATTCAAATTGGAGCTCTCCGGCATACCTATAAGGTCACTTATTTTAATTTTCCCAACACATGTTGTAGGTGTCAGTCCGCATAGCACAAGATCAAGGACTACCCTTTGGAAATGCCTTGTACACCTTCTCCACCATGAGATACTAAAAAGCCTCATCAGGTGGATACTTCTGTTGCCAAACCTGATGAAAAATGGACCATGGTTACAAATCAAAAAAATAATTCCAGTGGTTATGGGTTGGCTTCCAAGGCCTCTGAACCCACAAAGAGCATTTCAAACCCTTTAGTGAAGGGGAAGGAAGCTCCAGTCAGGGCTGATAATGTTCCTTTGCAGCCTAGGCTAAAGACAATGCCTCAACCTACTACTGTTATGATAGCACAACCAAATGTTTCTCCTCCTGTGATGAGAGCTCAAAGGCGATCACACAACCCTTCTCCGCCATTGGAAGAAGGTGAATATGTGCAAGAAAAGAAGAGAATTTCTTCTCCTTCTATTTAGATTGGGTCAGTTCTGCTAGAGTTTCTACAAAATCGCTTCTCTTCTCTGAATGAAGAGGTGCTAGACTCCGACGATATGGAGGAGTTTCACTCATGAATTTCCTCTCATGGAATGTTTGAGGTCTGAAAGACCTCTCTAGAAAGTATTCTATTAGGGATACTTTGAGTAAATATTCTGCTATTGAAGTGCTTTGTCTCCAAGTGGTTAAATTTTTTGGTTTTTTGCTTGCTTCGGCTTATCCCTCTATTTGGCTAGCAAGTAAAATGTTTTGCATTGATCATGAAGTTGGGCATGGTAGAGCTATCACCCTTTTGTCCCCACAGTTTCATGCTTGTGTGGTCGACAATGGGTCTAACCCCACTTATCGGTTTGTATGGATCCTTCTCAACATTGATAATCATTCCTTTGGGATTATTAGTGTTTATGCTTCTAATGATGTTGTGGAATGCTCAATGCTTTGGCATTAGATTGTTGATTCATTTCTAGTTGTTACTTGGTTATTGTGTGGGGATTTCAATATGGTAGAGATGGCCTACGACAAAAATGGAACCTTGCAATTTAGATGGGAAAATGGTGAAAGGGAGGCATGGTTTTACATGCGCAATAAATTGGGTCTTTTTGATCCCAATATTGGCCGCCACCATTCTCATTCTCTCTGGCACACTTGGTGTAATTACAGGGTTGACCCTGACAAGATATTTAAGCACCTCGATCGTGCCATGATCTCGGCTCAATATTTTTTCTCTTTTGATAGTTATTCTCTCTCAATTAAGCCTTTAGTGGATGTGACCTTGTCTGATCATTTCCCCATTTCTTTTCGCATTGAATGGGAGACAAGAGAACCTCGCACATGTAAAACTCAATTTTTTTTAAACACATCTTTGCTTTGTTATCAACCCACTCCAGCCCACATTCATAGAGTCTAGAATTTGGAATGCAGGCTAGCTCATCGCATAGACTGGATTACTTGATGGAACGGTGCTATCACTCGTACAACTAGATTTTTGTGCATCTATGGGCGCCAACTGGCTATCTTTCACAGGTGGTCTTATGAGGCTACCACTGTTGACCTGTACTCAACAACCGAGGTGTTGGCAACCAACTTTTTTTCCCCATCATTACAAGTCAGGGTGGTGGAATTAAGGCACAAAAAACAAGTTGTAGATAATTATGTTTCTAGAGGTGCTCAAATCAAAGCTAGGTTACACTGGTTAAAAATTGGCGACCATGCCTCTAAGGAATTTTTTTTGGCCCTGCGTGCTAGACACTCATCTCTAGGAATTAAAAAAATTGAAGATGGAATTCAAGTTCTCTCTAAGATTCCTAAAATTCTCTAGGCCTTTGTTCGACATTATGAGAAAGTCTTCATTGCATAGGAATCCACGCCTGTGCGACAACAAGCCCTCCAGGATATCCTTGCTATTGTGCCAAATAGGCTTTCCTTAGCCTAGAGAAATTTTTGTGATCAATTTTTAATAATTGAAGACCTTAAGGAAGTTGTTCATTCCATGGCTGATGACAAAGCCCCGGGGATTGATGGCTTCCCTTGTGAATTTTACAAGGCTCTTTGGGATTGTGTTGGGCATGATTTGTACAATGTTTATTTAGAAGTCTTTCATGCTAAATCTCTAGGTAACTTAATAAAAAAAGGAAATATTAAATTCATACCCAAGTCTGGAGATCCCAAGGATATTTGCAGTTGGAGGCCTATCACGCTTCTCAATGTCTCCTACAAAATCATTACCAAAGCTTTGGATCTAAAGATCCGCCATCTTTTACCTCAGATTGTGTGCTTGAAGAAGACTAGATTTATCAAATCCAAGTTTATTTTAGATAACATTATTATCATTTGGGAAGGCATGGAGTGTGCCAGATGCTCAAACCAGCAGGCTATTTTTATTAAAATTAATTTTTCCAAGGTTTATGACCACATTGAATGGCCTTTCATTCTTGCAATGTTGCAAGCCTTGGGGTTTGGGCCTAATTTTATTTAGGTTGTTCAAATGCTCTTTGCGGATGCCTCTACATGCATCACCATTAATGGTTACCAATCTCTTGCCTTTGGGATTTTTGTTCCATTTGACAAGGATGCCCACTTGCTCCCTCTCTTTTATGTGCTTACCACTGAGGGATTTGGCTACCTCTTGGCCAATGCAGTTTCTCAGTAGCGTGTCAAAGGAATTTCACTGCCCAAATCTTAGGCCTAGCTGGTTAATGGCCATTTTGTTGATGACTCTTCCCTCACTCTCTTGGAAGAAGAAAATATCAAGGCAGCCTTTGGATGTCTTAATATATTTTTCCTTGCATCTAGTTTTTCCATTCAATGGCATAAAAATTTGTGCTACCAATAGTCTATATTGCACACTCCTCTTTGGTTTCAACAATATGGTTGGAAGTGGATTGGGCTAGGAGAAATCTTCCAGTTCTTCCTTTGCTTTCCAGGCCTCTCTGGTTGAGCTGTGGAAAGTTGTTCTTTCTAGAGTTGAGAAAAGTCTTGCTTATTGGATTACTAAGCCCCTCTCTTTGGCAGGGAAATTCTAGGTGTACTCCAAAATTCTTGCGGCTACCCATGTTTATTATTCTTCTTGTTGGCCCCCTTCAAAAGTGGCTTATAGAAAGCTCAAAAAATTGCTCTGAGACTTTCTTTGGGCTTTTACCAAGTCCCATAGAGGGTTTCACCTTGTTGCTTGGGAATTTTTCTGCCTTACCAGAGATTCTAGAGGACTTGGACTGCTCTCCACTCAATGAAAAGGGACTTCCTTTTGTGTAAAATGGATAATTCATGCCCTTATTAGAGATGAGGCCTGGAAAATTCTCCTCAGGCATTGTATTCAATTAGGATTTCCTATTAATAGACCTTCCTAAAAGGGGATTGGTTTTCAAACCCTTCTGGTCATGAAGGAATGAGTTCAAATTGTGGGGAATTTCATGGCCAAGAGCATTTGGAGAGCCTAGGAGGCAGTTAAGCCCTGGCTCTGATGGACTGGATTTGGTTTTCGTGATGGGCTTTCACTCAATCAACAAAATGTTTGGTGGTCATTTTTGTTTGCTAACAATGGTCAGCCTCTGGCTAAGTCACCTTGACTTAAGGCACTCAGATTACACAAGAAAGGTATTCAGACATTACAACAAGTGTTTCATAGATCCACAATGTGCATCATGTTGTGGGAAGATTTGTGTGCCCTTTATAGGCTTCAAAACCAGGACCGTGCTACTTATGATGGTTTGGTGAATGCTATTCCTATATAATTGCTTCATAAGGTGGGTATTCATGGGTCCAAGCCCTGGTAGAAGGACTGGAAGTGGTACCCAGAAGCCCCTTACAAAAATTACAAGCCTAGGCTTGGTTATAGGTGGCTTTCACCACACATTCACTATGATTGAAAATTTGAACTAGAGGTGGCTTCTTCAATATCCCACTCATATATGGTGTAAAAGATTCTCTACCACTTGGTCTGCAAGTGTTGAGCTGAAAATTTCCCACTTTTCTTGGTGTATTCTTTTCCAAGGCTTTCCTGTGGGTTCTCAGCTTGTTCACGTAGGGGTCTAGGACCCTTGTTTCCCTTTATGTGGGCAAGCCAAGTCTTTTAAGAATCTCTTTTGGTTTTGCACTAGAGCCCAGTAGTTTTGGACTTGGATTCATGACTTATTTCGACCCTTTAGACTAGAACCCTTTTCCTGGCATATGATTCTATTGGGAGACTCGCCCAGACTTCCTGCTAAGTATACCTAGCTTTGGCACACTTTCAGGGTGGAAATCCTCTTCAGTACTTGGAATGACATAAATTCCTGTATATTTTCTCAAACTCAAATGGACAAAAATGTTTCGTTGTATTATAAATCCATTATTTGTTCTAATGTGCTCTTAAATATTTAGGTGCAGGCGAATAAAGTTGCACTTGAGGTGGCTCACCTGTAGGTGCTTTTGGAACACTGGGGAAATGCCCTGTGTACTATTGCTTAGGTGCTCACTTCACCCACCTCCTCCCATGGTTGGTCACCTTCTTGGGGATGACAATGGAGTGGCTTTGTGCACCCCCACTCTCAACCTCCTCTTCAACATGGTTCTCGCCCTCCTTAGTAGACCTAATCTCCTCCTCCGTGGGCTGGCCAGGGGTGACCCTCTGGGGGAGCTGTGGGGAGTGACGGTGGCGGTTTTAGGTGGCCCTCTGATGACACTCCTACTTTTGGCTCTAGTTGGCTAGACTCTGGTAAGATTTTTCTATGGTTTGCACTTGCAATTTCACCTCAACGTGAGGAAGATAAATATAAAGACAAAGAAAAACAAGCTGATGATGGTTGGGATGCTCCTCCTGACGTCACTGTTGGCCTCCTTTAATGGTTTAATAACTAATCCTTTAGGGCTGTGACTTAGAGATTGAACATCTGCACTAAGTAGCTATCTCACTCATCATGAAGGTGCATTTCACTTGTCAACCCAAGGATGTAAACTTGAAATGGGTTAGCACTGTATGTGCACTAGAACTCTACTGCAGTCATCCATAAACTAGGAAAGAAACAATACTAGAAATAAAGTGTTGGAAGGAAATCAACTTAAACACTGAACATAAATCAACATATGCACTAAGCATTAACAACCAGACTGGGAAATGAAAGATAGAAATGGAAATCTCAACAAACAGACAGGAAACTACTCTATCTGCCTTGGTTGTAGGAACAATCACATAATGAAATTTTAGTGGCTACAAGAATAGACAGTTACTAAAATTGAAACTAACTACTGAACATAAAATAAATTTTAAACTAATAGATGGAATTCTCACCAAGTGGGCCCCCTTGGGTGTGTCTCCCTTACACTAACTCAAATGCAGCAACTCAGAAAGTCATATTATTTCTTGAAAGCATAAGTACAACATTTTAGAAATAGAAATATAAAAATAGAAAATGCGAGTACAAACTCAGAATATCCAACCTTATCAAAAGGAGCATCTGATCATTATTTATATAGAGAAAACTACCAACTAACCCTAACTACCTAGGTAGTTGACTCCATCAAAATAGGAGGATGCCGCTTATTGAAAGCATAGAAAAAGATGGAAGAAGTTATGCATGTGCTAAATTG
Organism: Sequoia sempervirens; assembly: GCA_007258455.2. Taxonomy (NCBI): domain Eukaryota; kingdom Viridiplantae; phylum Streptophyta; class Pinopsida; order Cupressales; family Cupressaceae; genus Sequoia; species Sequoia sempervirens. The sequence continues at coordinate 676,669,745 of VDFB02271358.1, forward strand.
GTCAAAGAAGACTCGCTTCAATGGGAATCTAGCACAACGCACTCCCTAGATTCACTCAACAAAAAGTATGACCATTAAAAAGGTGGTTACATTCTTTTATTTGAATTAAGAATTTCCCTCCATGAGAGTTTTCCCGTTTTGACTTCTTAATGATCAACTTCTTGACTTCTTGGTATTTGACCAACTGGAAAGAATTTTTCCCATGTAGCAAGCTTTGTTGACATCAACATTTTAGTGGAAACTTATAAAATAGCATTAGCACACACAAACAAATGTATATCTATAATTACCTTAGTAACATTCATTCAACCACTAGTAAATTCAACATAGATAATTCTCATAGCATGATAATGTCACTAAAGTCACAAAGATAAACTTATGCCCAAGGTCTATGGTTTTAAGGAAAATATCAACAACCAAGTGTCAAATTCTATGATAGCAACAACAAATATATAATGAACCCTATCAAAATTGAGCCATTAATTGAGCCCATCATTCCCCCCAACCTAAAATTTTGTTGGTCCTTCAGTAGAAGGAACACTATTCTTTTTCCTAATTAGTGCCCTGAATTCACCAATTTCCAGCTGCCCCACATCAGTCTCTGTGGTGTCTAAATTAGGATCCCAGTAGAATCCTTGTTTTCTCTCCAGTTTGTTCCATCTTTCCCTTTATGCAGCTATGTCATACTAGTAGAACTTGTAATTTGACACAAGCCACAATAATGTAGGTCGCTGAAATGTTAAGGGAAGCCAAAACTGTTGCTTCCTTCTACCAATCTGTATGTACCTATCAACTCTTTTGCATGCTACAACATAGTTTTGTAAAGAGTGGGGTTCAACTTGTTTCAACACTTCTAGAAAGTTGTTCCACCTTTGTGCTAAATATCCCATTACTAATTTTCTTGTGGTTTTAGCTACCTTCTCATATTATTTGTAGGTCTCTTCTCTAACAAGCATAATCTTATCTTTGTAGCTGGGGCGGTAATGAATTATGTGCCATGTCATGAAAATATCTCCAGGGTCACTAGATTCAGCCCTGAGAGGCAGGGGAGTATGAAATTCCCTTTCCCTATGAGTTTTATATTGCTCTCCCCAACTAATTTCATTTTGAATCTAGGACATAAATTCCCTTAAGTGGAGGTCTCCAATATACAGTAAGGGATTCCAATCATGATCATCAGACAAAACATAATTGTGCAGGTATAGTTCACATAACAAATTTTTAACATCAGGAGGAGCAAGTTGATAAGCCTAGAAAAATTCATGTGGAGTGTCAAAAGTAGGATTCAAACTTGAAATGATCCTTGATAGCTTAAAGGAAATATTTCACTCCTTCAAGTGCAAGGAATACACTTTAGGAGGAGTTCTACATGCTAGCATTTTGGGTATTAGATCTACCACATTATCTACCCTTTCCTTCAAAGCAATAGTTTTTGCATTCTTCTCTTCAATCTTTGCATTTTTCTTTTTAATCTCATTCTGTAGCTTGCACTTTTTCTTCTTCCATTCCTCTTCTTTTATTTTCATCCCACTCCATAATTTCAAAGCTACATCATTCCATGAGAAGGCAGGAGGTTTATGTATTCCTACCAAAATCTTCCCTGGCACCAATTCTTGGTGTTCACATAACACTAGTTGCAGTGATTTAGATTATTCATCTTGCTTTGGCTGCAAGAACTCTGGATTCTCATCTTGTTCTTGCTATAGGGGTTCTTGAATTTCATCTTGTTCATAGTTTTCAACCTGTTTTGCAATGTCAGCAAGCTCTGCCAATTTGATATTTTCTTGTTCCTCAAAAATATTTTTTTCCTTAACATTTACCTACCCCATTTGGGCTTCTGTCTCCTCCCTAGATGTTTTTCTAAGCCTAGGGCTTCTCTTTAGAAGTACACCAATGGCTGGACCTGCTAGTTTTGATCTCTTAGGAGGGTTTTTATCTTTTTCCTTGGCTATAGGAGGAACAGTGTTATCAACCTTTCATTTCCTAGGGCTTGGCATTGCTTTTTCTGTTATTTACTTCTTGGCCTTCCGTTTCCTCATTTATGCTTCTTTCATTTGTGCCTCTTGTCTCCTAAGGGAAACCCTAGTTCAAATTGGGGTTTTGGAAGGGACATTATCATCAAAATCTAAGGATGAACTTTCCTCACCTAAATACTTTGACTCAAAAGAACCAATTTCAATAGCCTGCTCGGCTGCAGGAGGGTTTAAACTAGGGTTTATACCAGAGGTTGATGCTCTAGGAGTAGTTTCAACAACCCTCTCTTCACTACTATCCCTACGAGGTTGAGACTGACCTCTAGGATGTACATGTTCTGGTCTAAATTGATCAATGTTTAAAAACTCTTCCCACATCATATCAAATACTTTTTGTAGAGATTTTTCCACTAATAATTTGAATAAACAATGGTGAGAGACAAAATTATCCCTACCTTTCTGCATTTCAGCCACCATGATGGCAAAGAGGTGATATAGCACATTGGGAACATTCATTCTTCCTCCATGCCTCATATGGTTTAGGAGATTGAAGTGTACAAAATGGAGGCATGACTGGAGGCCTTCATAAGTGATGTACTTGAAAATGTGGACAACTACTTGTCTCCATGGCTCTAGAAGAGAAATTATCTTCATACCATGTTAATCCACCATCAACGAAGGCTCACTAGGTTCAGTAAATTTAGCCCTGGTTGACCTTGCATATTTGGTAGCAGGGTATGGCTCACCATCAACAAGTAAGCTCGATACCTCCATAATTATTTCCTTAGTAATGATCACCTCCAACCCTTTTACTATTGCCTTCCCCTCAGAGAGTGTCTATGCAAATTCCCATGCAATGTCTTCATTATAGCTATTGAGATCCAAAAAATAGTCTAGCTATTTGCAATTTCTAAACTTTTCCAAAGAAGGTACATCCTACATTACTACGTTATGAACCGTGGGTTCATTCTGAATTAGCTAACCTCCCATTGTTCAGCTGCCCATAATCAAACAAGCACTTTGCTAAATTTCCTTTTCCTTCAATCTCTTTCTAAAAGCCCCAACTTCTTCCTGCGATTCTTCCTTCTGTCGTGCTGACACCAATGTCATGTATCTTACCAAATTACTCTTGTTGGGTGACATTTGAAATTATGACTAGGAAATAAAGATTCATTAATGAGGGGTATTATGAAAAGAAATGGCGGTGGTTCAGTGACATTTCACACATGCAAGCCATCATTTCAATTTATCATTCAAATTGGCTCAATTTAAATTTTCTAATATGGATGACATGTGGACTTGTGAGTTGACACTCCCCCCAACCTAATTTACAACATGTTTCCACACACGCTAGTTGATAATTATGATTGGACAAGGTGGAGTACAATTTCATGCTATGTGAAATATCTATATTTAATTATAGTAATTAAAGAAATGCACTAAAGATAATAAAGATATAACAAGTTGTTTTTCACGTACCTAAAATCTTGGAGTATTTTTGCAAAGAATGTGGAGAAAGTACTGATTACCTTTAATAAGTACAGTTGAGCAATTAATGCAGTGGTGATGAAATGGAATGAAGTGATGGCAAAGTGGAGCGATGGTGGAGTTATGGAAGAGAGAGAAGATGGAGATGGATGGGCAGATGGTGGATTAATGAAGAAGTGGACTCCCCAAAAAATGGAAGTCTTTATTATGAAGTGGTTGCATGTGTACTTGGATCAGTTAGAAGGAGGGACACTAGGTCCACTTCCTTTAGTTGTAGGAAATTTTGGGGTTGGGTGCTCATTAAATTGTTGCATGAATTCTTCCTTGGACACTCGCTTGTGATACAATCTTAAATGGTGACCATTGACTAGAAGTTTGAATCTAACAGGGTCAATGGTGGTGAGTTGTGCAACTTCGTTGGGAAAAAATTCTGCAACTTTGTACAGTCCCAACCATCTAGTCTGCAATTTACCTACATTGTCTTGATATCTAGAGTCATAAAGGAGTGCCCAGTCACCAAGCTAGAACTTCTTGTCTTTTATGTACTTATCATGCCATTTGATCCTTTGATTCTACACTACCTTAGTGTGATGCAAGGCTGTCTTTCTCATCTCATCCAAAAGTATTCAGCTGCATGATTCTATCTTTTTGTGCCTCAGAGATATCCATCATGAAGTCTAGTGCAGTCCTAAGAGTCTTATGCTCAAATTTAATGGGAATCATAACTATCTTCCCATATAGTAATTCAAAAAGATTGAAACTTGTGTTTGTTTTCTAGGTGATCCTATAGGCCCAAACAACTTCTGACAGCCTATTTTCCTAGTCTCTCCTATGAATAGCCACTGTCTTTGTCATAATTGCCTCAATTTCCCTGTTGGTCACCTCAAATTGGCCATTGGCTTGAAGGTGATAGGGAGTAGACTTCTTGTTCCTCACATTATATTCATTAACTAGTGTTGTGACAAGGGTTGATGTAAATTGAGCCCCTTGATCAGTCACCATCTCCCTTGGAACCCCATAATGAGTGAAAATTTCCTCATAAATTTTTTTTGCAACCTTATTATCTCTCACATGCTTCATTGCTTTAACCTCAACCCACTTGGTCACCTAGTTAGTGCAAACCAAGATGTAGGATTTACCATTTGATGGAGTATCAATGGGTCCTACAAAATCTAGTCCCCATTTATCAAATGGAGTGATTACTACCTTGGGGTAAAGGCACATCTCATTAGATTTTGTTGGCTGGCCCATCCTCTGGCATCTATCACACTTCCTTGTATACCTGCCTGCATCCTTATGAAGTGTTAGCCAGTAATATCTTGTATTAAGGATCTTCATTGTTGTCCTTTTGGATGCAAAATTCCCTCCACATGGTTCATTGTGACATGCATGCAATATATCATATGTTGCATCTTCTCTTACACGTCTCCTCATGACATGGTTTGGTTCAGTGTAGAACAAACTACCTGCAATCCATGAAAAAGGAAAGGTTTTCTCAATGAGTACCCTTCTCTCTTTTAGAGATAAATGAGGAGGAACTCTCCATGTAACTAGGTAATTGGCCATGTCATTATACCAAGGAGTATGAACACTAATGGAAAACAAATGTTCATCAGGGAAAGAGTCATCAATGACTTGATTACCTTCCAATGTATTCAATCTAGAAAGAAAGTCTACTACAACATTTGCTTTTCCTAGTTTTTCAACAATGGTGATTTCAAACTCCTACATCAACAACAACCATATTGCTAGCTTGCTTGAAATGAGGGGCTTTTTCATGAGGTACCTTACTACTGCATGGTCTGTATGAATAAAAATATGATACCCTGTTATGTAGTGCCTAAATTTTGTTAAGGGCATAGATGACTGCCAACATTTATTTTTCTATCACTATGTAATTAAATTCAACCCCTTATAGGTTTTTGCTGGCAAAATAGATTGCATTCTCAATGGTTCCTTCTTGCTGTCCCAATAAAGTTCCTATAGCATAGTTTGATGCATCTATATGAATGTGAAAATGAAGCTCTCAATTAGGTCCTTTGAGTACGAGAGCATGGGTTAAAGCTACTTTTAGATCAGAGAATGCCTTGTCACAGTCCTCTATCCACTGGAATTCAACATCATTAGTTAGGAGAATGTACAGTGGTGCCGCAATTTTGCTGAAATATTTGATGAAACACCTATATTACCCTACATGACCCAAGAAACTTCTAACATCTTTTTTCTTTGCAGGAATAGGAAGATTGGTAATCACTTCAATCTTTGTTGGATCTACTTGAATTCCCTTTTTAGAGATGTAGTGTCCAAGAACTACTCCTTCCTGCATCATCATGAAACACTTCTCATTGTTCAATGACATGTTATGGTCTTCACATCTCTGTAAAACCTTCCTCGGTTTCTCTAGAGATTTTTCAAAATTAGTACCATAGGTAGTAAAATCATCCATATAAATCTCCATGCAATCATGTGAGATGTCTAAAAACATGCTAATGACTTCCCTTTGAAAAGTTGCAAGTGCTTTGGACAAACCAAATGGAAGCACTGAGTAGGAATAAGTCCCCCATGGACAGGTAAAGGTGGTCTTCTCTTGATCTTCAGGTGCAATTTGTATCTAGTTTTAGTCATTGAATCCATCTAGAAAAGAAAAATATTGCTTTCTTGCAAGGGAATCAAACACTTGGTCTATGAAAGGAAGGGGGAAATGATCCTTTTTGGTGGAAAAGTTGAGTTCCCTGTAGTCAACAAAAACTCACCACTTACCTCTTTTTTTAGGTATAATTACCAATGGGGACACCCATTGGCTATCTGAAATGGGGTAGATAAATTATGCATCCAATAATTTCTGAAGTTCCCCTTTTACAATTTCCCTCAATGCAGGGTTGATTCTCCTTTGTGGCTGCCTTACTGGTGTGCAGTCATCTCTTATGTACATCCTATGAGTATAGAGATTAGGATCCAATCCTTTCATGTCATGGTAGTCCCATGCAAATGCATGTTGGTGCATCTTCAACAAGTTTTTCAAAGACAACTACTACTCTTGACTCAACTTGTTGTTAGTATTTAGATGTTTTCCTTTTGACACTTTCACTTGTGTGGTTAACTCTATCATAGCTACTTCACTAACACTTGAAATGTTTAATTCATGTGGCAACAATGTATGGAGCATATCAATTGCTCCAGGAAGTTTAGTTGCAGGAAGAGCAGGGAAAAACGTCTTCACCAAATTAGTAGAACTAGATTCATGAGTAGATGAATCTTCATACACCTCACAATGGTTTTGAATTATGTCAGACAACACTTCATCTTCTTCCTAAAGCTACATGAAGTAACTTCTACCTAACATCATGAATTATGCCACTAAATTGACTTCCTCAGCCTCTTCTCCAACATATGGCCATATGGTGCTATCCATGTCATGGTATGGTTGAGAAAGAGGATAGAGAACAAGATTTTTGTTGCTCTTCCCATTAGAAATAGTCATATCCCCTGACCGACATCCAATGTAGGCATTTGTTGTGGCCAACCATGGCCTTCCTAGGATAATGGGATACCCGCCTAGTGTAGCTTTAGGAGAAAGAATCATGAAATTTATTGGGTACTCCCAAGAATCTAGAGTTACCACCAGGTCCTCCACTATACCATTAGGTTTGACAGTGGAACTGTCAGCAAGCTGTAGGATAGTAGGATTAGGTCTCATGTTTGCAACATTTAGTTACTGCAGGATGTCTTTAGTCATCACATTTATTGCTTCTCCCAAGTCAATCAGAGCATTCCTTATTTGGATTCCATTTATGAAAAATCCTACCACAGGACTACCTAGGTCAGTGTACTTGGGAACTATAACATTTCCACACATGATGTCTGCTAACTTTCCTACCGCATGAACCATGGTGGGGTCTTTCTTTTTCCTCTCTGGATTTTTGAGGCATGCTTCTTTGATTGCTTTTCCATATATAGGAACATCTTTTATGGCTTGAAACAAAGGTATCTTGACATATATGTGTTTCAACTGATTCAAGATGTCAAAGGTGGTTTCTTCCTTCTCTTCCTTTTGTTTAACAACTTCTAACCTTTGAGGAAATGGTGGATCTTGATCAGTTTGTTGAACTAGTTCAAGATTTCTGGGCACACTAGGTTGAATGGGGACATTCAATGGCTCCTCCTCCTCCACAGGAAGCTCAATGAAAATAGGAGTGGAAGGAGCTGGAAAATTAGTTCTTAAACACAGGTGGATGCCACTCACACTTACACCATATGTAGGAAATTGATTAGGATCTACAGAGTATACTAGTTGCTGCTGCTGTGGTTTGTTATTTGGATTAGGTGTGAGCTGAGCTAGTAACTGAGTAGTTCTAGGTGTGCTTGAACTTGAGCTAGTAGGAGGCATTATAGCAGGCTATTGGGGCTGTGAAGGTAGCTACATATAACTAGTTGTCTAGTTTGGCCATTGTTGTCCTCCCCTCCATTGGGATGTTTGTTGCCAGTTTCCTGGACGTGGTTGCCAATTTCCCTAAAACTATTGCTAATTCCCCTGAGGTTGTTGCCACTGGGGTGGAGATTTTTCATGATTAGGCTAGGTATTTAGAGGGTTATTCCAAGGTTGAGGTGGATATCCTCCATAATTGAATAGATATGGGGGTTGCCATTGGTTACCAGATGCATAAGAATTGAAATATGGCCCAACAAAAGATAATGGATCTAGTGGCATACCTTGTCTTGGGGCCCATGGTATCCTTTGTGCAAAGTAGTAGACTTGATCATCATCACCCTAGATTTTCTTGATCATGTTTCTTCTTCGCTTGAAGTGTATCCAGCTGAGTATCTAGATTTTTTATGATGTCTTGCTCGAAGTTTTCCAACAAGTGAGTAATCTCCATCCTTGAAACTCCATTGGTGGATGATTTACCCATAGAGGATTGATAACCTCTTCCTTTCTTTGAAGCTACGCTAGAATAGTTTTGACATATCTTCTTAATATCATTCCAAGGACAAGTCCAAAGCATCAGTGCAGCTCTCAGTGATCCCTCTAAGGAAGAGGAGCTTTTGAGATTCCTCATTGAGTGTATGATGTGGAGATTTTTGCAAACAAAATAGAAACCTTGAAATGTAATCCTCCAAACTCTAATCTTCCTTCTGCTGCATCTTAAATATGTCATCTCCTCTCATGTCACTACCCCTGCAATATTCTTTGTACTTCTCAAGGAACTTTGTTTTCATATCATTCCAAGTTTCCATAGTATTCCTGCCTAAGCTCATAAACCATATTAATGCAACTTCTTTCAAGGTGGTAGGAAATAACTTAAGCCTATGAGCATCAATGGTGTAGTCATAGCTTCTATAGAGGATATTCAACTCAAACAAGAAAGTGTTAGGGTCTTCTATTACAAGTCCATAGAACTTAGAAAGGACTGAAGTGAGGATGTTCTTGAGGTTGTCATCTTCATTCTGATGAGTAATAGGAAATGGAAAAGATGGTTTGGTATATTTTTGTGTCTATTCTGATCATTCTCATCACCCATGCCTACTTGATGAAGTTCCAAAGAAAAAGGATTCTTAATCAAAATTTGGTCTTCAGAGGAAGTGTCAAAACTTGTTAGATTAGGAAATGCATCAACAAAAGGGTGTGCTTCTTCTTCTTCATCATCTCTTGGAATATTTTGATGCTCAACTAGTTGGAATGGATTAGGGTCATTAGGAAGGAGTCTTCCATGAGCATCTCTCCTCCTTCCTCTATGCATGTGGTATCAACTTAGTATTAGCCAACTCACAAAAAGAATTGGTGAAAGAATATCGGGTCATTACTTTCCTAAATGAGGGGTATACTAAGAGAAAACTTTCAGAAATTATACAAGAAAAAAAATATCAATGACTCCAAAGAACTTTCTAGTTTAACACCATCCTCGACAATGGTGCCAAAAATGTTGGCCTCCTTTAATGGTTTAATAACTAAGCCTTTAGGGATGTGACTTAGAGATTGAACGTCTACACTAAGTAGTTATCTCACTCATCATGAAGGTGTATTTCACTTGTAAACCTAGGAATGTAAACTTGAAATGGTTTAGCACTGTATGTGCACTAGAACTCTACTGTAGTCATCCATAAAATAGGAAGGAAATAATGCTAGAAATAAAGTGCTGGAAGGAGATCAACTTAAACACTTAACATAAATCAACATTTGCACTAAGCATTAACAACCAAACTAGGAAATGAAAGATAGAAATGAAAATCTTAGCAAACAAACAAGAAACTACTCTGTCTACCTTAGCTGCAGTAATAGTCACAAAATCATTTGAATTTCAGTGGTTGCAGGAATATACAGTTGCTGAAATTGAAACTAACTACTTAATAGAAAATAAATTTTAAACTAATAGATGGAATTCTCACCAAGTGGTCCCCCTTGGGTGAGTCTCCCTTACACTAACTCAAATGTAGCAACTCAAAATGTCATATTATTTCTTGAAAGCATAAGTACAACATCTCAACAATAGAATTGTAAAATTGGAAAATGCGAGTACAAACTCAGAATATCCAACCTTATCAAAAGGAGCATCTGACCATTATTTATAGGGAGAAAACTACTAACTAACCCTAACTACTTAGGCAATAAACTCCATCAAAATAGGTGGATGCTACTTATTGAAAGCATAGAAAAAGATGGAGGAAGTTATGCATGCGTTGAATTGGTCAAAGAAGACTTGTTTCAATGGGAATTTAGCACAACACACTCCCTAGATTCGCTCAAAAACAAATATGACCATTAAAAAGGTGGTTAAATTATTTTATTTGAATTAGGAATTTCCCTCCATGAGATTTTTCCCACTTTGACTTCTTAATGATCAGCTTCTTGACTTCTTGGTAACCGACCAATTGGCAAGAATTTCTCCCACATAGTAGGCTTTGTTGACATAAGAATTTTAGTGGAAACCTACAAAATAGCATTGGCATGCACAAACAAATGTATATCTATAATTACCTCAGTAACATTCATTCAACCACTAGTAAATTCAACACAGATAATTCTCATAGCATGATAATGTCATTAAAGTCACAAAGATAAACTTATGCCCAAGGTCTATGGTTTTAAGGAAATATCAACAACCAAGTGTCAAAGTCTATGATAGCAACAACAAATATATAATGAACCCTATCAAAATTGAGCCATTAATTGAGCTTATTAGTCACTCCAGACTCCGCTGATATATGGGGAAAGAAAATGGATGACAGAGACCCTCCTGACTCTGCTGGCACTACTTTGGCTGCTTAATGGCCTTTTTTATGTTTGTTATCTTGGACTTCTGGGCTAAGCCCATGTGACTGGTTATTTTTTGCTTTTCTAGGTTTTACCCATGTGACTCTTGTGGTGTGCCTTCTTACCAACCATTTTTTTTTGTGAATATGTATTTTAATCTTTAAATTAATATAGATTAGTGCCTATTCATAAAAAATTAGAGATTAAAAGAATAATATGAAGCAGCAAATGCTTGCAGCATATAAAATCTCACTATATGGTGGAACTAAAGAAGTCGATAGAAAGGGAAGGTTAATGTTTTTATGTTGTTTACTGGGGCTGCTTAATGGCCACTCAATAAACCTTTTAGGGTGTGCTAATAATTATTACGATGATTTACTAGAATGATTTATGTAGTAATGTTGTAAACTAGTGGTTCAGTTTATTTAACTTGGGACAATGACCATTCAAGATGTATCTTGACATGAGCACCAAAACAAAAAGCTTCAAATTTTATTTTGCTATTCTGATTTAGGAAGTCTAAACATCTCATCTCAAATGTTGCCATTGACAATTGTTTGCAGCTTATGCACACTGTTGGTAGTGATTGGAAAAGCACATAGGATGAAATTCTACTTATGGTTTTAAATAACAACTAAGATTTAGATAGAACCGATGTTGGGAAAATAATCTTTAAACTTTCCATTCCCATATAAGATATCTAATAAAGGAGTCCAAGCTTCCACATATTCATAGAAAAACTATTTCTAGACGAGACTTGAGATAACTAGAAAGGATACTGGAAAAGGGGTACAAAGCATAGATGATCTATAGAAAACCAATCCTTGTGTACACTTGGCAATGTATTTATTTTGTTTCCTCTAATGGTTGATTCTCGCTACAAAATGATGCTTTTATCCATATATTTGATGGAATATCAATTCAATGTATTGATTGGGGTTATGATAGAATATAGCTAGAAACATTGTAATAAGGTGTAGTGATCAAGCACCAACACAATTCATATCTTATTCATAAGCTACCAACCTTAAAATAGGATCTCTTTTGATTCTAAGAATTTTACACAAACAATATGGCTTATTTAACAACTACAACCAATAACAAAATCTTGGTTCTACTGGTGACAGATTTAAAATAAATTGAATAGAAGGTCTAAATTAAAGAGAGCTAATATAGACATTCCAAGAATGATACCTTCTAAATTACCCAAGGTGTGAGCATCTATTACTCGTTTAGCAATCAGTTTCAAATCAACATAGAAAAGTGCAAAGCTGGGCTAGTTGCTTAGTTCGACCTAATTATCTCAATATAATGAATAAGATAAAGAGACTTACTTAAAATTAAGATGCTAACCATTAATAATCAAGAGAATAGAGTAGAATGGAAAAGACCAACCTCAAAAAACTTGCTAAGAAAAGTTGTTGTTCTCTATTGTCACCACACACCTCTCTCCTTAAATCATACACTTGCTACTCATAAAACCATTGACCAATCTACGAGTGCTCATAAAACCATTGACCAATCTACTATTCTCGAAACCTTTGAATTTTCTATTTAGATTTGATAGTATATCCTCCATAATAATGTATCGCTTTATCTTCAATCCTTTGCTCTTAGTCCCAAGATGGAAATTGGTTGTAGAAATTATAGAATATCAGAAAAGTGGGTTGTAGAAAAGGTTTAAAGTGAATTAGTAGGTGTAAAGCTGAATTCCACCCATTATTCATGTTCCCTTGTTTGTGCTAAATTGGGAAGTATATAACCCAACTCGTGTCACATAAACACACAAAAAATTCTTATTTCTATGATAATTAAATCATTCTCTTTATAGAGGTTTTCAATTACAATTTTAAATATAGTTCATGCAAACATTAAATTAAAATAGATTGTCTAAACATAAGACTACAATAACAGTCAACATGTAGTTATAAACAGTTCTCAAAAACTAATTGTTTACTAATAACTCTGCATGACATCCTCAGTGAATTGCATGGCGGTGAGGCTAATGCATCACTTCTCAATAGTGTGCCCATCCATTATAGCAGCCTTTAAAGAGCCTCTTGTGCACGAAAGCTACAATGGTAGATATAAATGCAAAATTTGAAGCAATAGTCAAAGCACATCCTCATTTTAAATATAGATATACAACAACTTCTTATTTCTATGATAATTAAATCATTCTCTTTATAGAGGTTTTCAATTACAATTTTAAATATAGTTCATGCAAACATTAAATAAAAATAAATTGTCTAAATATAAGACTACAGTAACAGTCAACATGTAGTTACAAACAGTTCTCAAAAACTAATTGTTTACTAATAACTCTACATGATATCCTCAGTGAATTGCATGGCAGTGAGGTTAATGCATCACTTCTCAACAATGTGCCCATCCATTATGGTGGCCTTCAAAGAGACTTACTTAAAATTAAGATGTTGGCCATTAATAATCAAGAGAATAGAGTAGAATGGCAAAGACCAACCTCAACAAACTTGCTAAGAAAAATTGTTGTTCTCTACTGTCACCACACACCTCTCTCCTTAAATCATACACTTTCTGCTCATAAAACCATCAACCAATCTATGAGTGCTCATAAAACCATCGACCAATCTAATATTCTTGAAACCTTTGACTTTGCTATTTAGATTTGATAATATATCCTCCATAATAATTTATCGCTCTATCTTCAATCCTTCGTTCTTAGTCCCAAGATGGAAATTGGTTGTAGAACTTATAGGATATCGACAAAGTGGGTTGCAGAAAAGGTTTAAAGAAAGCAAATTAGCAGGTGTAAAGTTGAATTTCACCCATTATTCGCATTCCCTTATATGTGCTAAATTGGGAAGTATATAACCCAATGCGTGTCACACAAACACACAACTTCTTATTTCTGTAATAATTAAATCATTCTCTTTATAGAGGTTTTCAATTATAATTTTAAATATAGTTCATGCAACATTAAATTAAAATAGATTGTCTAAACATAAGACTACTGTGACAGTCAATATGCAGTTACAAACAGTTCTCAAAAAATAATTGTTTACTAATAAATCTGCATGAAATCCTTAGTGAATTGCATGGTGGGGAGGCTAATGCATCACTTCTCAATAGTGTGCCCATCCATTATAGCAGCCTTTAAAGAGCCTCTTGTGCACGAAAGCTACAATGGTAGATATACATGCAAAATTTGAAGCAATAGTCAAAGCACATCCTCATTTTAAATATATATATACAACAACTTCTTATTTCTATGATAATTAAATCATTCTCTTTATAGAGGTTTTCAATTACAATTTTAAATATAGTTCATTCAAACATTAAATTAAAATAGATTGCCTAAACATAAGACTACAGTAACAGTCAACATGCAGTTACAAATAGTTCTCAAAAACTAATTGTTTACTAATAACTCTACATGACATCCTCAGTGAATTGCATGGCAGTGAGGCTAATGCATCACTTCTCAATAGCATGCCCATCCATTATGGCGGCCTTCAAAGAGACTTACATAAAATTAAGATGTTGTCCATTAATAATCAAGAGAATAGAGTAGAATGGAAAAGACCAACCTCAACAAACTTGCTAAGAAAACTTGTTGTTCTCTACTATCACCACACACCTCTCTCCTTAAATCATATGCTTGATGCTCATAAAACCATTGACCAATCTACAAGTGCTCATAAAACCATCAACCAGTCTACTATTCTTGAAGCCTTTGACTTTACTATTTAGATTTGATAGTATATCCTCCATAATAATGTATCGCTCTATCTTCAATCCTTCGTTCTAGTCCCAAGATGGACATTGGTTGCAAAACTTATAGGATATCGGCAAAGTGGGTTGTAGAAAAGGTTTAAAGAAAGTGAATTAGCAGTTGTAAAGCTAAATTCCACCCATTATTTGCATTCCCTTATTTGTGCTAAATTGGGAAGTATATAACCCATCATGTGTCACACAAACACACAACAACTTCTTATCTCTATAATAATTAAATCATTCTCTTTATAGAGGTTTTCAATTAAAATTTTAAATATAGTTCATGCAAACATTAAATTAAAATAGATTGTCTAAACATAAGACTACTGTGATAGTCAACATGCAGTTACAAACAGTTCTCAAAAACTAATTGTTTACTAATAACTCTACATGACATCCTTAGTGAATTGCATGGAGGTGAGGCTAATGCATCACTTCTCAATAGTGTGCCCATCCATTATGCTGGCCTTCAAAGAGCCTCTTGTGCACGAAAGCTACAATGGTAGATATAGATGCAAAATTTGAAGCAATAGTCAAAACACATCCTCATTTCGCATAAAATATCACCTCATGGAATGAAATGCATGCAAAACATTCTCCCCAAAAGGGATATGCTAAAGATGCATCATCCTATAGCAAAGGAACGCTAAACTCTTATGTTTTTTGAATAATACAGACATGGCTACATGTAATCGATCTTCTTTTGGTGGACTAATAAATGGGTAATTCCTCCTTGACCTGTGTTGGAATGCCTCCTTCCTTCCTTCATACTGAAATGACTCCCTTCTAATCTATATCGACTTATCTTTTTTTTGAAAATTCTCTTCCACCATAAGTATACATTAATTATTTTTTCTCCATTCAAAGAGCATGCTACAATATTTAAAATAACTACCTCTCTATAACATCCATCATGTTCTCTCCTATGATGGGATAATTCTTTTGGCCTATTTGGTTGTTGATTATGTTTTCTAGGCTAGTCGATTTTATTTCTACCTGCCTCCTCTGCATTCCCCTCTCCCAGTGTTCATATTCAAATTACTTTTTTTCTTGTTTTGACTGACCTTGATTGGTAGTGAACTATGCATCGATCCCCCTCAACTATAGAAGTATAAAAAAGGGACATGAAGTTCATGCAAGTAGCATTCAAAATTGAAATTAAAAATGAGGCACATGGAAATAATTAACATTACTCCTTCCCGTATTTTATTTTCTTAATTTCAAGTTGTCTAAAGTTTCATTTTAACATTCTATGTTTCCCTATTCATCTTACCAATTATTTCATATTAGAACTCTAATAACTATCATATCAAAATATATGATATTTTGATTATATATTTGCAATTTTATTTGTATCTAGCTTTTCACATGGTGGCATTTGGGAATTAATGGTTCTATCAGTGATTAATTGCAATCCAATACTGACCGCAACATTCTCTATTTGGCACATGATATTTATTTGTCATTACAAGAAATTCCTTGAACTGTGTACTCAATTATTGCTTTGAATACTAGTGTTTGTCCTTCTAATCAAATATTCTTAAGGTATACTCAGAATTTATGGCTCGTTATTAATTACAACCTTGATTGGTGGCTCCATTTTGCATTGGTGGATGTCTAGATTTGAGGGGCTAAATTTGGAAATGGATATTCTTTGGTTCCTTTGGTGTTTGACCACGAGAGCTTGCTCTCATGATTGGACATTGAAAGAAGCCCTTTCAATGTTTAGTGGATGTTTGGTCCTGCTTGGGGACTCCACTATTTATCTTCTTTTCCAAGATAAACACTTGGAAACTTTGCAATATTTGATTGTACTTAGCTCTCTTGTTCATTTATTTCCCATTGCTTCAAGCATGTTGAAGGTTTTATTCTGGTTTAAGGTGGTTGCTATTATTTCCATCTATTTGACTTGTTGACTCCATAGCTCCATCTTGTTTCTCTATTTACTGGGTCTACAATTTGGTATCTTTATAATGGATAATCTATTCAGAGTTTTGGTTTCTCCTTGTGTTCATGAAATAAGATTTGATTCACCTTGCACAGAGGAAAAGCTTCGAAGGGAATTCTCTTTCGAATGCAAATAGGTATTGGATGCAATTCAAATTGTTCTAGGTTTTGATTGGTTGGATATGCATACAATGGTTTTTCCATATGAAATGGCTTCTTAGTTTGTGTCAAATTTGATGGACATTCTGGGAGATGTTGAAATGGTTAAATTTTTGGTGGGCACCTACCTTTTGCCTCATGTGTGTCCTCTCTCTACTCTTCAACCAACATTGGAGAGATATGATATCCTTCAAGGGTCAAGTTTGGTGGGAGGTATTATCAGTAAACAAAATCTTCTTACAAATTATTGCCTCTCCAAATTGCTTTCGGCAATGGCATATGGCCTTCTAAATGACTGTAATAGTGAATTCAAGGTTCGACTTAGGCTCCTATCGCAGCAATATGGTAATTCAGTGAGTGACCCAATTTACATGCTGTATAAAGCAATTCATCTTCTTATACAACATGCCATCATTGAACCTCATGATGAACCCCATTTTCCCCCACCTGTAGACATTGCTTCTTCTGAGGGAAGCTTGACTTGAGGGAAACTTTCCTCATCTTTCATTTTGAAATTTTGGTCTCATTTTCATGGTTTATCTTCAATTTTGGAATCTCAATTGTTTTGGAAGAAGCTTGTTTCTTTGGAATCTTTATGCAAGACCTCTAGTTGGAAGCACCTTGTCTCACATGGCTTCTCCTACACTTTTTATTGGATTTTCTGGCTCCAATCTACATCTTTTCTATCAGCTATTTAGAGTGCAGTTTCTTCACTTTGGATTACTCACCAGGATTTTGTCTTGTTCTCCTAGCTCTTTGTTCTCTTTGAACTTTCTTTCCTTGGTCTACCTGGCTTGAATTTTGTAATATTTGGAGTTGTATCTTTTGTTCTTCATCTGCAACTCCTCATCCTCTTTTAATACTTTATATTTCAATAAAATTTGTGGCCTCACCACCTTTGCTTAAAAAAATTAAAATTAATTCATGTTTATAATAATTACTTATATTGAAAAGATAGATTTACCTTTGTATATAGTAACAAAATGATAAGACTGGGTCATAAAATAGATAAAGAATAGTAAAATATAATATTATTTTATTTTGTTCTAGAATAAGGTTAAATATCAATAAATCTAATAGTAGGTAGTCTTGAATTATAAAAATAGAAATGAAATGTCCTTAAAATAGATAGGAATAAAACCATGAAAACCAATTAGAATAATACTAAATAACCTTCAAAAAGTCTTTCCTAGTATCATAAAGGAGACATAAAAAAATGAAAGACATATGCAAAAATCTACAAAAGATTTACTACTCCTAACTACAAATAAAGACATATTCCACATTATAGATTTGTTATCCTATCTAACATATAGTAGAGGAATCATAACTTTCTAACATGATTACAAAATTTATACATGTTTTTATCATACCTTTATGGCTTGATCATATTGCTAAAAGTCTATCGACCACCTACCTATTATGGTCCATTAGATGCACTATAGGTAGTGGGCTAGGTGGCCTTACACACTTGACTAGGTATTATCCATTGTGCTTGTTTCTGGTTTTGTGTCCAATTCTACTATCTAAAATATTTCCTATTTTCTCATGCTGTTTGTATATTATTTGTTCTTTTAAGTAAACTTCTATAGTGTTTCTTCTTGATTGACCTTTATGGTATTGATGAATATCTATAATGTTGAATATAGGTGATATACTAAGTACTTCCTAAATCAAATTTCTTGATAATATTACATGGGCCAAACTTTATCATCTTTAGCTTGTTGTATGTGCCTACCAAAAATATTTAAATTATGAGATATACCACAACTACATCCCTTATAGAAAATTATTTGTGTATCCATTTTTCATCTACCTTTCCCTTGTACTTTATTTTCATTGTCTCCAAGTGCTTCCATACTTGATTGTGTATTATTTTGTGTATCTTGCAAACTCTTTTGGCTCCAAAGTCCTTTTATTTTCCTTATCGATCTCTCTAAGTTTCATTACTCCTCTAGGTTACAATCCAATCACAATTTTGAATGGTGTTTTCCCTATACTTTTATTCACTGATTTGTTATATGCAAATTATTCTTCTAATTGAATTATATCCAACTTTCTTGGCTTATCTCCAACTAATCATTGTAACCAATTTCCCAAACTTTAATTTACCACTTTCATTTGTTCACTAGTTTGAGAGTGAAATATTGAGCTCAATCTTAGGTTGGTCTTCATCTTCTTCCATAATATTTTCCAAAAGTATTGTAATAAATTTGTGTCCCTATATAAGGCTATGCTTATAGTAATCCATATAATCTCACAATATCCTTGAAAAATAGGTCAACAAAATGTACAACATCATGAATCTTCTTACAAGGAATGAAATGTGTAATTTTAGAAAACTTATCCACTACCACAAATATAGAGTCATGTATCCTTTGTGTCCTTGGTAGTCCCAATATGAAATCCATGTTGATATCCTCCCAAGGTCTCTCCAACATTATCAAAGGTTGATATAATAAATTATTATAGCTACTAACCTTGGAAACTTGATAAGTCCTACATCCTTGAAAAAACCTCCTTACATTGATGCAGGAGCATCTAGTGGTGTAAGGGAAATCTTGCATCACCCAAAAATAGTTAAATTTCAAGTTTCTCAGTTTTTAGATTTTTTTACATTTTTGGATACCCTTTTCGTCATAATGAAATTCCCAATTTATGGTTTTTATTTTCTATTTCTGGGTTGAAAGATATTGCAGTTTTAGTTTCCCAGATTTGCACCTGAAAATCTTTCAAGTTAGATTTGAGGCACTTAGATTTCCTAAAATGGCCCTAAAACTTATCAAAATCAGCGTAGAAATTTTGAGCATGTATTCTACTTTGAGACCTTTCCAACGGTTCAAACGGTTCGTGAATTGGAGTCCCGGATCAAAAGTTATGGCCCAGGGAAGTTGGCGCACTTTCTAGAAGATACAATTGCAAATGTTCTTTTGAAATTTGAACTTCAAGTTATAATTTTTCAGCGCCAAACCGCCTAAACTCAAATTTGAATGTTGTTTTGGCTCCAAACTAATGAGGAGCTCTATTTATGGGTGGGTTTCTAATTTTTGGGTAAATTTTTGGGGACAAGCTCACATATTGTGAAAGGGTGATTCTGTAGCTTTTTGTAACTTGCATGTGTTGTAGAACTTGTGGATTTGAGATCCTTTGCATGTAAGAAGCTCCATTTTCTGAATAATAAAATTATTCTCTTGTTTGTGGGTTATTTTCTAAGTCTTGGGTTGTGCCCTCATCAAGTGGTATCAGAGCAAGTTTTCTTGAGCGTGTGGACAGATCACCGATCGTGAGGCAGTTCACACCAGGACCATAGTTGTGGGTCAAGGTCAAGAAAGATTCCTCCAAGAGTGATTCCTAGTAGGCGTGGTGGTGCCAGAGGTGGTCAAGGTGGTAGAAATGCTGGTGGAAGAGATGCACTGGCAGACCTCCAAAGATAGATTGATGCGTTACAAGAGCAGTTGAGCAGAGGGTTAAACCTGAGGGAGGAAAGTGAGGATGAAGGAGAGGAAGAAGAAGCAATTGATCAAGACCAAATGCAGCTAATAAGGGCCATTTCAAAGATGATAAAGACCCAGAGCATAAGTCGTTATTCGAAGTCTGAATCGAAAGAGTTGATCAACTAGATCAACGAGCTAGAAGAATATTTTGAGTATGAGGAAATAGAGGACCCAGATCAGGTTAAGTTTGCGAAAATGAAGCTGAAGGGCCATGCCAGTATTTGGTGGAAAGAGGTCCAGTTGGAAATAAATCAAAGAGGAAAAGGAAATATCACCAGGATGGGATCGCATGGTAGAGAAACTGAAGAAGCAGTTCATACCAGTGGACTACGAGTTAGATCTATTGAAGAAATTGCAAGGGTTGAAGCAAGGAAGCAGATCTGTGAAAGAATATACTGAAGATTTTCACAAGATAATCATCAGAACGGGCCACATAGAGGCCAATAAGGAGAAGGTAACCTGATATCTTAATGGGTTACGACCGAGCATTTAGGAGGAGTTAAGCCTAGTCAGAATGACCACCATTGAGGATGTGTATTAGTTTGCTCTAAAGGTGGAAGAGAAGCTGAACAAAAGATTTGATGGCAAGCAAAAAGGACGAGGAGGTCAAAGTAGAATGGGTAGTGGAAGACCTTCAAGAAGCTGAAATGATGATGAAAAGAAAAGTGAAGATGTGGGTACCAGCCGAAGCCAAAGGAATGATAACTTCTATCACCCTCATGATCAAAACAATGGTGATCAAAGAGGTAGAGGACAAGGGAGATATGGACAAGGATCTGGAAGAGGTGGTTTCAAAGGAACGTGTTTCCAATGTGGTGAAAAAGGGCATCGAGCCTATGAATGTCCACAACACCGAGGCGGAGACAAAAGGCCCAGGAAAGGTGCGTGGAAGGGTTCATAGCATTATCACCGGATGAGGAGGAGCCCAATGAACATTCAAAATGATGCTAAAAGGGGAGAAGCCCTAGTGATTAGGAGAGCCACGGTGGTGAGGAAAAGGAACCCGAGAATAGAGAAGAATTTATTTCCACAAGGTTAAGTGTGAAGAGAAAATGTTGTGATAATACATTATTAATGATTGGGAGTACGACAATCACAGATGTCGAAGAGATGGTCCACAAAGTTGAAGCTGAAGAGAGAGGGGAGAGCACACATCATGTCGAGATTGCACGGGTGCGGAAAAGACCACAAAGTTTTGGTCAATGGCGATTACCTACAAGTAAGAGTTCAAGATCGAGAGCTACCATGATGAGGTACTATGTGATATCATCTATGGATGCATGTCACATGATGTTGTTAGAATATGGAGGATTCGATAAGTGACTATATACATGATAGCCATGCAAACACTTATTCCTTGACAAAGGATGGGGTTCGTCACAAGTTGAAACCCCTGAAGGAGACCGAAGAAAAGGTATGCAGTAGTGCTAGAATTTGTTATGTAGATGGAAGAAAAATTTTAGAAGGTATGAAGCATGAGCGTGTGTGTTATTCATTGATTCCTAGAATGAGTAAGGAGGATAGTGAGAATGTTCCAGAAGAAGTTTTTGGGATGTTGGATGAGTTTCAGGATATTTTTTCTGATGATAATGTACCTAAGGGTTTTACCACACCAATAGGAAGATCAGTGCTCAGTTGACTTGATTCCTAGAGCAGGTTGCCAAATAAATTTGACTCATGTAGAATGACTCAACACAAAATGAGGGAGTTGAACAAACAAGTTCAAGAGTTGTTGAGAAATGGTTTGATATGGAAGTTTGGAGTCCATGTGTAGTACCTCTGATTACTAGCACCAAGAAGGATGGGAGTGGAAGATGAATGTCTGATTCCCAAGCCATAAACAAGATAACAATCAAGTACAAATTTCCCCTACAAGGATGGATGACACGATGGGTTGTTTTGAGTGGAGCTCAATACTTCACAAAGATTGATAAGAAGTGGATATCATCAGATCTGGATTAGAAGGAGATGAATGAATGTTGCCTTCAAGACCAAGAGGAGAAGCTATCTACAGTGGTTAGTCATGCCTTTTGGGCTAACCAATGCACCAAGCACATCCATGCGGCTCATGAATGAGGTACTAAAAGAATTTCTGGGAAGTTTTGTTATTGTGTATTTAGATGATATTTTTATTTTCAGTAAGATGTTGGATGAACATCTGATGCATATTCGGAGAGCCTTTGAGAAGTTAAGAGAAGAGAAACTATTGATTAATATGAAGAAGTGCAGTTTTGTGAAGAGGGAGTTAGTGTACTTGGGGTTTGTTGTCTCAGCAGAAGGTCTCAAGATGGACCCAGAGAAGGTGAAGGATATTTTGGAATGGCCTACCCCAAGAATTGCTACCGAGGTGATATCTTTCCATGGTTTGGCTAGTTTTTATAGAAAGTTCATTAGAAACTTCAGTAGTATTTGTGGACCCCTGACTGAAACAATGAGAGGGATAGAAAAGAATTCAAGTGGAGTAGTGGAGCAGCAAAAAGTTTTGAACTGTTGAGCCCGAGGAAGATATGAGCAACAACCTGTTCTAGCCCTCCCAGATTTCAACAAGGTGTTTCAGGTGGATTGTGATGCCATTGGTTGTGCCATTGGAGCAGTATTGAGCCAAGAAGGTAAGCCCATTGCCTATTTCAGTGAAAAGTTAAATGATGTCAAGAGAAAGTATTTTGTATATGATCAAGAATTTTTATGCAATAGTTCAAGCATTAAAGAAATGGAGACATTATTTGTTGCGAAGGAATTTGTTCTATATACTGATCATCGGGCCTTCTTGGAGTACCTAAATAGTTAGAAAATTAAATCGAGGCATATGAAATGGGTAGAGTTTTTGCAGAGTTATACCTTTGTTTTGAAACATAGGAGTGGGAAGTCAAATAGGGTTGCAGATGCCTTAAGTAGGAGGCATACATTGATGAAAAAGATGCAGATTGAAGTGGTTGGGTTCAATGAATTTAAGACACTATACACAAAAGATCCTGATTTTGCAGAGGCTTAGAAAGCTTGCAAGGAACCTGTTACAGTGGATAGGACAAGGTGGCTAGATTTCATAATCCAGGATGACATGTTATAAAGGGAAGTCAATTGTGTATCTGAGGAGTTCCATGAGGGAGAACCTAATAAAGGAGAAGCATAGTGGAGGAATGGCAGGACATTTTGGTCGGGATAAGACCATTGCCATTATCAGTGAGCATTATTATTGGCCTCAGTTGTCACAAGATGTGAAGAAGTTTGTACAAATCTATAGGGTATGTTAGATGGCTAAAGGAGTGAGCTAGAATATAGGCTTATATCAGCCCTTACCTGTACCAGAGAGGCCATGGGAGGATATAAGTATGGACTTTGTTCTTGGTTTGCCAAGGACACAATGAGGGAATGATTGAGTCTTTGTGGTTGTTGATAGGTGTTCAAAGATGGCACATTTCATTCCATGTCAGAAGACCCATGATGCATTCCACATTGCTGACTTGTTCTTCAAAGAGGTGGTGAGGCTACATGGTCTACCAAAGAGTATTGTTTCAGATCATGACACCAAATTTGTGGGGTACTTTTGGAGGACCTTGTGGAAGAAGCTGAAGACAGAGTTGAAGTTCAGTTCTGCACACCATCCACAAATAGATGGGAAGACAGAGGTTGTTAACAAGAGTCTGGGTAACCTACTGAGATGTTTGGTAGGAGATAAACCTAAAGGATGGGACTTGATCTTACCCTAGGCAGAATTTTCTTACAACAATTCTATCAACAGAAGCGATAGATCACCGTTCCAAATTGTGTATGGAGGTAGCCCTCGAACATCTCAGAATTGAGGAAGATGGACCAAAAGAAGAAAATAAGTGTTGAAGCCAAAGATTTTGCAGAGCACATCAAGAATATACATGAGAAGGTACGAGAACACATTAATAAGATGAATATGCAATATAAGGCTAAGGTAGATCAGAAAAGGAGGAATAAGGAGTTTCAGACTGGTGATGAAGTAACGGTCCACTTGAGGAAAGAAAGGTTTCTCGTGGGAACCTATAACAAATTGAAGATGAAGAAATTTGGTCCCTATAAGATTTTGAAGAAGCATGATTCAGGGAATGCATATGAGGTAGAGTTGCTTGATGGAATCAACATTTCCCTTGTGTTCAACATTTAGATTTGACAAAGTATCATGAAGGTGGAGCGGAGGAAAGCACCAGCAATAGAGAGGCGATTATGGCATTCCAGCACCTACTTCAGAAAGGGAGGAGATTGAAGCAATCTTGGATAGTCATGTGGGAAGGAGTACCAGAAATAGGAGTATGAAGAATATCTGGTGAAATGGAGAGGAAGGCCTGTGGAAGATTCATCCTGGCTATCTAAGGAGTGGTTGATTAGTTGGGTTTTCCTCAACCATCACGAGATGTGTGGTCACTTCTCAAATTACACAGGTGTCGATCACGGGGAGCATCTAGTGGTGTAAGGGCAAGTCTTGCATCACCCAAAATAGTTAAATTTCAAGTTTCTCAGTTTTTAGATGTTTTTACATTTTTGGATACCCTTTTCATCATAATGAAATTCCCAATTTATGATTTTTATTTTTTATTCCTGGGTTCAAAGATATTGCAGTTTTAGTTTCCCAGATTTGCACCTAAAAATCTTCCGAGTTAGATTTGAGGCACTTAGAGTTCCTGAAACATCCCCAAAACTTTCCAAAATTGGCATATCAATTTCAAGCGTGTTATTGACTTTGAGACCTTTCCAACGGTTCAAACGGTTCACAAATCGAGTCCTGGATCAAAAGTTATGGCCCCGGGAAGTTGGCACACTTTCTAGAAGATACAATTGCAAATGTTCTTTTGAAATTTGAACTTCAAGTTGTAATTTTTTTGTGCCAAACCACCTAAACTCAAATTTGAATGTTGTTTTGGCTCCAAACTAATGAGGAGCTCTATTTATGGGTGGGTTTCTAATTTTTGGGTAACTTTTTGGGGACAAGCTTGCATATTGCGAAAGGATGATTCTGTAGCTTTTGTAACTTGCATGTGTTGTAGAACTTGGGGATTTGAGATCCTCTGCATGTAAGAAGCTCCATTTTCTGAATAATAAAATTATTCTCTTTTTTGTGGGTTATTTTCTAAGTCTCGGGCTGCGCCCTCATCATACATCCTTATATACTTGAGGATAAATAGTGTTCACTTACTAGATCCAGTATCTTATTAATACCAAAGTATCCTACTATTTTTTTGCTATTTTTTTCCTTGATCAAGTTCTCCCTCATTGAGCTCATATGGATGCACAATTGAATCCCTTTGAATAAATTTACATTTTAAATGAAATAATACAACTAATTACTCTTGTCTATTACAATTTTGGCTCCCTACTTTCTTTCCAAGTTCTACAAAATCTTGGTCATTTTCATACATGTTTTTGAGATCTTCAAATCCCATCACTTCTATCCTCATTTATATCAATAGGTTCTACTTAATACTCAATTTTTTTAAAACTTTGATTTTTTACTCCCATGATTCGATGAAAATGTGTAACTCTACATGAATTCACCCCATCTCATGTGTCTTTGATTCAACTTTTATTGATTGCTCAAATATTGTAAGACTTGATCGTCAATATACAACACAAATTACTTTGTAAATAGGTAATTTGTCTCCAATTCTTCAAGGCTTATATTATAGCATAGACATCTTGATCATAGACTAAGTATCTCTTCCTTGCATTATTCAATTTTTTACTGAAGTAGGATATGGTATCCCTTATTGAATCAACACTACTCCTATCACATTTATTCTATAATCACAATCAACCTAAAATAATTTGTCAAAGTTAGTTAGTGCTAACACTAGTTATGTTACTTTTTCTTCAATAGTTCAAAAATCTTATTTTCTCCTAACATCCAATTGAAATTTTCAATCTCTCCTCATTGTTTCCATCAATGATGTGCAGATGACACTGAAAAATATGATTAGATTCCAATAGAAACTTGATATTCCATTAGAATATATTACCTCTCTAACATCTAATGGTGTAGGCTATTCAAAAAATACTCTTACTTTATCTATATCCATCTTCAATCCTTTTGTAAAAATGACAAAACCCAGGTATACTAATTATTTCCTCATGAAACTAAATTTCTTTATGTTTATCAACTTCTCATCTCTCAATATTTGAAATACTTAATGTCACAAATTTTCTTCTTTAGTACTATTGAAAATTAAAATATCATAGATAAGTAACAATAATAAAATTACCCAAAAATTTCTTCAATACCTCATTCATCAATCTCATGAATGTGCTTGGTGCATTACTTAACCCAAAAGATGTGACTAACCACTCATAAAAACATTTATTTATCTTGAGTACAATATTCCATTGATATGCTTCTTTGATCTTGATTTGATGATGTAAGGAAGCTAAGGTAATGGAACAACTTCCTACATTAATCTTGAGAGGAGGGTTATGTATTTTTTTAGATCTAAACAATTTAAAAAAACTAAACAAAAATAAACATAAATAACATTCATACCACAACATAGTGATTTATGTGAGGAAAACTCTTTCAGGAGAAAAACCCCACACTCCAAAAGCTCCCAATATATTATTCAAAAGTTGACAAGATTAAAATATACTTGTAGAGCATGATTTATTATAGGATAATCACCAACCAGAGATCTAGAGGAAACTAAATGGAAACAAGACTCTTACACCCAACCTCCATCTCATGCACCTAATATATAAGAGATATAATACATGAAACCATCAAACATTAGCTAAAACCACCTAAAAACTGGTGCCCATCCTCACTTACAATAACAAATGCCTATTATGTGTCAAAACACACACCACCATGTGTAACTCCCTCTTTAGAGTTCATTTATGTTTCCAACATATTTTTACATTTCCCATTTCAAGAGACCCAAATTTTAGAGGCCATAACTTTTGATTTGGATGTCCAGTTGACAAAATTTTTGAACTGTTGAAAATCTTGTGAAATGATCTATCAAGCTATAACTATATTTTCCAATTATGACCACTTTCAAGCCCAATAACCACATCTAAGGCCTTATTTGAAATCCACAAACACGTCATAAAGAATGGTTTGGATGTTTTAAATTTTGATAAGTAGAAAAAGTTGTAGGAAGAATGGGAATAGTTAAGTGCACAAGAGGAAATTTATTGGAGGTAGAAGTCCATAGAGTTATGGTTGAAGGAGGGAGATCATAATACTAAATATTTCCATTCATCCACTCAAATAAAAAATTTTGCTAACATATTTTTTTCAATTAACAGTGCAGTGAAAGGGAAGTTGCTCACAAAGGAGTTTGATATCTAGGATGAAGGAGTGAAATTATTTTTTGGTATGCTCTCTACACCTCAAAGCAATACTTCACAAAGTTTGAAGGATGAAGAGAAGCTCTTAAATGCGATTCCAAAGATTATTGGTGAGAAAATTAATAAGGGTTTGTTGAAGCCATTTACACTAGAAGAATTGAAAAACGTAGTATTCTCCTTACCATCAGATAAAGCATCAGGGCTAGATGGTTTCATAGCCATATTTTTTCAAAAATTCTAGGAAGTAGTGGGTTTTGATCTTCTTTTGGCTATAGAAGAGTCAAGAAGAACAGGTACAATGTTGAAATAGTTCAATGTAAAAAATATTGCTATCTTTTCAAAAGTTAAGGATCCCAAAACTTTTGTAGACTTTAGGCCAATCTCACTTTGCAATACAATTTATAAGATATTTACAAAAGTAATCTATCTCAGATTACAACCCTTCATTTCATCTATTATTTCCCAAGAGTAGGGAGGATTTGTGTCAGGGAGGGAAACTGTTGAAGCGGATTGTTACTCACAAAGTATTGAATTCAATTAAAATGAACCATTTACCTACTTTCATCATCAAATTGGACATGATGAAAGCATATGATAGAGTGGACTGAAATTTTTTGATGAAAGTTCTCTCAAAATTTGGATTTGACAAGAAGTGGTGTAAATAAATTCATTCTTGTTTGTTAGGGGCTAAATTTTTAGTTATTATTAATGGATCTCCTTCTAGATTCTTCAGTGCAATGCAAGGGGTAAGGCAAGGGGATCCATTATCTCCATTCCTCTTTAGTATCATGACAAAAGCATTAAGTAGAGAAATTTAGCAAAGGAATTTCCAAGGATTGTGGCATGGGGTAGAGATCCCACACACAGGCTTTTCAGTAACTCACCCCCTCTTTGTTGATGACACCATTCTATTTGGGAAATATTATATGGTAGAAGCTTCTCAAATAAAAGAGGTCTTGGAAAAATATGCATAAGCATCTAGGCAAAAAGTTAATATAGAAAAATCAAAGATATATGTATTCAATACAAAGGAAACAATAAACAGGAAAATTGTGAAGGCATTGGGGTTTCAGTTAGTTGAGCTTTCTTGTACATATTTGGGAATTCCTTTTTTTAGGGGATAATAAGATTTCATACTGGGGAAACATCATTGATAGATTAAAATCAAGGATCTTGGTGTGGAAGGCTAAGTGGTTGTCATTAGCAGGATGCATCATGTTGATTAAAATAGTCTTAGCAACCATCCCAAATTACTTCTTGGAAGTTATTAAAGCCCCAAAATTAGTTGTGCTAGAAATTTAAAAGATTATTAGAAACTTCCTTTGGAAAGCAAACATGAATGATAAAAAAAAAGGTACTGTTGATCTCTTTGCAAAAAATCATAGTGGACAAGTTGAAAGGAGGAGGAGGTATCCAAGATCTTTTGAGCAAAATTTTAGATTTTGGGGAAAAGTTGGTATGGAAAATGTACCATAAGGTAGATTCAAAATGGTGTAAGTTAATGCAAGCAAAGTATTTAGTCTGTGACAATCCAACAAGAATATTTATAATCTCAAACCCACCAGAAGGGTCAGCCATGTGGAATTTTTTAATCTCTTGTAGGAAATTCATCAATTCATACTTAACATAGGAAGTCCATAATGGGGAAGAGGTAAAATTTTGGTCAGATTCATGGAATGGCTTCCCTCCACTTCAGAATATTTAGGAACTGCAAGCTGCAAGGGACAAATTAATTAGTGTATGTGGGAAAAAGTTAAAATATTATGTAGGGGAGGTAGATAGGTTAACAAGAAAGGTATCTTGG
Source organism: Sequoia sempervirens (assembly GCA_007258455.2). Taxonomy (NCBI): domain Eukaryota; kingdom Viridiplantae; phylum Streptophyta; class Pinopsida; order Cupressales; family Cupressaceae; genus Sequoia; species Sequoia sempervirens. The sequence goes on from VDFB02271358.1 coordinate 676,698,917, forward strand.
AAAGATTTGTCATGCATTGCAATTCTGGCTACACATCAGGTTCTCATCCAAAACTTGTTAAAGGACAGAGTGGTGTTCTTTTCAACCAAGCCAGATAGGGTTATATGGGCCCCTGCAAAAATTGGAAGTTATTCAATAAAGCAAGGGTGCAAAGCTTTACTTAATAATGAAAATCGTTTACTATCTCAAAGAGCATACTCATTTTGTTGGAATGATAGAGTGCTCCCCAAATCAGGAGCATTTGCATGGTTAGTCCTAAAAGGAAGAGTGTTGAAAAGTGAGAGGCTAATAAAATTGGGGATGGCAGAACCTTTTAATTGTGTCTTATGTAACAAAGTATTAAAAGACACTGATAATTTTTTCTTAAATTTCCCATATGCACAAAGTTGTTGGGAATACATCAAATAGAAATTGAATTTGTATCTTCCACTACCAACAACTATTTGGGAATTATTTCAAAGTTGGATGGTTATATAAGACATCTTTATGTGCCATTATTTAGAGAGTCATTCCTGCAATAGTTGTTTGGTCCATTTGGTGGGAGAGGAATAAGTGCATCTTCAGGAAAGAGGTTTCTTCAGTCTGCTGTACTATTTTGAAAATAGAGAAAATAGTGTCAAATTTTTTTAATGTGTATGTTCAAGAATGCAAGAATGTTAATTCAATGTTCACAAATTGGGATAGCAACATTTTACAAAATTGGGAGTATATAAACTTTCCTTTTAAGCATAGCTTATAGAAGTTCATAAATATAAAGTTGGATAGGAGCTTGATTAAATGGAAACCACCTCCTCAAGGTTTTGATAAGTTAAATTTTGACGGGGCTTCAAGAGGGAATCTAGGAATCTCAAGGGTAGGATTCTTCATTCAGGATCCATTTGGTACAGTGGTAGTGGCTAAGTCCTTTCAACTCCCTTAGGGTACAAACAACACAACAAAAGCTCAAGCAATGTTGTTGGGGCTACAACTTGCTATCAAACTTGGCTTTCCAAAGTTACATATAGAAGGGGATTCTTTGATTATTATAAATTCATGCAAAGAAAGGAGTCAGAGTTGGAATCTACATTATATTCTACATAAGGTATGGATTTTGATAGATAAGTTGTAATCATATCACATTACTCATACATATCATGAGGGTAATAAGGTGGCAGAATGCCTTGCAAACATGGGGTGTGATAATTAGGTGGTATCAATTACAAATAAAACTTGTAGTTTAGGAGCACATCCTCATTTAAATGAGCTAATTGAGTAGGATAGAATTGTATCACAATTAAATATGGGAGCCTAATGGCTAGAAATAAAAATCAAGGGAAGTAGAGCAATAATATGGGCACCCAACTGAATTTCTTTGATATCAAACATCAAAGATATTGTGTAACCCATACCTGGAAAATGCCTTAGAAAGTTGAAAAAGTTGGGCATCAGACTTTCAAAGATCGGAGGTAAGTCGGGCTTCTCATTTTGGGTTTTCATTTAGCAATCTAAACATGTTTTTAGTCAAAATGTTGCAAAATTCACGGGAAAAGGAAGTTAGAAAGTTGATCAAAATTGGGCATTGAACTTTCAAAAATCAGAGGCCAAATTGTTGGCATTCGCAAAAGTGAAGGAGTTAGTCAAATTTCACTAAGTTCAATCAGGTCTTGGACTTTAGGCTTTGTAGTTGCAGCTTGCGATGTTTAAGCGGTCTAATGGGTATGAGGGATCCCCAATCCCCAACTCCCAAAAAAGGGAAGTAGTAAGAAGGTTTCACACTTCACTAAGTTCGATCGAGTTTCAGAATTTAGGATTTGTGGTTGTGTCTTGCAAATCAGTGTAAAAGATATGTGGGATCCCCAATCTCTGACCCCCCAAAAAGGGAAATAGTAACCAGGGAAGCAGTAATAAGTTTGAACTTCAGGCTTCGTGGTTGCAGTTTGTGAACCGATGTAAAGGGTATGAGGGATCTCCGACCCCCGAACCTTGACCCCCGACCTCTGAAAAAGGGAAGCAATAATAAGGGAAGTAGGTAGAAGGTCGAACTTTGAGCTTTGTGATTGCGATTTACAAAGCGGTGGATAGGGTGTGCGAGATCCTCGATCCTCGAACCCTGAAAAAGGGAAGTAGTAATCGGGCTTTGTGGTTGAAGTTTATGAAACAGTGTAAAGGATATGAGGGATCCCCAAACCTTGACCCTTAAAAAAGGGAGATTGTAAGAAGGGAAGTAGTATGAAGAATAGACTTTAGGCTTTATGGTTGCAGTTTGTGAAGCAGCGTAAAGGGTATGAGGGATCCCTAATCCTCAACCCCTGAAAAGGGAAGTAGTAAGAAGATTGAACTTTAGATTTTGTGGTTGTGGCTTTCCCTCTTGGGCACTTTTGTATTTATGTATTATTATTAATATATTATATAGGCTATTTTCCTTTTTCCAAAAAAAACATCTAAGGCCTTCAAAATAGGCTTTGAAGCTTTCGAAAATTGGAAATTTAGTATTTTCAAATCTAGAAATGATTTTGTGATAAAAAAATTATGAGCATGCTTATTTATGCATTCTAAAGCATTGGAAAAAAATTCACACCAATCTGTACTCAAATGTAAAATTACTACAAATAGTAACATCATGTAGTTTCAAGGTTGAGGCACAATTTTACTAAAATTCTCCCAATTTTTGAATATCTTGGAAGAGCAAGGGAGTATCAACATCATAATTTAATCAATAGGGGTCATGAGACCCATAGACTTTGAATACCATCTAAAATTATTTTTGAGTACATGATTAATTAAATAATATTCAAAATTCATCAAAGTATCTACCTTAACCACCTTAACCCTACCATTCTCAACAATATCTATAACAAAATGATAATGTACATCAATGTGCTTAGTTCTGACATAAAATCTTGGGTTCTTAGCAAGAAGATCACACTCTAACTGACACAATAAATTGTCACTATACCTTGTTTAACTTCAATATATGAAAAAAATCTCTTAAGAAAAATGGATTATTTACAAGCATAAGTAGCTTCCATATAATCAACTTACATAGTGGATAAAACAACCACATCCTATCAATTACTCATCCAATTGATTGCACCACCAAATAAAGAAAAATATAATCGTCGGTGGATCTTTTGTTATCAACATGACCTGACCAATTTGAATCCACATAACCATGAATATCAAGGGAATGCTCATCTCCCACCATATTACCATGATGACACAAGGAATAATCTGAGGTACTGTGCAAATATCTAAAGACTCTTTTAACTACATACCAATGAATTCTACCAAGATTATACATATGTTTAGAAAGAAATCCCACTACTTGGGCAATGTATGGTCTAGTGTAGACCATAGCATACATCAAACTTCCAAATTCACTTTGGTAAGGAACTCTACTCATATCTTCCATCTCCGACGAGGATGGACAATTTGAAGTAGATAACTTTGTTTCAATTGTAAAAGAAACACACAATGGTCTATAATCCTACATGTTAAACCTGTGTAAAACTAAATTGACATACTTACTCTAGCCAAGGCATACATTTCTTTTCACTCTATCTCTTTTAGTTTCCATCCCAAGAATGTGTTTAGTTGCACCAAGGTCTTTCATTTCAAATTTAGTTGCAAGTTGAGACTTTAGTTATGAAATCATATGTTTCCATTTATCAATAAATAACATATCAACATATAATGCAATAAATAGGAAATGATCACCATCAGATTTATAATAGACATAATGATTTGATTTAGAAATTTCAAATCTCAAACTCAACACATGTATCAATTTTTTGGTACATCTTAGGACTCTACTTAAGGCTATACAAAGATTTCTTCAATTTACTAACAAAATGACTTTTACCTTTCATCACATAGTGATTTGGTCGTGTCATATAAATATCATCCTCCACATCACCATGAAGGAAAGTTCTTTTCATATCCTTTTTCTCAACCTATAGATCAGAAGTAGTAGAAATAGAAACAAAGAATATTATTAATGTCATTTTTGCAACAAGAGAAAATATATCACCATAATCAACACCCTTAATATGAGAGTAACCCTTTGAAACCAATTTTTCTTTGTACTTATCAATACCTCCATTTAGACCAATCTTTTTCTTGAGCACCCATTTGAGACCAATAAGTTTTCACCCTTCAAGAAATGGTATTGGATCCCAAGTATCATTATTTTTAAAGATTTTATTTCTTCATCTATAGCAATGTTCCAATAGTTTGCATCATTCATACCTAATGCCTCTTCCACAGATATGAGTTCATCCATGTTAGTATTCATAGAAAAAATACATCTAAAATCATTAGGTGAATACCTTTCAAGTGGTTTTCTATGACTTTTAGACCTTCAAACAAACTAAGTTGGAGGTTCTTCCTCCTCTTCTAAAGATTTGGAGCTATATGATCTCTCATCAACTTTATGTTTATCTAGGGGCCTTGATTCAACTTTCTTAGGTGTAGAAGGAACTTGAATCACATATTTTTGTTCACTTTGTTTTTGCTATAAGGTAACAAAAGAAGGTTGGGCTTCTCTAAAAAACACTTCTACTATATATTACTTTTTGTGCTATAGGATCCCAAATATTGCATCCTTTCACACCAAAGCTATATCTAATGAAGATACATTTTGTAGCCTTGTTATCTAATTTTTTTCACTTTTCCTTTGGCACATGTGTATATTCCTCACAACAAAAAACACTCCAATGTTTTAGTGAAGGCTTGTGACTCGGCCATGCCTCTATAGGTGTCTTATAAACAAGAGCTAGTGTAGGAGACATGTTAATCAAGTAATAAGAAATGTAAACAAATTTAGCCTAAATTTTTTGTTCTAGACCAACAACACTCAACATACTTCTATCCTTCTAAATCAATACCCTATTCATTCCTTCTATAACTCCATTTTTCTATGGATAATATAAATTTGTATTTTATCTCATAATTCCATAACCTTTACTTAATCAATCAAACGAACATCCATAGGACCAAAAACATTAGAATGAATAAGATCTAGTATACCATAGGATTTATGAGAACTTGAGTAAAATTGAATGTGGTTTTGTTTTTCATAAACGTAATGCACATATAAATCAAAATAAAATTACAATCAATCAACCCTTCAACAATATTTTTTTTTCAAAGTCATTAGACCCTTTTATCCAATATGGCCAAGTCTTTGGTGCCATAATATAGTCTTCTCTGTAAGTAAATTTGATTCAAAAGAAAGAGAACCCTTGGGTACCCAAAATCCATGATCATCTATTGAAGATGAATCCCTTACCTCTTCTAATGAAGTAGCCACAAAATTGCATTTCACATAAGTAATATTACACTCAATATTGCATGCATCAAGCTTATATAATATGCCAAATATGACACCTCTAGCAATTACCATAATAGCTCTAACCATCTTGCATATTGCATAAGAAAATAATACTTACACAACTGCATCTATTAGTTTTCTCATAGATAACAAATTTCACGTGTTAGTCCAAGGATATACAACACACCATTAATTCTTTTTATTATACCATAAGGAAACCTGATTTTAAATTTACCATGACCAAAAATATTTGAATAAGAATCATGTCACCCAAGTACACCTCATCTCCATCAAAATATTCATATTTAAAAGATTAATCTCTATTAGAGGTCATATGAAAAGATGCATTTGAGTTAATTAACCATGCATTATTACTCGTATGAGTGGCCAAATTTGCAATAAACACATCACCATATTCCTTCTCGGACTTAGAATAAAAATCAAATCTCTTCTTCTTCTTTTCTTCTTTACACTCCTTACAAAAGTATCTAGGCTTACCACAATTCAAACAAATCACTTAGGACTTTCTAGGAGATTTGGATCGCCCCTTGGACTCAGATTTATCATGCTTCTCATTCTTCTTTCCTTTTTACATAGGTCTTTCACAAATATTTAGGGCCTCCTTCGTATTGATGGATACCCTACTTATCTCTTCAAAAGTCAAAGAACCCACAACATCTTTAGTATTCAAGATAAAAAAAAGTACTCGTAATAGCCATAACAAGAGAATTCCATGAATTAGGAAAAAAACAAAGAAAGATCCGACATTTCTCCTTCTCATCCATCCTTGTCCATTTTGACACCAATTGATGCCAATTAAGTCACCAAAATATTGAATGCTTCTAGGTGGTTTATAATTCATCCACCCTCTTCCATTCTCATGAAATATAATTTATTCCTCGAGAAAATCTTATTCACTAAAGATTGATGCAGGAGCATCTAGCAGTGTAGGGAAATCTTGCATCATCTAAAAAAAAAAATTATTTATTTTCTTCACTTGTTTTGAGTCCCATGATTGCACTTAAGGGGTGTAAGACAGCCAGGTGTCAAAAATAGCAAAAAATGAGCACTTACTATTTTTAGTAAGTCAGCCTAAACGGGTTCATATACACCTAAAAATTTACCCCAAGGAGCATAACTGAAAAAAAAAATTGGTCACAAAAGAATCACCTCAATACCCTGCACGGTTTGGGAGAAATTAAATTTTTTGTCTCGAGAAATTTCTTCAATGCAGCTTCAAATTTAGATATAAACTTTAGAGGCCCAAAACAACTCAAAAATTGGCTAATCCGACTTATGGTCAATTTATGTGTTGTAGATCTTGTTGAGAGCTTTCCAACAATATGCAATAATAGAAAATTGGACACCCGGATCAAAAGTTATGGCCCCACAAATTTGGTCCTCTAAAAAGTGAATTTCATTAAAAAAAATTATTCCTAGGCCAGAAATCAAATAGTGGGACTTTTGGCGCCAAAAAAAGAGAGGGAAAATTTAAACTTTCTAGAACATTCTAGGGTTGTTATTGGGGAAAATAAAAAGGGTTTAGTGGGGGTTGTAGAAGGTGGCCCATAGTGCAAATTGTGGCCTTGAGTAGTAGATTTTCTTTTTAGAGTTGATTTTGTTGTAATGAATCAAGCCCATGAGGCCATAGCATGTAAGTTTTGAATCTATAATTTCATTTTTTGAAAATAATTGAAAGTGAGTCATTTTTCTATCTCACATCTTTTGTGTTGGGTTTTTGGCGATGTGGCCCTCATCGAGTGGTATCAGAGTAGGATTTCCTGAGCCTGTAACAGAGTGTTGAATGTGAGGTAGTTGCAGCAGGACCTATGAGTGTGGGTTGAGTTCAAGATGCCTCTAAGGCTTTCCTAGTATGGTAGAGGTGGTGGAGGAAGAGATCCACCTAGAGATGAAATCAGAGCCCTTAGAAGGCAATTAGAAACCTTGCAACAAGAGGTTCGAAGAAGAGATGTACAATGAGACAGAGATGAGAGTGAAGATGAAACAAAAGAGGAAATGGAAGAGGAAGAGTAGGATCCAATGGATCCTAGAGAAAGAATATTGTTGTGAGCGATCTCAAGCATTGGGAAGAGAGCTAAAATGGAGGTTTCAACTTTTAGTGGAAGATTGGATCAATGACATTGAGGAATTTTTTGAGTTTGAGGAGATTGAAGATCCTCGCAAAGTGAGGTCTGCAAAGAAAAAATTGAAAGGTCATGCCAGTATATGGTGGAAAGAGGTCCAGTTAGAAAGGGGAAGACAAGGGAAAGATAAAATTTCTAGATGGGACAAAATGGTGTCAAAATTGAAGAAACAATTTATTCCAGTTGATTACAAATTGGAGCTGCTCAAGAAGATGCAAAGCTTGAGGCAAGGGACAAGGACAATGAAAGAATACACAGAGGAATTTCACAAGGTCCTGATTCAGACATGACATTTTGAGGCAAATAAAGAGAAATTTTCTTGTTATATTAATAGGTTGAAGCCAAGTATACATGAAGAATTGGCACTGGTAAGAATGACCACCATTGAGGATGATTATTAGTTTTCTCTAAAGGCTGAAGAATGACTGAACAAGAGGTTTGCAAACAAAAAACAAGGTGGAGGCCATGGAGGAAAGACCGATGGATGGTCATATGGAGGTTGAAATGAAGATCAAAAGAAGGGTGAAGGCTCTAGTAACAACCAAAACCAGAAAGGAGATAACATCTACCTTCCTCATGATCAAAATAATGGAGACCAAAGAGGAAGGGGAAGATCTAGATGAGGACCGGGAAGAGGAGGCTTCCATGGAACCTGTTCCCAGTGTGGAGAACAAGGACATAGATCTTATGAGTTTCCTCAACATCAGGGAAGGACAAATAGAAGACCTGAGGGTAATGCATGAGTTGCACATGTTGATGAAGATGTTGAGTCTTCACATTCTGAGGATGTAGAAAGAGGAGAGGTTCTTGTTACTAGAAGAACCTTGTTGAATGAGGAGAAGGAGCCAAATCAAAGGAAGAATTTTTTTCGCACTAGATGTAAGTGTGTAGGTAAATTTTGCAATGTTATTATTGATGGAGGTAGTACTGATAACCTTGTTTCAGCAAAAATGGTTAGTAAGTTGTGGTTGGAGAGAAGAAGGCATCCAAACCCAAACTAGATTGCTTGGTTGTAGAAGGACCATAAAGCCTTGGTAAATGAACAATGTCTGGTAAAGTTCAAGATTGAAATTACCGTGATGAGGTATTGTGTGATATTATGCCTATGGATGCTTGTCATATGTTAGGCAGATTGTGGTAGTTTGATCAACAAGTAGTACATGATGGACATGCCAACACCTATTCTTTGAAAAAGGATGGAGTTTTCCATAAGTTGAAGCCCTTGAAAGAGGTAGAGGGAAATGTATGTAGTAATGCAAGGATTTTTTTGGTTGATAGAAGAAAGTTCCTAGAAGTTATGAAGCATGAGCATGTGTTTTGCATTCATCCCTATATTTGATAAAGAAGATACTACTAAGGTACCTGTGGAGGTTTCAAATTTGTTGAATGAGTTTCAAGCTATTATTTCTTATAATGTATGTAAATGTTTTCCTCCAGTAAGAAAGATTAGTCATCAGATGGACTTGATTCTTGGAGCCAGTTTGCTGAATAAGGAAGCTCATTGTATGACTCCAACAAAGAGAAAATAGTTGAACAGAAAAGTGCAAGAGTTGTTGCCGAAGGGATTGATTTGAGAGAGTTTGAGTCCATGTGTAGTACCTACTGTACTAGCACTAAAGAAGGATGGAGAATGGCAGATGTGTATAGATTCTAGAGCCATCAACAAGATCACCATCAAATACAGATTCCCCTTGCCAAGGATGGATGACATTATGGATTGTTTGAGTGGATTTGAGTACTTCACAAAGATAGATTTGAAGAGCAGATATCACCAGATCCGTATTAGAGAAGAGATGAATGGAAGACAACCTTTAAAACCAAGGAGGGTTTGGACGAGTGGTTAGTCATGCCTTTTGGGATAACTAATGCACCAAGCACATTTATGTGGCTTATGAATGAGGTATTAAAAGAATTTTTAGGAAAAAATGTTATTGTTTATTTGGATGATATACTAATTTTCAGTAAGACATTGGAGGAGCACCTTATGCATATCCAGAAATTTTTTGAGAAGCTATTGATTAATTTGAAGAAATGTAGTTTTGTGAAAAGAGAGTTGGTGTATCTAGGATTTTTTTGTCTCAACAGAGGGTCTTAAAATGGATCCAGAGAAGGTGAGAGCTATCATTGAATGACCTACCCTGAGGAGTGTTATAGAGGTAAGATCATTTAATGGAATAGAAAGTTTTTAAATAAATTTTATTAAGAGTTTTAGTAGTATTTGTGCACCTCTAACTGAAACAATGAGAGGGGACAGAAAAGAGTTTAAGTGGACTACAGGAGCAACCAAAATTTTTGATATGTTGAATAAGAAAGTTATAGAGCAACTTGTTTTGGAACTTCTAGATTTCAATAAGGTCTTTTAGGTATATTGTGATGTTAGTGGCACTTCCATAGGAGTTGTTTTGAGTCAAGAAGGTAAGCTTGTTGCCTATTTTAGTGAGAAGTTAAATGATGCTAAGAAGAAATATCTTGTCTATGATCAAGATTTTTATGCTATATTTCAGGCATTGAAGAAATGGCGACACTATTTGTTTCCAAAAGAATTTTTTTTATATATTGATCACCAGGATTTGTAATATCTCAATAGTCAAGGAAAGTTGAATCAAATGCACTTAAAATGGGTTTATTTTTTGAAAAGTTATACTTTTTTTTTGAAGCGTAGGAGTGGAAGGTCACACAGTGTTGCAGATTCCTTAAGTAGAAAGCAAAATTTGTTGATAGAGATTAATATAGAGGTTGTTGGGTTCAATGAACTCAAGAGTTTGTATCCAGAAGATCCAAACTTTGCAAAAGCTTGGAAGGCTTGTTTGGAACCTGTTACATTAGATAGGACAAGATGGTTGGATTTATTAATCCAAGATGGGATGTTGTTTAGAGGAAGTCAATTGTGCATTCAAGGAGTTCTATGAGAGAGAATCTAATCAAGGAGAAGCATAGTGAAGGATTGGTTGGACATTTTGGTCAAGATAAGACCATTGCTCTTGTCAGTGAAAATTATTATTGGCCACAATTATAACAAGATGTGAAGAAGTTTGTACAAAGTTGCAGAGTATGTCATATGGTGAAAGGAACAAGTCAGAATACTAGATTGTATCAGCCATTACCTATACTTGAGAGGCCATGGGAGGATATTAGCATGGATTTTGTTCTCGGCTTGCCAGGGACATATATAGGGAATGATTCCATATTTGTGGTGGTGGATATATTTTCAAAGATGACACATTTCATTAGGTGTCATAAAACTAGTGATGTTCATGTTGCAGAGTTATTTTTCAAGGAGGTGGTGAGGCTACATGGTCTACCAAAGAGTATAGTCTCAAACAAAGATACCAAATTTGTTGGTTATTTTTGGAGGAAATTATGGAAGAAGTTGAATACAAATTTGAAGTTTAGTTTTGTACACCATCCACATACTAATGGACAAACAAAGGTGGTGAATAGGAGTTTGGGAAACCTGCTAAGATTCTTAGTTAGAGATAAGCCCAAGGGATGGGATTTGATTATACCATAGGAAAGATTTGCTTACAAAATTTTTGTCAATAGGAGCACTGGTAAATAACCATTCCAGATTGTAAATGAGAGTAGTCCAAGAACTACTTCTGAACTAAGAAAGATGGATAAGGGGGAGAATAGTAGTGTTGAGGCTGAAGATTTTGCTGAGCACCTGAAGAATTTGCACAATGAGGTGAAGAAACATATCAATAAGATGAACTCACAATATAAGGCTCAAACATATCAGAAAAGGAGGTCTAAGGAGTTCTAGGTAGGAGATGAATTCATGGTTCATTTGCGAAAGGAAAGGTTTCCAATTGGTACATACAACAAGTTAAAGATGAAGAGGTTTGAACCATGCAAGATCCTAAAGAAGCATGATTCAGGAAATGCTTATGAGGTAGAGTTGCCTAGTGGAATAAACATTTCTCATGTGTTCAACATTGCTTATTTGACAGAGTATCATGAAGGTGATATAGAGGAGGGGCTGATAAATGAACAGTTGAAAATTCCAGCACCTACTTCAAAGAAGGAAGACATAGAAGAAATCTTGGATAGTCATGTGGGCATAAGCAAAAGAAATAGGAAATATGCAAAGTACTTGGTGAATGGAGAGGAAGTCCTATTGAATATTCATCATGGTTGTCTGAGGCTGAGGTTAACCATCTTGATTTTCCTCTAACTCCTGAGAAGTGACAGGGTCACTTTTCAAATTACCTTGGGTGTCTGATGCAGGAGCATCGAGCAGTGTAGGGAAATCTTGCATCACCCAAAAAAATGTTTTCTTTATTTTCTTCAGTTTTCTTGAGTCCCATGATGGAACTTAAGGGGTGTAAGACAATCAAGTGTTAAAAAATAGCAAAAAAGGGAACTTACTATTTTTGGTAAGTCAGCCTAAACGGGCTCGTATGGACCTGAAAATTTACCCCAAGGAGCATAACTGAAAAACATTTCCGATTGCGAAATAATCACCTGAATACCCTACACAGTTTGAGAGAAATTAAAGTTTTTGTCCCAAGAAATTTCTCTAATGCAGCTTCAAATTCAAATATAAAACTTTAGAGGCCCCGAAACAACTCAAAAAGTGGTCGAACTGACCTACAATTAATTTATGCATTGTAGATCTCGTTGAGAGCTTTCCAACGATATGCAATAATAGCAAATTAGACACCCATATCAAAAGTCATGGCCCCACAAAGTTGGTCCTCTATAAAGTGAATTTCATTAAAAAAATTCTTCCTAGGCCAAAAATCAAACGGTGGGACTTTTGGCTCAAAAAATGAGGGGAAATTTGAACTTTCTAGAAAATTCTAGGGCGGTTATTGGTGAAAATAAAAAGGGTTTAGTGGGGGTTGTAGAAGGTGGCCTTGATAATGTAGATTGTGGCTCCAAATAGTAGATTTTCTTTTCAGAGCTGATTTTGTTGTAATGAATCAAGTCCATGAGGTTGTAGCATGTAAGCTTTGAATCTGTAATTTCATTTTCTAAAAATAATTGAAAGTGAGTCATTTTTCTGTCTTGCATCTTCTGTGTTGGGTTTTGGGTGGTGTGGCCCTCATCAAAGATTTGGCTTGATACATATCACCAATCTTCTTCCATAGTTTATGTGCAAAGGTCTCTTCATGGACATTAATTAGAATAGAGTCTACCAGGTACAATCTAATTAGACCCTTGGATTTAGAGTCCATAACATCATATAGAAAAATTAAGATTTGTAGACCTTAAAAAAATATTATTAATAACATCCCACATATCTCAATCTATTAAGAAATCCTCCATCCTCAACTTTCACATCTTAAAATTAATGTAATTTTTTTTCTCTACCTCTATTCTCCCTGTGTGCTTTCCATCTAAAAATTCTTGTAACAAGATCACAAAGTATCTTCTACACAATCTCCCACTCAAATCGAGATTAGTTGAAAAAACCTAACAACTGACAACTAAAACCAGAAGTGATCAAGCTCTAATATGACTTATAAGGAAGCTAAGGTAATGGAACAAATTCCTACACTAATCTTGAGAGGAGGGTTATGGAAAAAATTTAGTTCTAAATGTTTATATAAACTTAAACATAAATAAACATAAACAACATTCATACCACAACACAATGATTATGTGGGGAAAACCCTCTTGGGAGAAAAACCCAACACTCTAAAAGTCACCCAGTACTTGTAGAGAAAGCTTTCTTATAGGAGTATCACCAACCAGAGATCCAAAGGTAAATCAATAGATACAAGACTCTTCCATCCAACCTCCATCTCATTCACCTAAAAAGTGGCACCTATCCTTATATCTAATAAAATATGCCTATGATGTGTTAAAACACACACCACCATGTGTAACTCCACCTTTACAACTCATTTATGTATCCAACATGTTTTTACATATCCCATTTCAAGAGACCTAACTTTTGGAGGCCATACATTTTGATATGGTTGTATGATTAATAAACTATTTGAACCACTAGAAATCTCATGAAGTACTTTGTCAAGCTATAACCAAATTTGTTGGTTATGACCACTTTCGGGCCCAAAAAAATCTTCTAAGGCCTTAAAACTAGACTTTGAAACTTTCAAAAATGGAAACTTTAATATCTTCAAATTCAAACATGATTTTGCAATGAAAAATTATGAGCATGCTTATTTAACCATTTCAAATATTTGGGAAAATTATAAACCAATTAGTGCTCACATATAAAATTACTATAAATAGTAACCTCATGCAATTTCAAGATTTAGACACCATTTTCCTAACATATGATATCCACTCTTTAGGTCAATATTTATGAAGTGCTTTGTTTCACTCAAATATTCCATAATATCATCCATTCTTGGCAATGGGAATTGGTACTTGACAATGATCTTGTTGATATCTCTTGAATCTATGCACATCCTTCATTCTCCATCTTTCTTTGGTGCTAAAACTATTGGTACCAGACAATGGCTAGAAATTTCTTTGATCAATCCTTTCCTTAGAAATTATTGAACTTTATTATTTATTTGTATATTTTATATTTGTGTTATCCTTTGTGTCACTTTATTTGAAAAACTAGCTCCTACTATTAGATCCATTTGATGATTGATACTCTAGAATGATGAAAATACTTATTATACATTCTTGGGCATATTATCTTGATACTCCATCAATAATTTAGTGACTTCCTTTTATGGTGGTTCTTTCTCATTTATGGTGCAATTTTGAGTGCCACACCTTTTTGGAATCAAGGAAAAACATATGTTCTCGTGTCTCTTGCCACCTAAAAATTTCTCCCATCAACTAATCATATTTTAGCAATAGCATACACTTTGTTTTTCTCTCTTCTTCTAAAAGTATAAGGGTATGTATTTTTCCATGTGAGCTCACAACATAAGTATTCTTTCTCCCATCATGAATCACCTGTATATCATACTCATATGGTCTTCCAAACAATATATGACATACATCCATTGGATTACTATCACACAAAACTTCATGATTGTATGATCATATGTGAAATTTCACCAAATATTGCCGACTTATCAGTAACTTATGTTCATCTTGAATTCATGGGATTCAATATGGGTTTGGAAATTTTATCCTTTTCAACTTTAGCTTATTCACCATTTATTAGAAACCAAAATATCTTCACTAATACTAGTATCAATGATAACTTTACAACACTTACCTTTTGAATTGCATTTTATTCTGAACAAGCTCTTCCTTTATATCAATTCCTTGTGTGTTTATGTCTACAATAGAGATCTCCTCATTACCAATGATTCACCCTTCTCAATTTTTCCTACTAAACGTGGTGATCCAATAGGTTATTCCTTCACATACCTTGCCCTTGTATTATTCTCTACCCTTGTAATGTCCCCTTTTATAAAATTAACACCTGCTATTTATAGTAACTGTGGTTGCCCAAAAATAGTAATTTAAGACCATTGGATTGGCTAGGAGATTAATGTTTTTATTTGGTGATTTGATTAAATGATAATATTTAGTCATCAAATAAATATTATATTTATTTTATCACCCATACTTAGTGTGGGTTTTGATGGTGCATTTTATGGCTAGAAAAGAAAGAAATTATTGTGTATAGCAATAATTGTAAAAAAGTAATAATTATGGGAAATGGCTAATTTTTGGAAACTATTTGGGAAAAAAGGAGTTACGCAATTATTTCCCTCATCTTGGCATGAAATCTTGGCACCCAAATTTGAATTTTGCATGTGGAATACTTAAAGGGAAAATCTGCTTTTTAATTGATTCATTGTGTTTGCTAATGCATTTTTGTTATTCTTTAGAGGTTGTCAAACCTATGGAGAAGGAGGCTCAAGAATGGGATGTTTGAGGGTTTTTAGGTGGATTAAGGACAAGAGTCAGAGGTTCACTATGGTGTAATCTTATGTAGAGATTACCATTGTGTTGAATGGTGTAGTTTTGCTTTATTTTTCAATGTGTTGCATGCGTGGTGTGCAAGGGTTTGGTGTGAAGCATTGGGAGAGTGTTTTATTTATTTTCTTGTAGCTTCTATGGTAGTTATGGATCTGTATTTTTTCTTATTTTTACATTGTTAAACAATGTTTCTTTCATTCTTGGTATTGGCCCTATATTTGGTGCAGTCATTTAGCATTTTCTAGAAGTGGGTTGTAGAGTTTGAGCTCTTGTTTTGGGGCAGTTTTTAATCTTCCTTAGAAGATCTGAAAGTTCCTTTTTACAAGAAATTATCCTACCAAAATTTCTATAGAAAAGTTATTCTATTGTTGCAAATAAAATCTAGAGTTTGTTGCTAAAGTTTTAGACATTATTTGGTAATGTGAGTATTGAAATATTGCAATAGATTTGTGGGTATTGTTTGTTGTTGTAAATGGAATAATATTAATGTCAAAATCATGTTTTACTATAGAAAAGTGTTACATTTCATTTGAAAAATTAGAAAAAATAAAAAATTAGAATTAGTGTTGCAATTTCATTTTACCCAATTTCATATTTTGGATGTTTGAGAAAAATCATTGTTGCAAATTTGAAATTAATTTAAAAGGGAGATATTAAAATGGTATTAGAGCCATGATATCTCTAGCCTGAGGGTTTGATCGTATTTTATAAAAGGAAAGAGGAGTTAAAAGATGGCTGCTCATATGGAAGATTTGGTTAGAGATCTAACAACCATGAGAGAAACATATATTAAACAAGATGAAGGATTTAAAAAAGATTTCCCATACAGTGACTATATCATTTAGATGTAGGACATGATGGCTATCAAGGGTTATAGAAAAAAATCAAATTTAGGTGGAAAATATCTCATGAGAAAAGTTATTAAATCTTCAGCTCCCACTTTTGATGGATCAGACAAGATCTCAGTTAGAGATTGGTTATTTGAAATGCAAGACTATTACTATTCTAGTTCCATGGAGGAGCAAGTTGCCATTCAGTATGCAATATTGCACTTTGAAGGAGCTACTCATGATTGATGGTACCAAGGTATGAACACTCAAGATCACATTTAGGAAAATTTATTTGATGAATTTTTTCAAAGGTTGATTGATAGATTTGAAGGAAAAAGTTGAAAGATGTTAAAGAACCTGAGATAATGATAGAAATACTTGAGACACAAATTCGAGATATGGAGGAGATGGTGATGATGCAAGATAAAGAAAAATCATATTTTCAAAAAGAAGAGGGAGTTCAACCAGAGGCACTCCAAGCCATAGTGGTTGAAGATAATGATTCTTTAATTAACGAAAATATTTTAGTGATTTCTAGTGAGATTCCATTTCAGGAAAATGTAAGTAGGGAAAAGGAGCTAGTGCCAAGTGAGAATGCTCAATATAATAACTCTATTTTTGGAAATAATTTCATGATGGATTCTATAGCTCAACCTTATCCTACTAATGATTTTCATTATGAGAGTGATAATTTTAATATGAATTTCTTGGAAATTCCTAAATCAACAGAGGAAGATTCTAGTTCTAGGAAGTTAGAGCACGACTCTCTCAAAAAGGCAATAAAACATGAGAAGCACAATGAATAATTTCACCTTGATTGAAACAATCAACCCAATTTCACTTGGGACCCAAGTGTGATAGAACCTAAGCATGTTGAGGGACTATTTCCAAATGAATATCCCTTTCATTTTGATGTTGTTTCAGTTTCATCTCAAGAGTTATGTGAGGAAGATAACATTGTGGAAGCTAAGGATGAAAGTATGGTGATGATGTTGAATAAAAATGATATTTATTATTATTTAGTTTTGATTCTAACCCAAAATATAGCATCCTTGATGTTGATCAAAGACATATAAGCTTTGGTTGTGAGCATAAATACACTAGCTTGGTTTTCCACAAAATGGGTAAAGGAGAATTTCATAAGGATTGGGACAGCCATGGTGTTGTTGGTGTCAAAGTAGTGCAACAAAAGCATGATGGAGGATGCAATTTTAACTTGATGCAACCACTAAGGGATTAAAAATCTCAATACTGAAACATTTGGTATGTAATGCATTCTACTCTCCAAGTATTCAAATAGTTGTGTGTGTAATGGTTGCATTACATGTGTGACTTTCTACATAATCATCATTTTAGAATAATAAAGAAAACATGTGAAGGGAAAAATATGGTGTTGGAAGGATTTTTTAAGGAAACAATGGGATTAGAAACATATCTGAAGACTTCTTGCAAGAGACAGGTTTCATGGATAACAAGATTTTTGGTGATGGAGAATATGCATGCTATCACATTCTATGGTAAGGATTGTAATCTTCATGTTGATTTTCAAGTGTTACCAAATCATAATAGTATATTTTTTAGTAACATGTTCCCAAGAATACCCTTGGATAGAGGAATCCACTATGTCATAGAGTTGGAAACTATGTGGAAGAATGATGTCACATGTCTTGACCAAGACTTTGGCATTCAGGGCTCTTAGGAGGATGCAATAAAAGAATCTTTAGAAGGGATTGAAAAGGTAAACAACTCATGTGATGTAATTTTTATTTTAGATCTATTGGTGGAAGGATATTATGGTTTAGGGGATGATATTTGGGCTCCCTTAACACAAATGTTGGTCTCCATTCAATTTGAGAGCATGAGGTTGACATATGCTACACTATTTGTTTATCAGGAGGAGTCACATGATGTCTTCATTAAGGGGTATTCACATGAGAAGGAAAAAAAATGGAATAAAATCAAGGGAAGTGGTAATGGTTTCAATATCATGCATCTCAGTGGTCCATGTGTAATACTTTCAATCCAAGCAAATAAAGAAGCTATAACATTGATGGGAAGAACACAAGAAGCTTGAGTTAAGTTTGTGAAGGTATCATGCTATGTAATTTTCATTTAAGATTTTTTACCATATTTTTCTATGAGATGTGATGTTGTAGGAAATGAAGTTGTTATGGTTGTATTGCAAGGGAGGAGCTCCATGAAGTTTGGAAGCATGGAGAGCAATGTTTCAAGAAATGGTTTCAAAATATTCTCCAAACCATTTATTTTGTTGAAGAAAATAATTTATGGGTTGTTGATTTTGAAGAATTTCAAAGGCGTACAGATGTTGGTGAAGATATTTTAAAACCTCACATGGCTTCCCAATAATTCAAAATTATATATACTGAGGACTATTACTCAGGTTTGTCATTTTGGAAGTTGTTACTTCAGTTGCATGTTGTTGATTTCATTAAATTTAGTTATGAAAAACTATAGATTGGTGTATTTGGGGGAATAATCCTTTCTTGATGATGTTAGAAGGTCTACAAAATTAGAGAGCACTAATCTTCCCATCATAAAACTTTTTTGGAGAAGATACATGGAAGTTGTTCTTGTAGCGCAGTATGTGTGTGTTGTCTGTAGGTATCCAATGAAGTGCAAAAATTTATGGGTTTTGTGTTTTGGGGAGTGTGCTGCTGTTGTAGATCAATTTTATGCTCTTTTAGATCATTTCTCATTGTTATTTTCCCAATTCATATCAGCTTTAGAAGTTGTGGCTTTAGTTTTTCAGTTTAAAGAGAAACAATATTGGCAATATTATGTGATTTGGAGATTCTATGAGTATTTGATGGGATTTATATGTATTGGGGATTATAAAATGTTTCTTCTTTGGGTGTACCTAAAAATTTATGGTATTCCTTGGAAAAATAATCAGAGTGATGAGTCATAGAAATAGAGTGATGAGTTTGTGTTTGTAGATAGTCTCAAGAAGAACAACTCTAGTGCAAATGGGTTGTTTCTTGCAAATTTAGAATTGGGAGAATTGCACTATGAATGTTTCTGTTGTATGATGTAATTTACCACTCCTCTACTTTACTATTGCTACCATAGATCTATCCATGAAGTTGAAAGAAATATTTCACAAGCTGAGATTAAGTATGAGTGTTTTGTTACACATTATTGCACTAAATATTTTAGCCCTATGAAGGTAAGAGAAGTAACTATTTCCAAAATTAATATTTTCTGTAATGGGGAGTGTATTATATCTTATAACAGTCCTAAACACAGTAAAAATTAGATTGGGATCATTGGGAAATGTCTTAGAAGTTACAGGTTCATCTCATCTCACACTAGTGCATTTGACAAGTTGATTAAACCTTTGTGGGAAGATGTGTTTCAGTTGGAGTATGAAAATGTATACATCAATTACTTACACATAAAATAGCTTAGATTACATAGATTTTGTTTTTGGATTCATAGAATTGGAACAAAGGAATCTGAGTCCTCATTTATGTACAATGCTCTTTGGAAAAAAATGCAACTCTTCACAGGTATAGGATCAAGGCTTAATATGCATTTTGACATGATATATCATTTTTGCATAAGGTTTTTGGAGCATAATTTTTGTAATTACTTGAGGAAAAGAAATTTTTGGGAGGGAGGACTTGTAATGTTCCCTTTTCTAAAATTAGCACCTGTTATTTATAGTAAGTGTGGTTGCCCAAAAATAGTAATTCAGGACCATTGGATTGACCAAGAGATTAATATTTTTATTTGGTGATCTGATTAAATGAGAAATATTTAGTCATCAAATAAATATTATATTTATTTTATCACCCATACTTGGGCATGGGTTTTGATGGAGCATTTTATGGCTAGAAAAGCAGGAAATCATTGCTTATGGCAATAATTGTCAAAAAATGATTATTATGAGAACTGACTAATTTTTGGAAACCATTTGAGAAAAAAGGAGTTACACAATTATTTCCCTCATCTTGGCATGAAATATTGGTGCCCAAATTTTAATTTTTCATTTGTAATACTTAAAGGGAAAAATATGCTTTTTCATTGATTCATTGTGTTTGCTAATGCATTTTTTGTTGTTCTTCAGAGGTTGTCAAACCTTTGGAGGAGGCTCAAGAATGAGATTTTTGAGGGTTTCTAGGTAGACTAAGGATGGGAGTCAGAGGTTCACTATGGTGTAATCTTATGTAAAGATTACCATTGTGTTGAATGGTGTAGTTTTACTTTAGTTTTCTATATGTGTGGTGTGCAAGGAAATTATTGCTTATGGCAATAATTGTCGAAAAGCAATAATTATGGGAAATGGCTAATTTTTGGAAACCATTTGGGAAAAAAGGAGTTACACAATTATTTCCCTCATCTTGGCATGAAATCTTGGCACCCAAATTTAAATTTATCATGTGGAACACTTAAAGGGAAAAAATTTCTTTTTCATTGATTCATTGTGTTTGCTAATGCATTTTTTGTTGTTCTTCAAAGGCTGTCAAACCTATGGAGAAGGATGCTCAAGAATGATATGTTTTAGGGTTTCTAGGTAGACTAAGTATGGTAGTCATAGGTTCACCATGGTGTAATTTTATGTAAAGATTACCATTGTGCTGAATGGTGTAGTTTGGCTTTAGTTTTCAGTGTGTTGCATGTGTGGTGTGCAAGGTTTGGTGTGAAGCACTGGGAGAGTGTTTTATTTATTTTTTTGTAGCTTTTATGGTAGAAAATGATCTTTAATTTTTTTTCTTTTTACATTGTTAAATAGTGTTTCTTTCATTCTTGGTATTGTAGCTTTGTTTGGTGCAGTCATTTAGCATTTTCTAGAAGTGGGTTGTAGAGTTTGATCTCCTATTTTGGGGAAGTTTTGTAATCTGCCTTAGTAGATCTGAAAGTTCCTTTTTACAAGTTATTATGCTACTAAAATTTATATAGAAAAATATTCTAATGATGCAAATAAAATCTGGAGTTTGTTGTTGAAGTTTCATACAATATTTGGTAATGCAAGTATTGAAATATTGCAAAAAAATTATGCGTATTGTTTTCTATTGTAAATGGCATAATATTAATGTAAAATTATGTTTTACTATAGAAAAATGTTCCATTTCATTTGTAAAATCAGAAAAAATTAAAAAATTAGAATTAGTGTAGCAATTTCATTTTACCTGATTTCATATTTTGGATGTTTGAGAAAAATCATTGTTATAGATTTGAAATTAATTTAAAAGGGGGATATTACAACCCTTTTTCTAGTACTCGCTTTGAAGATAGTACTCACTTTGAAGAATTCAAATGCCCTATTTCCTTCATCTCCACATTTGAAACATGTTCCTTTGAATGGTCTTTTATGAAATTTCTTGTCATCCCTCTAATATGTCTCATTGTATTTTGTATTGTTGCTTCCTCTATCATTGCAGTATAAACTCTTGTTATTTCTCCCTTAACTAAATTGCTTATTTCATCATTTTGTTGTGTAATTTCTTCCTTGTTATGTCCCATATGTGACCTTCCTTCACTGATTTATGATCTACCTATTTGGAATATTCCTTCTTTTCCTCTCTTATTGTATTCAAATCTTTTATTTAACTTTTCATCAAATTTTAGCACAAACTAGTATACTTCTTCAATCGTTTTCATCCTCACTAGACTCAAGTCTTCTTGGATTCTTGTCCTCAATCCATTGATGTACCATGCAAATTTCTCTTTGCTTTCTTCACTATGTCCAATTTTGATGATCATCTTATGAAATTATTTAGTGTACTCCTATATTGAATTTTAGTTTTTCCTTAATTTTGCAATCTCTTCAATAGTTCAAGCTCATAATCAATAAGTATGAATTGATTCTTCAAATTTTCTACCATTTTATCCCACTTTGTGATCCTTTATTTTCCCCTCCTATTTTTATCTAACTAAACTTCTTTCCACCAAATAGAAACATGTTCTTTTAGCTTGGTTTTTGCAAACCTCACTTTTTCTAGATCTTTAATTTATTCATAATTAAAGTATTCTTCCATATCATTTATCCAATAAATTAATTCCTTAGGATTAAAATCATCTACATAGTTAGAAATATCAATTATAGGTTTCTTACCTATCTTGGAAATATAATTCAACATTTTGATCTAATATAATTCTTCCTCTTGTAGGGTTTCTTCATATTGATTTATCATTTGAGTTCCAAATTGATCATCATCACTTTCATCCTTCTGTCTAGGGTTTAATCCTCTTTTCCTAGCTTCTTCTACATCATCCAATTGAATCTTCATTGTCCTCATCATGTATAGAATTTATTCAATCATTCCAATAATATTCTCCATACTAGGCATCCTTCTTGGTGGTAGCTATCCTTAAATATGGTGTAATTTCCTCAAGTTGATGATTTGGATACAAGGTTGCAACTATCACATAGTTGGTGCTTTGTTGATAAACACTTTTTGATTTCCTCTAGTCGATGATTTTTTCACCCTTGGATATACCAAAATTCCTTCCCAACGTATAAAAAATTACTTTGATACTACTTGATGTAGTCACAGTAGGAGAGTCCAAAGATAGAACTATCCAACTATTCATCTTAGAGTTGACACACTAGAATCAACATAGAATAACAAACAACTCATTGATTCAATATCATAGAATAGCTAAAATTGACTCATTGTCTGGTTGCATCAAATTATGATATAGAATGACTCATAGGATACCACAAGATTATTGTTGGCCTCCTTTAATAGTTTAATAACTAAGCCTTTAGGGTTGTGACTTATAGATTGAACATTTGCTCTAAGTAGCTATCTCACTCATCATGAAGGTGCATTTGACTTTTCAACCTAGGGATGTAAACTTGAAATGGGTCAGCATTGTATATGCACTAGGACTTCATTGCAATCATCCATAAACTAGGAAAGAAACAATGCTAGAAATAAAGTGTTGGAAGTAAATCAACTTAAACACTGAACACAAATCAACATCTACACTAAGCATTAAAAACCATACTAGAAATGAAAGATAGAAATGGCAATCTCAACAAACATACAA
The DNA here is from genome assembly GCA_007258455.2 of Sequoia sempervirens. Lineage (NCBI taxonomy): Eukaryota > Viridiplantae > Streptophyta > Pinopsida > Cupressales > Cupressaceae > Sequoia > Sequoia sempervirens. The sequence continues at coordinate 676,722,091 of VDFB02271358.1, forward strand.
GAAACTACTCTATCTTCCTTGGCTGCAGGAACAGTCACATAATGGAGTTTTAGTGGCTGTAGGAATAGACAGATGTTAAAATTGGAACTAACTACTAAACAGAAAATAAATTTTAAACTAATAGATAGAATTCTCACCAAGTGGCCCTCCTTGGGTGAGTCTCCCTTACACTAACTCAAATGCAGCAACTCAGAATGTCATATTATTTCTTGAAAACATAAGAACAACATCTAAATAATAGAACTGTAGAACAAGAAAATGCGAGTACAAACACAAAATATCCAACCTTATCAAAAGGAGCATCTAACCATTATTTATAAGGAGAAAAACTACTAACTAACTCTAGCTACCTAGGCATTCAACTCCATCAAAATAGGAGGATGTTGCTTATTGAAAGCATAGAAAAAGATGGAGGAAGTTATGCAAGTGGTAAATTGGTCAAAGTAGACTTGCTTCAATGGGAATCTATCACAACGCACTCCCTATATTTTCTCAACAAAAAATATGACCATTAAAAAGGTGGTTACATTATTTTGTTTGAATTAGGAATTTCCCTTCATGAGAGTTTTCCCACTTTGACTTCTTAATGATCAACTTCTTGACTTCTTAGTAACCAACCAATCTAGAAAGAATTTCTCCCACGTAGCAAGCTTTGTTGACATCAACGTTTTAGTGGAAACCTAAAAATAGCATTAGCACACACAAACAAATGTATATCTATAATTACATTAGTAACATTCATTCAACCACTTGTAAATTTAACATAGATAATTCTCATAGCATGTTAATGTCATTAAATTCATAGAGATAAACTAATGCCAAGGTCTAAGGTTGTAAGAAAAATATCAACAACCAAGTGTCAAAGTCTATGATAGCAACAACTAATATGTAATGGATCCTATCAAAATTGAGCCATTAATTGAGCTCATCATTCCCCCCAACCTAACCTTTTGTTGGTCATCCAGTAGAAGGAGCATTATTTTTTGCCTAGTTAATGCCCTAAAGTCAGCTTATGCTAGTTGTCCCACATTAGTATCTGTAGTGGCTAAATCAGGATCCCAATAGAATCCTTGTTTTCTCTCTAGTTTGTTCCATCTTGTCCTCTCTGTAGCTATGTCATATTGGTAGAACTTGTAATCTAGCACAGGCCACAATAATGTAGGTGGCTGAAATGTTAAGGGAAGCCAACACTATTGCTTCCTTCTACCAATTTGTATGTACCTATCAACCCTTTTTCATGCTACAACATAGTTCTGTAAAGAGTGGGGTTCATCATGTTTCAACTCTTTTGGAAAATTGTGCCAAATATCTCATTACTAATTTTTTTGTGGTATCAACTACTTTCTCATATTATTTGTAAGTCTCTTCTCTAATGGGAATAATCTTATTTTTGTAGCTGGGGTGGTAAAGAATTATGTGCCATGTCATGAAAATATCTCCAAGGTTACCAGATTCAGCCCTAAGAGGCAGAGGAGTATGGAATTCCCTTTCCCTATAAGTTCTATACTATTGTCCCCAACTAGTCTCATTTTGAATACAAGACATAAATGCCCTTAAACGAAGGTCCCCAATATACAACAAGGGATTCCAATCATGACATCAAACAAAACATAATTGTGCAGGTATAATTCATAGAACAAATTTTTAACATCAGGAGGAGCAAGCTGATAAGCCTGTAAAAATTCATGTGGAGTGTCAAAAGTAGGATTCAAACCTGAAATGATCCTTGATAGCTTAAAGGAAAGATTTTTCTCCTTCAAATGTAGGGCATACACTCTAGGAGGAGTTCTACATGCTAGAATTTTGGGTATTAAATCTACCACATTATCTACCCTTTCCTTCAATGCAACAATTTATGCATTCTTCTATTCAATCTCTGCATCTTTATTTTTAATCACATTCTGTAGCTTGTGTTTTTCCTTTTTCCATTCTTCTTCCTTTCTTTGCATCTCACTCCACAATTTCTAAGCTATTTCATTCCATGAAAAGGTAGGGGGTTTATGTATTCCTACCAAAATCTTCCCTAGCACCAATTCTTGTTGTTCACATAACACCAGTTGTAGTGATTCAAGTTGTTCATTTTGCTCTGGCTAGAGGAACTCTGGAATCTCCTCTTGTTCTTGTTGTAGGGGTTTTGGACTTCTAATTTTTTCTTGATTCCCAACCTATTCTGCAATGGAAGCAAGCTCTACCAATCTGATATTTGCTTGATCCTCAAAAATATATTTTTCCTCAACATTCACCTACCACATTGGGGCTTCCGCCTCCTCCATAGATGTTTTTCTAAGCCTAGGGATTCTCTTTGGAGGTGCACTAGTGGCTGGCCTAGCTGGTTTTGATCTCTTAGGAGGGTTTTTGTTTTTTCCTTTGGTTGCATGAGGAACAATGTTATCAATCTTTCATTTTCTAGGGCTTAGTGTTGGTTTTTCTGCCACTTGCTTCTTGGCCTTTCCCTTTCTCATTCCTGCTTCTTTCATCTATGCCTCTTCTCTCATAAGGGAAGCCCTAGTTCGAATTGGGGTGTTGGTAGGGACATTATCATCAGAATCTGAGGATGAACTTTCCTCTCCTAAATATTCTGACTCAAAAGACCCAATTTCAATAGGTTGCTCAGCTGCAGGAGGGTTTGAACTAGGGTTTGCACTAGAGGTTGATGCTCTAGGAGTAATTTCAGCATCCCTCACTTCCCTACTAACCCTATGGGGTTGAGGCTAACCTCTAACATGTTCTGGTCTAAATTGATCAATGTTTAAAAACTCCTCCCACATCATATTGGATACTTCATGCAAATATTTTTCCACTAGTAATTTGATTAAACAATGGTGAGAGATATAATTATCCCTACCTTTCTACATTTTGACCACCATGATGGCAAGGAGATGATATAGCACATTGGGAACGCTCATTCTTCATCCATGCCTCATATGTTTTAGGAGCTTGAAGTGTATGGAATGGAGGCATAACTGGCGGCCCTCACAAGTGATGTACTTGAAAATTTGGAGAGCTACCTGTCTACATGGCTCTGGGAGAGAAGTTCTTTTCATACCCTGTTTGTCCACAACCAATGGGGGGTCACTTGGTTTAGTAAATTCAGCTCTAGCTGACCTTGCATATTTGGTAGTAGGGTATGGCTCACCATCAGCAGGTAAACCCATTACCTTCACAATTATTTCCTTAGTAACGATCACCTCCAACCCTTTTACCACTGCCTTCCCCTTAGAGAATGTATGTGCAAATTCCCGTGCAATGCCTTCATTGTAACTTTTGAGCTTCAAGAAATAGTCCAGCCATCTGCAATTTCTAAACTCTACCAAAAAAGGTGCATCTTGCATTACCACGTTATGAACCATGGGTTCACTTCAAATTAGCTTACCTCCCATTGTTTAGCTGCTCGTAATCAAACAAGCACTCTGCTAAAATTCCTTTTCTTGCAATCTCTTTCTAAAAACCCTAACTTCTTCTTGCAGTTCTTCTTTCTATTGTACTGACACCAATATCATATAGCTTACCAAATTACTTTTATTGGGTGACATTTGAAATTATGACTAGGCAATAAAGATTCATTAATGAGGGGTATTATCAAAAGGAATGATGACAATTCAGTGACAATTCACACATGCAAGTTGTCACATCAATTTAACATTCAAATTGGCTCAGTTTAAATTTGTTGATAAGGATGACACGTGGAATTGTGAGTTGACACTCCCCCCCAACCTAATTTACAACATGTGTCCGCACAGGATGGTGGATAATTATGATTAGACAAGGTGGAGTATGGTTTCATGCTATGAAAAATATCTACATTTAATTACAACAATTAAAGAAAATCAATAAAGATATAACAAATTGGTTTGCTCATACCTGAAATCTTGGAGTATCTTTGCAAAGAATGTGGAGAAAGTACCGATTACCTTTAAGAAGTATAGTCTAGCAATTAATGTAGTGGTGATGAAATGGAATGAAGTGATGGAAAAGTGGAGTGATGGTTGAGTTATGGAAGAGAGGGATCATGGAGATGGATGGGTGGATGGGTGGATTAATGAAGAAGTGGAATCCCACAAAATTGGAAGTCTTTATTATGAAGTGGTTGCATGTGTACTTGGATCAGTCAGAAGGAGGGACACTGAGTCTACTTCATTTGGTTGTAGGAAGTTCAGGGGTTGGGTGTTGATTAAATTGCTGCATGAATTATTCCTTCGATGCTGGCTTGTGATACAACCTTAGATGGTGACCATTGACTAGAAGTTTGAATATGACAGGGTCAATGGTGGTGAGTTGTATAGCTCCATTGGGAAAGAATTTTGTAACTTCGTACGGTCCCAACCATCTAGTTTGCAATTTACCCACATTTTCTTGACACCTAGAGTCATAAAGGAGTGTGTAGTCACTAGGTTGAAATTTCTTGTCCGTTATGTACTTAACATTCCATTTAACCCTTTGATTCTGCAATACCTTCATATGATGTAGGGTTGTCTTTCTCATCTCATCCAAATTATTCAGCTGCATGATTTTTTCCTTTTGTGCCTCAGAGATATTCATCCCTAAGTCTAGTGCAGTCCTAAGAGTCTTATGTTCAAATTCAATGGGCATCATAGTTGTCTTCCCATATAGTAATTCAAAAGGAGTGAAACCTGTAGTGGTTTTCCAGGTGGTCCTATAGGCCCAAATAGCTTCTAGCAGCCTATTTTCCTAGTCTCTCCTATGAATAGCCATTTTTTTTGTTAGAATTTCCTGTATTTCCCTGTTGGTCACCTCAGATTGGCCATTGGCCTAAGGGTGATAAGGATTAGACTTCATGTGCCTCACATTATATTCATTAACTAGTGTTGTGACAAGGGTTGATGTAAATTGAACCCCTTGATCAATCACTACCTCCCTTGGAACCCCATAACGAGTGAAATTTTCCTCGTAAAAAAATTATGCAACCTTATTATCTCTTGCATGCTTCATTGCTTTAACTTCAACCCACTTGGTTACATAGTCAATGCAAGCCAAGATGTAGGATTTACCATTTGATGGAGGATCAATGGGTCCTACAAAATCTAGTCTCCATTTATCAAATGAACTAATTACTACCTAGGGGTAAAGGGGTATCTCATTAGATTTGGTTGATCGACCCATACTCTGGCATCTATCACACTTCCTTGTATACCTACTTGCATCCTTATGAAGTGTGGGCCAGTAGTATCCTGCATTAAGAATCTTCATGGATGTCCTCTTGGTTGCAAAATTCTCTCCAAGGGTTCATTGTAACATGCATGTAATATATCGTATGTCTCATCTTCTCTTACACATCTCCTCATGACATGGTCTGGTATAGTGTAGAATAAACAGCCTGCAATCCATGAAAAAGGAAAGGTTTTCTCAATGAGTACCCTTCTCTCTTTTGGAGAGAAATGAGGAGGAACTCTCCCTGTAACCAGGTAATTGGCTATGTCATCATACCAAGGAGTATGCACAATGAAAGATTCATCAATGACTTGATTATCTTCTAATGTAGTCAAACTAGAAAGAAAGTTTGCTACAACATTTGTTTTTCCTAGTTTATTGAGAATGGTGATGTCAAACTCTTGCATAAAAAAAAACCATCTTGCTAGCCTACCTGAAATGAGGGTTTTATTCATGAGGTATCTTATTGCTTCATGATCTATATGAATAAAAATATGATACCCTGTTATGTGGTGTCTAAATTTTTTAAGGGCATTGATGACTACCAACATTTCTTTTTTTGTCACTATGTAATTGAATTCAGCCCCTTGTAGGTTTTTACTAACAAAATAAATGGAATTATCTATGGTTCTCTATGGTTCCTTATTTATGTCCCAATAATTCTCCTACAACATAGTTTGATGCATTTGTATGAATGTGAAAAGGGAGCTCCTAATTAGGACCTTTGAGTACAGGAGCATGGGTTAAGGCTGATTTGAGATCAGAGAATGCCTTGTCATAGTCCTCTGTCCACTAGAATTTGACATATTTAGTGAGAAGATTGTACAATGGTTTTTCCATTTTGCTGAAATCTTTGATGAAACACCTATAGTACCCCGCATGACCCAAGAAACTTCTAACATATTTTTGCTTTACAGGAATAGGCGGATTGGTAATTAGTTCAATTTTGGTTGGGTCTACTTGAATTCCCTTTTTAGAGATGTAGTTCCCAAGGACTACTCCTTCCTGCATCATCTTGAAACACTTCTCACTGATCAATGATAGGTTATGATCTTCACATATTTGTAAGGCCTTCCTCATATTCTCTAGAGCTTATACAAAATCAACACCATAGGTAGTAAAATTATCCATATAAATCTCCATGCAATCATGTGAGATGTCTAAAAATATACTTATGATTTCCCTTTGGAAATTTGTAGGTGCATTACACAAACCGAATGGAAGCACTGAGTAGGCATAAGTCCCCCATGGATAGGTAAAGGTTGTCTTCTCTTGATCCTCAAGTGCAATTTGTATTTGGTTATAGCCACTAAATCCATCCAATAAAGAAAAATATTGCTTGCCTATGAGGGAGTCCAGTACTTGGTCTATGAAAGGAAAGGGAAAATGGTTCTTTTTGGTGGCAGCATTGAGTTCCATGTAGTCAACACAAACTCTCCACTTCCCTCCCTTTTTAGGCACAATCACTAGTGGGGACAACCACTAACTATCTGAGATGGGGTAGACAAATCCTACATCTAATAATTTCTGAAGTTCCCCTTTGGCAATTTCCCTCAATGTAGGTTTGATTCTCCTTTGTGGTTGCCTTATTGTTGTGCAATCATCTCTAATATATATCCTATGAGTATAAAGCTTAGGGTCCAATCCCTTCATGTCATGGTAGTCCCATGCAAATGCATGTTGGTGGGTCTTCAACAAGTTTTTCAAAGATAACTACTACTCTTGACTCAACTTGTTGTTAATATTTAGATGTTTTCCTTCTAACACTTGTACTTGTGTGGTTAACTCTATCATAGTTGCTTCACTAACACTTGGCATTTTTAGTTCATGTGGCAGTAATGTCTAGAGCATATCAGTTGCTACAGGAAGTTTTGTTGCAGGAAGAGCGGGCAAAAGTGTCTTCACTGAACTAGCAATTTCAGATTCATGAGTAGATGACTCTTCATGCACCTCACAATGGTTCTGAATTATGTGGGACAACACTTCATCTTCCTCTTGGAGCTACATGAAAGAGCTTTTGTCTAACATCATAACTTGTGCCACTAAATTGAATTCCTTGGTCTCTTCTCCAACATGTGTCCATATGGGATTATCCATGTCATGAAATGGTTGAGCAGGAGGGTAGAGAACAAGATTTTTGGTACTCTTCCCATAAAAAATGGTCATGTCCCCTGATCGACATCCAATGTAGGCATCTGTTGTGGCTAACCATGGCCTACCTAGAATAATGGGATATCCACCTAGTGTAGATTTAGGAGAAAGAATCATAAAATCTGTTAGGTACTCCCAAGAATCTAGAGTTACCACAATGTCCTCTACTATACCATCAGGTTTGAAAGTGGAACTATCAACAAGCTATAGAATAGTAGGAGTAGGTCTCATATTTGCAACATTTAGTTGCTGAAGGATATTCTTAGTCATCACATTTATTGCTACCCCCAATTCAATCAAAGCATTCCTTATTTGGATTCCATTTATGACAACTCCTACCATAGGACTACCTAAGTCAGTGTACTTAGGAACTGTAACTTTCCCAAGCATGATGTCTGCTAACTGTCCTACTCCATGAACCATGGTGGGGTCTTTCCTTCACCTCCCTAGCTTTTTCAGGCATGCTTCTTTGATTGCTTTGCCATATATAGGGACATATTTTATGGCTTGAAACAAAGGTATCTTGACACATATGTGCTTCAACTAATCCAAAATGTCAAAGGTTGGTTCCTCCTTTTCTTCCTTATGTTTAGCAACCTCTAACCTTTAAGGAAATGGTAGATATTGGGTAGTTTGTTGAACTAGAATTGGTTCAGGATTTTTAGGCACACTAGGCTGAATGGGGACAATCAGAGGGTCCTCCTCTTCCACAGGAAGCTTGGTGATAATAGGAGTGGAAGGGGATGACAAAGTAGTTCCTGAACGCAAGTGGATGTCACTCACACTCACAACATATTCAAGAAATTGATTAGGATGTAAATAGTATATTGGTTGTTGTTGTTGTGGTTTGTTATTTGGGCTAGGTGTGGGCTAAGATGGTAACTGAGTAGGTCTAGGTGTTCTTGAACTTGAGCTAGTAGGAGGAGGCATTATAGCAGGCTGTTGGGGATGTGAAGGTGGATGTATGTAACTAGTTGCATGGTTTGGCCATTGTTGTCCTCCCCTCCATTGAGATGTTTGTTGCCAATTTCCCTGAAACTACTACCAATTCCCCCGAGGTTGTTGCCACTAGGGTGGAGTGGTTTGGTGATTGGGAAAGGTATTTGAAGGGTTATTCCAAGGCTGAGGTGGATATCCTCCATAGTTGGATGGATATGGGGGTTGCCATTGGTTATTAGATGCATAAGAATTGAAATATGGCCCAACAAAAGATAATGGATCTGGTGGCATACCTTGTCTTGGAGCCCATGGCATCCTTTGTGAAATGTAGTAGACTTGATCATCATCACACTGGATTGGTTTGAACTTAGGTGGAATCTTCTAGATGTCAATGTTAGTTACCATTTTACATTTGCAGTCCTTCTTTTGTCTACAATGAGGGCAATATTCTTCCAACATTGCCTCAGCCTCCTCGTGTTTCTTCTTTGCTTGGAGTGTATCCAACTATTTAGCTAGATTGTTTATGATGTCCTTCTTGAAGTATGCCAACAAGTGAGTAATATCCATCCTTGAAACTCCATTGGTGGATGATTTTCCCATAGAGGATTGCTAACCTCTTCCTTTTTTTGAAGCCTCTCTAGAATAGTTATGACATATCTTCTTGATATCATCCCAAAGAACTTGGGTAATATCTCCTCCTCCCATCAGATCCAAAGCATTAGTGCAACTCTTAGTGATCCCTCTAAGGAAGAGGATCTTTTAAGACTCCTCATTAAGTGTATGATGTGGAGATTTTTGCAGACAAAACAAAAACCTTGAAGGGTATGTGTAGGACCATGATGGGCCAAAAAGTGGCAATATGATGGGTATTTGTAGGGTATGTGGCTGACAACTTTTTTTTTACCCAAATTTGATAAAATGAAAAGGGTTTTTAAAGGAGATTCTCAGCTTTCCACCAATATAAATTATTCTTTACTTTGAATTTAATAAATAATTATTATTCATTTTCTATTTGAATTATGAATAAAGTCCTGATTGATAGGTTGATTGAAAAACATATATAGCTTTCAAACGGTATCACATTTTTTGAATCCAAAATATGCGTCACATTCTATGCTTCACATACTATAGGATTAAAAAAGAAAATTAAATTTCATGAAGTTTTGAGCAAGTTAAGGTGGTTAGACACACATGTTTTTATATTTTTTAAAATTTGTAATAAAAAATTCATAATTAATTATTTACTTGGAAAAAATTACAAAAAATATGCATCACATCTGGACATGAGTCCTCTACTTATGTCTAAAATATTATAAAAAACATTATCATTTATTGTGGTTAGGGTGGAAACAGACACCTACTTTTTATTTTTCCCTGAAATTTAAGTACTCTTGCATTGAAATTTCAAATTTTGACCAAACATTTTAAAAATAAAAAATAAACCTAGTAGTTTAGAAACTACATTCAATTTTCTATAGATTCTATTCTTACATATTTTTGAAATAATATAGATAACTTATTCAAATTTTTACGTCAAGTTGCCTAACTCTTATTTTTCTGAATTTTTTGCCACTTAAGGGCCTGTTTTTTCCATGATGATCCTGCACATACCCTAAAGTGTAATCCTTCAAACTCTCATCTTCCTTTTACTTCATCCTAAAGATGTCATCTCCTGTCATGTCACTACCCCTGCAATATTCTTTGTACTTCTCAAGAAACTTTTTTTTATGTCATTCCAAGTTTCCATGGTATTCCTACCTAAGCTCATAAACCATCTTAATGCAACTTCTTTCAAGGTGGTAGGAAACAACTTAAGCCTATGAGCATCAGTGGTGTAGTCATAGCTTCTACAGAGGATATCAAACTCAAACAAGAAAGTGTCAGGGTCTTCTGTGACAAGTCCATAAAACTTAGGAAGGATTGAAGTAGGGATGTTCTTGAGGTTGTCAACTTCATTCTGATGAGTAATAGGAAATGGAAAAGATGGCTGGTTTGGTCTATTTTTGTGTCTATTCTCATTATTCTCATCACCCATGGATACTTGATGAAGTTTCAAAGCAAAGTGATTCTCAATCAGATTTTGATCTTTAGAGGAAGTGTCAGAACCGGTTAGATTGGGAAATGCATCAGAAAAAGGGTGTGCTTCTTCTTCTTCTTCTCTTGGGAGATTTTGATGCTCAACTAACTAGAATGGATCAAGGTCATTAGGAAGGTATCTCCCATGAGCACCTCCTTCCTCTATGCATGCAGTATCAACTCAATATCAACCAACTCAAACAAAGAATTGGTAAAAGAATAGTAGGTTATTACTTTCCTAAATGAGGGGTATACTAAGAGAAAACTTTCAAAAATGCTACAACAAGAAATAAACTATTAATGACTCCAAAGAACTTCCTAGTTTGACACCATCCCTGACAATGACACCAAAAATGTCGGCCTCCTTTAATGGTTTAATAACTAAGACTTTAAGGTTGTGACTTATAGATTGAAAATCTGCACTAAGTAGCTATCTCACTCATCACGAAGGTGCATTTCACTTGTCAACCCAAGGATGTAAACTTGAAATGGGTAAGCATTGTATATGTACTAGGACTTCATTGCAATCATCCATAAACTAGGAAAGAAACAATGCTAGAAATAAAGTGTTGGAAGTAAATCAACTTACACACTGAACATAAATCAGCATTTGCACTAAGAATTAACAAATAGACTAGAAATGAAAGATAGAAATGGAAATCTCAACAAATAGACAAGAAACTACTTTGTCTACCTTAGCTGCAGGAACAGTCACAGAATGGAGTTTTAGTGGATGCAAGAATAGACAGTTGTTGAAATAGGAACTAACTACTGAACATAAAATAGCTTTTAAACTAATAGATGGAATTCTCACCAAGTGGGCCCCCTTGGGTGAGTCTCCCTTACACTAAATCAAATTCAACAACTCAGAATGTCATATTATTTCTTGAAAGCATAAGTACAACATCTCAGCAATAAAACTATAGAACTGGAAAATGCAAGTACAAACTCAGAATATCCAACCTTATCAAAAGGAGCATCTGAACATTATTTATCAGGAGAAAAACTACTAACAAACTCTAACTACCTAGGCATTAGACTCCATCAAAATAGGAGGATGCCACTTATTAAAAGCATAGAAAAAGATGGAGGAAGTTATGCATGCGGTAAATTGGTCAAAGCATACTTTCTTCAATGGGAATCTAGCACAACACACTCCATAGATTTTCTCAACAACAAATATGACCATTAAAAATGTGGTTACATTATTTTGTTTGAATTAGGAATTTCCCTCCATGAGAGTTTTCCCTCTTTGGCTTCTTAATGATCAACTTCTTGACTTCTTAGTAACCGACCAATCTGGCAAGAATTTCTCCCACATAGCAAGCTTTGTTGACATCAACATTTTAGTGGAAACCTACAAAATATCATTAGCACACACAAACAAATGTAAATCTATAATTACCTTAGTAACATTCATTCAACCACTTGTAAATTCAACATAGATAATTCTTATAGCATGTTAATGTCATTAAAGTCATAGAGATAAAATTATGCCAAGGTCTAAGGTTTTAAGAAAAATATTAACAATCAAGTGTCAAAGTTTATGATAGTAACAACCAATATGTAATGGATCCTATCAAAATTGATCCATTAATTGAGCTCATCAATTATTACAAGATTACAACAAATATATGACAAGAAAAACTATTATCAGTCTACTACGTACTCTACTAACTTGCTAACTATCATCTGTTAGTGTAATTAATATTTAATCACACTTACATAACTTTACTTAGGCATTATTTAATTCCTAGGTTATAGGTTTTCATCTTTATCTTATTGAGCTATCTTGTTGCTCAAGATAAGATTAGGGTTATGCATCTTTGCTTTTATAAAGAAAATCATTATCATGTAATTATTGAATTCCTGAATAATATTATGTTGCACATCTTTTTGCAATATCTCTATTTTTTCTATTTTCCTCTTTTGTGGAAGGATTTTCTGGTTTGCATTTCATATCTTGGTTTCTAACATGGTATCAGAGCGTTAATTTATAGCCCCTTCTCATATTTTTGAGAAAATCTTGCAGGGTTCATTCGAGATTCCTCAAGGGTATCATGCCTTGATTTTATTCATGAGGCATTTTGGATCAGATCGAGCTTCACCATTGGATTCAAAGCACTGGAAAAAGTCGGGATTGACTTTTATTTTGTAGATTTTGGCCATCATTTGCCAGATCTGTGACAATTTCATGCTGGGATATTTTTTGCAAGTTATGGAGGTAGCCAAATTTTTGGAGTAGTTTGGGCACAAATGGAGGTCACCATCGCGTTTGTAGCGGCCAAAAACCCTAAGAATGCCCTTCGTTTCATCGATTTTGGTGTAGTTGATCCGGGAGGCAAAAAAAATTGCCTGGGGGGTCGTACGGCCTCCCCAGCATGTGTTACGAGGCTCAAAAATCGAGAAAAATATTTTTAAAATGCATTTCTTGGTTTGCGTGCCACCGCGCCCATTGTAAATCAGCTTTTCCACTGGGTGGCCACTAGCCCACCACTGCATCCGTTGCCACCGCCCAGTCGCCACCCATCGAGCTCAGGCCCTACTGGGCCCCTCCAGCCAACCTCGGTCATATGGAGGACGGAGGGCTGCACCCAGTAGCGAAATATTCTGCCAACCCTTAGAATATTCCAGCCGAATATTCTGGCAACCAGCATATTCTGGTCACCGTCAAATTTTTTCCGGTAGGGGGTGTTTTTCCGCCCCGACGGCCAGATGGCCATCAAACGTTTCGCTTAAACTGCTGACGTCAACGGCCATACGGTGCTCCAAGCCCCCTCCTAGCCCTAATTTTTCCTAAAAGAGAAGTTTTTTTCTTTTGGTCATAACTTGGGCATACGGTATCAAAATTGGGCAAATGAGATATCGCTAGAAAGCTGGTTCTAAGAACTTTCCTGTGGTGCAGTTTATTTTTCATTATTTTTCTATTTAGCTAATTTTTTCTGTTTGAAGTCAGACATTCATTTTGGGCTTCCGAGCTCATAACTTTTGCCACAATCTCCGATTTTCATCTTCTTTGTGGCATTGGAAAGGTATTGAGGAGCTCTATCTTGCTGTCCATGCACTTTTTTCTGTATCTGTCCCAAGTTTATCATTATTCCAGATTTGTCCCAATGGGTGTTTTGGAGATTACTTGGATGTTTTGACAGTTGGAAAGGTGAAACTTGAATAATTGTACTTCATTTCAGTACCACATCATGTTATTTTATGTTTATGCATGTTTAGGATGCTCTCCTTTTACAATCATTGGGTTATTGTAATAAATGAACTAAGATAAAGTTCCATCAGGAGGGTTTCTTGCATAATAATTTGATTAGAATGTGCATGCACTTTGATCTCCATATCCATCTTGATTTGTTGGCAACTCGTACGGGTTATATAGTTTCCTAGTTTCTTTTGGCCACATTTTTTGCTATTGCTTGACACATATCAGATTCACATCGGTTCATACTTCAGTTGAAAGATTATGTTTCTTGATCCGCATTGGTTCAGATCCTTTTTAGTTTGAGGGCCATTTTTTTATGGTTAATGTTTCAAAGTCTTTTTTGGTACTCCTTCCCATGGAAGAGTTTCAGTCATAGTTTGGCATTGGCATCAAGATACACGGCTTCTAGATTCTATCATCATTTCATCTACTGTTGCTTCACAGATTTCAGGGTTGTTCCAATTTGTGAGTTTTCCATTGTTCCGTGGCATCGAGTCTGCTGTCACATTATGATTCCATTTTTTATTTCAATTGTAGACAGAAGTATCTTTCCTTGCTTGTCGGATTGCGGTTCTAGTGTTACTCCACAGTGTTCTTCCAGTGCTTCTTTGCAACAGTCATCTCATTGTAGGGGGGTTTTGTCCCACTGGGTTTTCCTTCTCTACCTCATTATTGCATTTGTACTTGGGTACCTGATCAGGCCTTGTTAGCGGGACCTCCTTCTCTACCTCATTATTGCATTTGTACTTGGGTACTTGATCAGGCCTTGTTGCTGGGACCCATTCATTCATGCTTTCTTTCATTCATCTTAGTTTTTAGGTGCATGCTTTTTTAGTCTCCCTAAGTTTCACTTATGGGGGGGTGTTAGTGTAATTAATATTTAATTACACTTGAATAACTTTACTTAGGCATTATTTAATTCCTAGGTTATAGGTTTTCATCTTTATCTTATTGAGCTATCTTGTTGCTCAAGATAAGATTAGGGTTATGCATCTTTGCTTTTATAAATAAAATCATTATCATGTAATTATTGAATTCCTAAATAATATTATGTTGCACATCTTTTTGCAATATCTCTGTTTTTTCTATTTTTCTCTTATGTGGAAGGATTTTCTAGTTTGCATTTCAGATCTTGGTTTATAACATCATCCTTATAAGATTAATTCTTGATTACCTTGGTCCTTCTTCTATCCAAATGGATTATATGGTGTTTTAATGTCAAATCCAAGCTTTAGGAATGATATCTTTCAACCACATGGTGTTCCAAATCTTGGTGTCTAGTGTAACATGTATGCCAGCCAAAATTTATTGGTAAAGCATTAAGTATTGAAGAAACTTGATACATTTCTAGATGAAGGTCCCTATAGTCCTGTGCTACCTTAGATATGTTGGGATGAATTTCACAAGGAAAAAAAAGGTTCCAAAAACTTTTCCTGATGAATTGTACACTAAATTTTATGAGTTGTGATCTTCTAACAATGATAACTTCCTACACTTTGACCTAAAACTCCCTAGACCTAGATATGATGTTTGTGTGAGCTATTGTAGAACTATAGTTAATTGTTATGAACCACATAGATATTTTATGGTGAAAAGTGGTAGGTTTATGTGGGATTCTCTTTCATCATCTATAATCTATGAGAATGGAGTTGAGTGTGTAGGATGACCAACTCACCATGATTGAGACCCAAAGAGAGACATAGATGTAAACCATCAAGGATATCATAGAGACGTACCAACTTGCATTAGAGGTTAGAAGCATCCAAATTAGAAATATAATATCTAAGGGCCAATATTAAGAGTTAAATCTCTTTTCTAGTTCATTGGAGCTTATATGCTCCCTTTATTCCATGATACAAAAGTATATTGACATGTTAGAACCTATACTTTGAAAAATACTTGGTGAAGTGTGTGCCACCTTTAAACAAATCTATGATGTAGACATAATTAAGCTAATTCTAGAATAAAGAGAAAATCCTATAATACTTAATAGGAAAATGTTGTCCCTACTAAGGACATAATGGTCAAAGAATGCGAGGAACAACTAGGAGTTATGAAATTTTTTGTTGTGTAGTTACAAGGTAGAATGCATATCTACATCCACCACAACCTCCCCTTTCCCATATATTTTAATTATAAGGTATTTACACTAGGTGAATTATAATATTAGATAAGGAAAAAAGTACAAAATGAATTTGATCTCAATGTGTTATCCCCCACATCCACAAGAAAAGAGTTATTGTTAGTCATCAAGCCAATAATCATGTTAAGAACACTTGTACAAGAAAATATTTTTTAGGCTCACCAATTCATATATGAATATGTACTAGAACTAGAGCACAATAATTGGTTGATAAAAAGTATCACCTTTCCCAAGGATAAGTAAAATATCATGGATTCCGTTAGCAATCTATAAAATATGGATATACTATCAAAATTTAAAATATTGTTTTATTTTTTGTTGACTATGTGTGTAATGCATGTTTGGGTCCATTACCTTCTACAAAAAAAATGACCCCTATGATTTTTTGGAATAATAGTGAATCCTTCACTATAGGTAGTGGATTCATCTTGCCTCATTGTTTGACCAATAATTATGCCTTATGGCATTCGCAAGGTTCCCTACTTTCAATTTAGTTTTGTTATTTTGAGTTTTTCCATAGTTTTGGTAGAGGAAAAGTCTTGATGCTCACATGTTATTTGATTATGTAGGTTAGATTATTGTTTCAAGTATATGAAAATTGGTGTTTTCATTTATGTCAAAAAATCTTGTGTTGGCATTGGTGTCAACTATATGTGTTGAGAGAGATTGGTGTTGAAGATGAACATTTGGTGTTGTCTATGCTTTGATTGGTTGCATTATATTGTTATCAGTTAAGCTACTGGTGTTAAAATTTTCTAATGCTTTGATAATATTATTTCTATGGTTGTGGTATTGATGAAGATGTTGTGGAAGTGTCTATGGTACTTGGTTTCCAAGTGCTTTTGAGAAAATTTGATAAAAAGAGGAAACAATGTGTTGTAGTGTTGTTATGGGTTATAGAGAGATGTTATGGTTTTGCTCTACATTTCTTCTAGGTTGAATATTTTCCTATGTGATTTGGATATGTTGGTGAGAGGTGTTTAGAGGTGTCATATGCAAGAGATGGTATGTTGGATTTTCATATAGAAGAAGTTGTGCTCACTAGTGTGTGATTGTACATTCAAGAGGTGTCTGGGATAAATGTTTTTTGTCTGCATTTCTCCATAGTTATGATTAAAGTCTTGTGATTATGAAGGTGTGTTGATGGTGCTATTAGTTTACCTCATTCAAGATAATTTGAGGTTTGGTGCTTTGGAAGGTAGCTTTTCAAGTAACGGTGTATGGCAAAGTTGTTTGAGTGTACTGGGTTTGTACACTCTTCATGTGGAAGTTGTTGCAAAGGAGTTTGTTATATTTTAGGATGTTTGAGGAATGCTCTAGATCATGTTCAAGCATGGTGTGTGTTTTTCAATTCATCTTTGGGTTTGTGGAAGTATGTACTTAATTGATTAATGGTGTTTGAATAGGTAACGACTGACCTGGTGTTTACACTACATGTGAAGGATAAATATTGGTTGTGGTAGCATGTGGTTAAGTGGTGTTATTGATTTGGGTCATAATTAAGTTTTGATGTGGTCTACATTTAATTCTACCTCCCATGGAAGTGCTTTGGCACTTACCTAATTTGAATTTGCATGTTTGAGGTGCATTGTCGACCTCGAAGAGGTTTTAAGGTTGAGGATAGTATAAGTATGAGTTAAATTATTCAAGGAGGTCAAGGTATATTAGAGTGTGTGAAGCGTGTGATACGAATGATGCAAAATTGAGTAGAGTAGTGTGAACTTTCTAGTGTTGTATTATCATATGTAGTGAGCAGAAGCTGTCTGCAATCATTCAAACAGACTGCGAATGTGTTGGAACTATTGTGGTGGATTTTTTTGTTGCATTGAGATCATGTTCTTTGTGTAATGCTTCTTCTCTATCTTCTTTTTGTACTACAAAAGTGAATCTTGGCTATGAGACTTTCTGGACAATGTGTCCTATTCTAGCAATGAGCCCTTGTAATTGGTTTTGCAATTAATTATATTGTGAGCTAATCATCATCGTGGTTTTTACCTCCTTGGGTTTTGCACATAAATCTGGTGTTGTCTTGTGCATGGTGTTAAATTTATTTCAATTTCTTTTACTTTACTTTCATGCTAAATCATCATAATAGTTTAAGGGTTTAATGAATGCATGTGGATCTAAATGTTAATGAGGTTTTTGATGTTTTGATAAGATACAACTGATTCACCACCCCCTTTTAGTTGTCTTGTTCATTCAATAATTATATCTAATAAATCATGGGAATTTTCAATGAAAGTAGAACAAGTTCCCTCAAGAGTCCCCAACATTATGACTTTTGGCAGAGACATATAATATTATAAAAAGAAGCATAAATAAAAGATATTGGAAATTACCACTTGTATTTTTAATTTAATTCATTGATTAACCAAGAAAATATGGCACTCCTAGGATTCTCACAAATTCAAAGAGAAAAGTTTCTAAAACATCCTATAGACTATCTGAATTTCCAATTGTAACTTGATGACTATTAGTGAATAGATTTATCCTTTATAAAAATGAACACAATTGACTGTATAACTCCCAAGAAGGAAAAAATCAACTCACAACAGTTGGAGAGGCTATAATTGGATTGATAATCTTCCTCTAAATTTTAGTTGAGGTTCAACTCCCTATTTTGATATTTTTTTGTAATTTTCAAAGATATAAACTTGGGGCATGCCTTTTACCAGAAAGAAAGAAAGGAAAACAAACACCTGTTCATAGCCACGAGACAAGTGCGAAGAGCAATGCTTAAACTAACTACTGCTGAAATGAAAGGACTAGAAAACAATCAATATCAAGACTCAAAGATCAGATTACTAACATTTTTTGACTTGACTCAGCATAATTCCAACCATTTATTGTAATAACATGAATCAAATGTCACAAAACAATGCATTCTCAAAGGAAAGGAATGTTCAAAATACTTGTCAAATCTCAAAGAATTTTTCACAAACATTAAAATTTAATTCACAATTACTACACAAAGATAATAGCCATTCACAAAAAAATGAATTGAAATTGCAAAATTTGATCCTTTATTTAGATTGATTCTCACTCATGCATCAAAGTGCAAGGGGGATCAAAATTTTAGACCCTCACACTGTCAAAATACAACATATTTAAACATTTTCATCTGTACGGTTAATGTTTCTTGGAATGGCTTCTTGGTTGTTATCCACTACCCATTCGAATAAAGTTGGTCAAAAATTGATTAATTATGTTAGATTATGACAATTCCCTTCATTAATTGTTGTTTTTGGGGATGGTTATGATTGCATCTCATTTCCCGATTAATAGGATAGGAGGATGAATCGTCACTTAATATAAACAAACCACGTGGTCTAACTTCATACAAAATTATCACCACCTTAACTTCTCTATGACTTGGTATGCCACCTAGATCATTCCATGCAGTTCTTTAAATGTTGAGGGCTACTTGGATCCAATTTACAAGATCTTCATCACATCACCCTACTTGAATTAATTAAGTTGAAGTAATTTGTGTGTACTTCGACATTAATTGCTGCAAACAAGCACTACCAATTTTCCTTTTTCACTTTATAAATCTTATTCATCTCTATTCATTTTGAAAAATGTTAGTTACATCTTCAAGCATGTCGAGCTCATTGAGTGAGATAGTTATGGAGAGTGATTTCATAGTAGTAGAAGGCATTTAATGTGGTGTTGTTCACAAGTTGGTGATGGATCAAATGAAGGAAGTATTCCTCATTTGTAGTGATGTGGAGGAAGAAGTCATCTACAAGGTGATTGGTGAGAACTTCTTATTGCAAGTGCATGTTCATAATGCCACCCTGCTTGAGTGTTTTTTGTATAATATCGTACACACTTCTAGTCTATTTGGATGGGATTTTCAAGATGTGGAGAATTTGGTTCATCCATGATTTCTTCAAAGTGTTGAAGATGCTTTGATAGGACTTTTTGTTCACCTTTGTGTGGGCCTGATTGGTGACATTATCTATATCTATTGTGTGCTACAAAATGAGAGGGTCAGCCAAGTTGTTACTCTGATGTGTGTTGGCCTTGAAAGAAACAACATGGAGACATTCACTCACTATGTGGAATAAAATGAGAACCTTTTCTCTCCTGTGAAAATTGATCAAATGCAAGAGGCGATCGAGGCAATCTAGGTCATCATATTTACTCTCTGTATCTAAAAACTATTATAAAATCACCCCTTTTTTGGTAATATAATTTGATTTTTTTCAATACATATAAATATATATATATCTTTTTGGCTTTTCAATTACTCTATATCATGGAGATATTTATCTATTTTATTCAGTCTATTTGCAGTTTTAATTGTATGGTCATGGGAGATATGTATGAAAACCTATGTTTTCTTGTAAGAAATATTCTTTTCATGTAATTTCATCCTCATAAATGAAAAATATTTGAGCCCCAAATGTACTGGTAAATGCCTCTGAATAAGTTCTAGAAAAGCATTGGAGTTCACTAGGGTTAAAGAAACCTACTAATATGCCACCTCAAAGAATGAACTTATCATTTCAATTTTCCCATTAATCTGTGTAAAACACTTGAGAAGATTACTGCAACTTAATCAATAATGCTATCGGAAAGAAATAAGTTTTGAAAAACTTGTCGGGATCAACAAAGGTTTTAGAACTTTACAAAGTTTCACCCAATTTCACCATTTCACCTATTTGATTCTTGATAAAAACATGCTTTCACAACCTTTGGGTCCCACAAGAATACTTGTGAAGTTAAAAATAACTGTCATCGAGAAAACACATAGGTTCAAAAAATGAGTTGAGATTTGACACAGTTTCAAAACTTAGCTAAAGACTCACAAACACACCTTTCTTATTTATAATTATTTGGAAGGAAATTTTTGAAAGGGGTTAAAAATCAATGGTAATAGTTGGCTCCAACTAGGGACAAGGACTACTAAGGACAAAGACATGAACCCAAACTTAAAATTTAGAATCACCAGTTTCTTATCTATTGGGCATCAAAGTCAATATTTAAAATTAAAGGATCATTCACAAGAAAAATGGGACCATGCACCATAATCAAGAGCAAAAGAAAAATATTTACAATGGTAGGAGGCCCCTACCAATAATGAAAAGGAAAAGTAATTATTATACATAACTATTACGGGCTGAGAAAAATACGACCCTTAATGGTTAAGACCAACATAACCACACCATGAAGGTACCCTTGGAAACATTAACTGAAAAGTGAAAAGACTTACATGATAAAGAAGTGATTTCACTCCATTAAAATTTTCAATAAGCCATTGAATGTAAAAGGTTGTTGAAATGAATAGGACAACTAAGAGGGCTTGGGTGAATCAATTCTAGAAAATTAAACTTTCAAAACCCTCTACAATTATCAGATCCACATGTATTCTTTAAAGCCTTACTCTGTTAGTATGATTAAACATGGAATGCACATAACAAAAACTAAAATCACAACATCATACACAAGAGAACACCATATTTACATGGAAAACCCAATGATGGAAAACCATGGTGAGGATTAGCTCACAATATAAGTAATTGCAAAACCGGTATAAGGGCTCACTACCAGAATATGATAGACTGTCCAAAAGGCTCATAGCCAGGGCTCACTACCATAGAAATAATACAAGAAGATAGAAGAAGAATGTTACATAGAGAATACTTCTCAATGCAGCAAGGAGTCCACCACAATTGCTCACACACTTTCAAGGTCTCACACGAAATATTTTAGATGCCTTCAACTCATTGACTTTAGGAACCCTAACATGAAGTTTGTACTGATCTTCTCAAATTCACATCACACATCTATCTTACTTCTTACTCTTTTGTATCTCACTTGTATCAACACCATACATATTTATATCAAGCTCTACCTCAAAGAATTTCTCCTATGTTGGCCACTAGTCGTTATACATACAATTTCAAAATAGGTCAACACCTAAACATTCCCGCAGTGGATAGGAATGAAGGTGACCTACAAAATACTTAATTAGGACCCAAATAGATCCCAACACACTTCAACATGCTTCTATAAGCCTCGCATGTAGTGTTAAACACAAGGTCAACTAATACCTATCCAAAACACTATAAACATTAAGTACACGCTTCCTCAAATCAATCCATAAGTTGAAAGTTTTAAACAACATGATTTAGTTGAACATGATCAAGAGTAACTCATGAATTACTTGAGATTCATAAAAAACTTCATCGAAACTCACATCATTCAAATACTCCAACTTAGAACAACTAGTAACCCTTCTTTGCATATTGAAAGATGAAACTCACTCTATACTACACCAAATCAATTAAAACCTTGAATACAAAAAGATGCAAGCATTATGAGAAAATTCCCAAATGCGCACAACCTAAAGCCAAACAATAGAGAAACATGGATCAAATACACTTCTCCCAAGCCACAAAAAACATCGTTGAACAATTGGTTCACATATTGGTGAAAATATTTCACACTCTACAATGATCCAAAAACCCAAATTCTAAATATGGCAACCTCTAACAACCTTGAATAATTTGTAAGATCCACACAAGCATATCATCAACACAGAAGAAATGCGGAGTACAATACCAGGGCCTACTATGAACACTTGCACAACATAGTTTACTATGTTTATCAATCTTCTCAATATCCTCAACATCTTCAAACCATAGTTGACATCAATGACAACACCAATCAGTAGACTTCTTATTGAAATCAATGACAACACCTTCATTCTTGCAATAATCTCCCCCTTTGTCATTGATGGCAACATAAGACGTGAAAAGCCACCAAAGACAACACACACACACCTCTTTTGAAATTAGACAACCTACACAACTTTTCTAAACTCTCTCTCCCTTAAAAGAGTCTCTCTCCCTTACAAGAGTCTCTCTCCCTTTGAAAATAATGATTAGAATCCATTCACAAATATCTCCACTAATACCTTATATTATTTTCTCTCTCCTCTTGAGTAGATAAGGTTTTTCACATGATTCTCTCTCCCCCTTTGACATCAATGGAAAAGGAAAAAGGTTTGCATTATTCTCCCCCTTTGACACTGAACCAAGAAACTTTCTCTGAACACTCCCCCTTAGGAGTATACTCAAAAAAATTAGCAACTCAATGAAAACACATGACACTATCGGCTCCCCCTAAGAGGTAGCCACCAACATCAGTCCAAAAAAGAGATAGATCCACTAAACTGATGCATCCCCATATGCATCTAGTTCAAATAGTGAGGGGTGATAACCCCCAACTTCTCCCAAAGATACTCAAAAGTATCCTTAGGAAGAGCCTTAGTAAATATATCAGCAATATGATCCTTTGTAGGAATATACTCAATATTTACTTCATTCTCCATAACCTTTTCTCTCAAAAAGTGATACCTAATATATATTTATTTGTCCTTGAATGCATCACTGAATTATTTGAAATTTTAATTGTACTTGTGTTATCATAGAAGATAGAAATAGGCTCATCATATATAACTCTGATATACTTCAATGTTTGTCTCATCCATAATACCTATGTATAGCATGATACTGCTACAATATACTTTTCCTCTGTAGTGGATAAAGAGATTGAATTGTTCTTCTTGCTCAAAAATGACACCAATTTACATCCAAGAAAGAATGCACCACCACTTGTACTTTTCTTGCCATCAACACAACCAACCCAATCTACATTTGTATATGCACTTAATGTGAAATCAGTATCCTTAGGATATCACAAGCCATAATTTGGAGTGCCTCTTAAGTATCTGAATATCCTCTTCACAGTTGCAACATGTGTTTCTTTAGGATATTCTTGAAATCTAGCTACAAGACAAATTGCATGCATGATATCTGGTCTAGTAGCAGTTAGATATAACAATCCACCGATCATGGATCTATACTTTCTCTAATCATCCTTAGGTGAATCATCATCTTTTCTTAGTTTACAATCAATCACCATAGGAGTACATACTAATTTGGAGTCATCCATTCCAAAATTATTCAACATCTCTCTAACATATTTATACCATGAAATGAAAATCCCTTTATTTGTTTGATTGATTTGTAGCCCAAGAAATAAATTCATCTCCCCAAACATTAACATCTAAAATTCTTTTTGTATTTTCTCTAAAAACTTCTTTCACATAGCCTCATTTCCTCCAAAGATAATATCATCCACATATACTACTACTATCAAGATTTTTTCTTCCTCAATTTTAAAGTAAAGATTTACTATTTGTGGTGCCCTTATTGAATCCTTGTTGTATCAAGTACTTTTCCAATCTTGCATACCAAGTTTTGGGAGCTTGCTTCAATCCATATAGTACCTTCTTCAACTTGCATACCATATCTGGTTGATCTAACAGATGAAATCCTTTGGATTGTTCCATGCAAACTTCTTCTTCTAATTCACCATTCAGAAAAGAAGACTTCACACCCATCTGATAAACTTTAAAGTCTTTATGTGCTGCAAATGCCAAAAAAATTCTGATAGCATCCATCCTAGCCAAAAGAGAAAAATTCTCCTCAATGTATATACCTTCTTGTGATTAACCCTTACACACAATTCTTTCCTTAGTTCTTACTACTTCTCCATTCTCATTCAGTTTGTTTTTGAATACCTACTTAGTTCCAATTATGTTCTTGTTTTCCGGTTTGGGAACCAATTCCCAAGTCTAATTATTTTCTATCTACATAATTTCTTCTTTCATTGCCTTCATCCAATATTCATCCTTGCATGCTTCACTCACCATTTTAGGTTCAACTTTAGAAAGTAGACACAAATTTACCTCAACTTCAACAACTTTACTTCTTGTCAATACACCTTTCCTCTTATCTCCAATGTTTTGATCTTTTGAATGATTCTTTTGCACATACTTAGAGGTTTTAGGGGTCTTCTCTAGAGCTTCTCCTTCTTCTTTTTTTCCTTGTTCATCATCCTTTTCTTCCTTAATTTCTCTGCAATCAGGTTCATTTGACATATATCCATCTATTGCAATTGAATTCTACAAGTTTTCATCAACTTTAACATTTGCACTTTGAACTATCTTTCTTAGAATTTTGTTGTAACATCTGTAATATTTGCTTCTAATAGAGTATCCAAGGAAGATACCTTCATCATATCTTGCATCAAACTTTCCTAAGTTTTCTTCATCCCTTTTGGTATAACATCTACTTCCAAATACTCTAAATTACTTCACAGTAGGAATCCTTCCATACCATAGCTCATAGGGAGTCTTTGTGTTGTTAGCTTTAGCTTGAACTCTGTTAAGTACGTAGATAATAGTATGAATAGATTCTCTCTAGTAGATTTCTAGTAGATTTTACTCTTTCACCATAGTCTTTGTAGCTTCTTGAACAGTCCAGTTTTTCCTTTCAAAAACTCCATTCTGTTGAGGAGTTCTAGGGGAAGAAAAATACCTCTTTATTCCATGAACTTCATAAAAAATGTTAAAATCATTGGAGGTGAATTCACCACCAATGTTAGACCTCAAACATTTGATTTTTAAATCCATTTCATTCTCAACCATAGCTTTAAATGTCTTGAATTTATCTAATGCATCAATTTTTTCTCTAAGAAAAGTAACCCATGTCATTCTAGAATAATCATCAATCAAAAGCATAAAGTGCCTATCAACTTGTATAATTCTCACCCTTGTAGGACCAAAAATATCTATGTGTACTAATTCTAGTAGTCTGGTAGTAGATTGTTCCTTTCCCTTGAAACTACTCCTTGTTTGTTTTCTAAATTGACAACTTTCACAAACATTGATAGGTTTTGTGATTCTAGGTAAATATCTTACTACATGAATTGAACTAATTCTTGCCAAATTATCAAAATTCATGTGGCACATCCTCTGATGCCATAACCAACTATCATTAATCTAAGACATAAAGTAATGACCATCAACACCCTTAAGCTGATAGATGTTTCCATCTGTTCTCTTACCAACAACAATCACAATTCTAAATCCTTTTCTAATCTCACATGTTTTATCCTTAAACATGAGATTTTATCCTTTGCCACACATTTTTCCAAAACTCAAAAGGTTATGCCTTAAACCCTTAACATAATAAACATTGCCAGTGTTATGCTTTCCATCAAAACTAATTGAACCTATTCCACAAATCTTAGCTCTTGAATCATCTCCAAATTTAACTAAACCTCCATCATACTTTTCAAGTTTAACAAACTTACTTTTTTCTTTGGTCATATGATTAGAGCATCCACTATCAACAACCCAGTAATGCTTATCCTCTTTGACATGAAAAGAAGATACCAATGTACCTTAAAATTTATCCTTTAACTCTAGAATACTTTCCTTCACACAACTTTTAGGGTTAGAAAAACCAAATTATTCTTTTATAGCCAAAAAAAAGCATTCATCATCATCAAAATATCCATAATCAAATTCATCATCAAAAATACCAGCATCTTCTCTCACATAGTAAGCTTTCTTAATCATTTTTCCTTTATTTTCCTTGTTCCTATTATTTAGAGCTCTTTTCACACATCTTGAAGCATACTGACCTATATCACCATAGCTAAAACATTTGAAAGGTAATTTACCTTTGTACTTATCGGTGCCCTTTTTCATCTTCCTCACATAGTTAGCTTCGAAATCATCAAGATCTTTTTCACCTGAATCTTCAACCTTCTCTAATTTACCGGCCTTGAAAACAATCTTAACTTTTGTATCTTTCTTCAGTTTTCTCATTTCAAATGCTATTAGAGTACCAATCAACTTATCTTTGGAATAATTTTCAAAATCAACAGTTTCCTTAATAGCAGATACCTTTTCATTGTAGCAGACCAGATCTGGTAACTTTCTTCACTACTTTAGATTCTTTAACTGTTTCACCAAGACCTCTCATAGCACTTACCAGCTCATCAACTCTTTGTATGTAGCCTTTAATTGTTTCATCTTTAGACATATGCATCATTTCAAACTGTGCCTTCAAGTTATGCAACTTTGATTGTTTGACCTTTAGATCTCCTTCATAAATGCTTTCTAGCTTATCCTAAACTTCTTTAGTAGACTTCAAACTCATAACTTTAACTAATTTAGTATTTGAAAGACTTCACAATAATGAATCTTGCCTTTGCATTGATCTCATGTGCCTTGATTTCTGCATTTGTACTTGGACCATTTAGAGGTGGAGTGTATGTAGTCTAATAAGCCTTCTCAATCTCATATCCTTGATTAGACATAAATCCTTCCATCTTTTTCTTCCATAATGCATAATATAAGCCATCGAATCTAGGATATTCCAAAGAAATCTTGTTCGCCATCCCATATCTACCTTAAGCAGTTAAGCTCTTCTCCAAGGAACCTTGCTCTGATACCAATTATTGAAATGAACAAGATAACTGAGAAGACGGTGAATCAGTTATAGCAAATTAAACTTTCAAAACCCTCTACAATAACCATATCCACATGCATTCATTAAACCCTTATTCTATTAGTATGATTAAACATGGAAAGTACATAACATAAACTAAAATCACAACATCATACACAAGAGAACACTAGATTTACATGGAAATTCCACTGAGGGAAAAACCACAGTGAGGATTAGCTCACAATATAAGTAATTGCAAAATTGGTACAAGGGCTCATTGCCAAAATAGGACACACTATCCAAAAGGCTCACATCCAGGGCTCACTACCATATAAAGAATACAAGAAGATAGAGGAATAATGTTACATAGAGAATACTTCTCAATGCAACAAGGAGTCCACCACAATTGCTCACACACTTTCGTAGTCTCACATGAAATATTTCATATGCCTTCAGCTCACCACCTTTAGTAAACCTAACATGAAGTCACACTGCTCTACTAAAATTTGTATCACACATCACTCACATCAATCTTGCATCTATCTTACTTCTTACTCTTTCATCTCTCACTTGCATCAACACATTTCACATTTATATCAAGCTCTACCTCAGAATTTCTCCAATTTCAGCCACTAGTTATTGTACATACAAATTTAAAATAGGTCAGCACCTAAACATTCTCGCAGTGGATAGGAATTAAGGTGACCTATAAAAATTCTTAATTAGGACCCAAATAGATCCCAACACACTTCAACATGCTTCTACAAGCCTTGCATGTAGTGTTAAACACAAGGTCAACCAATACCCATGCAAAATACTATAAACATTAAGCACACACTTCCTCAAATCAATCCATAAGCCGAAAGTTTCAGACAACATGATTTACTTGAACATGATCAAGAGTAACTCATGAATTACTTGAGATTCATTAAACACTTCATCCAAGCTCGCATCATTCAAATACTACAACTCAAAATAATCAGTAACCATTATTTGTATACTAATAGATGAAACTCACTCTGTATTACACCAAATCAAGTAAAACCTTGAATACAAAAAGATGCAAGCATTATGAGAAAATTCCCAAATCTGGACGACCTAAAGCCAAACAATAGAGAAATGGGGAGAAAGTACATTTCTCCTAGGCCATAGAAAACATCACTGAACAATTGGTTCCATACTAGTGAAAATATCTCATACAGTACAACGATCTAGAAACCCAAAATTTGAATATAACAACCTCTAAAAACCTTGAATAATCTATAAGATTTGCATAGGCATAACATCAGCACAAAAGAAACGCAGAGCACAATACTAGGGCCTACTATGAACACTTGCACAACATGGTTTACTTTGTTTTTCAATTTTCTCAATATCCTCAACATCTTCAACCCATAGTTAATACAGAGCGGGGAGGGAAACTACAAATCCACATAAAACTAACTCAAAGAAAACAAATTTCCACACTTAGCATCCCAACTTCATGGGTTTCCTTTGCAAATTCACCATTCTCCTAATAGGTCAGCAAAGCCAGTCTTCCTTTCACAAATTTCTTGTTAGGACTCCAACCTATAAAAAAAAATTGTTTTAGACACCCATTATCCTCTTACAAAACATATCTCAAAATTTCATAAGGTCACTTTGGACCATCATCCCCAAATCTCTACTACTACGCTGCCCCTTGAGCCAATTAGGCCACTTTTCCAAAGCAACTTGGTAAAAACCTTCACCAAAACCTCCAAACTCTATTCTAATTCTCTCAACATGTTACAAACACCATGAATCAACAACTTTAATCAGGAGGAAAGTCTATAAAGTCATTAAACCACCAAAACCTTATCTAGGCCTATTTAGGCTTGCCACAGGAGGGTTTATTGAAACTCAATACTCCATGCCCTATTTCACCTTAATAACACTTCCAACACATCATCCTAAGTTTTCAAATACTTCACAAACTAACTCTCACACTTTACTCATGCTATTTCATCAAACTCCTATTCTTAGCCATTATTTCCAAGCCAAAACTCATGAATTTACAACTAGGGAAGCAACAAAAATCCTTCAAACCATACTCTTTGATCCTACAACCTATTGTAACATCTAAACCTACCTAATTTCACCCATTCCACCAAGTTTCAAACTAATCTACTAGTGGAATGGGTCAACAATGCATTTTAAGTGTCCTCAAACCCTCAAAACAGGGTTTTCAACCCGTCCTCAATGAAATGCTTGTAAAATGCTTAAATATTTATGGAATTCAGTCAAATCAAATCCAAAATGGAGTTAACTCATACATCCATAAAATCCAATGCAAATTTGATAATAAAAAAATCAGTATAGAACTATACTATAGCCTGGAGCAACAATTTTACTAGAAAAACATAGAAATTAGAAGGTTTTCTTATTGCTTACAACCAAAAATGGACACCATAACCATACTTCAACCTCTTCTCCTTGTATTTAAACCTATCACACAAAAAATAAACTAACACAACTGACCCAACCTACCTTTTGAGCTACTTGACCATTGGCCTTCCCTTTTGTTGCATTTTTGCAATTTTGCAACATTACAATATAACAACTTTTCAAGATTTTGCCAATATTAGCAAGATTGATCCCAAATGACTCAAATGACTCCAATTACATCACAAATGGTATATTATGACCTTATTAGACCAAAAAAACTAAAAACATCCAAACACATGAAATTAGAACTTATTTACCAAAAATGGACTTGGTGCCCCTACACCATACACTCGGACTGAAAAGAACTCAAGTCCCTTGAGAATTGTATTGCAACTTGTCCACACCATATATTTTCTCTCTAAAACCCTTTGCATCTGGTAATCCTCTCCAATGAGTTAGCTATTGAAAACATGCATTACGTTTTACCTTTGACCAAATATTTCTTTGAAATTGTTGTCCTACACTCAATGGATGTTGTCTAACTTTCCCTTCATTTGGAATTGATGCTAAACCTGTCTTCATACCTGCAAACATATATTTTCCATTCTTGTCCTAGATTGTCCTCTTCTTTATCTTTGTTGCATGCCTAAACTCACCCACATGCCTTTTCCATTCACCTTTACTCACTTCGTCTTTTCCTTTTATCTCTTTCACCAGATTCTCTGCCCCAAGAACCTCTATCTTATCAAGTTTACCAACCTATGTATTGACAAAATCTAACTACCTACTATCATTTTTGAAACCAAAGAACAAAGCATCGTTCCTATCATGATCTTATCATTCCTTTCTAACAAATCTTGTGTCTTCAAAATGAATTCATCCTAGACCTTCTCTTTTTCTACTTTTGACACCAAATCATCATCTCTTCCTTCCAATACTAGATCATTTTCCAAACTTATTGTCTTAGCATCCTCTTCTTTTGTAGTGATTCTAAAATCTGCATGTTTTTCTTCCTCAAGTTTTACAAACTCTTTCTTACCCAACATTATCACCTTAGCTACCTTGGTTTTCTCTTTAACATCTTCTACTAATGGAGTTAAAGTAAAAGTGCTTCCATCCTTTTCAATCTAATAAGTATTGTGTCTACCATCATAAAGTGTATGCCTATCAAACTACCATGGTCTTCCAAGCAAAAAATGACCCACATCCATAGGAAACACATCACATAGTATCCTATCCTTGTATCCACCAATATTAAACTCAACCCAAGCTTGTTCATTCACCAAAATAGATTGATTCTCATTCAGACAAGACACTTTATAAGGTGTTTCATGAGGTATCTTTTCTAATTTCAGTTTATCAACCATTTCATTTGAAACCATGTTATTAGTACTTCCAAAGTCTACAAAAAATTTACATACCTTTCCATTGCATTTACAAGTGGTCTTGAATAGTGTTCTTCTTTGGGTTGATTCTTTCTCCTTGGTTGCTTTGAGGAGTGTTCTCACCATTAAGGATTCCCCAACTTCTAGAGCAGTAGGCTGATTAGGAGAGTTTACACTTTCACAATCATCCTCTTGCACCAACTAAACTCTTTTATCACCACCATTTGAAGTAGAACCTTGTTTCTTTGGAGACTTCCATGCTTGATGGCCAAACTAATTGCAATGGTAACACCTTCTTGAAAATGAACTTGAATGTCTACCTCCACCAAATCTTCCTTTGAAGCCTCTAAATCCACCTCTTTGATCAACAACTTGGTCTTTGTTTTTTCTTGTATCTTCTTGATCTTAATGGGTCTGCCTTGTATCTCTTCCTCTACTAGTGTTGTCTCTACCTCTTCCTTGTCTTTCTTTCCTTCTTTTTAGTTTCTCCTCAACCCTAGCAGCCAATTGGAAACACTCTTCAATTGTCCTTGGAGTACTCAAACTCAATTCATCCTGGATTTGAAATCTTAACCCACACATATACCTTGCTATATTTTCATCTTCATTTTCAACATGACCAACCCTAATACTCAACTTGTGAAATTATTTAGTGTAGGCCATGAAATTTTTATCCTTCTACTTTAAGCTTTGCAACTTCTTAAATGTCTATATTGCATGATCACTTAACAAAAATTGACTCTTGATCTTTGACACCATCCTATCCCATGAACTAATTTTTTTTTCCCCTTCTTCACTCTTTCTTCTTGAACATAATTCCACCATGTAAGAGCGAGACCTTTCAACTTAGTCTTAGAAAACTTTACCTTCTGATCATCTACAACCTCCTTGTACTTGAAGTAGTTTTCTAGTGCATTTTTCCAATCCAATACCTCTTCAACATCCAACTTCCCACTATACACTGACACATCTATTTTCTGACTAGAAGCATCTCCTCTAACAACCTTGAGCTTTTTCACCATCCTTCTCTCATCAGGGTCCAACTCATCATCTTGGACTCTACCTCTTGGAGGGTTTTCATCCTCACCCTCTTCCTCTTCCTCTTGGCCACTTTCCTCTTCAATGGCCTTTCCTCTTCTTTTCTTTGTCTCTAATGTTGCAAATCTAGCTAAGATTGCTTCTTGTGACTCCTTTAACAACTTAATCTCTCTTGTAAGTATTGCACTACCTTTATGAGGCATCTTGTCCTTCAACTTTCAACCTTTCTCTTCTTCAATCTTCAACTTTTCACCTTCAAAAGATCTAACAACTATGCTTTGATACCAATTGATGTAGAGTAGGGAGGAAAACTACAAATCCACACAAAACTAACTCAAAGAAAACAAATTTCCACACTTAGCATCCCAACTTCATGGATTTCCTTTGCAAATTCACCATTCTCTTAGTAGGTCAACAAACCTAGTTTTCCTTTCACAAATTTCTTGTTAGAACTCCAACCCAGAAACCAAAAGATGTTTTAGACACCCATTATCCTCTTACACAACATATCTCAAAATTTCATAAGGTCACTTTGGACCATCATCTCCAAATATCTGCTACTACGCTACCCCTTAAGCCAATTAGGCCACTTTTCCAAAGCAACTTGGTAAAAACCTTCACCCAAACCTCCAAACTATATTCTAATGCTCTCAACAGGTTAAAAATACCCTAAATCAACAACTTTAATCAGGAGGAAAGCCTATAAAGTCATTAAACCACCAAACCCTTATCTAGGCCTATTTAGGCTTGCCACAGGAGGGTTTATTGAAACTCAATACTCCATACCCTATTTCACCTTCTAACACTTTCAACACATCATCCTAAGTCTGCACATGCTTCACAAACTAACTCCCACACTTTACTCATGCTATTTCATCAAACTCCTATTCTTAGCCACCATTTCCAAGCCAAAACTCATGAATTTACAACTAGGGCAGCAACAAAAATATTTAAAACCCTACTCTTTGCTCCTGTAACCTATTCTAACATCCAACCCTACCTAATTTCACTCATTCCACCAAGTTTCTCAAAATAATCTACCGGTGGAATGGGTCAACAATGCATTCTAAGTGCCCTCAAACCCTCAAAACATGGTTTTCAACCCGTCCTTAATGAAATGCTTGTAAAATGCTTAAATATTTATGGAATACAATAAAATCAAATCCAAAATGGATTTAACTCATACATTCATCAAATCCAATGCACTTTTGATAAAAAAACAATCAGTACGAAACTGTACTATAGCCTGGAGCAGTAATTTTACCAAAAAAACATAGAAATTAGAAGGTTTTCTTATTGCTTACAACCAAAAATGGACACCAGAACCATACTTCGACCTCTCCACCTTGTATTTAAACCTCTCACATAAAAAATAAACTAACACAACTGACCCAACCTACCTTTTGAGCTACTTGACCATTGGTCTTCCCTTTTGTTGCATTTTTGCAATTTTGCAACATTACAATATGACAACTTTTCAAGATTTTGCCAATATTAGCAAGATTGATCCCAAATGACTCAAATGACTCCAATTACATCACAAATGGTCTATTATGACTGTATTAGACCAAAAAATTTATAAACACCCAAACACATGACATTAGACCTTATTTACCAAAAATGGACTTGGTGCCCCTACACCAATAGTTGACATCAATGACAACACCAGTCAGTAGACTTCATGTTGACATCAATGACAATACCTTCATTCTTGAAACAAAGTTCCCATGTCCTTTCATTTACTAATTCACTAATCACCTCAAATTTTAGAGTGGTCATTTTTGTAATGAGAATAGAGTTACCTAGAGACCATCCGACAGATGAAAAACAACAGGTCTCATTTCCTTGATTAAGTGTAGTTGTCCCCTCAATCAGAATAAATTTTGCTAGGACTTGGGAATCACATGTATCTCTAGAATCATTAACTTCACTTCTTAGCTTATAGGTGAACATGAACTTTGTTAGAATTTGTGATTCTATGTGAACATATGACAATTCTTTTGTACAATTTTAGTCAACACATACTTCTCTTCATACTTCTCTTTGTTGAATATCACTCTTTGTAGTGAATTCTTCTTTCTTTTATATTTTTAAAGCAAGAATCTCTGTAACTTTGGACTTCAAGAAATCATTCTCTTGAATCTCCATATTTTCTTGAGTAACATCAAGATTGAGAGACTGCTCAATGTCTCTTTGAATGATAATGTCATAATATATGCTATCACGAACATAGAAATCATCATCACCATCTAAGTCATCATAATACTCATTCTCTAGTCCTGAAAGTTCAACTTCACTTGCATCTCTAGCTGTGTGAGTCACAAAAATTCTTAGTGGTTGTGGTGGAATAGGATTCAAAGGATCAGCTTGGGTTGATTCATCATTACTTAAAACACTAAGAACTTCCCTTTTCCAAGGAAACTCAAAATTTGGAAACAGTTACACCGCTCAATTGTTCACAATGTCTCACCAATTCTTCTTCAATTCTTAGAGCTTCAATTTTTACTATCTCAAAGTCAAATACACCTCTTCTCCTCAGGATAAAATGAATTTCTTGAGGCAAAGCGTGCATAAGGGTAGCTACTAGATTAGCTTCATTGGGCCTAGTAGAATGCGAGATCTGATTCAAAATCCTGATGAATTTGTTAATAAAACTGCTAACACTTTCATTCTCATTGATTTGAATATCAAAAAAGTTATCAAGTGAGCTCTTATATTGACCATAATCTTAAATCTCTCAAGAAAACTATCTTTGAGAGTATTCCAATTCATAATGCTTCCCTCTGTGAGTTGCATGAACCATTTTGTTGCCCGACCTTCCAAAGATGCAAAAAAAAAGGAAAATGACTATATTTTCTTCGACAATACCTAAGGAGGCACAAGAGAGTAGCAAAGAAGTGTAAATGATCTTTGGGGTCCTGTGCATTTTCTTCGGTGAACATAGGTGGAGTCACCAAAAAAGTAACCCTTCTACTTTTTCTGACTTGTTCGGGTCCTCCTTGTGGTTTTGGCTTAATGTTGCCTTGATTTAATGTTGTAATGTGGATAACAAATTCACATTAGGTCTAGGGACCTTGTGAACTAATGTAATTTAATGGTGCCTTGTAAAAGTGTTGTGAAGTGTTGTAGCACACTTTCACACTTTTCTAGGGTTTTATCAAATAACTAAACATAATTTGAATCAAAATCAACTTTAATCTTGCCTTATTTGGAGTGTTGTAACACACTTTCACACTTTTCTAGGATTTTCATTAATAATTGGGCTTTCTTATGCTTTAATTGTCCCTATTTTGCATCCACAAGCCTCATTTATTGCATCTTTTTGAGAATAATCCTGACACCAATCATTGACCAATCATAATTTAGGTGTTCCTAGCTTGTGTGGCCTAGATTTAGTGTCTGGGACTCATTTGCCACCTTGGGTGAATGGGTCCCACCTCAATCTTTTAGCCCCAAACCAGATTTTAAACATTTCTAAGAACTTTTTATTTTTGGTCCCATACATTATGCCTAATGGGACTCATTCGCCACCTTGGGTGAATGAGTCTCGTGTGGCCCAAATTCAAATTTAATTCAAATTTCTGGCAGGATTTTATTCTCCTAGATCTGATGTCATCATGTAGTGTTGTAATTTTGGGAATTCTTGCATAATTGAGTATAAATACAAGGTTTTTTCACTCATATTCAACAATTAGCATTCAAGAGAGTTCACAAGAGCATTCAAGGGCAGATTATCAAGCATTTTAGAGCATTCTTCAAGTGCCAATCATCATGTCAAAGATTGCATTCTTCATGTTTGTTATTGTGCTAGCAATTGTGATGTAGAGTTTATGATTCAAGCAAGTGTTTCAAGCAAGATCAACTCCATTCAATCAAGAGCCAAGAACCACATCCATTGCAGCAATTTCAAGCATATTTGTAGCACCTCATTGCTAGGGTTTGGTGAGTTGCAACATTGTTATTTGTTCATTCATCGTTCTCCATTCATATTTGCTTTCATTTCAAGGTTTAATTACCAACAAGGGGTTTGACCAAGGAAAACCCCTATTCACTAACCCCACAACATTTTCCCCTCTTCTTGTGTGTGATTTGTAGTGCTAGGTTGCAAATTTTTTAGGAAGCAAAGTTGGAGAAAATTTGTCAAATCCCTAAAGTTGTCATCAAGCCTTGGAGAATCTTAGAGAAGGTCTAAAGGTGGCAATTTGTAGTTTCATATCCAAAAACCAATCAAAAAGAGCAAAGCAGAATGAGAGGAACAGAATCAGGTCTTGAACTTTTGAAAAAGTAGAAGTGGACTAATTCACCACAAGTGGTGAATGAGTCCCACTGTATAGTCCTGACAAAGATTTTTATAGATCTAGATACCCTTTGTCTAAAACTTGTATCTACACATTTTCCCAGAAATTGGACTAATTCACCCAGCTTGGCAAGTGAGTCCCAGTTAGCCTTGACAACAAAATTTTCAGTGATCTAGACCTCCATTCTGCCTTCTTTAGTTTCCCAGGTGCACACTTTCTATTTTATAGTTTTTAATGGATTTTTTTCATCTTCCTACATCATTTAGAGTTAGTTGGATTCAACTAGGGTTTTATCTTACAACTTGCATTGCATTGTCTTTTCCAAGTCTAAACTTGGTGGTGAACCCCTCATTAGATCATATTCATCTCCTAGGACAACCCTATTGCAAGAGTGGAATCACTTTGAAAGTGGGTGTGAATACATCATCATTCCCCCATTTTCATAGGTTCCAACAGGGAGTTGTTCCTTAGACCCTTCAGGAAGCAGGGGATAACTTGACAGTGCTAAGGGGCCAAAAATGGTTCCCTAGGGTCAAGATGATGAAGATGCCATCAAAATAAATTAAAACAGGGGTGTGTAGGTTATTTTTGAAACATAGTTGCCAATCTCAATGGAGATAATTTTAAGTTCAATCAATTTTGTGGTGGTGCTCTTCAATCTGGTGGTGGGTTAGGATAATAAATAATTTCAATTCTTGGGAACCTTTCTACCATAGGTATTGGTGGAATTTGTGCGAGCTCTTCCTCTTCTTCAAGAACAAGACTCACACGCATATATTTCATTGCACTTCTTTTATATCACCACACGGGTATTCAACCAAGAGATGATTTCTTCTTGTTCTAAAGTAACCAAATCTTATCCTAGCTACAACACATGAAAGATGCCTTCATGTGGTAACAACATCTTTTCTTGTCATATAAAGTTGACTTATAATAGTCCACGAAAAAATATCCTAATAAACGAGTGGTTCTATTTTTATAAAAATGAAAACTCCTTAGTTTGATCCCCAACGAAATCGCCAAAAATATGTTAGTGAACATATTTTTCCTTTATAAAAATGAACACAATTGACTCTATAATACCTAAGAAGGATAAAATCAACTCACAATAGTTGGAGAGACTATCATTGGATTTATAATCTTCCTTTGAATTTTAGTTGAGGTGCAACTCCCTCTTTTGATATAATTTTGTTTTTTTTCATATATATAAACTTGGGGTATGCTTTTTACCAAAAAGTAGGAAAGGAAAACTAACAACTGTTCATAGCCATGAGACAAGTGTGAAGAGAAATGCTTAAACTAACTACTACTAAAATGAAAGGACTGGAAAATAGTTAATATGATGACTCAAAGATCAAATTACTAATGTTTGTTGACTCAACTTAGCACAATTCCAACCATTTACTATAAATGACATGAATCAAATGCCATAGAACAACACATTCTCAAAGGAAAGGAATGTTCAAACTCCTATCAAAGCTCAAAAAAATTTTCACAAACATTAATATCTAATTCAAAGATTTTGTAATTGGAATCCAATTGAATAATTTTTTTAATTATTTCATCTTGGTTTAATATGAGTTTCAAATGAAAATTTTGAGTTACTCTCTATTTGATAAACCTACAGGAAGAGATTGGAAAGTGTGTTTCATGTGTTGTTTTGTGAGTTCGTGGTATGAGGTTATTTTGTTTCTATCAGTGGTATTAGAGCCAGAGGTTTTGAGTGCATAGGCAGAGCACCAAACATGAGGCAGTTTATGCCAAGACCTGCAGGTGGAGAATGAAGTTAGATAGTTAGAGTTTGTAGATAGATCGCCGAGCATGAGGCAGTCTATACCTGAGAGGATCGGATGGCTCATGAGGAGGCCCGTATGAATTTTGTTATGGGAACAATATTGGGAAGAAGTGGAAAATATGATGCACTATGAAGAGTTTGAAAATATCTAGGCTAAAGTGAATATATTAGAAAAGAAGTCTAAAGAGGAAATGAGAATGTGGGAAGAGAGATATGAGAAGAAGAATGTTCTCTTAGAAGAGGACAGCAAAAAGAAGAGAAAAAAGAAAGAATGTTGCAGCCCTTTGGTAGGGGTTGAATGTAAGAAAGAATATGTGGGGGTAGCCCACACAAGTGAAGAAGATGATAAGGTACAAGTTTCTAAGATAACATGTGAATGGAGTGCACTGTGTGAAGTGGATGAAGAGGGTTTGCAATCAGAAATTGTGAACATGGATGGTCCTAAATTTGACAAGTGGGTTGGTGAGGAGATGATGATATCTTGTTGAAAGAAGAAATGAAGATGATAGATAGGTTATTTGAGAGGAAAATTTTGGATGAAGTTAACTTCAGTGCAAACAATAAAGAAGGAGATGCAACAAACAATGGTCCTTTGGAGGACATGACTACATGAGAGAAATTCAAACAGCCTTATGAAGATGCATACATGAAAGGTTTTGAGGATGAGTAAAATGATGTTGGGGTAGAAAATAAGGTAATTTTTGGTTTTAAATTTAAAAATATTGATTTTTTACCATCAAAGGGAGAGATTGTAGTAGTTGAAGATAAATTTGTAGTTGCAAATGGGTATGTGAATGTTGCATATTTGTGTATAGAGCTTGTAGATGATGGTGCAGGAGGAACTTGGTAGAGGTGGTTAGTTTGTGGTGGGATAGATCCCACAAAGAAAGATAGAAAGGAAGAAGAGATATGGAAAAGAATGATGGTCTATGATGGATGTGATTCCACGAGAAGAATGATGAATAGAGTGCACACTTGGTGGAGAAGGACAACAAGAATCCCAGCTAAGTCTTGGAAGAGGTGAAGGAAGAAATTCCTTTTTTCTAAATCAGTGATGGACTTTGTTGCAGGTTGTCCACAGCCTGAAAGAGTAATTCTACTACTCCACTCCATTTTGTGAGTTCTACTCACAAAATTTTTCCTACCCAACGTGTCTGATGCAGGAGCATCTAGGTAGACTAGCAATTGGCATCAACCAAAAACAAGCTTTAGGTTTGAATTTTAGTTTTGGTGTGTTTTGGGGTTCATTTGGCATCTCTCAGCTTTGGAAAGCTCTTTTTGTGTTCAGATTTGCATAAAATTATTTTTTGTCAAATCATCATTTTAAGGCTCCGTAAGCAATTTTCAAAAATTGTTTTTGAAAAACTCGTAAGGATTGGAGTAAAATAATTTGGTAGGAGTATTCATGGAGGTGGCATGTGAAATGTGTAAAAAAAATTAAAGTCATACATTTTTTTGTTTGGGAGATTTTAATGTCGAAAGTTTGCTAAAAAAATTGTTAGCAAATTATGAAAAGTTTAATCTCATGATTTTGGAAGGCTAGAGTAAAATCCTTTTGCAGGGGTCCATGTGATACCATTCCAAGCTTGCATGCCATTTTTTGTATGAATTGGATGACTTTCATTTTCTCCTACGAGCACCCAATTCTGCACTTCAAAAGCACCAATTTGATTAATTTTATTTTAAAAATGTATTATGGAGGCAATGGAAGTCAAATATCAAATTTATTTCATATTTAATTGTTTATCTATTGTATAAATCATATGGGGGAGTTTGGAACATAAAAGAGGTAAAAAATCAATATTTTAGAGCTTTTAAAATTCCCATAACAGAGAAAAACGCCCCTTGAATAAAGGAAGCACTTGGAGGAGTTTCTGGAAGTTTAAATGCCTCATTTAAGGCTGAATAAATATAGGGTATACATAGCTATTCTTGGGGGAGAGTTGGGAGCCCATTTGGGGCAATAATTGATGACTTTCAATGAATTTATGGGGGGTTTTGAAGAAAACCGTGGGAAGAAGTTTGTGAGGAATGGAAAGGAGAAATCTATGCCTCTGTAGAGGTATCACTGGGGTTTGTGTTGCAAGTTTGAGAAGCACCAGTGAAAAAAAGATAAGACACCGGTGTGTGAGAGGTGAAGAGAATGATAAAAATTGTATGAAGGTTTGAACAACAACAAAGAGAGCTTGGGGCAGCAAGAAGCTACATGAAGAGTCATGGTTCATTAATCTTTTGTGTAGATTTTGTAATTGAAATCCAATTGAATAATTTTTGTAATTATTTCATCTTGGTTTAATATGAGTTTCATATTAAAAATTTGAGCTATTCTCTATTTGATAAACCTACAAGAAGAGATTGGAAAGTGTTTTTCATGTGTTGTTTTGTGAGTTCATGGTATGAGGTTATTTTGTTTGCATCAAAAGGTGTATCAATACAAGCTCATAACTAGAGTGTACTGATGGAATAAGAAACCTTGAATGGATTTATAAACATCATGTAAGAATTGATAGTCATTTAAATAAATAATCATGAAAGCACATACAAATAAGATATGATAATGA
This sequence comes from Sequoia sempervirens, assembly GCA_007258455.2. Lineage (NCBI taxonomy): Eukaryota > Viridiplantae > Streptophyta > Pinopsida > Cupressales > Cupressaceae > Sequoia > Sequoia sempervirens. The sequence goes on from VDFB02271358.1 coordinate 676,762,578, forward strand.
AGTCAAATATAAAATTGTATCTCTATTTATCAAGGGTTTATCACATTATCCAAGAAGGATAATTTAATAAATATGTATGTAACATAGAATGAATAATAATATCAATCATACATTATGACACATGTAGCCCTAAGATATTCCGATATGTATAGATAAGTGTCGTAGATCACTGTGTTGGTGTGAAAAGGGTTATTCCCTAACTAGTTTCCTTCTAGGACCTATTCACACCTAGTTCTTAAGTTTACTTAGGTAGCTCTATACTACACCTAGGATACTTATCTCTTTTTTATCCCATTACATATAATTATGACACTTATTTAAATCCTATTTTTTCCTAGGTATCACCTTGTATTTATAAGAAAGGCTTCTCTTGTATATTATGTATCTTGAACATCTTGTGAATATTATATTCATTCTTGTATTCTTGATTGGTAGAATAACATATTTTGTTGGTGCTTCTCTCTATTGTGTGAAAGGTTATTTGGTATTGAAAAATTATTGATCATGGTTGTCTACTTCAACATGGTATTAGAGCTTTCAATTTGGTAAGCACTTTCTTGATTTTGGAGTGTTTCTACCATCAAGTTTTTCTAGGAGTGTCTTGGATTAGATTTGACACCTCAATTGAGTTTGAAAGGGCCAAATCTATAGAGATCAACAGTAAACATGATATACTTTCATGAATGTCAAATATAGTATTGTTTTTCCTTCCTACCCTATCATGTGAACACTTGAACCACTAGAATCATCCTATATTGTGCAAGTCATTAGAAAACTTTGTAGCCAATTTTTCTTTGTCGAGTAATTTTTTAAAAATAATCTATAGTTGAAAATTTAGAAAAAAAAAATATATTAAATCTAGCAACACAAGGTTCACAGACCCCATATTGTGTAGATTTGCATTGTACAAGCTATTGGGCTACTAGCCCAATTGGCCTACCCACCTACATGAACTCAAGCACTAAGCATGTTTGATTTGGCACCAACACCAAAGATCAGAATGCTTATTATTTTAGTGCCCAAGTACTTAACCAAGTTCAAAACCCCTTCAACCAAAACCACGACTAGATCAAGCCACTATTCCAATACTAATTGTGTCACTCACCTACTCCACTCAACTAGTTTGATTCAGTAGACAACTTCTCCACCACCTAGCACTCCTCAAGTGTTGCTAAAGAGTCACTAGGCTTGAATTTTTGCCTCTAAGGAGTTGTTTTTCAATGGAGCATAAATTTGCAGCAAAATATCATTTTTTTTCAAATGAGTAGTCATTGGAATGTTGGTTTTATAAAATTCACCAAGGTATAGGTATTTTTTTCTATATTTTACCATTTTTATTCTACAAGACCAAAGGTACATCTTGCATTCTTTTTTTGCAATTAGCGTAAATTTTGCATACAAAGTTAAAATTTATAATTTTTTTAAATTACTTAGAAAATCATAAGTAATCTATTTTAATCTCTCTTTTTGTTTTGGTAAACATTTTTTCTAAAAAATGTAAAAATAGCCATGTATTATAAATGATTGATTTGAGCTTGTCACTTGTACAAATTGCAAAAAATATTCATTTTAATTTGTTGGGGGGTTGCAAAATTAGATTTGATACATTTTGGGGGTGTAAGAAACAATTTAACTATCATTTTTTCATTTTTTCTTGGTATTACTTTGTTGATCATGGTTAAACTAAGGAATGCTAATCTCCTCACTCCACACAATTATCATACATAAAAGTTAAAAATGAGACAATTACTGCAATCTAAAGGAATTTGGAAAATGTTAAATGAAAAAACTTGAACTAAGTATTTAAATTATTTTTTATCATAGAAACAAATTAGATGAAGCCATGAGGCTCATAGGATTGCATGCATTTGATAATATTTTATATCATATTATGGAGTGCACAACAACTAAGAAAGTGTGGGACAAACTTGACAAATTGTATGGTATAGTCAATCAGTTCCAAATCTTGTAACTAGCGGGAGAATTGTGATGCAACTCAGCAATTGAAAATCATACCGTCAATTGTTGTAGCCTACACACACCAATAATTTTGAAAAAACTTGAGAATTCATTTTCTAGGATTAATCAACGCGTAATTAATAGAGATTCAGGAACATTTTTGTTTTCATTATCAAATCTTCAAATGCTTACAACAATAGCTTCAAAGAGAAAAACAAGGATCTAGAAATTAGTTACAAGAATTATTTTTGTATTCAACGTCTAGAAACCTACTACAAGAGCCCTCCAATAAAAAAAAACAACAAAAGCAACCAAGAAATTCCATTACTTCATTCCTAGGCGTCCCTAGCTAGATCTTTAGGTGATTTTTCTTCCACTCATCAATTTTATTTTATTTTCTTCTATCGTCCTCTTCTTCTTAGCTAGACATGGATTTATCCCTAACATTATTGCTGCATTTCTCTCCTTTTTCCCCTCTTTGGCATTGGCAACTCTGTCTCTTTCACTTTTTGGCCAACAAATTAAATTGGTTTTCCAATTTTATTCTTCACCATTTCACTCCACTACCTCCTTCACTAAGCACCCAGATTCTTCCACTCCCATTTCAATACAAAATTTTAAATACAAATTGGAGTTACAACATGCCAAGAATGGCCTCCTCCTGCCTAGTCATGGGATTTTGTGTAACTCCTAAATTCCATTAATTATTAAATTCTAGCACCTCCATCACCAAATTCAAATCAAATTTACATTCAATACAATTGAATTTAATTTCAAAGAGCTAGGAGGGAAATATAATTAAAATTATATTCATGCCTACAAAATACAACCAACAAGAAAACATCAAAGAAAAACATAAATGCTTTTTTGGTGTGGAGGATTGCCCATGCACCCGGATGCTCCTACATCAAAAAACTTGAGTAAGAAAAATTATTTCATGAGTGAGATCTCATGAACATTCATGTGGATTTGGAATTCCAAGCCTCTAAATATTTGAGGCTACAAACCATGTTTCCTCCTCCATCTTCTTTCCTTTCCATTTGATTAAATATTCCTTGTACTATTTTCCTCGTGCCTTCTTGATTATTCTAGAATCCAATATTTTATCAATTTCTTCTTCCTTATTCTTTGGTACTTTTGTACCTGTTGCCTTGAGTCTTGAAAATTAGAAACATCTTCGTTTCCACTAATATCTCCTTCATGAAAATGGTTTAAATCAGCCACATTGAAAATTGGTGAAATATCAAATTCTTGCTTTATCCCTTTTAAATCAGTAGGCCCTTGGTACCTCTTGGTGCTTGTTTCTAACTTCTCTTTCATAAAAATAGATTTATTAAGGTCAGCCAACAACTTCTCTTCCTTTAAATTTTGTAAAATATCTCTCACATGTTCAAATGGTTTGAAATTTCATCTAAAACAATTGCAAACTTACAAGTGAATGGTTTTTGTGCTTCATTCTTCAACATATCTTTGATCTCCATGGGTGTTTCTTGCTCCTCTTTTTCTATCTCAACTTCCTTTGGACTAGGAATAAATGGATCATATATTTCTTCCTTCTATATTTATTTCAAGAATTGTTTTCTAAAGATTACACATACCCGTGTATCACTGTCCTCTTCCCTTTTCTTATCCTCTAGTGGATTCATAACATGCCTTTGCTTGTCCTTGAATATAGTGTAAGTGTTTTCTTCACCATTATGCATAGCTTTATGATCATATTTTCACAACCTACCCAAGAGTATATGACAAGTATGCATGGGCATCACATCACACATTATTTCATGTCTATAATTACCAATATGAAAACTCACTAAGTATTGCTCACTTATCAGAAGTTGATTTCCCTTTTGCAATCATGTAACCTTGTATGCATTTGGGTGCTTTGTTTTCTCTAATATTAGCTTCTCAACCATTTCCTATGACACCAAATTATTTGAGCTACTGTTGTCCAAAATTATTGTACAACACCTCCCCTTTGATTTACAAATAGTTTTGAATAGACTTATCCTTTGTGTAGGCTCTTGTTGTTCTTTCTTTGGTTTTAGAAGAAATATTTTTAACATGAGATTCTCTCCATGCTCTGGTTCCAACTGTTCTTCCTCTTTGTTAGCCTCTATAGTGAAATTACTTCCAATATTTTTTCCACCTTCTTGTATTTTTGGGCATTTGAAGGCCCTATGACCTTCCTCTCCACAATTGAAGCACTTCCCCGAAAATCCCCATCATCTTCCATATTCTCCTAGATTCCCCTTGAAGTTTCACCTCTTCCCCTTGAATTTGAGCTATAATTTATTTGAGACCAACTTGCTTGAATGCTTCTTATTCCCTTAATGGTTGTCCTCTTCCACTATTTTTTTGTTATCTACCTCTAAAATTTCCTTGTGACTTGATGTAGAGTAGGGAGGAGTTTGAAAAACAATCACAATTCTAACAAATTCAAACAATCTTTCAATCACAAAAACTCCAACTTGTTATTCAACTCACCAATTCACTCCTATTCCCTTGTAGCATATCAACTACAGAAAATTGTGCATATCTTTCAGAAGACTCCTCAAACCCACAAAATAATGGAAATTTCAAATACTCTTTAAGGCCATCTTAAACATATCCAATTTGTGCATACCTTTATTTTGGAACATGCCCTCCAAAAAATTGTTGCTATGCTGAACAGTGGCCCAATTAGGCTTGTTTTACAAAGGAACCACCATGAAATCTATTTCCCAATCACAAATTCTTGTTTCATGACCTCAGCCATGTTACAAATAGACTAAATACATAACTTTTACCAATATAATCATCCACAAACTCATCAAACTTCAAAATCTCATCTAAACCCTATTTAGGCTTGCTTCCAATGAGGGTTTATTGGATCTTCATACTCTAGGCCTCTACTCTTCCAACCAACACCTCAAACACTTCAAATATGACCTACAAGAGCTTTTACCACCATTACATGACCAATCCCACAAGCTTTTGTACAAATCCTAGCATCTACACCTCTCTTTAGCTTGAAAACATGTAAAATTCACCCTAGGGCATCACCATATCAGCCCCAAACCCCCTTCTTTGTAACCACTAACGTACTAACATGAAAGAACATCCTAATTAACACCACTCCACCGAATTTCAAAGCATTTCATTAGTGGAATGGTCTCTTATGATATGTTTACCCTTTTAAACCTTCAAAACAGAGCTCTACAAACTAGTTTCAATAAAAACTCAATGGAATCATTCCAAACAAAAACCAAAATGCAGTTGATTCACATCTCCATCAAATTCAATGCAATTTATAGAAAAAAAATCTTAGTACAGAACCGTTCCAACACCTGTAGCAATAGACTTTAATGTAAACACACAAAAAATTAGAGATTTTTAATTGCTTTCAACAAAAATTCTCTTCCAAAAAGGTTGCCTCAAATTTTGTGAGTCCTATTTAACCCTTTAACATCAAAACAAAGCTAATCCAACCGACTCTAACCAACATTTAAACTTCCTGACCGCTGGTCTTCTCTTTTTTGCATTTTTTTGCATTTTTCCCATGACAACTTTTACAAGATTTTACAATATTTGCAAGAATAACCCCAAATGACTCTATTTACATTTAAAATGGTCTATTATGACCTTATTACATGAAATAAGACTCAAACCACATATAACCAAACTTAAGACCTTATTCACAAAACTGACATGGTGCCCCTGCACCATGACTTCCTTGCTAACTTCTCTTCCACCTTAAGAGCATATTGGTAGGCTTCTTCCACTATTCTTATCAATACCATACTAATTTCATCTTGTATGGTAATCCACAACCCATTCACATACCTTGCAATATGTTCTTCATCTTCAATATGTCTGACACAAATGTACAATTTGTAGAATTCCTCTATGTACATGACACTCAAATCCTTATGTTTCAATTTTTTTGGTCTCTTAAACAAACTGATGTGATAGTCTATACGAAAAAAATTCCTTCAACTTTGTGACCATCTTATCCCATGATTTAATCTTCTCCTTTCCTTTTCTCTATATTTCAATCTGCAATTGATCCCACTATAAGGATGCATGTCCCTTCAATCTTATGTAAGCATATTTCACCTTCTTTTTTCCCTCAATGGAATTTAAATCAAAATACTTATCCATCTTTGAAATCCAATCAATGATTTCCTTAATTTGGATTTAAACTTCCACTATAGCTTGGTGGATCCATCCTTAGCTTACTTCCTATCTTTGATAAAACTTGCAAGAATCTATCCTCTTGTGCCTATCCTCCTCCCACCTTTGCAACTTTTGTTGCTTCCTCATCTTCCTCACTAACATCTCCAATGGGAATCCCTCTTTGTTGGGATTTTTGTATGACTTATAACCTTGTAGTGATTCCTCTCAGCATCTCCATAACTACTATATTTTATCCTCCTCATGGGGCTCTTCCTCTACCCTGTCCTTTGTATGTCATGCTTCCTTCAATATACCTGGTCTGATACCAAATGATGCAGCTCAATAATTGAGAATCCAATTGGACTGTCAATTGTTGAAGCCTACACACACACCAACATTTTTGAAACAAATTGATAATTCATTTTCTATGATTAATCAACACATGAATTAATAGGGATTCAAGAAAATTATTATTTTCATTATCAAATCTTCAAATGCTTACAATAGTAGCTTCAAAGAGCAAAACAAAGATCTAGAAATTATCTATAGGAATGATTTTTATATTCAAGCTCTAGAAATCTACTACAAGAGTCCTCCAATCAGCTACAACAACAACAAAATCAACCAAGATATTGCATTACTTCATTCTTGGGTGTTCCTAGCTAGCTCTTCAGGTGATTTTTCTCTCTCATCAATTCTTTCATTTTCCTTTCACTATCATGTTCTTCTCAACTAGGTGTGGCTCTCTCCCTGATATTATTGTTGCATTTCTCTCCTTTTCCCCTCTTTGGTGTCGGAAACTCCACCAATTTCAATTTTTGACCAACAAATTAAATCGGTTTTCCAATTTTATCCTTCACTAGGTGCCCAGATTCTTCCACTCCCATTTCAACAAAAAAATTTAAATACAAAGTAGAGTTACAACATGCTAAGAATGACCTCCTCCTACCTAGGCATGGGATTTTATGTAACTCCCAAATTTCATCCATTATTAAATTCCAAACCTCTATCACCAAATTCAAATCAAATTCATTCATTCCAATTGGCTTCGATTTTGAAGAGATGAGAGGGAAATATAATTAAAATGATATTCATGCTTGCAAAACATAGCAAACAAGAAAAAAATCAAAGAAAAATATAAGTACTTTTTTGGTGTGTAGGATTACCTATGCACCTATATGCTCTTGCATCAACTTGACATCACTCTCTCTAGATTATTTTCCTACCATTAAGGATTACCTTCCAAAATTTAAACTAATTTTGTTAATATTAAAAGTATGTGGGCATGAGAAAAATAATAAATAATGTATCTTCTTGGTTCTAAGTTGAAGGGTCCATTTCAGATGTTTTCATCTACTTCCTATTTTACTATAGATTCCTTGTGGAAAGATTTTAAGATGCATAAATTTAATTTTTTTTAATGTCTTAATAGGGAGAAAACTAAGTTAATTCAGATAGATGCACTTCCTAGTTCTAAGATCCAAGTGTTGATGGCTCAATCTTCCAAGGGTAGAAGAAAGAATAACAAGAATCCTAAGAAATAATATCCTTCAAGTAGTGAGTCTCCCTCCTAGCTAAAGTAGAAGAGAAATAAGAAGTCCACTCCTTCTCCTACAACTTCTAACTTAGGAGAATATTTCTCCAAGTCCAAGAAGAAGAAAGGAGATCCTTCTTTTTGTGGAAAATATGGGAATGATGAGGCTCATTGTTTTAATATTTTAGAGACATTGGAGGAAGCGATGAGGTGGCATAATATTTTATTTCCTAAGTCCCCTTCCATAGTTAAATTGCAAGCTCTTTTTGCATGAGCTTTACATTCATCTAAAAATAGTTGGATTATTGATTGACATGCTTCACATCACATGACCTCCTTGATTCTCTTTCTAACAATAATACTTCTCATATTATAGTGGGAAAATATTTAAAGATTCTAGTTTTGGGGACAAGATCCAATTAGTTAAGGTGGTTGCATTGAGGATGTTCATCTTTTTCCTAATATTTCTTTGAATCTTACCTCCATATATTATATTTTTCATTTTGGGGATAGAAAAACAATTGAGTTCACTCCATATGATGTGAATATTCAACGGTTACAAGATCATGGGAAATTTGTTGCTACATGGATAGTATATCATGGGTCCCATTATAAAAGTTTGATGTATTTGATTATTCATTAGTTTCATTGCTTTTTTCTCATAAAAGAACCAATGAGTAAGCTTTTTTATGAACACTTTGGGCACTTTAACCATAAGTATCTCTGATAATTGAGCACATAGGACTTGGTGATTGATATTCTTAGGATTTATGATATAAAGATCTGGTTTGTTGAGGATGTGTTCTTGGAAAACACCATTAGGATCCCTTTCCTAAGGGTAAGGCCACACATGCTACAACACCTCTAGAGTTGGTTTCTAGTGTCTTATGTGATGCAGACAAGGGAAGAAAAATCACAAACTTAGTCTCATTTGTCAAAACAAAATCATTCCTTGTTTGTCCTTGCAACTAGGACTCATCTTTCCCTTACAATCCTTGTTCAAAACACCTTAACTGAGAATAAGGAAACAAATATCTTGTAGATTCCTCAAAAATACCTTTAACAACAATAAAATGATTGACCCAAACCTTTTATCCTACTTAAACAATTCAAACATCAGGACTTTCCAAAATAGACTGCTCAAATCCACCATTAGGCCTATTTAGACTCCTCCAACAAGAAACTTTACATTTCCAAGCCCATTACACCTTCCAATTTCCTTAAAAAAATAAAAATAGGTCTTCACAACATGTTTTAACTATTCCCCAAACTTGCTTCATGATATTTTTACAAACCCTCATACTAAACCTTTATTTCTGACCCCAAAACTTGGTTATGACATCTCTGTCCAAACAGGACAGCCTATTAAATGGATTCAAAATATTTTCCTCTACCAATAATCTAGCAAGAAATGAATTAAAAAACATCATAACACCATTTAAAATCATTATCACTCTTGAAGGATTCAAATCCCATTAACAAAACTTATTTGAACATCTTTGAATACTGGTTTTACCAATCATATTCCATTTCCCCAGTCCTAGGGCATATGGTTTTGGCCCAAAAAAATGTAACAATGACTTTTAAACTTTGGAATCTTTTGAAACATGAATAAAAATCCTTATACATCGAATTTCAAGAGTTTCTACCAACAAACAAAAGAGAAATGCATTTATAATTGCTGATTGTCCCTAAATACTCTATTTTCAGACTGTAGCAGTCTTAATTTCTCACTCACAAATCTTATCTTTTTGATCCAAAACATCCAAAATATGAAAGAGAACGTATGGAAGATTGTTCTTACCAAAAATTAGAGGACTAGATTTTAAAAGAGAAATACAATTTTTTCTATCATTGTTTACCCTAACAAGGGTTTTTAACTGTTTTTACACAAAAAGCAATATCTCTCTCAATTTTCCACCAATCTGCATGAAACGAATTGGAAATGGAAGGTGATTGTTCCTTCTAACACTTAAAAAATTTATCTAAGCATTTGAGCCTGTAAAAAACCGTACAAAGGCTGGAAACTATGAATTTTTGAAGAAAATTATAGAAAATTGTGCTTTCCATTATTCCATTTCAAATTTTCAATCACCCACAATATTTCAAATGATTACAAAGAATTTTAAAGGAAAAACAACATGAATTTACACCTTCTAACTACCTCTAACTGACCCTAAATTCTAAATGACTCTTCATCTCCTAATATTGCCATTGTGCAACTTTTAACAATTTTGCAAATTAAGTTGACAACTTTTGCATTTCTTACATTTTTTGCATTTTTTTTTAATCAAGTGACCTCATAAAGACCTAAAATGACTTATTTAACCCTATTACAAAGTGAAGATACAAAATTTGATCCTTTTTCATGAATTTCCAAAATGGAGACATGATCATGCAAATGTGCTTCTGCACCATTATGTCATTTTTGACTCCTTTATTTTTAGGGGCCAAGTATGTGCTCACTTTTATTGATGTCTTCTCACGATACACACGGGTTTAAATTTTGAAGAATAAGAGTGAGTTTCTCACCACTTTCATGACCTTAAAAGAATTTATGGAAGAATAATAAGGTATTTATCTTTGATAAATGCACACAAATAATGGGGGGAGTATGTGAACCAAACATTTCAATATTTTTGCATTGAGCATGGTGTTTATTAGTAGCACATAGTTAATTATGCTCCTCAATAGAATGGTGTGACCAAGAGGAATAATATGAATTATAGGAGACAACCAATTATATGATTTAGTCTAGGTCCATGGATCCAATCATTTGGGCTGAAGTTGTCAATTGTGTCAATTGAATTCAAAACCATATACATTACAAGAGAGTGTGGAATATGAATCCTAAGGATGCTTAGTCTCATGTTGAGCTTGATGTTTCCTTCTTTATATTATTTGGTAGTGAGTATTGGGAACTTATTTGGATAGTTGGTGTAAAGAAATAAGTAAAAAGAGTCAACCTTTGACTTTTTTGGTTATTTTGAGGATGTGAAGGCATAAATATTATTTGATCTTGACACAGAGGAGTTATATTATCACTATGATGTCTATTTTGATGAGTCCTTCATATATATGGATTATCCATCCCATCCTTAATCACTACCTACTCAAAATTATTCATCACTTGATGATATATTGCTTCTTGAGGGTGATAAAAATAATGGTCTTGATCCATATCCTATAGATACACAAAATTTTCAACTTGGGCTCGTACTACTCTTGAGGAGGTTAGACCTCTTGTTTATGATCCCACAAATATTCACCACACTTGTTAGAAGACTTCATGAATTAGTATTTTGAGTCATACAATTTTAGTTGATCCTCATAATTTTTTAGATGGTTTAAATATTCCTAAGTGGGATAGTGTTATGGATGAGCAATATTCCTCTTTGATGAGGAATGATACTGGGATCTTGTTCCTCTTTCTAAGGGAAGAAATTTGGTTTGATGCAAGTGGGTTTATTTTATTAAATATGCAACAGATAGTTCTATTGACAAGTATAAAACATATATTTTTACTAAGGGGTTTTCACAGGTTGAGGGAGTTGACTATTTTGAGACCTTTTCTCCTATTTCTAATATGGATTACATTCATCTTGTACTCTCTTTAGGTACATCTTAGGAATGGTCAGTGTATCAAATGGATGTGAAGATTCCCTTCTTGCATCAGGATCTTTATGAGGAGATATACATGGAGCATCCTCCTATTTTTGTGTAGGACTCTTCACTTGTTTACAAGATTTTTTATTCACTATATGGTTTCAAATAGGCCCCTAGGGCTTGGTATGAGAAGATAAAAAAAATCTTATTTTTGGTTTCACATGATGTTATTTTATCCTATAGTTTATACTTAGAGACATGGGGAGGATATAAGTCATGTGTTATATGTGGATGACTTGATTCTCATAGGGAGGTCTACTTACATGATCCAAATTACTTAGCAAGCATTACTAGAGAATTTTTATATGATTGATCTTGGACTTCTCCATTACTTCCTTGGACTTCAAGTTCATCAAAATTTTGAGGGGATCTTCATTTTTTAGTAGAAATATGTGCTATATTTACTTCAAATATTTGGCATGGTTGATTTTAAGCCTTCCCTTACATCTACTTAGTCAAGTGTTGTATTTTCTACTAATTGCACTACTCCAACATTGTTTCAACAATTTGTTGGTAGTATGTTGTACTTGATACATAGTCATCTTGAAATTTCCTTTGTGGTTGGAATTGTCTCTCATTTCTCTCAAGAGCCTCATGAGAGTAATTGAAAATAGAAAAAAATATCTTGATGTACATTCAGGGCACATCACACTTTGGCATTCATGACACATTAGGAGATTCTCAAATTATGGGCTTCATTGACATAGATTGGGTTGGTGATGTTGATGATTGGAAGCCTACTTTTGGCTTTGTATTTTTCCTTATTTCTAGTCTGATTGCATGGTCATGCAAAAATTAGAAAACTATTATATTTTCATTGACAAAGTCTAAGTATTGAGGCACATTTTCATTATTATGGATACTTTGGCTTCATCAGTTGATGATTGAATTCACATTTTCTCTTGATCATCCCACGACTCTTTTGTGTGATAATCAAAGTGTCATTCATATCTCACATAACCTATTGGAGCATCAATGTATTATCATGTATCAATATCCACATACACTTCATCAAGAAACTCATCTAGGATGGTTTATCATCTTGGATTATTTGCTTATTGAGGAACATGTTATGGAAATCTCCACTAATCCTTTGGCATCACCTCATTATCTTCAGTTAAAATTGATGCTTGGGGTGAAGGAAGTTATTCTTGGGGGCCTTCTTGAGTCCTCCTTCCTTAAATTTTCATGTCTTATTTGTATGTTTCTCTCTTTTGGAGAGGACTTTTTTCGCATAGGATTTTTCTCCCTTTCTCTATTTGTCAAATATTTTTTATACATGGGTATCTTATCATACCTTTTTTTGGGACCCATTTTTGTATCCTTGTATTTTTTTCCTCCCTAAGTTACACTTAAGGGGGGTGTTGGTGTGAAAAGGGTTTATTCCCTAATCGATTCCCTTTTAGGACCTATTCAAACCTGTTGATGGGTGTTTTATGCACTTTCTCAACACAGGCAGTGCGTAGGTGCACTACCTCTCTTGAAAGGTAATCTCCAACAACAATTTGTTGAAAATCACCCCAAGGTCTCTCGGGTGTCAGGTCATGACATGAATGGAATTTATTAGTTGATGCTTGATGTGATTTTTTTAGTAATCATAGGGAAGCTTACAGAGTTTGGCTAGAGGTGAGGTGAATTTTAAAATGGAGTTCCTGAGATGGGAAGTTAATGTACAATTTGCTGCAGGTTTGAACAACAATCCCAAACTCTTATTTTAGCTTGGGATTTGGCTTTACAATGTGCAATGAACCTTATCATAGATTATTTATTAAAAAAAGGAAAAAGGGAAGGGAAGAGAGAAGGTTCTTGGATCTGAAACTAGTAATGAATAGTGATCATGGAGGGTTCTACTGTGGACAACCTTCCCAAAACATAATTTCACTTAACCAGATTAACTCGCAGTATTATGAACTTGTGCAAGCTTCTAAGGACTACAAATATTCAACTTTTCATTCAAAATAAACATGCATGAATAAAAGATAGAATTTTGGAGCATCTTTTAGTTTATGCCCAGACTAACTTTACACAGCTATCTACCATCAGTAAACAACAAAAAGTATGGATAAGAAAGGCATCAACATAGCAGAATGCTACACAATCATTGAACAACATCAACTACTCTACCAAAGAAAACTAAAACATGAAGAACATCAAAGTAAATCTATCTAAATCAACTAACTATGGGAGATGAACCATGTAACATGCAATAGAAACTCAAGAGTCCACCAAAATCCAATGAACTTCTATTAAAATTTCTGCAGCATGACTTTACAACAACACAACTCTCTCTTGAAAATGAGAGGAGACCCCTTATTTATAGTGCTCAAAAAGAAAAATGAGTGGCCAAGATTCACTACAAAATAGGGTTTCACCTATCCCCAAATATATTACAATTTAAAATTACATTGTTGTATTTTCCCTATTTTGTCCTTATATGACAACACTGTAGCAAATTTGTCTTGTGCTGATTTCTCTTTTGTTGTAGCTATTTTGTGAGAAAATCATCTTCAATAACTGGATTTCCTTCACTCTTCTTGATTGTAGCATATTTTATAAACTTCAAGATTAACGTTTGGATCTTGCTTTGTTTCAATATTTCCAATTGCATTACTTGGAAATTTAGTTTTCTTGATTTGTTGGTGAGGGTATCTCAATCCTTGTCATACTTGGGTGTGTTCTTCATTACCTGCTCGAATTGAGAAAAGACTCGCGCAGTGAAGCCCATGAAATTGGGTGTTCGTGCATCTGTAGTTTCATAGTATTGCTCTAATTTATCCACATCCAATTCACTTATGGGCATATCAAGATCTATCAGCAACTTCAAATATTTTGTACAATCTACTCTAATTTCCTTATCCCAATCAATGTCCATCTCCACCTCATGGAACACCCGTTCCAATAACTCCTTTCGATGGTCCAGGCTCAACTTCCAAGTTTCGATGAGTCAATGGTCATCTTTCACCAAGTTAAGCTCCTTCTCCTATAATCTACTTGGTATCTTGAGGATGGCCTCAAGTTTGGGGTACGTGATTCTGTATAGATTGGGGAAGTTGGTGCAAAAATTCCTTGTACTTTCAAGTATCCTTAATACCTCCAAGAACTTATTGGTGGTCTTGAATGCACATCTCAATCCCATACTATCATTGTAGAGGACTTTCCTGAACCAATCTTTTGTGGCCTTTGTCCAATTCTTTCTCTTCTCAAGCTTGTCAATTTTCTCTTTAGACAGTAGTTGTGGTGGTGTTGAGGATGTGCTAGGGATCTCTTTCATTGATGACCATTGCTAGATATATGTTGTTAAATCAACCACTTGTGCTTTCAATTCTTCCTTGGAGATCTTATCCTTGTGCATCTGATGTACCACTGTGGCAACAAACTCTTGGAGATGATCTATTTTCTATTCTTTGGTGGTTGTCCCCAAGTTGATGGTGGAGAAGTTATAGCCTAACCCTTCTTTACCCACAACTGGCATAGAAATTTGCACAATCCTAGATCCAGAAGCATCCATGGTTAGTTTGGATTTGACTTTAGGCTCCTTTTCTTTCTTTGTTCTTATCTAAGCTCGAGCCAAGATGGCCTCCAACCTTGCCCTTGGATCCTTTAATGTTGGTGTTTTCTTTTCCAACTATTTCTCAAGCCACTTGGGCATCTGAGATTCCCCCTTTGGTGATTCATGACCTCTTTCTTCCTCACAGGTGTGTTGGATCTCAATTTCTTTATTTCCCGAAGCCTCTTGTTCTATTCTTCCTCCTCATGAGAGTCTTGAATAAATACTGTCTCCTTCCATGGGTACTCGGAGGTAGCATGCTCTTTGGGGTTGTATTCCCCTTTAGTTTCCTTTTCTTCTTCTTCATCTCACTCATGCTCCTTAGGTTGTTCCATTTCTGGGCTCTTATTAGCTTCAGACTCTTCTTCGAGTTTATCTTATTTCTTTTCCTCTTCCTCACGTTGAGGTGGCACATCTTCTTGTTCTTTCTTTTCTTTCTCTTCTTGTTCCTTTGAGAGAGGTATTTCTCCATCGTGTTTGGGGCTTTCATCATGCTCCCCAGTTGGAGGTTTAGTGTCTTCCTCCATTTTGTCACTTGATTCCTTTTCTTCCTCAGAAGGCGGTCTTTCTAATTCCTCTTTACCATCTCTGAGTTGTCAAGCCAACTCCTCTTGAAGGTCTACATGAAATTTTTCTACAATATATTTGGTGCCATCCTCTTCTTCATCACCTTCAGAGGACTCTGTTTCTTCTCCTTCATGGACCACCTTATCAATTTTCAAATGTTGGTGTTCTGGGTGTTCATGGTAGTTTTCTGCTTCCTCCTCCAATTCCCTTGTTGCTTCCTTTTCTTTCCTCTCTAACTCCTCAAAAATCCGCATTGTAGCCTTCATTTCTAATAGTTCAGTCAAAGCAATTGAGGCAAGAATGTTGGCAAAAATTTGCACTAGGGCAGCTTGAATAGATAGATTCATCAACACTCCAGATAGCTCTATAGGAACATTCTAAATATGTCGAGAGAATGCCTCTGGAAGTGAGAGCACAGGCATTGGTATTGTTGTTGTTTCTAATGGGAGAGATGTAGTTGGAGACATGGAAGCAAAGGAAAGCAGAGAAGTGGTGGTGAAAGAAGAGTTTATGGTCACAACCTACACTGTGGGTGGAGAAGAGTCAAGGTGGACTAAAATATCCACTACAGACGAAGAAGTAGCAACCATCACCTAAGAAGTTGGTGGAGGGGAAGCAGTAGTGGAGGCAGTAGGTGGATATTTTGGTTGCTCAGCCTCCATTTCCTCTCCCTCGTGAAGTGGATCTTCTTGAATGGTAGGCATCTCTGTGAAACTGCCTGATCTCTTATGTTTTGTAGAAGGTTCTCCCTCTAAAGCTTTTCTCGTGTATACCTTAGGATTGGGTTGTTTCTCAATAGCCTCTTTTCTCTTCCTTGACCTAGTGAATGGAGGAGATTTTGAAGTCTCTCCTAATGGGGCAACAACTGTCCCACTGTCTGTTTCACTTGTTGGCTCATTCTCGAGCCCCTCATAGGTCAAAGTGACCCCTTGTTGCTTCAATTTGGCAACTTTCCGATCAATCCACTCTTTTTTTTTGGGCTCGATAGGCTTGATTATAATGTTGAGGTCATCAACCTCTTGCTCATCCCAGTCAATCAGGGGCAGTGGGAGATTGACAATTGCATTGTATCGAGGATCCATTACTGTATTTTCATCTTCTGCTACCTGATCCGGTATGGGGAATAGGTTGAACTTCTTTATGAAATATGTTGTCATTCACATGTAGTTCCTCATTCGCACTTCATTTTCATCCTTGCAATTAGCCCAAAATTCCTCAATGCTATGTAAATGGGCATATTCAGGTCCAACTACTTTCTTGAGTTTACGATAGGGGTCCATCCAGGGCTGGGAAGTGTGGAGTCTCAAATGGTATTCCACCAATTCTTTCTCTGAATTTTTGACACACTGAGGGGTATGGAGTTTGTATGGCCCTTGGCCAAAGGAGAGGGGATAAGGAATCTCTGCCTTATGCTTTTTCTCAAAAGGGTGTGTGCATACCGTAGCTGTCGAGAGAGTTCTAATAGTATTATCTAATCATTGGGATATTAGGGTAGCTTGTATGGTTTTTTTCTGAAAATCCTTCAGCACGGATGTAGGTGAACTTCGGATACTGAATGAATAAGAAGGAAAAATATTTAAGGAAGGCATTGGCAATGTGGGAGACTCTCCTCTTGAAGTCACCCCCGAGCAATCTAATAATATGACCTATGAAAGTGCCATTGACTCTGTAGTAGTCCCTCTTGAAGTTTCTGAGTTGAGGGTAGTTATCATAGACTTTCAGCTCTCTGCTTGGTTCTTTGTTTGGAGCTCTGAATAAGCCTCTGTATTGCATCCATTCGGCCAATGAATAAACCAAGTAAGATGTCATGTAAAATATGGAGGTCTTCTTTACAACTACAAATTGCTCGTGGAAGCAATCACTGATTATCCCCGCCCAGTAGAACTTGGTCTCTCCAAAGAGAATCTCTTCAATGAAGTACAACATCTATTCTTGGAAGTAAGCCACAGTTGGAAGGCCCATTACTCTGCTTAATAGGGTCACCAAATCATGGTAATCCTCATAAAAGTCACTGTGGAAGAGCTCTTGGGGAACTTTTGCAGCACTGCCCCTCTTCTCCTTCAGCCAGTACTGATTAATAAGTCTTTTACACTTGGGGGGTTCTTGATCCCACATAGCCTTTCCATCATCCATGGTTAGCGCTTCCATCTCTCTGAAGGTAGGGATGTGAAAATTCTTTGTTATTGCCTTAGCAGACATGTCAGCCAAAACATTTTCATCTTTGTCTACTATGGTTTTAGTCTCTTCTTGGTATGCCTCTCTGCAAGCCATAACAAGCTTGGGGATGATGAGGGTAGGAGGAAAGCCTGTGGCTTTAGCCAACCCACTACTTTTGATATTTCTTGCATTCTCTATTTTAGGGTTGATTCAGACTCTACTTAAATTCGTCAATGTCTACATGTCTAATGTTTGTATTTGTGATCTCTTTCTAGGTTGAGGTGACTTTGGAGTTCAAAGGTTCCCCCTAGAGCTTGTATTTCATCTGATCTTTGTCATCTTTCCCACAGGGTGCCTTGGCTACTCTCGAAGGTCCTACACCTAATTCTATATATCTTGCGGGCAAAAGAGAGGTGAGCATAATCAAGCATGAAAACATGGAAATGTTAGCCAAATCTCTACAAAACGGTGTTAAATCGGATAATTCAACATGTACGAACCTTAACATTTCCTTTAGATTGTCATATGCATGTTGCAGGAGAGAGTTTCAATAGTTTGGGCCCAAGGGGTCTGACTTCCCTAGGTTGATCGTTGTTTTAGAGCTGCTACAGGAGGGGCGACAACCAGGGCATGATGACTCGCATATCCCGACCTACCTTCATGTTTGATAAATTTATGGGGTCCATTAAGGAGAGTTCCCTATCTTAACATGTGGGTCAAAGTTAGTTTGATGAATGAAGGGCGTTTGGGTCATCTTTTGGGCAATCGAAATCAAAAAGGATATTTGTTGTTTGAGTCTGCCATTCAAAACGGCTCTGGCAGGACATCATTCTGGGGGCAGAGTTCCAACGAGTGGAACCCATAGGTCTGGGAGGCAGTGGCATAACTCACTTGTCTTTTAGGAATTTCGGGTTAGAGGAGGTGGATTTCCGCTAAGAGATTGTTGTTTGATATAGTAGTCATCATAAGGTGCTCTAATGGAGGCAGCCTGACATGTCAGGTCTGGATGGAGATGGGGCCATTCACCTTGTGTTTACTCAGTCATTTGAAATTTTTGTGACCTAGGCGAGGTCAGGTTCCAGTAAGCAGAAGGCCTCAGGTAGTTTTCTGTATGACCACAGCAAGGATGGGACAGAGTCCCGAAGATGGTAACCCGAGAAGGGAGATCCATGGAGGATGAGCACTTAGCAATTCTACCTTTTCATTTAAACAACCGAGATGAGGCCAAGACCCAAAAGGCGGAAGGTCATTGCTCAAAAGTCATAAGAGACGATGAAGTGTTCATGGAGTCCCGATAACAGAGGTCCACAGGAGACGACCTGCAATAACTCATCACTTAATCCTTTAGTTTTTCATTTTGGTAGTTGTTCCTTGAGTCAAGTCTCGGAGGTCAAAATGTCAGATGTTAGTGGCTGCGAAGAGCGACGAGTTTGGCACAATGACCCACGGATGGAAGTCTGTGAGACGTGACCCAAAGGCTACTTGGCACTTGGTCATTTTTCAAGTTCAAACAATGTTACATGGTGGATGAAGGAGTGGGGTCCGAAGGTCAGATGGACAAGATCAGAATTCTGCTTGGGACGTCAATTTATAAGCGGTGCCCTGAGGATGGAGTCTCGTGGATGCAAACCCGAATGAATCGATGACTTTTCTTTTAACTCACGAATTTTTTAACCAAGTTTCCATTGGCGAAAGGACAGAGTCCTCCCATGAAGGTGGACCTGAAAGAGGGATTCGTTGTTTTTAGTTTCCTTCAGTTTCCTAACGGTGGCAATGACAATGGGATCTCGCGGGCCTGAAGGAGGCAAAAGATCTAGTTCATGAGTAGTGGCCAGGAACTCAAGTTTTGCATTTGATTTGTGAATCAAGTTTGAGGATTTAAAGAATTTGAGCACATGGTTTTTATGTGCCATTGTCGATTCCAGTAAATTATCAATTTCTCTTCCCTTAGACTCATGAATTTTGCACAAAAAATGAAGAAAACTTAAAACGAGGGGCAGGTAGCAAACCTACCTCACAGATCCAATGAAGGTGAATGACCAATGTGATTGAAAAGACCTGGAAATGGTAATCGAATGATATGGGAGAGATGACGGAAATAGGAGCTAGCTCTGACACGTTCTAGACACACTGACGAATGAAAATGATAGTTTATAGTTGGCTATATATATAAAATAGCTCATTAAATGTGCCTCATAAATGCAGGTATGGCAGGTTAGAAGGTTGGTGGGGAAATTTTGAAAGCGGCCCCATGAACACCAAGATCTGGTGGTTGGGAGGTAGTCTGGCTATGACCGCTTGATAAGTCAGTGGTAAATGGATGACGTTGAGAGCTCCAAGTTCTGGTGGTCGAATAGCTACTCGAAAAAATTTGTTGGGTTGCTCGATGATGATCAGACAGTTTTAGAGGCATCGGGTTCTGGCAGGCGGAAAGCCGACGAGGAAAGGTCATTCAAAAGTTAGCCATATGGGAAACAACAAACACCTCAATGAGTCCCGAAGGATAGAAAGATACCAAAGGAAGGTTGTTTAAGACATCAATGAGGCAATGGAAATCCAAGAGGGGTGATTCAGCAAGGCAGACCCCATGGCAAGGCAAACCCGATGGGCCTCATGGACGCCAGCAACAAAACACTCAAGAAAACAACCAGTAGGATTTCACAAGGACTTAGGACTTTGAAATTTTTAGGGGAAAAACATGGCCAACTTAAGATGACTTCCCTAAAAGCTCACTGGCCATTTTGAACACCAAATAGGGGGCACACAAAATGAGGTGACACAAAAGCAACCCCGTGAGGTGAAGGACAGAGAGGGTCCCTATTCTGAATGGGGCGTGTGTGTTGAAGGCACACCAAAACCTAGTTCTTAAGTTTACTTAGGTATCTTCTAGAGTACACCTAGGATACTTATCTATTTTTTTACCATTGCATACGATTATGGAACTTGTATTAATCTTATAATTCCTATGTCTCACCTTGCCTTTATAAGCAAGGTTTCTCTTGTACATTATGTATCTTAGCAAGGTTTTTGTAGTAGATGAATACTTAGTTTTAGTGAGATGCTTTAAAGGATCTTATGAAAATATAAAAAAAAATTATTTCAAATTCATGGAAAGGGCATCGAGGTTTAATATTAATAAATTTAAAGGTTAGAAATTTAAAATATGAAAGTTAAAGGTTGAAGAACTCATAGTAGAGAGAGATCAATGGACAACAATATTTTCTTCAAATAAACCCACAAGGATATCTAATGAAGACTAGAGTAAATTAAATAGGAAAGATAAAACAAATACCCATTTATGTCTTTCAACTTTTGTATTGACGAATGTGTTGGAAGGGTATTATGCATAATTTTTATGGAAGAAGATAGGAACCTTGTATCAGCCCAAGAGCCTTGTAAAAAAAATTTCTTGAAAAGGAAGTTATAGTACATGAATATTAAATATGAATATTTTGTAAATGATCATCTCAACACCTTCAATTGAATTATGATTTAGTTCATTTAAATAGGAGTTAAGATATAAGAAGAGGATAAGTGAATTTTTATCTTACTTTCCTTACATGATTCAAGGGAAAACTTGATTATGACAATCAATAGTAAATTTATTTCACCCAAGTTGGAAAAACTCATAAGATTATTT
The DNA here is from genome assembly GCA_007258455.2 of Sequoia sempervirens. NCBI lineage: Eukaryota > Viridiplantae > Streptophyta > Pinopsida > Cupressales > Cupressaceae > Sequoia > Sequoia sempervirens. The sequence continues at coordinate 676,783,803 of VDFB02271358.1, forward strand.
TAATAAAAAGATTAGAATAAATTTCATGGCTAAATCCTCTAGTAAAGATATGAAGTCCAACAAGGAATAAATATCCTAGTAAACCTAAAGTGAAATTTTAGAATTATAAATCCTATAACATTGATGAGTATGATAGTGATGATTTTGTATCTATGAACATAATTAGTTACATTTCTTAATCAATTGAATTAGGTGCATCATATCGCATGGCTCCTTATAGAGGGTGGTACTTAATTATAGGGAGTGTGATGAAGGATATCTTTTCCTTAGTGGTAAAAAATAACTTTGAATTATTAGTTGAGGAAAGTTGAGAACATCTTTATACAGATGGAAGAGTGAAGATAATCTCTAGTATTTTACAAATACTAGGTTTGGATAACAAATTGATTTATATCTAAGATTATTGGATGTTGTGTTCTTGATATTTTTTCTATATTTAATGAAAAAGGGTGTCAATTGGCTAGAGGAAATTTTATTTGGATAAAAGTTTGAGGCACAATATGCTATATGCATCAACATTTTGTAGCACTATCTTCTGAAACCTATCATGGTTTAAAACTTGCTCAGGATAAGGGGATTAGAAAAATATAGTTGGAGGGAGATTCTCTGAATGTTGTTAATTGTCTTAATAAGGTCAATCCTCCTTCTTGGTTGATTGAGAATATAATTGAGGATTCTATCTCTATATTAAATTCCTTTGATGATTTTTATGTCTCTCATGTTTATAGAGAAGCTGATTGCTTAGCCAACTTCCTTGCAAATTTGGGAGTTTCCTCTCCTAGGAATTGGGACTCTAATGGAAATCCCCATCAAAATTCAAACTCTTGTTAAAAAATATCAAAATTCACATGTTTCTCATATTGAATGGAAGGTTAGAACTTAGGGGTGATAACTTATCACCTCATAATTTCATCTTCATTGTGAAAAGACTTATGGAGTGTTGTGTATATCTTGGTAATTATGGAAAAGACTGGGGAAAATTCCTGAGGGTTATGACCATGATGACACTCAGTACTAGGGTTGTTGGTCTTACACTCTTTCTGGGTTTTTTTTTCCTCCTCTCTTTCTGGATTCTTCATTTTCTCTTATCTGATTTCTATCTCAGGAAGGAAGTCATGGTCATCTATGTTCTATTGATAATGGGAGGTGATAGGTGCAGGACTAAGCTTGTTACTTGTGAGGATATGAAAGCTAATGGCTTACTCTAGGGAATCCTTGAGAAGGTAGGGGTTACGCCCTTCATGTTGAAGCTACATTGTTTCAACACTCATATTTCTTTGGAGTTTGTTAATGGGTGGCATAACAAGATGTTGAGAATTTTTGGGGAGATTAATATTACTAAGGATTTTACTGTGGGATTTATCAATCTACCCACTCAAGGTAGGAAGTTTTATAAGCAGAGGTTGACTTCCAAAATGATGATGGTTTCCTTCTTGAAAGAAAATGGAAAAGGGAAGATTAATAAGTTGGAGTGTGGAGGTTATGATTGACTATCTATAAATCCCATTTAGTAGGAGGTGGTGATGGTGATTATGTGGTACTTCACCTTGGATCATAGGTTCTCTTCCATTTATGGTTATCATTTCATACTCAACCATTTTAGACATAATAAGTTGGTGTTGTTTCCTTTTTATTTGCTCTTGTCTCTATAAAATGGTATCTTGGAATCTAGAAAGAACCCCAATAACCCCTATTTGCATGAAGGGTTAATTCTCTTGATTATGGAATATATCAAAGTTGAGTATGTAATTGAAGCTACCAAAGTAAACAAAGCATGTAATCTTAAGGATTTTCCCTTTGATTTTGAAATGGGTGATGACTCTAGTGATTATGAAGAAGAGGATGTTGGGTCGAGTTCTTTTGAGGAGTACTTTGGACCCCTAAAAGAATTTGTTAATATGTTCAAGAAAAGAACCAAGAAAGAGGCTTCCCATTCCTAGTCTGGTGTCTTGCACACTTGAGGTTTCTCCTTTAGTTGGGGACAAGAGTAAAGGCTCAGTGAAGGTGAGGAAAGGGAGTCAGAGTTTGAATAAGGCAGAGTCATCCCTCCCTTCTAGAGTGAAAATGAGGATTTTGGAAAGAGAAGGTGAGAATAGGAAGGTGGGGAAGACCTCTGCTAGTAAGAATACCCCAAATTTAGGCCTAGGTAAGGATAAGGACTTTGTTACCTTGGATGTGCCTTTGGTTGGAAAGGAGCAGGTTCAAGATGAAGTTGTGATGGAGAAAGGAAATTGTGAGAATAGGGAGGCCTCTGAAGTTATCTGAGTGAAGAGATTTGATAAGTTGGTAGATGTAGACATGTCCCCTATTGGTGTGGAATTTTTGGGTAAAGGTAAAGTTAAGTTGGATTCTCCTGGTGTAAGTCCTTTGATGGTCAACTTGAGAAATCTAGTACCTTTTAGGGAGAGCATATGAATTGGGAGTTGATTGATCTAAACAATGTCACTAGAATGGCTAAGGAGGGGACTGGAAAACTCTTTATGCTTTTTAAATGGATTCTTAATGAAGTCAAAAGATTAATATCAAGATGGATTATTTGGCTAACTTCAATGCCAATCTTACCAATAACAATAAATTGGATATGTATGTGGTTAATAGGGTCAAAAACATGATGCTATCCTCAATAAAATGGCAGTTGATGCAAAAAAATTGAGGGAGCACCTTGATTCTAGAATTGTTGCTCTTGAGTAGAAAATGACTAAGATCCATGATGACATGTCCATTCTTGTCAATGTTAGTCATGATTCACTTCAAAATAGTGCAGAGGGGTTGACTATGTTAAATGAAAAAGCTTGAAAATGGATTGGGAAGCCTATAGTGACTCTAATTTTTCTTTGGTTTTGGACAGTTACTTGGATTGTATTTGGACTTTATGATATTGTGATACTTTGATGCTTAGTTATGATGATATTTGATGATAGTGTTATATCTGATGTTTTATGATTATATCATGCTTAGTAGATCAGTTTAACTACTTATGTGAGCTATCATTAATATGAGTATTATGTGTTTATTGGAGGTATATTCTATCATGATTTAATATCAGTTGTTATGTGTTAATGTATTGGTGAAGGGGAACAGGGTCGCATCACTCGCTTGCGAGTGCCCTACGATGCTACGATTTTCCCTCCATGGTGTGATTAACTGTTTGCCTATGCACATGTTTGACCATGTGGTTTGTTGCAGGTTGTAGGTACCAGGCATCGACTCCACCTAGATTTCCATCTTTATGTGTGCCTTAATCCCAATGGAGTTTTTTGTTTCAGAGATAGCATAGGTTCCCCCACATTGAGCCATCATCCTCATCGAGGATGAGTGTCTATGTGTCATACCCTATCAATAAGGTCAGTTTGTGTTGGTTCGTCAATGTTGTTGTTTTTCTTTTCATTTTGCTTGTCATTATGTTATGTCAGTAAGGTGATTGATGAGTTCATTTGTTTGATTATTACATTAAATAAATATTATCATATTTAAAAGGGCTTTGGATTAATTAAATAAAAGCTTATATATAATTCAAGTATTGATTAAATAAATTATTATTAAAGTAATTATTTGATTTTAATAAATTAAAAGTTATGGTTGATTAAGGGAATTTGAAGAATAAATATATTAAATTATGAAAATATGCAAACAAGTGGGAAATGAAGAATTAAATTAATAAATTAATATTTAATTATTCGATTCATTTGTGTGTAAATCATAAGAAATAATTTAAAAACTATAAAAAATAATTACAAGTTGAAGAAGTTGTGAATACTGGGGAAGATAAAAGATAATAAATTTATTTATTTATTGTAGTGGAAGGCAGTTACAAATGCGGTAATAAATAAAGTAGTTGGAGTTAACTGAGAGAGGGAATTTTGGATTATTTTCTGAAAATGAAACTTGAAAACTTTGTAGTGAATATTTTCCCTCTTCTTGGAGTTTGTTTCTGGTTCTTGAAAGTTGATTTTTGATCTTGGAGGCTTTTGGAGTTGGGGATTTTAGTGTTGGTGGAGATTTTGGAAGTGTGCTAAGCTGTAGGCTAGAAGTGGAGAGTTATGCAACAAAACTTCCTCGAGCAAGCAGGAGAATCCAGGTTCCACCATTTTTTCAATCTATATGTTGTTTAGGAAATGAATTTCAAATGTTGTGTTGTTGAAGTTAAACATTTACTTGATAATTTCTGAGTGTGTCAATTTAATGAAAGTAATATTTGAGGAATGTCAAACTATCCTCGAATGAACTTCTCTAGCATAGTTCTCTATTTAAATGATTGCATATGGGGTGATTTTGTTTGAGCTGAAAATTTGGATTTTGTATTCCACTGGAAACGTTGCCAAAGCCATTTAACATACTTTTACAAATAATTTTGGGCATTGAATTCTTTCACACGTATTTTGATTGTTTGTGCTTCTTTATGCTAGCTGAGATGATTTCTCTTCATATCTTGCATTTTGTGCCCTGTATCTTAAGATAAATTGTATTTTATTGTTATGAACTTGTCTCTAAACTTTGTGTTTCCTCCTTCTAATTCTTGGTTGTTGTTAAATGTGACTCATATTACCTTGAGTCTGGGAATAATTCACTACCAATGTAAAATCATGGTTTCCCTTTAAATTATCCATCTATGCTTATCTTTTTTTATCTTGCATGTCTGTCATTCAACTACGACCTTTATTAGAGGGTCTCTCATTCATATTGGTTTTTCTTTAAATTCAAGTTTCCAGAATTTGATATCTTGTATGGACTATATTCTACTTAGAAGTCTTGCTTTGGTCTGGATAGTGCCATGCATTATCATGTAATCCTTATGTTCTTTGGATTCTAGACGCCACTTCTTGCTACCTTCTGTTTGGCCAACTCACACCAATTAACTAGAGATTCGTTATTTGTTTTTTTATGATAATTACACTGTGCACTTGGATTTTGGGGTTTACCATATCACATGCCTTATCTTTGACATAGCGTTGTATGTATCTATGAATGCATGTATCCTTAATCTACACCCTGTTCAAAAATTTGAATTCATTTATTTTTCCTCTTGTGCATAAGTTTATTGTTGTGGAGTTTCTAAATGTTTAGGGGTTGCTGCCATGCATTATGATTATCATACTTTGTGCACATAATTTTGATATTAACAGTCTCTATAAAATTTGAATGAGATAAAACGTATATGCATATCAATTATAAATACATATATAAGTTTACTTTATGACATATGTATATTAGTTCTGTAATCTATATTTCAAAATAAAGTTTTACATGAATATATATATATATATATAAGTATAAATATTTGTATAGGGTATATATATATATATATGTATGTGTAATTGAATACATTGAAGAAATATTGTTGTCTCTACTATAATGTAATTATGGCTAGAAAATTTATGAAGCAGAAAAATATTTCTTGTGGAAAGAATGATATAATTATAATAGAATAAACAATAATTAGTGTATCTTGAAAGAGCGTACCTTGCTTTAGATGATTAATTAAATAACATGAAATGAATATCTCATTCACCCATTCTAAAATCTATTGTTCTTTTATTGTTTGAATTCTTTTTTGAGGAAAGTGAATGGGTGTTATTTGGAAATGAATTGTGGGTTTTGTTCAATGTTTATGACATCTTGGGAAGTGAAATTTCGGAGTCTTCTAGAGGCTAGGGAGTATTGTCTTTCTATTGGAATCCTTTTCATTCTATAAAATGATTATTTTGTATTAAATGAGTATATGATGGTCATCAACCTTGCACAATGTATCCACCTATGTGGTTGAACATTTGGAACTTGTGAATGGGAAGGGTTATGCCTCACCATGCTATATTGTTAATGAATTCTTGTGATTGTGCAGGTGACTTTGCTCTTGATTTTATTGGGTTCTCTCTCCTTGTTCGTGACTGAGGTGACTTCTCCTAGATGAAAGACTTCTACATTTGTACTAGTTCATGTGGATTGTTACTCATGTACTTGTATTGAACCATAATTTTGATGTATCATGTATCATACTTTGATGTACTCTCCTCACATGTATACGAGGAGACATTGTTGTTCAGATGTATCAATGTAATGATGTAAACTGATGTTGAATTCTCTTATATAATGTACAATGTAAAAGATGTTATTGTATATGTAATTAAATGGATTGATTCAAATGATCTCAATTGAATACATGTTATGGTTGTATCATATTGATTACTTGATTAAATGAGATGATTAGATGTAATTCCATATTGACGTTAGAATTTATTTAATGTAATGAATTATAGTCTCTTGCTATTTTATTTTATGGGAATCTAGTACCATAGTCATGGACCTTAGAGGATATAGGTTAGATTTGTGTCAATGTTTCAATTGCAATAGTGTGCTTAATGCACTTTTTTTAAAAAATGTTTCATTTTAGGTGTTAGTGTGTGTTATCCTCTAGGGTTTCATGGTGGGGCATTACACATGGTATTAGAGCCCAAGTTCAAACACTGGGTGCTCTGTCTATATACAAGAGCCCATTAAGTTGTATTAGTTTTATAGATTTTGAAGTTTACGTTTTCCCTTGTTGATCTCATCTAACACCCTAAACTTGTCCTTGGTGGTGTCTATGTACGATAATTCCTAGAGGTTAGGGTCGATGTTGAGGGTGTGGTTGAGGTTGTGGTAGTGGCTGTGGGGCCAATCACCAGGACTCCCCTCCCTAGAGTCCCCAAGAGTCTGATCGTGAGGAATAACAAGGTTTCCAGAAAAATCAAGGAGTTGGAGGACATAATCCAAATCAGCTAGGGTTGGAGGGCACACAATTGTGTTGCTTAATTGAGGAGGTTCTTGTCCATCTTGGTCCAAGACAAGAGGGTGAACATTTGGTGACTAGAGAGAGGGAGAGGTCTCTTAGGAGGAGAGAGATTGTAGTTGAGTAGGATGCCATATTACCTGGCCATTTGAGGGACCTTTTTCAAGCATGTCCTCCCACATTTGATGGGGCTAGCAATGGTTTATAGGAAGAGACTTGGTTAATTGATATGAACAAGTTTTTTTCTATGCATCCATATGGTAGCAACACCAAGGCTAGATGCACTATTATGCATCTCTGAGTTTATGCTTCCACGTGGTGGCATTTGGAGGAGCAAACACTCCATTTAGACATAGATTCAGTATCATGGGAGATGTTCTTAGAGAGATTCAAAGCACGGTTCTTGTCTGATCATTGGAAATAGTGTCATGAAAATGAGTTCCATGAGCTAAGACAGATGGTGATGTTAGTTGAGTAGTATGAGCAGAGATTCTATGAGCTTAAGTAGTATGTTGGCATAGGTGATGATGAGAGTATGTTAGTACTATTGGCCTCCTATAATGATTTAATAACTAAGCCATTACAACCATGATTCAGAGATTGGACATCTAACCTGAATAGCTATTTCAATCATCATGAAGGTGCATTTAACTTGTCAACCCAAGGATGTGAACTTGAAATGGGTTAGCATAGTATGTGCACTAGGAACTCAAAGTAGCCATTTCATTCTACAACTAAGGAACACACAATGCTAAAAGTAAATTTCTTATAAGGGAATACCATAAATACCAATCATCAAACAACAACTACATAAAACTAAAATGCATAACATGAATGAAAATCTGAGCAACAAACAGGGAACTACTCTGTTTGTTTTGGCTGCAAGAACAGTCACAAAATGGAATTCTAGTGGCTGCAGGAACAGTTGATGCCATATTTCTAACTAATTACTAAATAGCAAGTAATACTAAACTAATGCTAAACTAAGAAGATGGATTACTCACCAAGTGGGCCCCCTTGGATAAGTATCCTCTAAAACTAATGAGAACTCAGATGCTTGAACTTAGAAATTTATTTTATTCACTATAAATCATGAGTACAAAAGAGTAGTGTATCTGTATTACTGAAAACTTGAGAGTGCAAGTACAATATTAAATTGTGCAACCTCCTAAGGAAGGAGCATCAAATTTTTATTTATACTACCAGCTAAACAAGACAGTCAACTCCACGACTGGGAGGAAGCCATTTAGGGAAAATAGAGAAAATGGAGTGATGGCGGTTATGCATGCATGGAATCTGGTCAGACATGTAGGTCTAGACGTAGATTTAGCATAACAATAATTCCCATGCATGCTCAATCATTAAATCCTACTACAAGGAGGTTACATTCGATTGCATGAAGAATCTTTTGTCATCAACCTCCTTTGACTTTGAGTGATTCCTTTGCTGGTTGTTATGGTGCATGCCCAACTGGTGGTGTCTTCCTCAACTTAGCATATTAAATCTGCATGACAATGTCAGTACACACAATAACTTCACATTTATAACCACCTTAAGGAGAAATCATTAACCACATGCAAAATCAATATAGATAATCCACATAATATGCCAATGTCATTAAAACTTGCAAAGATAGGATTTAAGTCCAATGCCTATGGTTTGAGGGAAAAATTATGAAAATATCAACATTTAGCATCAAAGTCTATGGGAAATGTCAACAAATAAACTATAGATTCTACCCAAAATTGGACCAAAAACTAGGCTCATCACTCCCCAACCTAACATTTTTCTAGTCCTCCAACAAGGGAAGGGTTGTTCTTCTACTTGGTCAAGGCTCTAAAATTTGCAACTAATAGTTGTACAACATCAGTGGCTATTGTCCATGAATCAGGATCCCAATAGAATCCTCCCAATCTATCAAATCTGTTCCATCTTCATTTTTTTGCAGCAATATCATACTGGTAGAATCTAAAGTTTGGCAATGGCCACATGAGCATGGGCGGTTGGAAAGTCAAGGGAAGCCACAATCGCCCCTATGTTCTCCCAATCTGAATATACATATCAATCCTTTTTGTTGGAAATATGTGCCTCAAAATATATAGGCTGAAACCTCCATTAGAGCTAAGTCAGTGTGACATCTTCATTGTCTGGCCGACTAGTAGCTTGATTCATTCTGTTTTGAACAGGTCACTGTGACCTTGCAAATGTCTTGCCAAAAGGTTACACTGTGGAGTCTATCATTGTGACATAGTGTATTCGTTATGACCTCATAGCGCTCAGGAGATCTCTAGCCGACAAGCCATTCAATCGTATTTTGAGGAGACTCTTGGCAACCATGGTCTTTGGGATAGCTAAGGGTTCTCGCTAAGAAGTCCCAGCAAACAGAGAAAGTCACGCCAACAGGGACACATCCAAACGTTCTTCGGTGTAACTCAAAGCGATTGGACAAACTTCTTAACAATGGTGAATGTCTTGCCAATAGCCGATGGCTATCGGGGTAACTCTTGGTCCCAGGAAGACTTCTTAGCGAATGTTGGAAGTCTCACCTATAGGAACATCTTGTGGGATCTTTGGTATAACTCTTGGCGATAGGTGAAGCTTTCGGGGTAATTCATAGAGCTCGGTGAGAAGTCTTAGCGAGAGCTACATGTCTTGCCGACATTGGTTTATGTTGGAGTCTTCGGGGTAACATATGGAAATCGATATGTTCTCTCAGCGAAGGGCAATGTCTTGGCGATGGGTGAACACTTTGGGGTAACCTTTATGTCTCAGAGAAACCTCTTGGCAATATCGGTATGTCTTGCTGACTATCTTTTGGAGCTGGATATGACTTGTGTCTTCGGTATACCTTTGGTGACTCGCTATGATCTCCCGGAAAATGTGATAGGTCTGGGCGATTGCTTAGTGACTCGGTGTAACTCATGGAGCTTGATAGAATGTCTTAGTGATAACATAGTCTCTTGGCGACATTGATATGAAGTCTATGTAGCATCAGCGAGACACTATTAGTGTCTCACCAAGATGCCAGTATATTGTGAATTTTGTTGATTGAGTAAGACTATCTTATGTGGCATCTCATGGATGAATAGGAGGAGCTGAATAGGAACAGTTGGAAGATAGTCAGTTGTGACAGTTCTGTGAGGAATTTCTACACACAGAGTTTAACATGGATATACTCTGTGATTATAGTTTGTAATCGGTTGGTTGAATCGATAGGTTGTTGAGTGATTGTATCAGTGGATGAATTCTGTGGACTATAACATGAAGATTCTTGTACAAGAATGTTAATGGTGAATGTTGCTGTATAATGACACCAGAAAGATAAGTCTAGAATTTGTATGTAATTTCATTACTATAATACAAAGTGATTTCTCTTGGTGTGGTGGTTACGTATATCTGGTGTTCATGTGTGATTGTCAAATACTTTGTTTCTATTGTCTGTTTCTTAGTGCATCTTAATTGGACTATAATTGTAAATTTTAAAGTGTATCTACATTCTTTCCTAAGGTATTGACGTTAGGAGAATTGTTTTTTGCATCTGATTTTCCTTACAAGTGGTATCAGAGCCTAGCTAGTTGTGTTATCCTTGTGGGTACGTTGGGTTTTTTGTGTCAATTCTATTCAGTGGGAGTCTTGTAGAGTTTGTCAATTCCTAATTATAGATTAAGATGGCTAGTACATCTAGAAAGTTTGAAATAGAGAAATTCAATGGTAGTAACTTTGAGTTGTGGAAAATCAAGATGGAGGATCTTCTTGTTGACCATGATCTTTGGATTGATGTGGCTAGAGTGAAACCTATAGGCATGAAGCAAGAAGATTGGGACCTTGCAGATAAGAAGTCTAAGGGGCTGATAAGGCTCTGTTTGGCAGACTCGGTGCTTTTGAATGTGCATGAGGATATGACTGCATCTTCCTTGTGGAAGAGACTAGCGTCTATTTATCAGGGGAAGTCCTTGGTGAATAAACTATTCCCGAGGAAGAAACTATACTCTTTTAGAATGCAAGAATGAGGGTCTGTAGCTGATCATTTGAATGCATTTAATATGCTACTTGCTCAATTGACATCTATTGGTGTGAAGATTGAAGAAGAGGATTGTTGTATGCTTCTATTATGTTCATTGTCAGACTCATGGGATCATCTGGTGATGGCGATTGCGAGTACAACATCCAGTTTCAAGATGGAAGATGTTGTTGCATCTTTGCTATCAGAAGAGATGAAAAGGAAATCTTCTAAGATGGCGAAGGAAGCTCTTGTTGTTAGAGGAAGACCGAAAGAGAAGGGCAAGAAGAAGGACAAGAAATCAAAATTGAAATCAGAGGGGAGATCAAAGTCTCCTAGCAAGAAGTCCAAGGTGAAGTGCTAGAACTGTGGGCAACCTGGTCATGTCCGAAAGGATTGTAAAGAGGAGAAAAAGAAGAAGAAGGGTTCTTCCGATAATGGTTCTTCTCATAGTGATGGTGACGCCTTCATTGCAGCCTTGGCTACACAGGCATTAGATGATGTCTGGCTAATTGATTTTGGAGCATCGTTCCACATGACATCTCACAGAGAATGGTTCACAAAGTATGAAGAATACGATGGTGGAAAGGTGTACCTAGCAAGTGACTCAACTTTGGAGATTGTTGGTTGTGGAAGAGTCTAGATACAATTCCTTGATGGCAGAGAATAAATAATGTTATGCACATACCAGGTATGGCTCGAAATCTATTGTCTGTAAGTATGCTAAATGATATTGGTGTACAAGTTGCGTTCTCTAGAAATGGCTACAAGATTACTAGAGGTTCAATGGTGTTGGCTAGAGGTGCTCGAATTGGTACCCTGTACAAGCTGGATGCACAGGCTATTTAATATAACAGTGTCTCTAGAAAGTCACTGAACACTGCTCGTGGAGGTAAAGAGGGAAATATCCCTAAATTTGTAAACTCTATGGAAGTAAAACTTCCTGTAGAGAAGACTACGCTTTGGCATCATAGGTTAGGCCACATAGGAGAAAAAGGTTTAAAAACCTTGAAGAATAAAAACCTGGTTGAGGGGCTCGAAGATTGTAATCTTGAATTTGAATTCTGTGAATACTGTATATATGGAAAGCAACACCGTGTTTCATTTTATTCTAGTCCTCATAAATCTTCTGGTTTGTTAGACTATATTCATTCGGATGTGTTTGGTCCAGTAGATGTTCCATCTTTGTCTAAATCAAGATACTACGTGTCGTTCATTGATGATTATTCAAGAAGAGCATTTTTTTATTTTTTGAAAAGTAAATCAGAAGTGTTTAGTCGATTTAAGGAATTTAAGAACCTTGTTGAAAATCAGATTGGTAGAAAAATAAAATTCTTAAGGACTAATAATGGCAGTGAATTCTGTTTTGATGAATTTGAAAGATACTGTAAAGACCATGGAATCAAAAGACATAAGACTACACCTTATAATCCATAGCAGAATGGAGTTGCTAAAAGGTTCAATAGGATAGTGATGGAGAGAGCATGAAGTATGCTCAGTAGCGTTGGCTTGGAGGAGAAATTATGGGCTGAGGCTGTATCTACTGCATGTTATTTAATTAATTGGTCTCCAAATTTTGTTCTTGTTGAAAAAACACCTTTGAAAGCATGGCTTGGTAATAAGCCCTCACTTAGACATGTTCGTGTTTTTGGCTATGAGGCATATGCTCATGTGTCGGATGTGAAAAGATATAAATTGGAGAACAAGGCTATAAAATGTATTTTCATTGGCTATAGTGCTGTCATAAAAGGATACAAGCTTTGGAATCCTGATACAGAGAAGCTTGTATACAATAGAAGTGTAATCTTTCTTGAGCTGAAACCTTCCACTTTAGATCTACAGTCAGAGACAAAGTCATATAACAATAAGGATGTAGCAATAATTCCTCCTACACCTGAGAAAGAGGAATTGGAAATTCAAAATGTACCTAAAACTGAGGAGAGCTCGAGTAGTTCTAAAAGTTATGAAGAAGAAGAACCTCAGCCTCAGCAAGTGAGGAGGTCAACCCAAGAAAGAAAACAACTAGATAGGTATGGGTTCTCATTGATTGATTCTACTTGTGCCTATGCTTTGATTTCTAGTACTGATGAGCCTAGGACTGTGAAAGAGGCATTTAAAATGTCTGATTCAAATTCTTGGTTGGAAACCATGGAAGAAGAGATGGCATCTTTAGATAAGAATGAAACCTGGAGTTTATGCCCTTTCCTAAAGGCATAAAGGCTGTTGGCTACAAATGGGTATTTCAGAAAAAGATTGGTCTGGATGACAGTGTAGAAAACTACAAGGCAAGACTAGTTGCAAAGGGTTATTCCCAGGTAGAGGGAATCGATTATGGGGAAATATTTTCTCCTGTAGCAAAGCTAATGTCCATTAGATTTCTTTTGTCACTTGCAGCAACATATGACTTAGAGGTTGAATAGATGGATGTGAAGACAACATTTCTTCATGGTGATCTTGAAGAAGAAATCTATATGTCCTAGCCTGAGCACTTTGTTGAGAAAGGTAAAGAAAAACTGGTATGCAAATTAAAGAAGTCTCTCTATGGGTTAAAGCAGTCACCTAGAATGTGGTACTAGAAATTTGATACATTTGTATTATCTTTGGGATTTGTGAGATCAAAATCTGATCACTATGTATATTATAAAGTTGAAAGTGATCAAGTACTTGTTATTGCTCTTTATGTTGCTGATATGATGTTCATAGGAAATGGCAAGCTAATGATTTATGATCTTAAGTCTTAGTTGTTTGCTAAGTTCGAAATGAAGGATCTTGGTGCAACAAGGTATATTCTAGGGATGGAGATAACTAGGGATAGGAAGAATAGAAAACTATGGCTCAGTCAGAGTAAGTATATTAGAACTATTCTTGAGAGATTTTGTATGAATGATTGCAAACAACTAGTGGTTCCAGTCATGCATGGAACAAAGCTATCTGTTGAGGACTGTCCAAAATATCTTACTGAGATGGAGGACATGACCAGCGTACCTTATGCTAGTGCAGTAGGCAGTCTTATGTATGCAATGGTATGTACAAGGCCAGACATTTCCCAAGCAGTAGGAGTACTTAGTCGATTTATGGATAATCTAGGAAGAATGCATTGGGATGCTGTGAAGAGAGTGTTTAGATATTTGAAGGGTACTTCAGATTTCACTTTGTGTTACCATGGGAATTCGGTTGAACCACAGAGGACTCTCATCATTCGTGGTTATGTAGATTCTGATTGGGCAGGGGACATTGACAGTAGGAGATCCACCAGTGGATACATCTTCATGTTAAATGGTGGTGCAGTGAGTTGGATGAGCAAGCGGCAGGCTGTAGTCACTTTGTCCACTACAGAGGCCGAATACATGGCAGCTACTCATGCTTGTAAAGAAGATGTATGGTTGAAACATTTGTGTTCTAACATTGGTTTTGATGCAGGGGAAATAACTATTTTCTGTGACAGTCAGAGTGCAATTTGTCTAGCAAAGAACCCTACTTTCCATGCCAGGACGAAACATATTGATGTACAGTACCACTTTGTATGAGATATGGTTGAGGATGGAAAGGTGAGTTTGGAAAAGGTTGATACTCTGGAGAATGTTGTAGATTCATTGACGAAGCTAGTGAGCACAAACAAGTTCAGGTGGTGTGCTAGTTCAATGGACCTCAGTGCCCATGATTTTTAGTAAGTTATGATGTGCTCTGGAGGTGCCTGTATGATCTTCGTCAAGTGGGAGATTGTTGGAAATATGTGCCTCAAACTATATAGGCTAAAACCTCCATTAGAGCTAAGTTAGTGTGACATCTTCATTGTCTGGCTGACTAGCAGCTTGATTCATTCTATTTTGAATAGGTTGTTGTGACCTTGCAAATGTCTTGCCGAAAGGTTGCACTGTGGAGTCTATCACTGTGACATAGTGTATTTGTTATGACCTCATAGCGCTCAGGAGATCTCTGGCCAATAGGCCATTCAATCATATTTTGAGGAGACTCTTGGTGACCATGGGCTTCAGGATAGCTAAGGGTTCTCGCTAAGAAGTCCTAGCAAATGGAGAAAGTCACGTCGACGAGGACACATCCAAACGTTCTTCGGTGTAACTCAAAGCAATTGGAGAAACCTCTTAGTGATGGTGAATGTCTTGCCAATAGCTAATGGCTATCAAGGTAACTCTTGGTCCTAGGAAGACTTCTTAGTGAATGTTGGAAGTCTCACTGATAGGAACATCTTGTGGGATCTTCGGTATAACTCTTGGCAACAGGTGAAGCTTTCGGGGTAAGTCATAGAGCTCGGTGAGAAGTCTTAGCGAGAGCTACATGTCTCGCCGACATTGGTTTATGTTGGAGTCTTCAGGGTAACATATGGAGATCAGTATGTTCTCTCAGCGAAGGACAATGTCTTGGTGACGGGTGAACACTTCAGGGTAACCTTTATGTCTCAGAGAAACCTCTTGGCGATATTGGTATGTCTTGCCGACTATCTTTTGGAGCTCGATATGATTTGTGTCTTCAGTATACCTTTGGTGACTCGCTATGATCTCATGGTGAATGTGATAGGCCTGGGTGATTGCTTAGTGACTCGGTGTAACTCATGGAGCTCGATAGAACATCTTAGCAATAATAGAGTCTCTTGGCGACATCGATATGAAGTCTATGTGGCATCAGCGAGACACTGTTAGTGTCTCACTGATATGCCAGTATATTGCAAATTTTGTTGACCGAGTAAAACTATCTTATGTGGCATCTCATGGATGAATAGGAGGAGCCGAATGAGAATAGTTGGAAGACAGTCAGTTGCGATGGTTCTGTGAGGAATTTCTACACAGAGTTTGACATGGATATACTCTGTGATTACAATTTGTAATCGGTTGGTTGAATCGACAGGTTGTTGAGTGATTGTATCAGTGGATGAATTATCTGGACTGTAACGTGAAGATTCATGTACAAGAATGTTAATGGTGAATGCTACTGTATAATGACACTAGAAAGATAAGTCTAGAATTTGTATGTAATTTCATTACTGTAATACAAAGTGATTTCTCTTGGTGTGGTGGGTTTTTCTTCTGTAAGGGTTTTCCCACGTATATCTGGTGTTCATGTGTGATTGTCAAATACTATGTTTCTGTTGTTTGTTTATTAGTGCATCTTAATTGGACTGTAATTGTAAATTTTAAAGTGTATCTACATTCTTTCCTAAGGTATTGACGTTAGGAGAATTGTTTTCTGCATCTGATTTTCCTTACACTTTTTAGTGTTGCAACATAATTGTGGATGGAATGAGGCTCAACCTGTTTCAGCTCATTAGTTAGGCTATTCCATCTTTTTGATAGACATCTTCTCATAGTTTCCTCCTTTGTTGTTGTCTTTACCTCATACTCACTATAAACTACCTCAATCCAAGGAATAATCCTCTTGCCATAACTAGGTCTGAGAAGCATTATGTGTCATTCTTTATAAATATCCCTCAGGTTGCTTGATTCAACTCTAACAGGCAGAGGGATGTTAGACTCTAATTGTTTATAAGCCCCATGTTGTTGTCCCACACTAATCTCATTTTGTAACCAAGACATTAATGCCCTTAATTGGAAATCCCCAACATACAACAACAGATGCCAATCATGGTCTTGAGTTACAACATAATTATGCAAATAAAACTCACACAACAAATTTTTCATTTTAGGTGAGGTAATCCTATAAGCATTGAAAAATTCCATAGGTGTGTCAATAGAAGGATTCAACCCTGAGGTGATCCTTGGCAGCTTAAAAGAGATATATTTCTCCTTCAAGAGTAGAGCATAGACCCTTGGACGGGTCCTACATTCCAAAATTTGTGGTTCCAAGGTTGCCATATCATCCACCCTCTGCTTCAGGGTGGCAATTTTTGCATCCTTATCTTCAATCTCCTCATCCCTCTTTTGAATTTCCTTCTTCAATTTCTATTTTTCCTTTTTCCATTCTTCCTCCCTCCTTTGTATTTCTTTCCATAAATTCAAAATTGTTGCATGTACTGTAAAATCCAGAGGATTATGAATTCCTACCAATTCTTTTGTCGATGGCGGCTCCTCATATGGCACTATCTACATGGACTTAGGTTGTCTAGTTATTTTTGGCTACAGGGGTACTTTTTCTTCCTCCACTTCTTGCTGCAGGGGCCCTCATTCTTGTTTTTGTTGTGGCTACAGGAACTCCTGCTCTAGTTTTGGTTGTTACTGCAGGACTTCTTGTTGTAGGACTTCCTGCTCATGTTGTAGGAAATCCTGATTTTCCTCAAACTCTTCTACAATGTTATCAAGATAGGCTAGTGTTATATTTGTTTCTCTCCCAAATATGTCTTATTCTTCGACATTCCCCTACCCCATTGGAGCTTCAAGGTCCTCATGTGATGTCTCACCAGGCTTAGAGCTTTCCTATGGAGGTGTACCAATCGCAGGCCCAACTGGTCTTGATTTCCTAGGAGGTCTCTCATGCTTTCCTTTGGTTGTAGGATGAACAACGCCAAATTTCCTCTTCTTAGAACTTGGAACCTTTTTTTCTATAGGTTGTGCTTTAGCCTTCCCTTTTCTCATTTCTGCTTCTCTCTTTTGTGCCCTAGTTTTCATCAAGGTTTCAAGTGGAATGTTATCATCAGAATCTAATGAAGAGATTTTTTTTCCTGAGTGCTCTGCTCTAGAAGAACTAATTTCTATGGTTTCTTTTGTTGTGGGAGGATTCACACTAGAGCCTGTGCCAAAGGTTGAAGCACCAAGAGTGGCTTCAGTTGTACTTAATCTCCTGCTAAACTTACAAGGTTGAGGTAAAGCCCTAGGTTGCAAGTGCTCAAGTCTAATTTGATCAACAATTATAAATTCTTCCCAAGTCATTGCAAATACATCATGCAAAGACTTTTCAACTAGCAATTTAATCAGACAATGGTGGGAAACAAAATTATCCCTACCTTTTTGAGTCTCGGCCACCATGATTGAGAGGAGATTGTATAGCACATTAGGCACATTCATCCCTCTTTTGTGCCTCATGTGATTCAAAAGCTTCAAGTGCACAAAATTCAAATTCAAATGGAGACCCTTAAAAGTGATGTATTTGATAGCATAAATGGCTATCTGCTTCCATGGCTCAGGCATAGACATTCTCTTTGCACCCTATTTATCTATGCTCAATGGGGGTCGTTCGGCCTTGTAAATTTGGCCCTAGCTGATCTGGCATCTCTAAAGGCAGGGTAATTTTCACCATTAGCCAATAACCCTATGACCTCTACAATTCTTTCATCAATTGCCACAACTTCCAACCCTTTTCCTATGGCTTTTCCTTCAAAAAATGTCTGGGTGAATTCAAGGGAAATACTTTCATCAAAGCCATCCAACTTTAGGAAGTAATCTAACCATCCACAATTTCTAAATTCGGTCAGGCATTGTGCATCCTGCAATAAAACATCATGCTCCATGGGTTCATTTCAAATTAACCCACCTTCCATTGTCTGCAATCAAAAAAATTATCTACATTTTCTTTCCTACAATTCCTATCTGAAAATCAAGTTCACTTTCCTACAATACCTGCTAAATTTCTAGTGCCAATATCGACTGAATTTCCTTTCTTTTTTTCACCTTTTTGCTTGCAACTCAAGATTATGACAAGGTCAATAATGGCAAGAAAAGGAGTGATAAAGGAGAATTATGATGGGAAGAAATGGCAACTGCAGTTAATGTCATTTCACACATGCAAGTCATCCTCTCACTTAGATTTCAAATCAGCTCATTTTAAATTTTCTGATGTAGCCTAGCATAAATTGACACATGGGCAATATATTTGCATCTTTTTCTTTCCCCCCAACCTAAATTTGGACATGTGTCCACACATGCGAGATGGGAGTGGTAATTTGATAAGGAATAATGATAGGTTATGTGAATGTCTATACTAATGTATAGTGATTAAATGCACTTAAAAGATGATTAAAAGATAGAAATTAATGTGCACATACCTGAATGTGTGGAGGATTTATGGAAAATATTGTGGAGAAAGTACCACTCACCTTTTTAGAGAATAAATTGAGCAATTAATGAAGATGAAGTGAAATGAGGTGAGGTGGAATGAAGTGATGGAAGAGAGAGAAAGGTGGTGATGGATGGGTGGATGGGTGGATGGAAAAAGAAATGGACTTCCATGTAAGTGAAAGTATTTATTATTAGAAGTATGTACCTTAATTAGACAGGAAGGACACTAGGTCCACTTCCTTCGGCTGCAGGAAGCTCGGGTGCTACATATTGGGTGAATTGTTGCAGGAACTCTTCTTTGGAAGCTAGCTTGTGAGATAATCTAAGGTGATGACCATTGAAAAATAACTTGAACCTGATAGGGTCAATGGTAGTAAGCTGAACAACTCCATTAGGAAAGACCTCAATGGCTTCATCTGGTCCTAGCCACCTTGTCTACAATTTTCCTACATTGTCCTAATATCTTGAGTCATAGAGTAGGGCTCAATCTTCTGGTTGGAATTTCTTGTCCTTGATAAATTTGTCATGCCACTTGATTCTATGATTCTGCACTACTTCTATATGTTGTAGGGCTGCTCTCCTTATCTCATCCAAAGCATTTAGCTGCATGATTCTTTCTCTTCGTGCCTTAGAAATATCCATCCCCAAATCTACTGCAGTCCGCAGAGTTTTATATTCAAATTCAATGGGCATCATAGCTGTCTTTCCATACAACAACTCAAATGGAGTGAAGCATGTAGTTGCTTTACAGGTTTTCCTATCAGCCCAAACAACTTTTGGTATTTTTTTTTCCCAATCCTTTCTATGAATAGCTATTGTTTTGGTCAAAATGGCTTCAATTTCTCTGTTAGTCACCTCAACTTGGCCATTAGCCTGGGCCTGATAAGGATTATACTTCATGTGCCTTATGTTGTACTCATTAACTAGTGTTGCAACAAGGGTTGATGTGAATTGAGCCCCTTGATCAGTCACTATTTCTCTTGGGACTCCATATCTTGTGAAAATTTCATCATAAATAAATTCTACAACCTTATTATCTCTTGCATGCTTCATGGCCTTAACTTCTACCCACTTTGTCACATAATCAGTGCATACGAATATATAAGACTTACTATTTGATGGAGGGTCAATGGTTCCCACAAAATACAATCCCCACTTGTCAAAGGGAGTGATTACTACCTGAGGGAAAAGTGGCATCTCATCATATCTAGTTGGTCTTCCCATTCTTTGACATCTATCACATTTTCTAGTATACCTTCCTGCATCCTTGTGGAGTGTTGGTCGATAATACCCTGTGTTCAAAACCTTCATGGTTGTCCTCTTGGTTACAAAGTGTCCTCCACATGGTTTGTTGTGACATGCATGAAAAATTTCATATGTCTCATCTTCTCTCACACATCTCCTCATGACATGGTCTGGTCCAGTATAAAACAAGCATCCAACAATCCAAGAAAAAGGAAAATATTTTTCAATGAGTTCCCTTTTCTCTTTTGGAGAGAAGTGAGAAGGAACTCTACCTATGACCAAATAATTGGCTATATCAGCATACCAGGGTGTTTGTATACTAAGGGAGAATAGATGCTCATCAGGAAAAGAGTCATCTATGGGTTGATTGTCTTCTGATGTAGTTAGCCTTGAAAGAAAATCTGCAACAACATTGGCCTTCCCTGGCTTATCCACAATGGTTATATCAAACTCCTGCATCAATAATAACCATCTTTCCAATCTACCTATGATAAAAGGTTTATTCATGAGATATCGAATGGTTGCATGATCAGTGTGCACAAAGATTTGGTAGCCGGTTATATAATGTCTAAATTTTTTCAGTGCATAGATTACTGCCAACATTTCTTTCTCTGTCACTGTATAACTGAATTTAGCTCCTTGTAATTTTTTTCTAACAAAGTAAATGGAATTCTAAACAACTCCATCTTTATGTCCTAAGACTACTCCTATGGCATAATTTGATGCATTAGTATGGATGTGGAAAGGAATCTCCCAATTAGGCCCTTTGAGTATAGGAGCATGAGTCAAATCTACCTTCAAGTTAGAAAATGTCTTGTCACAGGATTTAGTCCACTAAAATTCAACATCTTTAGTGAGAAGAGTGTACAATGGTACTACTACCTTGCTAAAATTGTTGATGAAATTCCTATAATATCCTACATGACCCAAGAAACTCCTAACATCCTTTTACTTTGCAGGTGTGGGTAGATTTGTGATTACCTCAATCTTTGCAGGATCTACTTGAATTCTCTTGTGGGAAATGTAGTAACCAAGAAATACACCTTCTTGCATCATCATGAAGCACTTTTCACTATTTAAGGACAATTTTTGGTCTTCACATCTCTGTAGGACTCTCCTGAGATTTTCCAACGCTTGATTAAAATCAACACCATAAGTGGTAAAGTCATCCATATAAATTTACATGCAATCATCCCTCTGAAAAGTTGCAGGTGCATTGCATAAGCCAAATGGGAGCACCGAATAAGCATAGGTCCCACATGGATAGGTAAATATGGTCTTCTCCTAGTCCTCTAGTGCAATTTGGATCTAGTTGTAGCCATTGAATCCATCTAGAAAAGAAAAGTATTGCTTTCCTACAAGTGTGTCCAAAACTTGGTCAATAAAGGGTAAAGGAAAGTGGTTCTTCTTGGTGGCAGTATTAAGTTCCCTATAATCAACACAAACTCACCATTTCCCTCCTTTCTTGGGCACAATCACTAATGGAAACACCCACTAACTATCTAAAATGGGGTAGATAAATCCCACATCTAGTAATTTATGTAGTTCTCCTTTCACAAATTCTCTTAGTGTAGGGTTAATTCTTGTTTGTGGCTGTCTTACTGGGATGCAATCATCTCTAATGTAAATTCAATGTGTACAAAGCTTAGGTTCCAATCCCTTCATATCATGATAATCTCACACAAATGCATGTTGATGGGTTCTTAATAGGCTTGCTAATAACAATTGTTGTTCTTCATTTAATTTACTATTAACATTTAGATATTTTCCTTCCAACACCTAGACTTGTGTAGTTAACTCTATCATGGTTGCTTCATTAACACATGGTACCTTTAGTTCATATGGTAGCAATGTATGGGACATACCTATTACTGCAGGAAGTCTATCTATAAGAACAATGGCTGTAGGAGGTTTGTCTGCAAGAATAGTGGCTACAAGAAGAGCAAGCACAAGTTTCTTAAATGGAGTAGCAGAATGAGAAGATGATGCTTCCTTCACTTCACAATGGTTCTGAATGATGTTAGCCAATAATTCATCCTAATCTTGGAGCTACATGAAAGAGCTTCTTCCTAGCATCATAAGTTGCACCACAAAATTAACTTCCTCATCCTGTTCACCAACTTGTGGCCATACAGGAATATCTTCATCATGAGATGGCTGAGCAGGTGGATAAAGAACAAAATTTTTAGTGCTCCTCACATCTGAAATGGTCATGTTTCCTGACTAACATCCAATGTATGTGTCTATAGTTGCTAACCAAGGCCTTCCAAGAATAATGGGATACCTTCCTAGTGTAGCTTTAGGAGAAAGAATCATAAAGTTTTTTGGGTACTCCTAGGAATCTAGAGCTACCACAAGATCCTCCACTACACCATCAGGCTTAATAGTAGAGCTATCAGCAAGCTGTAGGATAGTAGGAGTATATCTCATGCTTGCAATGTCTAGTTGTTGTAGGATGTCTTTGGTCATTATATTTATTGTTTCCCCTAAATCAATCAGAGCATTCTTTACTTGGACCTCATTTATAACAAATGCTACCAAAGGACTAACTAGGTCATAATACTTGGGGATAGTCACTTTTCCCAGGATGATGTTAGCTAGTTGTCCCACCACATAAACTATAGTTGGGTCCTTATTTTTCCTACCTGGCTTCTTGAGGCATGCTTCCTTGATAGCTTTGTCATAGATTGGAACATCCTTTATGACCTGAAATAGAGGTATCTGGACACATATATGATTCAGCTGATCCAAGATATCAAAAGTTGGATCCTCCCTTTCTTCCTTCTTCTTGGAAACTTCCAATCTCTGAGGAAATAGTGGCTCTTGTTCAATTTTCTTGACTTGGACTGGTTTAGGATTTTTAGGTACACTTGGCTAAATAGAATCATTCATAGGTTCCTCTTCCACATGAAGTTCAGTGATAATGGGCTTGGAAGGGGTTGGTAGAGTAGTTCCTAAATGCAAGTGGATGTCACTTACACTCACAACATATGTAGGGAATTGATTTGAATTAGCAGAGTATGCAGGTTGTTGTTGTGGTTTGTTATTTGGATTGGGTGTGGGTTGAGCTGGCATCTAAGTAGGTTTAGGTGCATTTGAGCTTGGATTAGCAGGTGGAGGAATTATAGTAGGCTATTGGGGCAGAGAAGGTGGTTGCATGTAACTAGTTGTCTAAGTAGGTCATTGTTGTCCTCCTCTCCATTGATTTGTTTGTTGCCAATTTCTTGGAGGTGGCTTCCAATGCCCTTGAAATTGCTACCAATTCCTCTGAGGTTGCTGCCACTGGGGTGGAGAATTCTGATGACTGGGCCAAGCGTTTGGAGGGTTACTCCAAGGCTATGGTGGATATCCTCCATGAGTAGATGGATATGGGGGCTGCCATTAGTTACCAGATGAATAGGAATTAAAATATGGCCCAACATAGGATAGTGGATCTAGTGGCATACCTTGTCTTGGAGCCCAAGGCTTCCTTTGTGCAACATAGTAGACTTGGTCTTCTTCAATCTGGATTGGCTTGAACTCAGGTGGAATCTACTTACTTTCAAGATTAGCTACCATCTTGCATCTACATTCCTTCTTTTGTCTGTAGTGGGGTAAATACTCTATCAACATTGCATCTACCTCCTCTTGCTTTGTCTTGGCCTGAAGTGTATCTAGCTGAGTAGCTAGATTATTTATAATGTCTTGTTTGAAGTCTGCCAGCAAATGAGTAATCTCCATTCTTGAAACTCCACTGGTAGTTGACTTACCCATGGAAGATTGGTAAGCTCTCCCCTTCTTTGAAGCTTCCCTAGAGTAGTTCTAGCATATTTTCTTGATATCTTCCCAAGGAACTTGAGAGATATCTCCTCCTCCCATGAGGTCCAAGGCATCAGTGCAACTATCATTGATGCCTCTCAAGAAAAGAAACTTTCGTGAGTCTTCATTAAGTGTATGGTGTGGAGATTTTTGTAGGAAAAATAGAAACCTTACAATGTAATCTTCCAGACTCTCATCTTCCTTTTGATGCATTCTGAAAATGTCACCTCCTCTCATGTCATTTCCCCTACAATATTTCTTGTATTTCTCAAGCAATTTTTGTCTTCATGTCTTCCCAAGTTTCCATAGTATCTCTGCTTAGGCTCATGAACCATCTTAATGCAACCTTTTTCAATGTGGTAGGAAATAGCTTAAGCCTATGGGCATCAGTAGTATAATCATAACTCCTACAGAGTATGTCAAACTCAAATAAAAAGGTATCAGGATCTTCTATGACAAGTCCATAAAACTGTGGGAGTGTTGAGGCAGGAATGTTCTTGATGTTGTCAACTTCATTCTAATGGGCAATGGGGAAAGGAAAAGTTGGTTGGTTAGGTATGTTCCTATTTGCATCGCTCATGTCTGCTTGATGTAGTTCCAAAGAAAAGGGGTTCTCAAGCTGATTTTGGTCTTCAATTGAGACTTCAGAGCTAGTCAGATCAGGATATGCATCAGCAAAGGGGTGTGGATCTTCTTCTTCTTCCTCTCAATAGATTCTGATATTCAACTAGCTGGAATGGATTAGGATTGTTAGGAAGGAATCTCCCATAAGCATCCCTTCTCCTTCCTCTATGCATGTGGTATCACTCACTATCAGTCAACTCACACAAAGAATTGGTAAAGAACAAGGGGGGTCATTACTTCCTAAATGAGGATATACTAAGAACAACTTCCAAAAGCATTACAACAAGAAAAACTATTAATGACTCCAAAAGACTCCCTAGTTTGACACCATCCCCGATAACGGTGCCAAAAAAGTTGGCCTCTTACAATGATTTAATAATTAATCCCTTATAGCCATGATTCAGAGATTGGACATCTAACCTGAATAGCTATTTCAATTATCATGAAGGTGTATTTAACTTGTCAACCCAGGGACGTGAACTTCAAATGGGTCAGCACAATATGTGCACTATGAACTCAAAGTAGCCATTTCATTCTACAACTAAGGAACACACAATGCTGAAAGTAAATTGCTTAGAAGGGAATACCATAAATACCAATCATTAACCAACAACTACATCAAACTAAAATGCATAACAAGAATGAAAATTTGAGCAACAAACAGGGCACTACTATGTCTGCTTTGGCTGCAGGAACAATCACATAATGGAATTCTAGTGGTTGTGGGAACAATCGATGCCAGATTTCTAACTAATTACTAAACAACAAGTAATACTAAACTAATGCTAAACTAAGAAGATGGATTACTCATCAGGTGGGCCCCCTTGGATAAGTATCCTCTAAAACTAATGAGAACTCAGATGCTCAAACTCAGAACTTTATTTTATTCACTGTAAATCATGAGTACAAAAGAGTAGTGTATCTATATTACTGAAAACTTGAGAGTGAAAGTACAATATTAAATTGTGCAACCTCCTGAGGAAGGAGCATTAGATCTTTATTTATACTACCAACTGAACAAGACAGTCAACTCCACGAATGGGAGGACACCATTTAGGGAAAACAAAGAAAATGGAGTGATGGTGATTACACATACATGGAATCTGGTCCGACACGTAGGTCCAGATGTATATTTAGCACAATAGTAACGTTCATGCATGCTCAATCATCAAAGCCCACTACAAGGCGGTTACATTTAGTTGCATGAAGAATCTTCTGCCATCCACCTCCTTTGACTTTGAGTGATTCCTTTGCTGGTCATTATGGTGCATGCCTAGCTGGCACTGTCTTCCTCAACTTAGCATATTAAATCTGTATGACAATGTCAGTATGCACAACAACTACACATCTATAACCACCTTAAGGAAAAATCACTAACCACATGCAAAATCAATATAGATAATCCACATAATATGCCAATGTCATTAAAACTTGCAAAGATTGGATTTAAGTCCAATGTCTATGGTTTGAGGGAAAGATTATGAAAATATCAACATTTAGTATCAAAGTCCATGACAAATGTCAGCAAATAAACTATAGATTCTACCTAAAATTGGACCAAAAATTAGGCTCATCAAGTACAACACTTTATTAGGGGCTTGAATTGCTTGTATTAGCAGTGGTGTTTAGGTGTTTGAGCTAAAAACCATGGTGGTAGCTATGGAGAAGGCTCAGATAGTTGAGGAGAATTTGGCTATGGCTTTAGGTGGTCAAACAGGGGTTTAGATTGGCAGTGCACCTTCAACAAGTTTTAGTTCTCAGTGTGGTCAAACTCAGTCAGCAGGTTCTTCTAGGAGTCAGCATGCACCCGTTAAGGGTGGTCAGCAACAACATCATCACTCCCAATCAAAACATAAGAACTCTCAATCTTGACAAGGTGATAGGTTTCAATTCAGGAGAGAAAATAATTTGAGGCAGAACAAGCATTATCACTCTGATCATCTTGCCCAAAGTTCATAGTCTACAGTTAACAGGGGTAGTGTTCAATAGTCTAGTGCACCTCTAGGTGGTAGAGGTTTTGGCAGAGGTACAAGGTGCTTCACTTTTGGTCAGCAAGGTCACATTGCTAGACAGTGTCCTCAAAAGGGCACATCCGGATTTAGTCAAAGACCAGAGGCTTCAAAGCCAATAGTAGGTGATGCAGGCCGATCACATAAAGTTTTTTCTATGGTTGATAACCACCAATCCAAGCACTAGTGTATAATAGTTGAGACATCAAGTGTGTTATAGGGTAGTAGTGTCTCTATTCTCTTTGATTCAAGTGCTTTAGATTCCTTTATTTCTCCTTCCATAGTAGCATGATGTGGACTTGTGGCAATGAAGCAGGACAATAGGTGGCAAGTTGAGTTGGCCTCCGGTGCTAAGGTTGCAGTTGAGTCTCTTGTTCATGGTTATAGTTTGAGGATTGGGCCTCTTTGCACCATAGTAGACCTTCGTATTATTCCCCTTAGGTCATATGATATTGTATTAGGTGTGGATTGGTTAAAGGCTCACAGAGCAGTCATAGATTGTCATCGTAAGTCGGTGTGGGGTGTAGATGACTCTAGTAGTGAGGTTGAGGTAGTTGGGGTTCAAAGGCCTATTTACTTGAGGATAATCTCAACTATGTAGTTGAGGAGGTGTATGCAGTAGGGTTGTCAGCTATTTGTAGTGAAAATTAATGATTTGGAGTTAGGAGAGAGCAAGGAGGAGGTGTCTCTTAATAGTCATCCCATCCTTAGATAGTATGTAGATGTCTTTCCTAGCGAGATTCCAGGGATGCCACCTAAGCGTGATATCAACTTTAAGATAGATCTTGTACCTGGAGCTGAGCCCATTTCATGATCTCCTTATTGGATGACCACTCAGAGCTTAAGGAGTTGTTAGCAAGGGGATTTATTCATCCTAGTGTCTCTCATTGGGGAGCACCAGTTATTTTTGTGAAGAAGGATGGGTCCCTTTGATTGTGCATAGATTACCGACAGTTGAATAAGGTGACAGTGAGAAATAGGTATCCATTGCCAAGGATCGATGATATATTTGATTAGATCAAGGGTGCTAGGGTATTTTTGAAATTGATCCTAAATTAGGGTACCATCAGTTATGCATCTTTGAGGCAAATATCCATAAAACCACATTTCATACTCGTTACAGACACAACAAATTCACAATTGTGTTGTTCGGGTTAACGAATGCGTCATCGATGTTCATGAGTTTAATGAATGGTGTGTTTCACACCTACCTCAATAGGTTTGTCCTGGTGCTTTTAGATGAAATTATAATCTATTTGAGGACCATGGAGGAGCATGAGGAGCATCTGAGGTAGGTATTACAGTGTTTGAGGGAGAACCAGTTGTATGTTAATTTGGTGAAATGTGAGTTCTTCTAGACGGAGGTGAAGTATTTGGGTCATGTTATTTTTGGTGAAAGCATTGTCATGGATCCTTCAAAGATCCAAGCTATCATTTATTGGCCTACACCCACTAATGTTGTAGAGGTTCATAGTTTCATGGGCTTGGCAGGTTACTACCGACAGTTTGTACAAGGGTTTTCGAGGATAGCCCACCCCATCACTTCTCTTCAAAGGAACAAGAAGAAATTTTTTTGGTCAGAGCAGTGCTAGGAAGCTTTTAAAACTCTTAAGGAGAGATTGACCAGTGCACCTATCTTGGTTGTTTCTGATCCTATTGGGGATTTTTTGGTTTGTACAAATGCTTCCTTAGAGGGTTTAGGAGTTGTGTTGATGTAGGATGGTTGTGTGATTGCTTATGAGTCTTGCAAACTCAAGGATCAAGAGTTGAACTATCCTACACATGATCTAGAGTTAGCCAATTTGGTTCATTCTTTGACGAGATGGAGGCACTTTCTATTTGGGCATCGATTTGAGTTGCACAGTGATCACTATAGTTTGCAGTATATTTTCACGCAATCTAATCAGAATGTGAGACAAGGACAATGGATGAAGTTCTTATGTGAATATAATTTTAAGGTGAAATTCATTCAGGGAAAGAAGAATGTGGTTGTGGATGAACTTAGCAGGCAGAGACATGAGCTATCGGCAGTGACTCTTGGTGTGGATTTGAGGAGTCAGATCCTTTCAACACTTCCTTTAGATAATTTGTACCAGGAGGTGAGGTTTGAGGTAGAGTCAGGCAGAGTTTTACAGGGCAGGTTTGTAGGATTTTCCTTGAGTCAGATGGCCTTTTGAGGAACTTGGGTCATATTTATGTTCCTACCTCAAGAGATCTTTGTACTTTTATCATGATAGAGGCAGATCGAGCACCTTATTCAGCTCATCCTAGTGTCAAAAAGATGCACATAGACCTTCGACAACTATACTTTTTGGCCAGAATGAGGAGAGATATTTTTTATTTTGTGTCGAGATGTCTAGAGTTTTAGAGAGTGAAGGAAGAACACCGACATCTTGCAAGTCTTTTTCAGCCTTATTTGGTCCCGGAGTGGAAATGGGACATTATCTCATTAGATTTTATTGTTGGTTTTCCTGTTTCTTCCCATTGACATAATGCCATTATGGTCACTATGGATAGGTTGATGAAGGTAGCACACTTCTCTCTAGTTCGATCCTCATACAATGCTTCATCAGTGGCCAGAGTTTTCATGGAGGACATTTTCAAGTTACACGGTATTCCTCATAGGATTATTTCAGATAGAGATCTAGTGTTTATGTCAGCCCTTTGTACGTCCCTACAACATGCATTGGGGACTCTATTGAACTTTAGTTTAGCTTATCATCTAGAGACTAATGGGAAGACTGAGAGAGTCAATCAGAACCTTGAGGATATGCTTCGGATGTATGTCATGGATCAGGAGTCACGTTGGGAGGACTACCTGTATTTGGTGGAGTTTGCATACAATAATAGTTATCATAGTTCTATTGGCATGCCTCCTTTCTAGGCATTATATGGTCATCCTTGTCGGACCCTGTTGAGTTGGAATTGTTTGGAGGACAAGGTTTTTCTGGGTTTGGAGATGCTTCAAGAGATGGAGCAATAGGTGTTTCACATTAGGGAGCATTCAGTGGTAGCCCGGGACAAACAGAATAAATATTTCGATGCTCACAGGGTGGATCATTAGTTCTTAGTTGGAGACCGGGTATCCTGTGAGTGCATCCACGAAAGATTCTGATTCATTATGGAAAAGGCTCTAAGATCACACCATGCTTTGTTGGTCCTTTTGATATTTTGGAGAGGATTGGTCCTGTAGAATACCATCTTGCTTTGTTGCCTAGTCTCTCGCGTGTTCATGATGTGTTTCACATTTTAGTTCTTAGACCTTATTATCCAGACATATCTCATGTGCTTGATTGGAATGCATTATAGGTAGAGGACGAGCAACTAGCTTTGGAGCCCATGGGCATCATACAACATAGAAGACTCACACTTAGGGGATGAGACATTGAGTAGGTTAGGGTCTAGTGGGATCTGAATGATGAATCTTCTGCTACCTGGGAGGATGCTTCTAGGATGGGAGAGTTATACCCATATTTGTTTGCAGGCTTCCATGAGTAAGTATGGTCCTAGGGGGAGGATGTAGTGCCCCTTAATTTGCTTTGGGATAGTTACTTGGATTGTATTTGGACTTTATGATAATATTTGATGACACTTGGATACTGTAGACACTAAAAAATGTCATAATCAACGTCATACACTTAAATCAAGTTTATTAACATTGTTCCCTCTTTATCTATCCTCTTTTCATTTAATTGATTCAATTAGCCTAGCTAATTAATTAATATTATCATTTTCATCTATTTGGCCTAATTAATTAAATTGGGTTAATTCATCTCTTTTCACACTAATACTTCATCTCATTAAATTGAATACATCAAAATATTTAATTTAATCTCCTAAGTCATCTTATTTAATTAAATAAACCTATCTTATTTAATTAAATATCTTTTCACCCCTCCCCTATTTATTCAATCATCTAATTTAATAAATATCACCTTAAGTCTTCTAATTCCCTAATTACACAAATTAAACCTTGTTTAATTAGCAATTAAACTAATTTTTCTCTAATCAAAGGGAATATTCCCATGGAATATTCTTTATCCTTTTTGCACAATTAAAACTTTGTTTTAATTTGTAAAATTATCTTTTTCCTCACTCCAAATGGAATATTCCCTCTCCAATCAACTCACTTGGCTTCTTCAACAAGCTAAACCCTTCAACCTCTTTAGCAAGTTACCTTTGACCTATGTGAGAAAGTCAAAAGTGTGTTTGAGGTAATTGTGAGCCTTTGATTAATCTTCATCTTGCATTCTCATTCGTTGATGAGAATCCATGATCCATGCCTCTCATCCAATTCATCTTAAACCGTTGATTAAACTTTTTTATCTCAACCATCCATTCTTCATTTGCTCTCCTATAAATAGATCACTATTTGGAGACAAATGGATTCATCTTTTATTGCAAACTTATGATGTTAAATTCACTCACATACATTCTCTCAATTTGCACCCATATAGCTAATTTTCAGTTTATCTTAGTTGCATAATAGCTTAGAGCATACATTAATGGATTCCATGCATCCATCTTAGTTTGTAAATGAATTAGGGTTTTCATCTTTTAGCATCATTTTAGCTTAAATTAGCTTAAATTAGCTTAGATTAGCTTAGCAATTGCATAATTATATCATTTATAGCATAAAATCATGGTAACTTAGCTTGCATCATGTTCATTTTTAGCATGATTTAGGTTTTCACACATCAAACACCATGGTTTCATCGATTCTCTTCCATAAAATCGACTAAAACAAGCTCACTATCATGGGATTGGGAAAGGGTCGTCGATCCACATCAACGCGACACCAATTCCACAACAAGATAAATTTTGAATGGATTAGAATAGATGTTTTGATGGCGTTCGTAGTTTAGTATGTTAATTTTTGATGAAATGTTTAGTTTTAAACTTGTTTGATTGATCTTGATGAGATTCAAATATCGGTGGCTCTATTATGCTTCGATTCTTCATGGATAAGGTGTAATTCAGCGCATAACCAGTATTTTGCATTGACAGATATTGTGATACTTTGATGCTTAGTTATTGTTGTGCAGTTTTTGCACACACGCCCCACTTGGAGTAGGGACCCTCTTTTCGGGATGTCTTTTGACCTTTGGTTTTATTGGACTTATCTTTTTGAGGTCTTGGCACGTTGGTCTTGTTGGCTTTGCTCCTGCCCTAAGGCTTGAATTGGCTAAAATTGAGTTTTAGGAAAAATATGGGTTTTCACTTGAATCTGGGATTTTCCAGCTCCGGCGGATTTTCCCGGGCCCTAGTCCATTGTCCGGTCATCGCTGAATTTTCTGAATCCGGGTTTCTGCCTAACTTTGGGATTTTCCTGTTCTGGCGGATTTTCTCGGACTGCACCAAAATCCTGAACTTTGTTATATTCCTAGTTTCTGCCTTTCCAAAAAATTGGTGTTCATCCAGATTTCCGCATATCTTGGGATTTTTTGAAATTCCATTTTGGGCTCGGGTTTCCAGATTTGTCAAACGCGTCTCGTCGCTCATTAATGCTTGCAGTACCTTTGCTCAGATGCATAAATGGGTGAATTTAAAACCTCCTAAGCATCATTTTAACTTCATCATTCACTTGTTTGTTGCCTTGGCGTCTAAAGTGCTTTCTCCATTCAAGCTTTGAGCATTGATCTTGGGTCGCTTGCGTTTGGATTGTGTGGAGCTCTGATTGAGGTTTCCATTGCTGGGGCGTGTTTGCTTTGTGGTCACTTTTTTGAGCTCGAGTTTCATCTGGATTGATCCATGGTAGGTTGTCGATGGCCCTTCCATTTGTTTACGCAATGATCAAGTTTTTCTAGAGTGGTTGATGGTCATTTTAGGTCGGCCTTTGCTTCATTATGATTTCATATTTATAGAGCTGGGGTTTGACTTTTCCCTTCACCAGTTTCAATCATCCCCGCTATGCGCATTTTGTTTATCAATTGGGTGTTGGATGCATCTTTGTAGCTACATCTGAATAGGACTTTGCCCCTAAGTGTGTCATTCGCCGTATTCTGTGAAGATTAGGGTTTTGGTTCATTTGCCCGAATTTTCCAGGGCTGAATAGGGTTATCACGTTTTCATGACTTATGTTCAGCTCAGCCTGCTCACACCTTGAGAAATCCTTGTGCACATTGGTTGATTGCCCAAATGATAGTTTTCCTTGAAATTTTAAGCTTATCCGGGCTTTAATGGTAGGGGTCTGGTTATCAAAATTAGGGCATCATTTTTTTGCCACGAGGACTCATCATTTGAGAGCTTTGGGAACTAGAAATAATTTGCATTCTGAATCTTGCTGGTTGGCGTCAATTTCGGGACCATTCGAATCCAAGTGGAGAAGTTTGCATGATCATTCAGTCGCCAGTTTGCGTGTCGTCGTTTGTCGGGTTCCCGTGGTGTTCGCGAAATTTCTGCGCACCCATATTTTCCCGGTTTAGTCTAATTTCGCGAAGTGTAGTGATTTCCGGAGTACTTCGAACTATCCGCGAAAATCCGTCCCATTCGGATTTTTCCGGTTTTCCTGTCTGGTTTTATTTCTTTCAATTTTCCGAAGATAGGATTTATGGAGTAAATGCTAAATGCCAATTTCTTGTTGTCAATAAATGAATTTCATGATTATCTCATAATCTTTTGGCCGTACTAACGATTTATTTGACTAATGATGTTTTGGCAACAGGAATCCATCTGGGTCGGATTTCTCCGAAATTCTACCCCGACTAGATTTTCCCGGTTTACATGGTTTTCCCAGACTGCTTTATTTTTTTCGGATTTTCAAAGATTGGCAGTTGTGATGGATTTTAATTGCTTTATATGATTTATGCTAATCTTTTGGTTGGAATGTACATGATAATTGAATACTCATGATGATATTTTGTGAGTGCAGGCTGAATCAAGCAAGGCTGCAGTAGGAAAGTCCAAAGGTGACACGGAGGGGTCCTCCATCTCAGAGGCAGAAAGATTAAGAATAGATACTAAGAGTCAGCTTCCTGAAAGCAAGATATCTTTCGTATGGTCCGAGGTGTTGATACTAATGATGGAGCCTGGAGATACGAAGAGTTCAAACAAAGGACAGCTGAGAAGAATCTGTCAGTCCTAAGGAATGGAATGATGAAGTTCGGACTAGTGCATGTGGCAAGGTTTCCTCCTCCAATCCAATGCTATGAGTTGATTTTAGAGTGTGCCCGGTAGTATGACTTTGATACACAAAGGGTTGTCAGTACTGAGGGAAGAGTCTTGGCCAATTTTAGTCCTGTCTCTATTGCCCAAGCCTTTGACATGCCTGATTTGCCTTCTGTGTGTGCTCTAAACATGGACATGGCAAAAACATATTACGAAAATGAGCCCATCAAAGCTCAACAGATGATCAATGCTTGGTTGGAGAAGCCAAAATCACACTATTCTAAACTACCCAAACAGTTGCACAGAGTTAAATTCAGGTTAGACATTTATGATGCTTTAACATTTTTGAGCAGGGTAGCAAGATTGAAGAGTGCAGGAGTACTGGAAAGTTGGATGGTCCATGTGATCACCAAAATCGAACAAGGTACCAACTACCACTGGGCAGGACTTATCAGCACCATCATTGACAAGCAGCTGAGGGATGTCCTAGAGACCAAGAGATTCACCATGTCCTCCTATGTCATGTATGTGCTTGCCAGATTCTACCCATATAGGGGTTTGAATCCACGAGGGACGTTTGGACAAGATATAGTCTATGAAGTATACCCGATGTTGCACCTAGGACACAAAGACTACAAAAGGGCTAATGATGCATTCACAATGCATATCACTAGGATTCTTTAGAATGTCGAGCATGTGAGACTGTCGGAGGGAGCCAAAGGGTAGATAAAGAATTATGGGGCCTGGTTCATTCAATTTCCCACCTTCACCTACATTAGAATTGATGGATGCCCAGCCACTCCATATAGGTTACCTCGGTATCCTACTGATCACATTGTGTTATTGGAGATTGTGAGGCAAATATGTGAATTTGATGCCATAGTCAAAAAGGAGAAGCATAAAATAGGTTTTGGTGGGGATTTCCCTCTTGGAATTGGCATAACAGAAGTGTGCCCTTCCATTCAATCAACACACACCACAGGAGATGAATTGGCAGCATATGGTTTCTCCTTCCACTCCAAAAGAACAAACTTTGATATCACCGGGGAGGCACAAAAGAAGGCTACCAAAGAGTACCGTCATAAAGATGACCTAGAGGACTATTGGGCCAACATCAAGGATGATCTTGTAGCCAGAAAGAAGAGGTACTCTAGGCTTCAAGTTGATGTGATCAGACAATACAATGTCAAGCTAATCCCTAACCAACTGGAGGACGATGGAAAACCGGTACAAGATCATGCCTATGAAGCTGTTAAGGATAGGTCAATCGGGGAAATCAGCTAGAATGAGGATGAGGTGACAGAGTTGGAGGACCTAATGGCCTCAGTTATGAAATTTACTTCTTCATGGCTAAAGCATAAGATTTGGGAGTTGGAGAGCGAGAAGGTATACCTTCAATTTAATGGGAAATCTTAACCCAATGTCTACTTTAGAAGAATCTAGGGATGATGACCCCAAAGGGAAAACCAAAAAGAGCTCACCTTTCAAAATAAAGATTAGAGGCCCTAAGGAAAGTGAGCTAGAACCAAAAAGGAAGCCCAAAGGGAAGAAAAGAAGTCGAGCTTTGAAGATAGGCAGATCCTCTGATGAGGAAGAGTTGGAAAAAGCAGAAGAAGAAAGTGATCCTCCACCACCAAAGAAGACCAGAACGACCAAGGTTTCAAAGAAGAGGAGTCAGGATACATCGAAGGATGAGCCTCCTATTGTTGATGTAGAGAGTTCAGGGGAGAAGACCAAAGTTTACATGAGAAGATCAAGGACTCCTTCCCCTAAGGAGCAAATGCAAAAGACTGACCCTTCTCCAAAGATGTCAGTTGTAGAGCCGTCTAGGGCTTCTTCTCCTCCACCAAGTGCGCCTGAGCAAGAGATTCTTGTGGAGCATGAAACTAGTGGAGAGGCAGAGCCATTCAAGGAAGGGGAACTCTTTGGTGCTGCAGCAGAACTTGGAGCCGAAGAGGTAGAAAAGCATCCTTCTCCTCTAGTGATGTATGAAGATTCTCCAGAGAATGGCAGGGGAAACGGATCACTTGGGCAGGAGGAAGACATCCCTGTTAGAACCCCATCACTAGTGCAAGAGGTGGAGCTTGAAGAAGGTGACCAAGGTGAACAATCTCCTAAGAAAGGAAAGGATGAAATGTCAGAAAAACAATAGGAAGAAGCAAAAATAGAGGAAATCCGGGTAGAACCTGCAGTCCCAGATTGGCTTGAAAAGGAGATTACAAGGAAGATGTAGGTAGTTGTTGAGGACACTCCCTTGGATTGGGATGAAATGCTGTCCAAAATTGGCAAAGGGAAGAAAAAGAAGGCATCCAAATGGGTTTCAAAGATGGAGAGAGATGAACTAAACAACAAGGTCATTCACATTGCCACTCTTGCCGCAGACAAGACTAGAGAAGAGGTCACTAGTGAAGATTATAATGTACAAACTATCAACCTTGGGCCGGCATCCATGGAGCAGGATATAGAGGAATATGAAGGGTCTAGTGCTGTGATCATTGGCAGACTAAGGAAGGAGACCCAGACCAAGCACGAGCTGAGAAAGGAGAATGAAAGACTTAGGAAATGTTTGGAAGAGGTGATGAAACCCCTACAGTCTCTCCACCCATCTTCCTCTGCTACTCCTAGTTTCCTACCTAAGGAAACTATTTCCGAGATTGAGAAAATGAAAGCCTCTGCTCAAACTGCAATAGATTGGTTGAAGGATGTGCAGGCAAAAGGAGATAGTGCAATCAAGGATATCCTGTCAGTTGGGAAAGATGCAGTCAAAGCTAAAGAATTGCTAGAATATGTGTTATCCCAGGACAAGGAAGACATTGAACTTCTACTATAGAAATCTAAGGTCATTATGGAGCATGGTAAAGAACAATTGGCTATGGATGGGATTCTTCCTTCTTCTAGGTTAAATGAACCTTGGGAATGGTATGAGGCTCTGTAGATTCAGCATAAGGCCATGAAGAAGATTCAGAAATGAAAGAAATCAATAGATGGTGATTTAACTAGTGTCTATGAGGGGTGCATTGCATTCTTTGAGGTTATGACTGGCAGGAGGAAGATTGCTCCAAAATACCTGAGTCTGGAACAACTAAGAGAATGGTGGCATGAAGTTTATGCCCCAGATTCTGAGAGTGTTATAACTAGCCACCAGCTAGATGATGCGGCCACCTACTTGGTAGTAATGGATAAGTACCAAGCACATAAGGATGATTGGAATAAGACTGTTGACCAGTCAAAGGAGGAGATTGATTCCATTAAATGCAGACTTAAGATCTTGCCTTTGCCACCTATTTCCGAGCTAGATGGGGTGTTTTTGAGGGTTCAAGGATCGTTGGCCCAGAGTAAGGATAAGGGAAGTGGCAGTTAATGCCTATTTTGAGATTTGTGCTTCCCTATTATTATAGGGCATGTATTGATCCAGACTACATTGGGGATTGTGTTTGAGCCGACCTTGATGATATCGGCATTTAATATGTATCTTATTTTGATTTCCTAAGGCCGACCTGTTTTGGCAGTTATTCTTATTTTGTAAAATGTTTGGCTGGGCCGACATGTCTTAAGAATTTGATATAAAAGGCATTCCTGCCTCATTGTAATAGAGTTAGACAAGAAGATATTAGACATTAGAAAAAGAGAAGAGACAATAGAGTAAAGTTAGAGCATTTTGTGAACTTCTTGAAGCAATTATTGTAACCAGAACAGTGGAATTGTTGCAGTATCTTGATAATCTAATACAATTGAAGACATTGTGGTTTTCCTGGTGAAATATTTTGTGTTAGTTTATCTCGCATGGTTCTTGTTGTTCTATCTTTCAAATTGCTTGAAGATTTAGGGTTTAGTGTTCAAGATTAAATTAGTTTTAGTTTGGTGAATGATGTTTATGATTTCATATTTGGAATGTTTGTAGCAATCTCTGGTCTATACTCCCAGTAACTATCTGATTGTAGTAGGCTGGTGAAGTCAACCTAGACCATATATTCATATGTGCTTAAGTTCGGTTGTGGATGAATGTCTATGATTTGAAAATCTATATACCTTAGAAGATTGCACCGTTCCTGTGATATTGCATTGTGGGTTGATCAAGAATTGGTTATTTGAGATTGGTCCATTCCAGATATCTATCATTTGCATTGTTCATTCTAGGAATAGTTTAGATCTTATCATATCCTTGCACCCTTATCTTTTGCTATTTCTTTATCATCTGGTTAGAGTTAGGATTAAAGGTCACCATATTGCAAAATCTAATAAATTGAAAGATATAGTTTGCTTGTAGTAAGGTCCCTTTGTGATTACCAGCATTTTCACATATTATCTGAGTTGTTTATGCATTGTCATGACCTAACACCCGAGAGACCTTGGGGTGATTTTCAGTGATTTATTGTTGAAAATAACCTTTCAAGAGAGACAGAATATTGCATTTTGTCTGAGTTGTTGCTGTGCAGAAAACACCATCAACAGATTGGCGCTAGAATGAGCACACTGGATCATTTCTTGAACACCATCTCTCTTGAAAGATATAGGAGAAATACCAGATCTACCACCCGAGAGGGCCTGAATGAGCACACTGGATCATTTCTTGAACGCCATCTCTCCTAAAAGATATAGGAGAAATACCAGATCTACCACAGGAGAGGAGGACTTATAGGAATTACAGTTCCCCACTAGGTCAAGAAGGACTCGAGAAATGGGAGAATCATCATCACCCATCCCTTCACCAGCATCATCCACATCTTCACATCCTGAGGTTGAGGCTATACCCATCCCTGAAGCGGTTCCCATTCAACAGCCCCAACCTATCATCAACCAACCACAACCACCACACCCACTCTTACCAATGGCTTTCCTATCTAATAACCCATCTCCCTTATTCTTCCATGCCTACAATGCTATGCCCAAAAACCCTGAGCATTTCTATTCAAAATTCCATGTCAATGACCCAAACAGGACTTCGGAAGAGCACATAAGGATTTTCCAAACCTATCTCAAAGACAGAGGGATTGTTCATGAGGATGTTGCCTGTAGGTTGTTTCCTTATTCACTAGGAGAAGAGGCCTTTTACTAGTACAATCACCTCCCCTCTGGTTCAATTCTTAATTGGAATGATCTTGAGACTGCCTTTTTGCAGAAGTTCATAATACCCACTAGTGCCAATGAGTTATACCTACAATTCATTAAAGTCAAGAGAGAGGTTAATGAACCAATATCCAGTTTCAATAATAGGTTTCACCGTGCATACACCAGACTTCAGGATCCTTATGTTTTAGATAATAATACGGCCTTGGGAGTTTATTATGAGGCCTTGGATAGCCTTACAGCGACCTTTCTGAAGTGGAGACCTAATCCTCCGGCTAACCTAACTAATGCCTATACAGAAGCTATTAAGCTCAGCATAGATTTGAGACAACACTTGACTGGACCATTGCCTTCTCTAGGACCAATTGCACATCCCAATCAGCTTCAAGCAGTGAATCAGGCTCTTACTAATCATACTCCAATCATGAATCCAGTTCCTCAATTACCTTTGGTACCACACCCGGGTCATCCTATGAGCCAGGTCTCTCCTATGATGAACTTCCCTCAACAGCAGGTTAACCAGCCTATGTATCAGTCACAGTCAAATAGTTTCCCTGCTTATTTGCAGAACTCTGAGGTGTTGCATCAGTCTATGGGATCTGCTACAATGTCTGCTCCCCCTCAGAGTAATCTAAATCAGCTTCCTTATCGAGATCCAAACAGGGAGAGGATTGATGAAATGGATGAGCAGATAAAAAAGCTAAATCTGGAAGTGACTTACCTAAGAAATCAGAATAGCCAACTACAAGTTTCCCAGAAGAGTATGCAATCTAATCAGAATAGAGAGTTTTCACAAGGGCACAATTTTGATAGAGGACAGCGTAATGAAAGAGAATTCCACAACGACAAGGGATATAATCAGGATAGGGGTTACAATAATGACAGAGGATTCAATAGTGATAGGAGACAGAATTTTGATAGAGGCCAAGGCAGTGGATCAGGATTTGATAAGAGGCCATCACAAGGATAGAATAGAACTTGGAATACAGGACCTACTAATGGAGGAGTCCCCACCCCATTGGATCAACCCACTAATCAAATTGTCAACCAATCTACAAATCAACCAGTCAGCCAAGACAAGCCTCCCAGTGGTGTATACCTGGTTGAAGTAGCCCTATCAGGATGGTGTAGGCTCCATAAGACAAGTCAGCATTCAGAGTTAGAATATCCAGAGTTTCAAACTGCCGCCTCTATTTTTCAGTATGAAGTAGAAAATAATGCAAATGGGCAAGAGATTGTTCCCTCTAGCCCTTATGATTCTCTTGTGCTGGTATTAAATCATGCTCCTTTTCCAACTAGCAAGGAAAATGTACTAGAAGAACCTGATTCTCAAGAAGAAAGAATAGACCAAATATGCAATGGAGACGAGGTGGCTCGATTATTCAATGAGGAAGCAATGAATGATAATGGCCCCCCTTGATCAGGAAGAAAATTATGTTGAAGAAGTACAAATGTTCCAGAGGCAAGGCTTGAGAGATATGCCTCATAGGCGTCCATAGGCTGGAGGACCTTTTACCACCTCCATTCCTCCTAACAACTTCAGTACCCCTCCAGATCCTAATGCTAGCAATAATCTGTCTTATCCACATGTTTCCAAGCAGTATCTTTCGAAGGAAAGACAAGCTCAGACTGACCCACAAAAGGAAAAGGCTGTTCAAGCTGGCAAGGATAAGGTGGAGGAACCTTCTAAGAATGTCTCCACTGATATGAGTGAGGGGCAGATGGCTTCGTATGTTGCTGAGGAGTTCAAGAAATTAAAGGTAAATCTTTCAACATTTGAGTTATTAAGGTTCCCTGCAATTAGAAAGGTTGTTTTAGGTACCTATGATGCACATTCCATGTCTTTGGATAAGCCTTCTGGTGAGAATAACAGCAAGACTTCCAGTTCTCAGCCTGTGAAGACACAAAACTAGGCCCATAATCGGACTAACTTGCCCCCTAGAGATAAAGGAAAGGAAAAGGATAAGACTCAAGTGGCCCAGGTAGATACTCAGCCCACTTTATTTCAAGGGAAGATAGAAACCCCACCATTTCTGATCTATGTCCGTATATTCGGTAAGAATCTGCATAATTTTCTACTAGATTCTAGTGCTTCCACCAATGTGATGCCCTTTGGAGTTTGTAGAGCTCTAGGAATTACACCTGTTGACTCTTAGAAGAAGGTGATGTAGTTGGATAGAACTGAAGTAAGTGTGGTAGGAGAATTAAACATGATTCACATGCAGATAGCTTCAGATCCAAGGATTCAACAGGTTATCAATATTCAGGTAGCTGATATCCCTGATGCATATGGTTTGATTCTAGGAAGGATTTTATGAAGGCTTTGAATGGATATGTGTCTACTGATCACTCTCACATGTGGCTTCCATGGAAAGGAGTGCCTAATCAGATCATAATTGAGAGAGAGTCAAGAATGAAATACATGATTACAGAATACCAAAAGACTTCAACAGAAGTTCTGATATCAGAAGTTGGAATGGGAAATTACACGTTATCAACTCAGTATGAAGAGTCAGACTCAGAGGAGGTATTGATGCTACATACAATGCCTATTGATGCTAAGACAGGGCCCAGCCATGTTGATGTTTTGACATAATCGGTTGAGGAAGAGGAAGAATTCGAAGATAATCAAATCAGCCTATTAGACAATTTCCAAGAATTTATCAAGCAGTGTGTGGAGAACCAAACTCACCTAGGCAAAAGGACAAGCTTTAAGGAATTACTCTTACCAAATTGGTGTAGAGTTCATAATGCTTCACATTCAGAGTTGGAGTGTTGTTTATGCCAGACAACAGTAAAGCAAGTACAGAAATGCCTAAATCTAACTCAATCTATGGAGACAAAGGTGCATAACTCTCAAGAAAAATATCAAGGAGAGAAATCTATAGTGACCGAGGAATCTTCTAACACTGATAAGCTGAAAGATATGATAAATAAGGCTACCACTGCTGAATGCTGGACTCTCAAATTTGATGGATCCAAATCCAAGCATGGAGCTAGAGCAGGGTTCGAATTGATCAGCCCAAAAGGTAAGAATTTATTTGCAACCTATAGGCTTCAATTCCATTGCACCAATAATGTAGCAAAGTATGAAGCATTAATTCATGGACTTCTTATGGTACTCAAGAAAAAGGTTAAAATTCTACAAATTTTCGGTGATTCAGAATTAGTAGTTAAGCAAGTAAGGAAACAATATTCATGCCACGATAGGAGAATGACTAATTATAGGCATAGAGTGTGGGACCTCATTGAGGGATTTGATGCTTTCAATATCTAGCTAATGCCACGACAGAAGAATCAAACTGTTGACTCTCTGGCTCAAGCCGCAAGCACTCTGCAGCCTTTATCTTTGTCAGGATTGAAGAAATTCACAGTAGAATTGACTCCTGTGCCATCAGTCCCAGACAATGTTAATAACTTTCAGGTGTTTGAGGATGACAAGCACATTCTTGATTTTATCACAAATACAGACGTCTTTACTTCCCAAATCATTGATGAAACAAAACCCCAGGAAGCAGAACTGGATTTAGAAGGTGTGATGAATCTAAAGTCTAATACTATTCCAAGAGGAATGGTACAGTTGGAGTGAATTTTTGATATGGATAAAATCATAGATCAAGAACAAGAGTCAAAGAAAGAATCAATCAGTGGACATTGTGAC
This sequence comes from Sequoia sempervirens, assembly GCA_007258455.2. Taxonomy (NCBI): domain Eukaryota; kingdom Viridiplantae; phylum Streptophyta; class Pinopsida; order Cupressales; family Cupressaceae; genus Sequoia; species Sequoia sempervirens. The sequence goes on from VDFB02271358.1 coordinate 676,826,044, forward strand.
ACTCACAATTTAGGAATTGAGGACAATGTTAAGAACATTTTTATTGGTAAGGTCTGCACTCTAGAAGAAAGACAAGGGATAATTGAAGCCTTACACATCTTTCCAGATATAGTAGCTTGGGGTTATGAGGATTTGAAGACTTATGATACATCAATCATAACTCATACTATACCCCTGAGGCTAGGTGCTAAGCCTTTCAGACAGAGACAGAGACCTATCAACGCATTATTGGAACTACTCATATAGAAAGAAGTTCAGAAATTACTGTCTGTCAGAATCATATTTCCTGTCAGGCATTCAACATGGGTAGCCAACCTGGTTCCAATAAGGAAAAAGAATGGAGAAATTAGGCTTTGTGTTGATTTTAGGAATCTAAACAGATCATCAGACAAAGATAATTATCCAGTTCCTTCGTTGGATGAAGTGCTTCAAGTGGTTAATGGATCTCAGATGATGTCCTTTATGGATGATTATTCAAGGTACAATCAAGTGATGGTCCAGTATGAGGACAGGCACAAGACTGCTTTCACAACCAAATGGGGTACCTTTTCCTACAGGAGAATGCCATTTGGACTCATTAATGTAGGGGCCACATTTCAAAGGGCCATGGATATTGATTTTAAAGATATCATAGGCAAATGCATCATCATTTATATGGATGACTAGACTATTTTTTCAAAAAACAAAGGGGATCACATCTCAGATTTGCGCAGAGTGTTTCAAAGGTGCAGAGAATTCGGCATATCCCTGAATCCCAAGAAGTGTATTTTCGGAGTAACAGAGGGAAAGCTACTAGGACATGTCATATCAGAAAAGGGAATTGCTATAGATCCGGAGAGAGTGGAGGCCATATTGAAGATTCAACCACCTGCTAGCAAAAAGGAGATGAAGTCCTTCTTTGTTAAGATCAACTTCATCAGAAAATTCATTATTGGATTTGCTGAAATTGTTAAGCCATTAAATGCAATGTTGAAACAAGATGCCAAGATCAAATGGACTACAGAAGCAAAGGAGGCATTTGCAGAGATCAAAAGGGCCATTGCTGATGCTCCAGTATTGGTAAGTCCTAATTACAGCAAACCCTTTTATATCTATTCATTTGCTTCAGACCACTCATGTGCTGGAATGCTTACTCAAAAGTCTAATGAGGGGAATGAGAATCTTATTGCTTTTATCAGTACACCGTTAAAAGATTTTGAGTTGAAATATCCAAGTATTGAAAAGCAGGCGTATGCCCTGGTTAGAGCAATAAAGAAATTCAGACATTATATCTTCAGAAATAAGGTGTATGCAATTGTCCCTGATTCTGTAGTTAAGTTACTCCTGATGCAAAATGAATTAGGTGAGCATAGAGCTAAATGGGTGACCATGCTACAAGAGTATGACATTGAGATCTAGCCCATGAAGCTAGTAAGAGGGAAAGGACTCACGCAGACTATGGCTGAAATAGGTCCTAAATTGGCTATTCAGAATTATAATATTGAAGAGGTTTCCCCAGATGGTTGGTATGACAACATAGTGTATTATTTGTTGAACCAACGATCTCCAGGTCATCTTAATGCAGTTTAGAGACGAGCTCTATGGTTAAAAAGTGATGGTTTCATGTTGAAAGGAGCTGTTCTGTACAAGAAAAATCATGAAGGCATTTATTTAAGGTGTCTTGGGAAACAGGAAGTTGACAGAGTGATGAACAAATTTCATGAGAAATATGGCACTGGTCATGGTATATTACTGGCCCACACTGTTTAAGGACGTTCACCATCATGTACGGACCTGCCACACTTGCCAGACTATAGCAACAAGAGAAAGGTGTGCAACACTTCCGCTCCAATCGGTCACTGAGGTAAGACCTTTTGCTCAGTGGGGTATGGATTTCATAGGTCCCATCAACCCACCATCTTCTGCAGGACACAGGTACATTCTCACTATTACTGATTATTTTACAAGATGGATTGAAGATTTTTCTTGTAGGCAATGTACATCAGATGTAGTGATTGATTTTTTAGAATCAGCTATTCTTAATCGATTTGGATGCCCTATTGCTGTTGTCTATGATAATGGTCATGCCTTCGCATCTTTGAAATTCTCAAATTGGGCTTTTGATCATGGCATTATTGTGAAGTTTGCATCTAATTATTATCCCCAGGGTAATGGCTTAGCAGAATCCTCTAATAAGAACCTATTGACTGTCATCCATAAGCTGTTAGAGAGGAACCTAAAAGACTGGCACACCCAGCTTCGGTTTTCCCTTTGAGCAAATCGTACAAGACTTAAGTCATCCATTGGAACATCTCCTTATCACTTAGTATATGGTTTGGAGCCAGTATTCCCTATTCAACTCAAGATCCCAACTTTACAGTTTATAAATGAGTTCTATGATGAAGGGGACAGAAGGGAGGCTAGGTTGACAGAACTACTGCACCTTGAGGAGAAACGAGACAATGCCCTTGAGATTTTTTCCAAACATCAGGGGGTAGTTAAGAGGTGGTTTGACAGGAGAGCTAAAGTCAAAGCCTTCAGGATTTCTGACCTTGTCCTATACTGGGATAAACCTCACGATCAAAAAGGGAACCATGGGAAGTTTGATAAGTTGTGGCTTGGCCCATATCAGATTGCTGAAATACTTGGAGATAATGCCTTCCATCTGAAGACTCTCACAGGAGAAAATATCCCACTGCCTGTCAATAGATAGTATTTGAAACATTATTTTTAGTCCTGAGCTGTTTTCAGCTCCCTACTTTGTAAATAGTTAGTGTAGGTTGCTTTGCTTATTTTGCTTTGGTTAGAGTAGGTTTGTTTTGATTTTTTTGTTTTGGTTTGCATTGCTCTTGCTCTTGGCTCCTCTTTTGGGGATCTTTGGGTGCATCTGTATGGCAATGGTGACAAAGTAGGTCTGATGTTCTTAGTATTTCTCTTACAAACTCTAATCATCCTTCCAGGACACCATGGTATGAACTTTTTACCCAATGTTGCTTATCCTTATGCTGAGGCAAAGGGTTTTCTAGTCAGTTTTAACAGGAATATATTGGGGTCTCATACCTTTAATTATTAAATATACCAGAAGTTGCAGAAGGTCCTTATAAGGTCTGAACAGGTGAAAATTTCTTTTCTGCTCTAGTGCCACTGTGGTTCTCAACCCTGAGTGTGGACTTCACTGTTCACAGGTTGAATGAAGTGAGTGAAAAGAAAAGAAATATCAAAAGAAAGAAAAAAAAGAGAGAAAAAAGAGAAAATATTGAAAATCAAAAGGTTTGAATTCAACTTATCAGGGGGATCTGAATATCTCTACCGGGGCTATGGACACCCGGCTGGTAGTAGAGCTATGTTCAGGAGGATCACAACGATAACCTCGTCGGGGCTATGGATGTATGTCTAGCAGCGAGGCTCTATCCAAGTTACTTTTAGAGTATGAATATTTACATAGCCTTTTAACGCCAAGTTTGGTTCTTGGTGCAACCAAGGGAGGGTAATGAATGCACATGCACACACTTCGACCCTGGTATAGGAAACTTTGAATGACTAGGGGTTTCTTTGTTTAAACATGGGGGTGGTGGCTGGATATCTGAGTTGAAACCATAAGTTTTGGGTTCCTGATTCCAGTTTATCATCGAAATGTTCAAGAGCATTTCCCAGCAGAGTCACCATTTGTTGTGTAGTTTTTGCACACACGCCCCACTTGGAGTAGGGACCCTCTTTTCAGGATGTCTTTTGACCTTTGATTTTATTGGACTTATCTTTTTGAGGTCTTGGCATGTTGGTCTTGTTAGCTTTGCTCCTGCCCTGAGGCTTGAATTGGCTAAAATTGAGTTTTAGGAAAAATCTGGGTTTTCACTTGAATCTGAGATTTTCTAGCTCCAACAGATTTTCCCGGGCCCTGGTCCATTGTCTGGTCATCACTGAATTTTCTGAATCTAGGTTTCTGCCTAACTTCAAGATTTTCCTGTTCTGGCAAATTTTCCTGGACTGCACCAAAATCCTGAACTTTGTTATATTCCTGGTTTCTGCCTTTCCGCGAAATTGGTGTTCATCTGGATTTCCGCATATCTTGGGATTTTTTGAAATTCCATTTTGGGCTTGGGTTTCCGGATTTGTCAGACGTGTCTCGTTGCTCATTAATGCTTGCAGTACCTTTGCTCAGATGCGTAAATGGGTGGATTTAAAACCTTCTAAGCATCATTTTAACTTCATCATTCACTTGTTTGCTGCCTTGGCGTCTGAAGTTCTTTCTCCATTCCAGCTTTGAGCATTGATCTTGGGTCGCTTGCGTCTGGATTGTGTGGAGCGTTGATTGAGGTTTCCATTGCTGGGGCGTGTTTGCTTTGTGGTCACTTCTTCAAGCTTGAGTTTCATCTGGATTGATCCATGGTAGGTTGTCGATCGCCCTTCCATTTGTTTACACAATGATCGAGTTTTTCTAGAGTGGTTGATGGTCGTTTTAGGTCGGCCTTTGCTTGATTATGATTTCGTATTTATAGAGCTGGGGTTTGACTTTTCCCTTCACCAGTTTTCATCATCCCCGCTATGTGCGTTTTGTTTATCAATTGGGTGTCGGATGCATCTTTGTAGCTACGTCTGAATAGTACTTTTCCCCTAAGTGTGTTGTTCGCTGTATTCTATGAAGATTAGGGTTTTGGTTCATTTGCCCGAATTTGCCAGGGCTGAATAGGGTTATCACGTTTTCATGACTTATGTTCAGCTCAGCCTGCTCACACCTTGAGAAATCCTTATGCGCATTGGTTGATCATCCAAATGATAGTTTTCCTTGAAATTTTAAGCTTATCCGGGCTTTAATGGCGGGGGTCTGGTTATCAAAATTAGGGCATCATTGTTTTTCCATGAGGACTCATCATTTGAGAGCTTTGGGAACTAGAAATCATTTGCATTCTGAATCTTGCTGGTTGGCGTCAATTTCGGGACCATTCGAATCCAAGTGGAGAAGTTTGCATGATCATTCAGTCGCCAGTTCGTGTGTTGTCGTCCGTCAGGTTCCCGTGGTGTTCGCGAAATTTCTGCGCACCCAGATTTTCCCAGTTTAGGCTAATTCCGCTGAGTGTAGTGATTTCCGGAGTACTTCGAACTGTCCGCAAAAATCTGTCCCATCTGGATTTTTTCGGTTTTCCTGTCTAGTTTTATTTCTTTCGATTTTTCGAAGATAGGATTTATGGAGTAAATGCTAAATGCCAATTTCTTGTTGTCAATAAATGAATTTCATGATTATCTCATAATCTTTTGGCCATACTAACGATTTATTTGACTAATGATTTTTGGCAACATGAATCCATCTGGGTCGGATTTCTCCGAAATTCCACCCCGACTGGATTTTCCCAATTTACATGGTTTTCCCGGACTGCTTTATTTTTTTCGGATTTTCAAAGATTGGCAGTTGTGATGGATTTTAATTGCTTTATATGATTTATGCTAATCTTTTGGTTGGAATGTACATGATAATTGAATACTCATGATGATCTTTTGTGAGTGCAGGTTGAATCAAGCAAGGCTGCAGCAGGAAAGTCCAAAGGTGACACGGAGGGGTAGTCCATCTTAGAGGCAGAAAGATTAAGGTTAGATACTAAGAGTTAGCTTCCTGAAAGCAAGATATCTTTCGTATGGTCCGAGGTGTTGATACTAATGTTGGAGCCTAGAGAACAATCTATCAGTCCTAAGGAATGGAATGATGAAGTCCGGACTGGTGCATGTGGCGGGTTTCCTCCTCGCAATCCAATGCTATGAGGTGATTTTAGAGTGTGCCCAGCAGTATGACTTTGATACACAAAGGGTTGTCAGTACTGAGGGAAGAGTCTTGGCCAATTTTAGTCCTGTCTCTATTGCCCAAGCCTTTGACATGCCTGATTTGCCTTCTGTGTGTGCTCTAAACATGGACATGGCCAAAACATATTACGAAAATGAGCCCATCAAAGCTCAACAGATGATCAATGCTTGGTTGGAGAAGCCAAAATCACACTATTCTAAACTACCCAAACAGTTGCACAGAGTTAAATTCAGGTTAGACATTTATGATGCTTTAACATTTTGGTTGTGGCAGCAAGATTGAAGAGTGCAGTGAGGCACCGGAAGTCGATGGTCCATGTGGATCACCCAAAATCAAACAAGGAACCAACTACCACTGGGCTGGACTTATTAGCACCATCATTGACAAACAGTTGAGGGACGTCCTAGAAACCAAGAGGTTCACCATGTCCTCTTATGTGATATATGTATTAGCCAGATTCTACCCATACAGGGGTTTGAATCCACGAGGGAAGTTTGGACAAGATATAGTCTATGAAGTATACCCGGAGTTGCACCTAAGACACAAAGACTACAGAAGGGCTAATGATGCATTCACAATGCATATCACTAGGATGCTTCAGAATGCCGAGCATGTGAGACTGTCAGATGGAGCAAAAGGGTTGATAAAGAATTATGGGGCCTGGTTCATTCAATTTCCCACCTCCACCTACATTAGAATTGATGGATGCCCGGCCGCTCCATATAGGTTACCTCGGTATCCTACTGATCACATCGTGTTATTGGAGATTGTGAGGCAAATATGTGAGTTTGATGCCATAGTCAAAAAGGAGAAGCATAAAACAGGTTTCAGTGGGGATTTCCCTCTTGGAATTGATGTGGTAGAAATGTGCCCTTCCATCCAATCAGCACACACCTCAGGAGATGAATTGGCAGCATATGGTTTCTCCTTCCACTCTAAGAGAGCAAACTTTGATATCACTGGGGAGGTGCAGAAGAAGGCTACCAAAGAGTACCATCATAAAGATGACCTAGAGGACTATTGGGTCAACATCAAGGATGATCTTGAAGCAAGAAATAAGAGGTACTCTAGACTCCAAGTTGATGTGATCAGACAGTATAATGTCAAGCTAATCCCTGACCAACTGGAGGATGATAGAAACCTGGTACACGACCATGCCTATGAGGCTATTAAGGATAGGTCAATCGAGGAAATTAACTAGAATGAAGATGAGGTCACAGAGTTGGAGGACCTAATGGCCCCAGTTATGAAATTTACCACTTCTTGGTTGAAGCATAAGGTTTGGGAGCTGGAAAGTGAGAAGGTAGCCTGTACCTTCAATTTAATGGGAAATCTCAACCCAATGTCTACTTCAGAAGAATCTGGGGATGATGACCCCAAAGGGAAAACCAAAAAGAGCTCACCTTTCAAAATAAAGATCAAAGGCCCTAAAGAAAGTGAGCTAGAACCAAAAAGAAAGCCCAAAGGGAAGAAAAGAAGTAGAGCTTTGAAGATTGGTAGATCCTCTGATGAGGAAGAGTTGGAAAAAGCAGAAGAAGAAAGTGTTCCTCCACCACCAAAGAAGACAAGAACAACCAGGGTCTCAAAGAAGAGGAGTCAGGATACATCAAAGGATGAGCCTCCGATTGTTGATGTAGAGAGTTCAGGAGAGAAGACCAAAGTTTACATGAGGAGATCAAGGACTCCTTCTTGTAAGGAGGTTTTACAAAAGATGGACTCCTCCCCAAAATTACTAGCTATGGAGCCGTCTAAGGCTGCTACTCCTCCACCAAGCGCACCTGAGCAAGAGACTCTTGAGGAACATGAGACTAGTGGAGAGGCAGAACCTTTCAAAGAGGGAGAGCTCTTTGGTGTGGTAGCTGAGCTCAAAGTAGAAGAGAAAGAAAAGCATCCTTCTCCTCTAGTGATGTATGAAGATTCTCTGGAGAATGGCAGAGGAAAGGGATCGCCTGAGCAGGAGGAGGACATCCCTGTTAGAACCCCATCATCGGTGTAGGAAGAAGAGATTGAGAAGGGTGACCAAGGTGAGCAATCTCCTGAGAAGGGAAAGGATGAAATGCCGAAAAAACAACAGGAAGAAGCAAAAACATAGGAAATCTAGGTAGAACCTGCAGTCCCAGATTGGCTTGAAAAGGAGATTACAAGGAAGAAGCAGGTAGTTGTTGAGGACACTCCTTTGGATTGGGATGAGATGTTGTCCAAAATTAGAAAAGGGAAGAAAAAGAAGGCAGCTAAAGTGGTTTCAAAGATAGAGAGAGATGAACTAAACAACAGGGTTATTCACATTTCCACTCCTACCGTAGACAAGACCAGAGAAGAGGTCACTGGTGAAGATTATAATGTACAAACTATCAACCTTGGACCAGCATCTGTGGAGCAGGATATAGAGGAGTATGAAGGGTCTAGTGCTATAATAATTGGCAGACTAAGGAAAGAGACCCAAACCAAGCATGAGCTAAGAAAGGAAAATGAGACTTAGGAAATGCTTGGAGGAAGTAATGAAACCCTTGCAATCTCTCCACCCATCTTCCTCTGCTACTCCTGGTCGCTTACCCAAGGAAACCATCTCTAAGATTGAAAGGATGAAGGCCTCTGCTCAAACCATAAGGGATTGGTTGAAGGGTGTGCAGGTAAAAGGGGATAATGCCATCAAGGAGATCCTTTCAGTTGGAAAAGATGCAGTCAGAGCTAAGGAATTGCTAGAATATGTGTTATCCCAGGACAAAGAGGATATTGATCTTCTACTACAGAAATCCAAAGTAATTGTGGGGTATGGTAAAGACTAGTTGGCTGCAGATGGAATCCTTCCTTCCTCTACACTTAGTGAACCCTAGGAATGGTTTGAGGCTCTGTAAATTCGAAAAAAGGCCATGAAGAAGATATAGAAGCGAAAGAAACAAATAGATGGTGATCTTACTGGAGTATAGGAGGGATGCATTGCATTTTTTGAGGTCATGACTGGCAGGAGAAAGATTGCTCCTAAATACCTGAGTTTGGAGCAACTTAGGGAATGGTGGCATGAAGTTTATGCCCCAGATTCTAAGAATGTCATAACTGGCCACCAGTTAGATGATGCAGCCACATATATGGCAGTAATGGATAAGTATCAAGCCAACAAGGATGATTGGGATAAGACTGTTAAATAGTCAAAGGAGGAGATTGGCTCCATAGAGTGTCGGCTTAGGATATTGCCTTTGCCACCTGTCACCGAATTGGATAGAACATTTTTGAGGGTTCAAGGATCATCGGCCCAGAGCAAGGATAAGGGAGGCGGTATTTAATGCCATTTTGAGATTTGTGCTTCCCTATTATTATAAGGCATGTATTGAACCAGACTACATTGGGGACTGTGTCTAGGGTGACCTTGATGATATATGGCATTTAATGTATGCCTTATTTTGATTTCCTAGGATGACTTGTGTTGGCAGTTCTTATTTTGTAAATGTTTGGCTGGGCTGACATATCTTGAGATTTTTCTGTATAAGGCGTTCCTGCCTCATTGTAAAGGGGTTAGACATTAGAAATTAAAGAGAAGAGACAATAGAGTCAAGTTAGAACATTTTGTGAATTTCTTGACGCAAGTATTGTAAATAGAACAGTGGAGTTGTTGCAACAGTCTGATGATCTAATACAATTGAAGACATTGTGGTTTTCTTGGTGAAATCTTTTGTGTTGGTTTATCTCGCATGGTTCTTGTTGTTCTATCTTTCAAATTTCTTGAAGATTTAGGGTTTAATGTGAAGAATTAGTTTTAGTTTGGTGAATGATGTTTATGGTTTTATATTTGGAATGTTTGTAGCAACCTCTGGTCTATACTCCCAGTAACTATCTGATTGTAGTAGGCTGGTGAAGTCAACCTAGACCATATATTCATATGTGCTTAAGTTTGATTGTGGATGAATATCTATGATTTGAAAATTTATATACCTTAGAAGATTGCACTGTTCTTGTGATATTGCATTGTGGGTTAAGCAGGAATTGGTTGTTTGCAGTTGGTCCATTCCAGATATCTGTCATTTGCATTGTTCATTCTAGGAATATTAGATCTTATCATATTCTTGCACCCTTATCTTTTGCTATTTCTTTATCATTTGGTTAGATTTAGGATTGAAAATCTTCATATTGCAAAATCTGATAAATTGAAAGATATGGTTTGTTTGTACTAAGGTCCCATTGTGATTACCAGAATTTCACATTTTATCTGAGTTGTTTATGCATTGTCATGACCTGACACCCGAGAGACCTTGGGGTGATTTTTAGTGATTTATTGTTGAAAATAACCTTTCACGAGAGATAGAATATTGCATTCTGTCTGAGTTGTTGCTGTGCAGAAAACACCATCAACACATTGGTGCTAGAAGGAGGGCCTGAATGAGCACACTGGATCATTTCTTGAATGCCATCTCTCCTAAAAGATATTGGAGAAATACCAGATCTACTACAGGAGAGGAGGATTTACAGGAATTACAGTTCCCCACTAGGTCAAGAAGGACTTGAGAAAGGGAAGAATCATCACCCATCCCTTCGCCAGCATCATCCACATCTTCACATCCTGAGGTTGAGGCTATACCCATCCCCGAGGCGGTTCCCATTCAACAGCCTCAGCCTATCGTTAACCAATCACAACCACCACCCTCGCTCTTACCAATGGATTTCCTTGCTAATAATCCATCACCCTTGTTCTTCCATGCCTACAATGTTATTCCCAAAAACCCTGAGTATTTCTATTCAAAATTTCATGTTAATGACCCAAACAGGACTGCAGAAGAACACATAAGGATTTTCCAAACCTGTCTCAAAGACAGAGGGATTGTTCACAAGGATGTTGCCTATAGGTTGTTTCCTTATTCACTAGGAGAAGAGGCCTTTTACTGGTACAATCACCTTCCATCTGGTTCAATTCTCAATTGGAATGATCTTGAAACTGTCTTTTTACAGAAGTTTCGAATACCCATTAGTGCCAATGAACTATACCTGCAATTCACCAAAGTTAAGAGAGATGTTAATGAACCAATATCCAATTTTAATAATAGGTTCCACCGTGCATACACCAGACTTCAAGATCCATATATTTTAGATAATAATACAGCCCGGGAGTCTATTATGAATCCCTGGATAGCCTCATGGCAACCTTCCTAAAATGGAGACCCAATCCTCCAGCTACCTTAATTGATGCTTATACAAAGGCTGTCAAGCTTAGCACAGAGTTGAGACAACACTTGATTGGACCATTGTCTTCTTTAGGACCAGTTGTACATCCCAACCAGGTTCAGGCAGTGAACCATGCACTTGCTAATCATACTCCAATCATAAATCCAGTACCTCAGTTACCTTTGGTACCACACCCTGGCCATCCTATGAGCCAGGTCTCCCCTATAACAAACTTCCCTCAACAGCAGATTAATCAACCTATGTATCAGCCACAGTCGAACAGTTTCCCTACTTATTTACAGAATTCTGAGGTGTTGCATCAGTCTATGGGATCTGCTACAATTCCTGCCCCCTCCTTAGAGTAATCTAAACCAGATCCCTTATCAAGATCCAAATAGGGAGAAGATTGATGAAATGGCTGAGCAGATAAAAAAGCTAAATCTCGAGGTGACTTACTTAAGAAATCAAAACAGCCAACTACAGGTTGCTTAGAAGAGTATGCAATCCAATCATAACAAAGAGTTTCAACAAGGGCAGAGTTTTGACAAAGGACAGTGTAATAAAAGAGGATTCCACAATGACAAGGGATATAATCAAGATAGAGGTTACAATAATGATAGGGGATTCAATAATGATAGGAGACAAAACTTCGATAGAGGCCAAGGTAGTGGATCAGGATTCGATAAGAGGCCATCACAAGGGCAGAGTAGAACTTGGAATACAGGCCCTAATAATGGAGGAGTCCCCACCTCATTGGATCAACCAGTTAATCAAGTGGTCAACCAATCTGCAAATTAGCCTATCGGTCAGGATAAGCCTCCCAGTGGTGTATATCTGGCTGAAGCAGCCTTATCAGGATGGTGTAAGCTTCATAAGACAAGCCAACATTCAGAGTTAGAATGTCTGGAATTCCAAACTGCTGCCTCCATTTTCCAGTATGAGGTGGAGAATAACGCTAATGGGTAGGAGATGGTTCCTTCCACTCCCTATGACTCCCCTGTGCTAGTATTGAATCACTCTCCCTTCCCAGCAAGTGAAGAAAATATTCCAGAAGAGGAACCTGAGTCTCAAGAAGAAAGGGTAGATCAGATATGCAATGGAGATGAGGTTGCTTGGTTATTCAATGAGGAAGCAATGAATGATAACGGCCCCCTTGATCAAGAAGAAAATTATGTTGAAGAAGTACAGATGTTTCAGAGATAAGGTTTAAGGGATTTGCCCCATAGGCGTCCAAAGGCTGGGGGACCTTTCACCACTTCCATTCCTCCTAACAACTTCAGTACCCCTCTAGATCCTAATGCTAGCAATAATTCGTCTTATCCACATGTTTCCAAGTAGTATCTTTCGAAGGAAAGACAAGCTCAAACTGACCCATAGAAGAAAAAGACTATTCAAGCTGGCAAGGACAAGGCGGAGGAACCTCCTAAGGAGGTCTCCACTGATATGAGTGAGGAGCAGATGGATTCGTATATTGCTGAGGAGTTCAAGAAACTAAAGGTAAATCTTTCAGCATTTGAGTTATTAAGGTTCCCTGCAATTAGAAAGGTCGTTTTAGGTACATATGATGCACATTCAATGTTTTTGGATAAACCTTCTGGTGAGGACATCAGCAAGACTTCTAGTTCTCAGCTTGTGAAGACACAAAATTGGACTAACTTGCCTCCTGGAGATAAAGGAAAAGAAAAGGATAAGACTCAAGTGGCTCAAGTAGATACTTAGCCTACTTTGTTCCAAGGGAAGACATAAACCCCACCATTCCTGATCTATGTGCATATATTCGGTAAGAATCTACATAATTGTTTACTAGATTCTGGTGCTTCCACCAATGTGATGCCATTTGGAGTTTGTAGAGCTTTAGGAATTACACTTGCTGACTCTCAGAAGAAGGTGACTCAATTGGATAGAACTGAAGTAAATGTGGTGGGAGAATTAAACATGATTCACATGTAGATAGCTTCAGATCCAAGGATTCAACAGGTTATCAATATTCAGGTAGCCGATATCCCTGATGCATATGGTTTGATTCTAGGAAGAGATTTTACGAAGGCTTTGAATGGATATGTGTCTACTGATCACTCTCACATGTGGCTTCCATGGAAAGGAGTGCCTAATCAGATTAGAATTGAGAGAGAGCCAAGAATGAAATACATGATTACAGAATACCAAAAGACTTCAACAGAAATTCTAATATCAAAAGTAGGTATGAGAAATTATAGGTTGTCGAAACGGTATGAGGAGTCAAACTCAGAGGAGGTGTTGATGCTACATACGATGCCTATTGATGCTGAGACAGGATCTAGTCATGTTGAAGTTTTGACAGAATCAGTTGAGGAAGAAGAAGAACCTGAAGACAGTCAGATCAGCCTATTAGACAGTTTCCAGGAATTCATCAAGCAGTGTGTGGAGAATCAAACTCACCTAGGCAAAAAGACAAGCTTTAAGGAATTACTCTTACGAAATTGGTGTAGAGTTCATAATGCTTCCCATTCAGAGTTGGAGTGTTGTTTATGCCAGACAGCAGTAGAGAAAATATAGAAATGCCTAAATCCAACCCAAGCTATGGAGACAAAGGTGCATTACCCTCAAGGAAAATGTCAAGGAGAGAAACCTATAGTGACCAAGGAATCTTCTAACACTAAGCTGAAAGAAGTGATAAAGAAGACTACCACTGCTGAATGTTGGAATCTCAAATTTGATGGATCCAAGTCCAAGCATGGAGCTGGGGAAGGGTTCAAACTGATTAGTCCAAGAGGTAAAAATTTCTTTGCGGCCCATAGGCTTCAATTTCATTGCACCAATAATGTAGCAGAGTATGAAGCATTAATTCATGGACTTCTCATGGCGCTTAAGAGAAGGGTTAAAATTTTACAAGTTTTCGGTGATTCAGAGTTAGTAGTTAAGCAAGGAAACAATATTCATGCCACGATAGGAGAATGACTAACTATAGGCATAGAGTGTGGGACCTCATCGAGGGATTTGACGCTTTCAATATCCAACTGATACCACGGTGGAAGAATCAAACTGCTGATGCTTTGGCCCAAGCGGCAAGTACTATGCAGCCTTTATCTTTATCAGGATTGAAGAAATTCACCGTAGAATTGACCCCTGTGCCGTCAGTCCCAGACAATGTTACTAACTTTCAGGTGTTTGAGGATGACAAGCATATTCTTGATTTTATCACAAATACAGATGTTTTTGCTGCTCAAATCATTGATGAAGCAGAACCCTAGGAAGCAGAACTGGACTTTGAAGGTGTGATGAATCTGAAGTCTAACACTATTCCAAGGGGAATGGTACAGTTAGAGCAAATTTTTGATATGGATAAGATCAGAGATCAAGAACAAGAGTCGAAGAAAGAATCAATCAGTGGACAGTGTGACACTCACAATTTAGGAACTAAGGACAATGTTAAGAACATTTTCATTGGTAAGGTATGCACTCCAGAAGAAAGACAAGGGATAATCAGAGCCTTACACAGCTTTCCAGATATAATAGCCTAGAGTTATGAGGACTTGAAGACCTATGATACATCCATCATAACTCATACTATACCCCTGAAGCCAGATGCCAAGCCTTTCAGACAGAGACAGAGACCTATCAACGCATTGTTGGAACCACTCATACAAAAAGAAGTTTAGAAGTTACTATCTGCTAGAATTATATTTCCGGTCAGACATTCAACATGGGTAGCAAATCTAGTTCCAGTAAGGAAAAAGAATGGAGAAATTAGGCTCTATGTTTATTTCAGGAATCTAAACAGATTGTCAGAAAAGGACAACTATCCAGTCCCTTCATTAGATGAAGTGCTTCAAGTGGTTAATGGATCTCAGATGATGTCATTTTTGGATGGTTATTTAGGGTACAATCAAGTGATGGTCTAGTATGAGGATAGGCACAAGACTGCTTTTACAACCAAATGGGGTACCTTTTCCTATAGGAGAATGTCATTTGGACTTATTAATGTCGGGGCCACATTTCAAAGGGCCATGGATATTGCTTTTAAAGATATCATAGGAAAATGCATCATCATTTATATGGATGACTTGACTATTTTTTTGAAAAATAGAGGGGATCACATCTCAGATTTGCGCAAAGTATTTCAAAGGTGCAGAGAGTTCGGCATATCCCTGAATCCCAAGAAGTGTATTTTCAGAGTAACAGAGGGAAAGCTACTAGGACATGTCATATCAGAAAAGGGAATTGCTATAGATCCAGAGACAGTGGAGGCCATATTGAAGATTCAGCCACCTGCTAGCAAAAAGGAGATAAAGTCCTTCTTTGGTAAGATCAACTTCGTCAGAAAATTCATTACTAAATTTTCTAAAATTGTTAAACCATTAAATGCAATGTTGAAACAAGATGCCAAGATCGAATGGACTACAGAAGTGAATGAGGCATTTGCAGAGATCAAAAGGGCCATTGCTCATGCTCCAGTATTGGT
Source organism: Sequoia sempervirens (assembly GCA_007258455.2). Lineage (NCBI taxonomy): Eukaryota > Viridiplantae > Streptophyta > Pinopsida > Cupressales > Cupressaceae > Sequoia > Sequoia sempervirens. The sequence continues at coordinate 676,841,406 of VDFB02271358.1, forward strand.
AAGTCCTAATTACAACAAATCCTTTTATATCTATTCATTTTCTTCAGACCACTCATGTGCTGGAATGCTAACTCAAAAGTCTGATGAGGGAAATGAGCATCCTATTGCTTTTATGAGTGCACCGTTAAAAGATGCTGAGTTGAAATATCCAAGTGTGGAAAAGCAGGCATATGCCCTAGTCAAAGCAGTAAAGAAATTCAGGCATTACATCCTCAAAAATAAGGTGTATGCAATTGTTCTGGACTCTGCAGTTAAGTTACTTCTGATGCAAAATGAATTAGGTGAGCGTAGAGCTAAATGGGTGACTATGCTACAAGAGTATAACATTGAGATTCAGCCCATGAAGCTGGTAAGAGGACAAGGACTCACTTAGACTATGGCTGAAATAGGTCCTGAATTGACTATTCAGAATTATAATATCGAAGAGGTTTCCCCAGATGGTTGGTATGATGACATAGTGTATTATTTGCTAAACCAACAACCTCCAGGTCATCTTAATGTAGTTCATAGACGAGATCTACAGTTAAAGAGTGATGGTTTCATGTCGAAAGGAGCTGTCCTGTACAAGAAAAATCATGAAGGCATTTATTTAAGGTGTCTTGGGAAACAAGAAGCCGACAGGGTGACAAATGAATTTTACGAAAAATATGGCACTGGTCATGGTTCTACAATTGCCACTGCAAATCAGATTTTGAGAGTAGGATATTACTAGCCCACACTGTTCAAAGATGTTCACCATCATGTACAGACCTGTCACACTTGCCAGATTGTAGCAACGAGAGAAAAGTGTGTAGCACTTCCGCTCTAATCGGTCACTGAGGTAAGACCTTTTGCTCAGTGGGGTATGGATTTCATAGGCCCCATCAACCCACCATCTTCTGCAGGACACAGGTACATTCTCACTATTACTAATTATTTCACAAGGTGGACTGAGGCTTTTGCTTGTAGGCAATGTACATCTAAGGTAGTGATTGATTTCTTAGAGTCTGCTATTCTTAATCAATTTGGATGCCCTATTGTTGTTGTCTGTGATAATGGTCCTGCCTTTGCATCTTTGAAATTCTCAAATTGGGCTTTTGATCATGGCATTATTGTGAAATTTGCGTCTAATTATTATCCCCAGGGTAATGGCTTAATAGAATCCTCTAATAAGAACCTATTGACTATCATCCATAAGCTGTTAGAGAGGAACCCAAAAGACTGGAACACTTAGCTTCGGTTTTCCCTTTGGGCAGATCGTACAAGACTTAAGTCATCCATTGGAATATCTCCTTATCACTTAGTATATAGTCTGGAGCCAGTATTCCCTATTCAACTCAAGATCCCAACTTTACAGTTTATAAATGAGTTTTATGATGAAGGGGACAGAAGGGAGGCTAGGTTGACAGAACTACTACACCTTGAAGAGAAACGAGACAATGCCCTTGAGAATTTTGCCAAACATCAAGGGATAGTTAAGAGGTGGTTTGATAGGAGGGAAAAAGTTAAAGCTTTCAGGATTTCTGACCTTGTCCTATACTGGGATAAACCTCATGATCAAAAAGGGAACCATGGGAAGTTTGATAAACTGTGGCTTGGCCAATATTAAATTGCTGAAATACTTGGAGATAATGCCTTCTATCTGAAGACTCTCAAGGGAGAAGATATCCCACTGCCTGTCAATGGGCAGTATTTGAAACATTATTTCCAGTCCTGAGCTGTCTTTAGCTCCTTGCTCTGTACATAGTTAGTTTAGGTTGCTTTGCTTGTTTTACTTTTGGTTAGAGTAGGGTTTTCCTTTTGCTTTGCTTGTTTTGCTTTGGTTAGAATAGGTTTTCTTTGGTTTGGTTTGTTTGTTTTGGTTTGTGTTGCTCTTGTTCTTGGTTCCTTCTCTTTTGGGGATCTTTGGGTGCATCTGTATGGCAAGGGTGACAAAGTAGGTCTGATGTTCTTAGTATTTCCCTTACAAACTCTAATCATCCTTCCAGGACACCGTGGTACGAACTCTCTATCCAATGTCACTTATCCTTATGCTGAGGCAAAGGGTTTTCTAGCTAGTTTTAATAGAAATATATTGGGGTCTCATACTTTTAATTATTAATATCCTGAAGTTGCAGAAGGTCCTTATAAGGTCTGAACAGATGAAAAATCCTTTTCTGCTCTAGTGCCACTGTGGTTCTCAGCCCTGAGTGTGAACTTCACTGTTCACAGGTTGAATGAAATGGTAAAAAAAAAAAAAAAAGAGGGAAATATTAAAAATCAAAAGGTTTGAATTCAACATATCAGGGGATCTGAATATCTTTACCGGGGCTACAGACGCCTAGCTGGCAGTAGAGCTATGTTTAGGAGGATCACAGCGATAACCTCGTCGGGGCTATGGACGCCTGACTGGAAGTGAGGCTCTATCCAGGTTACTTTTAGAGTATGAACCTCTACATAGCTTGTTCATACTAGGTTTGGTCCCTGTTGCAACTAAGGGAGGGTAATGGATGCATATGCACACACTTTGACCCTGGTATAGGAAACTTTGAATAACTAGGGGTTTCTTTGTTTAAACATGGGGGTGGTGGCTGGATATCTAAGTTGAAACTATAAGTTCTAGGTTCTTGATTCCAGTTTGTCATCAAAATGTTTAGGAACATTTCCCCAGCAAAGTCCCCATTTGTTGTGCAGTTTTTGCACACACGCCCCACTTGGAGTAGGGACCCTCTTTTCAGATGTCTTTTGATTTTTGGTTTTATTAGACTTGCCTTTTGAGGTCTTGACACATTGGTCTTGTTGGCTTTGATCTTTCCCTGAGGCTTGAATTGGCTAAAATTGAGTTTTAGAAAAAATATGGGTTTTCACCTGAATCTAGGATTTTCCAGCTCCGACGGATTTTCCCGGGCCCTGGTTCATTATCTGGTCATCACTGAATTTTTTGAATCTGGGTTTCTGCCTGAATCCAGGATTTTCTAGTTCTGGCGGATTTTCCCGAACTACGCTAAAATCCTGAACTTTGTTAAAATCCCGGTTTCTCCCTTTCCACGAATTTTGTGTCCATCTGGATTTCCTCGTGTCTTAGGATTTTCCAAAATTCTGTCCTGGGCTCGGGTTTTCGGATTTTTTAGACACATCTTGTCGCTCATTAATACTTGCAGTACCTTTGCTCAGACGCATAAATGGGTGGATTTAAAACCTTTTTTGCATTATTTTAACTTCATCATTCACTTGTTTGCTACCTTCGCATCTAAGTGCTTTCTCCATTCGAGCTTTGAGCATTGATCTTGAGTCGCTTGCGTGTGGATCGTTTGGGTGCTGATATATGAACCTTCGTTGCTTGGGCACATTCGCTTTGCAGTAGTTTCTTTGAGTTTGAGTTTCGTCTGGATTGATCCATGGTAAGTTGTCGATGGCCCTTCCATTTGTTTACGCGATGATTAGGTTTTCTATGTTGATTAATGGTCATGTTGAGTCGGCCCATGCTTGGTCACGATTTTCTTCTTATCGAGTTAGGGTTTGACCCATCTCTTTATGAGAACCTCATCACCCATGCCCTATGAGCTTGTATTTATTCATTAGATGACGGGTGCATCTATTTGGAAGGGGTTCTGGGTCAGATTGTTTGCCCTCTTGGTCCGTAATCTACCATATCGTGTAAGGTTAGGGTTTTTTTTCGGTGTTTAGCCGAGAATGACAAATTATTTATGATTTGTCAATCTTGCACTTGTATTAAACTAACCCCGTCATTGTGAGGATTTGGAGCGCTCTAAACCGATCTTCATAGATGGTACTTTAAACCTTGAGCTTACCCTGGTTTTCATGGCGGGGGGTTGTTTATCGAAATCAGGGCATCGTTGTTTTGCCATTAGGACTCATCATTTCAGAGCTTTGAGAACTTGAAATCATTTGCATTCTAAATTTTGTTGATTAGCGTCGATTTTGAGACCATTAGAATCCAGGTGGAAAAGGTTGCATGATCGTTTGATTAATAGTTCGCGTGTCGCCGATCATTGGGTTTCTGGGGTGTCCATGAAATTCTTGCGCACCTGGATTTTCCCAGTTTTGGCTGATTCCGCGGGGCTTAACGATTTTCGGAATACTTCAAACTATCCGCGAAAATCTGTTCTATCCGGACTTTTCTGGTTTTCCTATCTAGTTTTATTTCTTTCAATTTTTCGAAGATAGGATTAATGGAGTAAATGCTAAATGCTTATTTCTTATTGCTAATGAATGAATTTCATGATTATCTCATAATATTTTGTCCATACTAACAATTTATTTGACTTGTGATGTCTTGGCAATAGGAATCCGTCTGGGTCAGATTTCTCTGAAATTCTGCCCCGACTGGATTTTCTCGGTTTGCAGTGTTTTTCCAGACTGCTTTATTTTTCTAGATCTTTAAGGATTGGTGATTTGTGATAGTTTTTAATGGCCTTATATGATTTTATGCTAATCTTTTGGTTGGAATATACATAATAATTGAATACTCATGATGATCTTTTGTGAGTGCAGGCTGAATCAAACAAGGCTGCAGTGGGAAAGCCCAAAGGTGACATGGAGGGCTCATCCATTTCAGAAGTAGAAAGGTTAAGATTGGAGACTAGAAGTCAGTTTCCAGAAAGCAAGATATCTTCTGTGTGGTCCGAAGTGTCTGACACCAATGTTGGAGCCTGGAGATACGAGGAGTTCAAGCAGAGGGCGGCACAGAAGGACCTGTTAGTCTTGAGATAGGGGATGATGAAGTCTAGATTGGTACATGTGGCAGGGTTTCCTCCAGCGATCCAGTGCTATGAGTTGATTTTAGAGTGTTCCCGGTAGTATGACTTCGATACGCAAAGGGTTGTCAGTATTGACGGAAGAGTCTTGGCCAATTTTAGTCCTATTTCCATTGCTCAAGCCTTTGACATGCTGGATCTGCCTTCTGTGTGTGCTTTAAACATGGACATGGCCAGGACATATTATGAGAATGAGCCAACCAAAGCTCAGCAGATGATCAATGCTTGGTTGGAAAAGCTGAAATCACATCACTCTAAACTGCCCAAGCAATTTCATAGGATCAAATTCAGATTAGATATCTATGATGCAATAACATTTCTGAGTAGGGTTGCAGGATTGAAAAGTGTCAGAGTATTGGAGAGTTGGATGGTCCATGTGATCACCAAAATTGAACAAGGAACCAACTACCACTGGGCAGGACTTATCAGCACCATCATTGACAAACAGTTGAGGGATGTCCTAGAAACCAAGAGGTTCACCATGTCCTCTTATGTGATATATGTGTTAGCCAGATTCTACCCATACAGGGGTTTGAATCCACGAGGGAAGTTTGGACAAGATATAGTCTATGAAGTATACCCAGAGTTGCACCTAGGACACAAAGACTACATAAGGGCTAATGATGCAATCACAATGCATATCACTAGGACGCTTCAGAATGTCGAGCATGTGAGACTGTCAAATGGAGAAAAAGGGTTGATAAAGAATTATGGGGCCTGGTTCATTCAATTTCCCACCTTCACCTAGATTATAATTGATGGATGCTCGGCCGCTCCATATAGGTTACCTCGGTATCCTACTGATCACATCGTGTTATTGGAGATTGTGAGGCAAATATGTGAGTTTGATGCCATAGTCAAAAAGGAGAAGCATAAAATAGCTTTCGGTGTGGATTTCCCTCTTGGAATTGGCGTGGCAGAAATGTGCCCTTCCATCCAATCAACACACACCACAGGAGATGAATTGGTAGCATATGGTTTCTCCTTCCACTCCAAGAGAACAAACTTTGATATCACCGAGGAGGCGCAGAAGAAGGCTACCAAAGAGTACCGTCACAAAGATGACCTAGAGGACTATTGGGCCAACATCAAGGATGATCTTGAAGCAAGAAAGAAGAGGTACTCCAGACTCCCTGTTGATGTGATCAGACAGTATAATGTCAAGCTAATCCCTGACCAACTAGAGGATGATAGAAACCCGGTACAAGACCATGCCTATGAGGCTGTTAAGGATAGGTCAATCAGGGAAACTAACTGGAATGAAGATGAGGTCACAGAGTTGGAGGACCTAATGGCCCTGGTTATGAAATTTACCACTTCTTGGTTGAAGCATAAGGTTTGGGAGCTGGAAAGTGAGAAGGTAGCCTGTACCTTCAATTTAATGGGAAATCTCAACCCAATCTCTACTTTAGAAGAATCCAGGGATGATGACCCCAAAGGGAAAACCAAAAAGAGCTCACCTTTCAAAATAAAGATCAGAGGCCCTAAAGAAAGTGAGCCAGAACCAAAAAGAAATCCAAAAGGGAAGAAAATAAGTAGAGCTTTGAAGATTGGCAGATCCTCTGATGAGGAAGAGTTGGAAAAAGCAGAAGAAGAAAGTGTTCCTCCACCACCAAAGAAGACAAGAACAACCAGGGTCTCAAAGAAGAGGAGTCAGGATACATCAAAGGATGAGCCTCCTATTGTTGATGTAGAGAGTTCAGGAGTGAAGACCAAAGTTTACATGAGGAGATCAAGGACTCCTTCTCCTAAGGAGGTTTTATAAAAGATGGACTCCTCCCCAAAATTACTAGCTGTGGAGTTGTCTAAGGCTGCTTCTCCTCCACCAAGCGCGCCTGAGCAAGAGACTCTTGAGGAACATGAGACTAGTGGAGAGGAAGAACCTTTCAAAGAGGGAGAGCTCTTTGGTGTGGTAGCTGAGCTCGAAGTAGAAGAGAAAGAAAAGCATCCTTCTCCTCTAGTGATGTATGAAGATTCTCCACATAATGGCAGAGGAAACGGATTACCTAAGCAAGAGGAGGACATCTCTCTTAGAACCCCATCACCGGTGTAGGAAGAAGAGATTGAGAAGGGTGACCAAGGTGAGCAATCTCCTGAAAAAGGAAAGGATGAAATGCCAGAAAAACAACGGGAAGAAGCAAAAATAGAGGAAATCCGGGTAGAACCTGTAGTCCCGAATTGGCTTGAAAAGGAGATTACAAGGAAGAAGCAGGTAGTTGTTGAGGACACTCCTTTAGATTGGGATGAGATGTTGTCCAAAATTGGCAAAGGGAAGAAAAAGAAGGCAGCCAAAGTGGTTTCAAAGATAGAGAGAGATGAACTAAACAACAAGGTCATTCACATAGCCACTCCTGCTGTAGACAAGACCAGAGAAGAGGTCACTGGTGAAGATTATAATGTACAAACTATCAACCTTGGACCAACATCTGTGGAGCAGGATATAGAGGAGTATGAAGGGTCTAGTGCTGTAATAATTGGCAGACTAAGGAAAGAGACCCAGACCAAGCATGAGCTAAGAAAGGAAAATGAGAGACTTAGGAAATGCTTGGAGGAAGTAATGAAACCCTTGCAATTTCTCCACCCATCTTCCTCTGCTACTCCTGGTCGCTTACCCAAGGAAACCATCTCTAAGATTGAAAGGATGAAGGCCTCTGCTCAAACCACAATGGATTTGTTGAAGGGTGTGTAGGTAAAAGGGGATAATGCCATCAAGGAGATTCTTTCAATTGGAAAATATGTAGTCAGAGCTAAGGAATTGCTAGAATATGTGTTATCCCAGGACAAAGAGGATATTGATCTTCTACTGCAGAAATCCAAAGTAATTGTGGGGTATGGTAAAGACCAGTTGGCTACAGATGGAATCCTTCCTTCCTCTAGACTTAGTGAACCTTGGGAATGGTTTGAGGCTCTAAAAATTTGGCAGAAGGCCATGAAGAAGATACAGAAGTGAAAGAAACAAATAGATGGTGATCTTACTAGAGTATACGAGGGATGCATTGCATTTTTTGAGGTCATGACTAGCAGGAGAAAGATTGCTCCTAAATACCTGAGTTTGGAGTAACTTAGGGAATGGTGGCATGAATTTTATGCCCCAGATTCTGAGAATGTCATAACTGGCCACCAGTTAGATGATGCAACCACATATATGGCAGTAATGGATAAGTATCAAGCCAACAAGGATGATTGGGATAAGACTATTAAATAGTTAAAGGAGGAGATTGGCTCCATAGAGTGTTGGCTTAGGATATCGCCTTTGCCACCTGTCACCGAATTGGATAGAACATTTTTGAGGGTTCAAGGATCACCGGCCCAGAGCAAGGATAAGGGAGGCGGTATTTAATGCCATTTTGAGATTTGTGCTTCCCTATTATTATACGGCATGTATTGAACCAGACTACATTAGGGACTGTGTCTAGGCCGACCTTGATGATATATGGCATTTAATGTATGCCTTATTTTGATTTTCTAGGCCGACTTGTGTTTGCAGTTGTTCTTATTTTGTAAATGTTTGGCTGGGCTGACATATCTTGAGATTTTGCTATAAAAGGCATTCCTGCCTCATTGTAAAGGGGTTAGACATTAGAAATTAAAGAGAAGAGATAATAGAGTCAAGTTAGAGAATTTTGTGAATTTCTTGAAGCAAGTATTGTAAATAGAAAAGTGGAGTTGTTGCAACAGTCTGATGATCTAATACAATTGAAGACATTGTGGTTTTCCTGGTGAAATCTTTTGTGTTGGTTTATCTTGCATGGTTCTTGTTGTTCTATCTTTCAAATTGCTTGAAGATTTAGGGTTTAATGTTAAGAATTAGTTTTAGTTTGGTGAATGATGTTTATGATTTTATATTTGGAATGTTTGTAGCAACCTCTGGTCTATACTCCCAATAACTATCTGATTGTAGTAGGCTGGTGAAGTCAACCTAGACCATATATTCATATGTGCTTAAGTTCGATTGTGGATGAATATCTATGATTTGAAAATTTATATACCTTAGAAGATTGCACCGTTCTTGTGATATTGCATTGTGGGTTAAGCAGGAATTGGTTGTTTGAGGTTGGTCCATTCCAGATATCTGTCATTTGCATTGTTCATTCTAGGAATATTAGATATTATCATATTCTTGCACCCCTATCTTTTGCTATTTCTTTATCATCTGGTTAGATTTAGGATTGAAAATCTTCATATTGCAAAATCTGATAAATTGAAAGATACAGTTTGTTTGTACTAAGGTCCCATTGTGATTACCAGCATTTCACATTTTATCTGAGTTGTTTATGCATTGTCATGACCTGACACCTGAGAGACCTTGGGGTGATTTTCAGTGATTTATTGTTGAAAATAACCTTTCAAGAGAGATAGAATATTGCATTCTGTCTGAGTTGTTGCTATGCAGAAAACACCATCAACAAGGAGCAGAGGTGAAAAAAATTGGTCGTGAAAGAATCACCTTGATACCCTGCATGACTTGGGAGAAATTAAAGTTTCCATCCTAAGAAATTTCTCCAATGCAGCTTCAAACTCATATATAAAACTTTGGAGGCCTTGAAACAACTCAAAAAATTGGTTGAACTGACCTACGATGGATCTTTTATCATAGATCTCATCGAGATCTTTCCGACGATATTCAAAAATAGCGAATTGGACACCCGGATCAAAAGTTATGGCCTCACGAAGTTGGTCCTCTAAAAACTGAATTTCATAAAAATTTCTTCCTAGGCCAGAAATCAAACGGCGAGACTTTTGCCGCCAAAACAAAAGGGGAAATTTGAATTTTCTAGAACATTCTAGAGTGGTTATTGGGGAAAATAAAAAGGGTTAAGTGGGGGGTTGTAGAAGGTGGCTCTGATAGTGCAGATTGTGGCTCTAAATAGTAGATTTTCTTTTCTGAGTTGATTTTGTTGTAATGAATCAAGCCCATGAGGCTATAGCATGTAAGCCTCGAATCTATAATTTCACTTTTTGAAAATAATTGAAAGTAAGTCAATTTTTTGTCTCACATTTTCTGTGTTGATATCTGTTATTGTGATTTATGTTGGTTTTGGGTGGTGTGGCCCTCATCATATAATGGGAATTAAGTAATGCAGTCACGAGCCTTAGAGGATATAGGATAATAATTAAGTTTATGTTCAATCTTATTCATGCAACATTTCACTTTAAAAAAAAAAATTGTTTGTTTTCAGTTGTTTAGGTTTGTCCTCTAGGGTTCTCGGTGGGGTTGTTATAGGTTTGTTGTTTGACTTAGTCAGCTATTACCTGTGTATAAGTATTTGATATTTTTTTGCTTTGACAAAATCTTTGGTAGTTACTTAACATGTGCTAACTTGGTTAAATATCCATGTGCTTATAACAACATTGCATTCCTTTGTTTGTGCAACATTTTAATTACTTATATATTGCCTATGGTTTCACATTACTCATCATTTTATCACTTTCATCTTTTGTCTTTACTTAATGCATTCATGAGTTGCATTTTTTATACCTCTATTATAGGTTAATTTTTACTAATTCTTTTATTATTCATTATCTAGCATACATCAATACGATGCTTAGTCCATGCGCTAAGCTTATTTTAAGATTTATTTACTATATAAAGGCTTAGTAAATCCTATGTGCTAGATTAAAAAGCATAAATCAAACAATGCATCTTCATGATGCAGCTTAAGGAAGGTATGGCTATTGGTTATAATGCAAATCTCACTCCTTATATGACTCGTGCCATAGCCACTTGTTTTTAATAGCATTTAGTATAAAAAATAACAACCACCATCCATATATATATATATATGAAACTTTATTGCTCAATACATAAATATTAATATATATATACTATATATATGTATATACATAATATAATTATTTCCATATCTTTATAAAAACACTCATACTCATAACCATTGATTGACATATATACATGAAATGTGTATATACTTCATCGACTACATGTAAGTATGAACATAAGAGGAAGTACTCTCACTCGAAATGTAAAAACATAACCTAAATCTAAACATTCATAGACAAGATCATAATGTCTTCTAAATCATACTCAAGCAAGGCTAAGGATAACTAACCGTTTTCCCAAACTACTAACTCAACTTTACTATACTATTGGTGAATGTGTGTGAAAGCTCAATGTAGGTCTTATCAATGGTTACCAGACCAATCTCCTCTCCTGAGTGATGCTTCCCCTCTCTTCTAGAAGCTCAACTTGTTCCTGAATTTAGCTTAGTGTAACACCAAGGTAGTTATATTTTCATAATAAATCCATTTGCATCATAAAACTTTTGTATCAACAAATCATTTAGAATGTTCACATTACTATACATATTATTTCATCGCATTTCATCAATATAAGCATAACCATTCATTCCAAAGCAATAACATCTTAAAGCATATTTCCATATTTCATTCATCTAGTAATCATATTAAGGTCGCAATTTATAACATCTATCATCATATTTACTTATGAAGGTAAAAGTAACTCAGTAACAATAAGATGAGGTGTAACATACTTCCCCTTTTGTGAATCATCGTTCATAATGATTTTAAACCTTAAACATATATATTAAGTCAAATATAAGTTTTACCTCTAATTAGTATATTCTCAACTATTCTTCCCCTGAAGAACTATACTTCATAATCATATTAACACCTTTATACTTCATAAGCACATTATTGACCATATCCTAGATGACACCTATACCCTAGTGATTAGAAAATTCATTTTCATTGGCTAATGATTTTATCCTTAGTCTAACCCTATAAGATAAGTAATGTTGGTGTATTGTACACTACATGTGGGTACCATCCTTTCTTTTTGTTTTTACACCATCAGACAACTTAGAAGCTGAGATAGTCCATCACTGCCACAACCATCTACTATAAACATATTTATACTGTTTCATAATTTTAAACTTGTATCAACAATTTCTCCTTGATCCTTTTAATCTACTATTTCATTTGAAAATATTTTTGGTCTAAGGTTAATCCTATTTCTTAGCTTATCTTAGCTTTATAGAGATTGAATCCTTCTTCCCATCCTCCAAGATTTGGTTTATTCCTTTTTTCCTATCTAGCTATCTATCCATTCAATTGAATTTCTCATAAGTTGATCATGTTTTTCACAAAACCTTATCATTACTTGCTTGTTCCTCCTGAGATAACCTTCTTAGGAACTTTAAGCAAATTTTTTCTCAATATGTTGTTTCAAACCAATATCCTATAAATAAAATTTCCCAATCAAAATTGGTTACCTTGGTGAGTCTATCCACCATAACATTATGTGAGTTCCATCAACATAGAAAGATCAAACTACTCATATGGTCTACCAATTCCTTTCTGGAATTCCCTAAGAGTATACAAGTCATGTAGATGATGATATCCTATCTTCATCCTCTAGCATGTTGGATGACATCTAGCTACATTTCTCTCAGCATCTTACTCTATCCCTTTCCATGTTTATTGGTTTCCTATTCGTCAATTTTTTTTTCTATAACTATGTGTCCTAAGTATGACATCAATTCATTTCATTAATTCTTTAATCTTCCAAATTTTGGGTACATAGATTCTCATAATATAGTAATTAAATATTGTTGTGAAGATGAAACTCCTTCCTAAGTCATCCTTACTCTGTATTTATTTCATGTTTTGCTCATTTCCAAATTTGTAATCTGATTTTCAGCTCAATTTATTTTCTCAAATGAGCATATATATTATTTCGAGTCAAAATTCTCATCTAATCATGTTGACTTGTCATTTTCTTCCAAAAAATGTCGGCAATTATTACATACCTAGTTTCAAGCATGATCATGAGTATATAATTCTTCCTTTTTCTATTTCATAAGCAATATTCTTACCTTTCATGAACAATTATACTGCCTATTTAGGAGTTTTCAAATATGGGGATAATTCTTCCTAATCCAAACTTTAAACAAGATTTTAGGAATCTTAACTTCCCTTTGTTTCCCCTTTGTTTCCCCTTTGTTCTTTTCATCTTACCATCTTGGCATAAGAACCTTTCAACCTTTAACTTTCAATAAGGTTTACGTTTTACTTGTGTAATGAGCCCATAGGTTCCAAAGCTAAACTTGGTAGCTCTGATACCATGTGTAACATGCCCATTGTTCTAATGAAATATTTTACTATGCTTTTAACCTCAAGTAAATAAATTAAAATGCCAAAACTTAGCAATAAAATTGTTCTTTTCAAAACTAAAAAAGATAGCATGCACATTTGAAATAAATATTCCTTCCAAACTTTCTATTGCATTATACCAAAGTATTACAAATTTCCAAATTATTGATTACTTAGTACATGATAACATGATATCCTTTCTCTTTTACAATCTTTCCATCATAATGGATACAAATACACTAACATGGCTCCACAGAGCTTACTGGCAAAAGATGTACAAATGGTCCTAGAAATACTCCATGCAAACCTTAGTCACCAACTGATGAGGACAAGCATCACTCAAGTGCTTTTCCACCAACCTTGGACTAACTGCAATTCCCCATACATCTATCTAATTGATAGATGGCACTACCCTTTGATGAAGAGATTGGTTTGGTAACCTCATAATAACATGACATTTTCTGAGTTTAGTGGTGTGTCCTTGATGAAGGGTACTTCCCTTACAATCTAAAACTCACAAAAGAACAAATAATGGCACAAAAAAAATGCAAGGAAATAAAATATTTCTATTATCACTGAAATAAAAATGACATTTCAACATTATATTTGCCATCACATAGGATTTCTAATTACATAAATCTTCAAATCTACAAATTAGAGCCACCATCTACTCTACTCTCGCCTCCTCCCTATAGCCTCACCTTGCATCCTTTATTTGGAAAGTGTAACCACCCTAGAATCTTTTGGAAAGTGTAACCACCCTAGAATCTTATGGAAAGTGTAATTCCTTAGGAAGATATTTTGAAATTTTATTAATTTTGGTATTACAACTTCATGAGGTCATAACTTTTTATCTGACTGTTGAATTTTCTATTATAATACCTTTTCAAAAAGGTCTCAAGAAATCATGTGCTTAAAGGCCAACTACTTTCATTTTCCACCAATTTTTAGGCCCATACGGAGCCTCCAAATGCCTCAAAATTCACCCTGAAGATTTTACTAGGAATTTCATAACTTAAAATTTTAATATCTCTCAAATGACAAATGGTATTGAAGTGATTTCTTCACCATTGGCTTCAATTTACCATTTTGGAGGTTTGTGTAATATTTCGTGTCCAACTATGCAAAGATACAAACTTACAAAAATAGTAACCTACCAAATTTAGCCCTTATTGAAAAGAAACACCATTTTTTTTTAGTGATACAAGATTTCTCTTACACCTTAGATGCTCCTACATCAGACACCCGAGGTAATTTGAAAAGTGACCCTATCACTTCTCAGGAGTTAGAGGGAAACCAAGATAGTTAACCTCAGACTCAGATAACCATGATGATTCTTCAATAGGACTTCCTCTCCATTTCACCAAGTACTCTACATATTGCCTATTTCTTGTGCTTCTTCCCACATGGCTATCCAAAATGTCTTTTATCTCCTCCTCTTCTGAAGTAGGTGCTGGAATGTTCCACTGTGCCTCTATTATTTCTTCACCAATTCCTCCCTCATGATATTTTGTTAAATATGAGATGTTAAACATAGGTGAATTATGAATTCCATTAGGCAACTCTACCTCATATGCATTTCCTAAATCATGCTTCTTTAGGACCTTGTATGGTCCAAACTTCTTCATCTTCAACTTGTTGTATGTACCAACTTGAAGCCTTTCCTTTCACAAATGAACCATGACTTCATCTCCTACCTGGAACTCCTTATACCTTCTTTTCTGATCTTCCTTATCCTTATACTGAGAATTCATCTTATTAATATGCTTCTTCACCTCATCATGCAAATTCTTATGGTGCTCAGAAAAATATTTAGCCTCAACATTACTCTTCTCTCCTTTATCCATCTTCCTTAATTCAGAAGCATTCCTCAGACTACTCCCATATACAATCTGGAATGGTGATTTACCAGTGCTCCTATTGAAAAAATTGTTATAAGAAAATTCCACCTGTGGTAAAATCAAATCCCATCCCTTTGGTTTATCTCCTACTAAGCATCTTAGCAAGTTACCCAAACTCTTATTGACCACCTTCGTTTTTCCATCAATCTTTGGATGGTAAGCAGAACTGAACTTCAAATATATCTTCAACTTTTCCATAATTTTTTCCAAAAATAACCAACAAATTTGGTATCTCCTTCTAAAACTATACTCTTTGGTAGACCATGTAGTCTCACCACCTCTCTGAAAAACAACTTTGCAATATGAACAACATCACTGGTCTTATGACACATAACGAAATGTTCCATCTTTTAAAATCAATCTACCACCACAAATATGGAATCATGCCCTCTCTGTGTCCTCAGAAATCTAAGGGAAAAATCCATACTAATTTCCTCCCATGGCCTCTCAAGTACAGGTAATGGCTAATACAACCTAGTATTCTAACTTGTTCCTTTTTCCATCTGACATACTCTACAACTTTGTACAAACTTCTTCACATCTTGTTGTAACTATGGCCAGTAATAATTCTCACTAACAAGAGCAATGATCTTATCTCGAATGAACTATCTAGCCAATCCTACACTATGCCTCTCCTTGATTAGATTCTCTCTCATAGAAATCCTTGGAATGCACAATTGGCTTCCTCTAAACAACATTCCATCTTGGATTAAGAAATCCAATGATCTTGTCCTATCCAATGTAACAGGTTCCAAACAAGCCTTCCAAGCTTCTACAAGGTTTGGATCTTTTGGATACAAATTCTTGAGTTCATTGAACCCAACAACCTCTATATTCATCTCTATCAACAAATTTTGCCTTCTACTTAAGGCATGTGAAACTTTGTTTGATCTTCCACTCTTGTGCTTCAAAAAAAAAGTATGACTATACAAAAACTCAACCCATTTTAAGTGCCTTTGATTCAACTTTCCTTCACTATTGAAATACTACAAATCCTAGTGATTAGTATATAAAACAAATTCTTTTGGCAACAAATAGTGTATCCATTTCTTCAAATCTTGAACTATAGCATAGAAATCTTGATTATAGATAGAGTATTTCTTCTTAGCATCATTTAACTTCTCACTAAAATAGGCAGCATGCTTACCTTCTTGACTCAAAACAACTCCTATGGCAGTGCCACTAGCATCACAATCTACCTGAAAGACCTTATTGAAATATGGAAGTGCCAAAACAGGTTGATCTATAACTTTCTTCTTAAACACATCAAAACCTTTTGCTGCTCTTGTAGTCCACTTAAACTCTTTTATATCCCCTTTCATTACTTCAATTAGAGGTTCAAAAATACTACCAAAACTCTTAATAACCTTTCTATAAAAACTTATTAGACCATGAAATGATCTTACCTCTATAACACTCCTTGGTGTAGGCCATTCAATGATAGTCTCACCATCTTTGGGTCCATTTTAAGACCATCTGCTAAGACAAAAAATCCTAGATACACCAACTCCCTTTTTACAAAACTAAATTTCTTCAAATTAATCAACAACTTCTCCTCCCTTAGCTTCTAAAAAACTTTTTGGATATGTATCAAGTGCTCCTCCAATGCCTTACTAAAAATTAGAATACCCTCCAAATAAACAATAACAAATTTTCCTAAAAATTCCTTTAATACCTCACTCATAAGTTGCATAAATGTGCTTGATGCATTGGTTAGCCCAAAAGGCATGAATAACCACTCATACAAGCCATCCTTGGTTTTAAAGGTTGTCTTCCATTCATCTTCTTCTCTAATACAGATCTGGTGATATCCACTCTTCAAATCTATCTTCATGAAGTACTCAGCTCCACTCAAACAATGCATAATGTCATCCATCCTTGGAAAGGGAAATCTATACTTGATGGTGATCTTGTTGATGTCTCTAGAATCTGTACATATCCACCATTCCTCATCCTTCTTTGGTGCTAGTACTATAGGTATTGCACATGGACTCAAACTCTCTTGAATCAATGCCTTCCGCAACAACTCTTGCACTTGTCTATTCAACTCTTCGCTCTCTACTGGATTCATACGATGAGCTGCCTTTTTCAGCAAAATAGCTCCAAGAATCTAGTTCATCTGATGACTAATCTTTCTTACCAGAGGAAAACCTTCAAGTACGCTATCAGAAATAATAGCTTTAAACTCATTCAACAAATATGACCTCTATAGGTACCTCAATAGTTTCTTCTTTATCAACTCTTGGGATCAATGAAAAACACATATGCTCATGCTTCATACCTTCTAGGAACTTTCTTCCATCAACCAAAAAAATTATTGCATTGTTGCATACCTTTTCCTCTACCTTTTCCAAGGGCTTCAACCTGCATCCTTTGTCAAAGAACAGGTGTTGGCATGTTCATCATGTACTTCTCACCAATCAAATTGACATGGTCTACCTAACAACATATGACAAACATCCATAGCCATAATATCACACAATACCTCATAATGGTAATTTCCAATCTTGAACTTTACCAAACATTGTTTATTTACCAAAGCTTTATGGTCCTTCTACAACCAAGCAATCCAGTATGGATTTGGATGCCTTCTTCTCTCCAACTACAAATTACTAACCATCTCATCTGAAACAAGGTTATCAATACTACCTCCATCAATAATAACATTGCAAACTTTACCTTCACACTTACATCTAGTGCGAAACAAATTCTTCGTTTGAGTTGGCTCTTTGTCCTCATTCAACAAGGCTATTCTAGTAACAAGAACCTCTCCTCTTTCTGCATCCTCAAAATTTGAAGACTCGGCATCTTCGTCTACATGTGCAACTCATGCATTACCCTTAGGTCTTCTATTTGTCCTTCCTTGATGTTAAGGACACTCATATGCCCTATTCCCTTCTTCTCCACATTGGAAAAAAGTTCCATGAAATCATCCTCTCCCTAGTCCTCGCCTAGATCTTCCTCTTCCTCTTTGGTCTCCATTATGAGTACGATAGGTGCTATCTTTTTTCTGGTTATGGCTGCTACTAGATCCTTCACCCTTCTTTTGGTCTTCATTTCAACCTCCACATGACCATCCACTAGTCCTTCCACCACAACCTTGACCTTTTTGTTTACTTTCAAACCTCCTATTTAACTTCTCTTCTACCTTCAAAGCAAACTGATATGCATCTTCAATGGTAGACATTTTTACCGAACTCGGCTCTTCTTGAATGCTCGGCTTGAACCCATTTATGTAACAGGAAAATTTGACCTTGTTGGCCTCAAAATGACCTATTCTATTTAGGACTCAATAGAATTCTTTTGTATACTCCATAACAGATTTTCCTACTTGTTTCAACCCTTGCATCTTCTTCAAAAAATCCAACTCATAGTCCCCAAGAATGAACTGTCTTTTCAATTTTTCCACCATTCGATCCCATCTTGTTATTTTCTCTTTTCCTCTTCTATTTCTTTCCAACTAGACTTCTTTCCACCATATGCTAGCATGGCCTTTCAATTTGGCCTTTGAAAATTTGACCCTATCTAGGTCTTCTATTTTCTCATACTCAAAATACTATTTCCATGTCATTGATCCAATTGATCAGCTCATCTCAATTTAGGTTTCCAAAAAAATTAGAAACTTCTATCTTTGGCCTCTTTCCAATCTTGGAAATGGCCCTAATCAACCTGACTTCTTCAAGATCCATTACATCCTGTGCTTCCTCTTCGAATGGCTCCGCATCTTCAGCCTCATCCTCACTTTCATCTCTTCTTCTGACATCAGATCCCCTATGCAGCTCCTCTTGCAGTGCTTGAACTTGTCTCTAGAGGGCTCTAAAACCCTCTTCTATTACCCCAACAGTTCTTCCAATATGGTTTCTTCATGGAGGCAGCTTTTCTCACAAACCCAAAACCAAAAGTCCTAGAGCAAACTACCTCAAGTTTGGCAATTTGTTTACACACTCAAGAAAACCTAGCTCTAATACCACTTGATGAAGGGTACTTCCCTTACAATCTAAAACTCAGAAAAACAACAGATAATGGTACAAACAAAATACAAGAAGGAAAGAAGATATTTTTTATTATCACTGAAATGAAAATGAAATTACAACATTATATTTGTCATCACATGGGCTTTCTAATTACATAAATCTGCAAATCAAATCCACCATCTACTCTACTCTTGCCTCCTCCTTGTAGCCTCCCCTTACATCCTTTATTTGGAGGGTGTAACCACCCTAGAATCTTCTAGAAAGTGTAACCACCCTAGAATCTTCTGGAAAGTCTAACTTCCTCAGGAAGATATTTTGAAATTTTATTAATTTTGGTATTACAACTTCGTGGGGTCATAACTTTTGATCCGAACATTAGATTTTCTATTATAATATCTTTTCAAAAAATTCTCAAGAAATGTTGTGCCAAAAATTAGGGCCTAAAGGCCAAATACTTTTTTTCTCTACCAATTTCTAGGCCCATCCGGAGCCTACAAGTGCCTCAAAATTGACCCCAAAGATTTTACTAGGATTTTTGAAAATTAACATTTTAATATCTCTCAAATGACAAATGGTATTGAAGTGATTTCTTTGTCATTGGCTTCAATTTACCACTCTGTAGGTTTGTGTAAGATTTCATGTCCAACTATGTGTTGGGACTGTAAAAATTTGATGATTTTACATATTGATCTTACTCATAAATTTCTAGATTGGTCCTACCATGTGCATTGTGTCTTGGTGAATATCTTGTCTTACCGACCAGTGGCGGGAGGATACATATCGGTATAAGTTGGAGCTATTGATATGAGGTCTCAGCAAGTGACCTTCGGTCTCGCCGACACTTCGTATGAGTCTTCGCTTTCGCCAAACATAATGTCTTTGGTGAGTGGTCATGGCGAAGTGTATATGTCTCACCAACAGAGCATAAAGGTTCTTTTCAAATGGCTTTCAGTGTGATAATTGCATTCTCTTGGTGAACATGAACGATCTCGAGGCTTTCGGTAAAACAAGGATCATTCTATATGAGGTCTCCCCGATAACAAATGGTCACAGTGAAGTATTTTGGACTGATGGTGCATCGGTGAGAAATCCAATAAGTCACAGCGACACACAAGATTAGTAATGGGCTTTCGGTATGACTTGATGGACTCTATGGGACTTCCCCTGATTTTGAGTTGTCTAGGTGAAGGAAAATGAAGGATGTGTTTCGGTGTGAGTGTGCTTATGTCACAGCGACATACATGACAGATGAAGATTTTCGGTGAAACTTAATGTGGTCTACATGGTTTCTCCCTGAGAGTGATAGGTCACGACGATGTACAAAGAACACGGGATGACTAACAATTGATGATTGAATTGCCTTTGGCATACTTTCTAGTTGTCTCAGTGACTATTCCATTAGTGATTAATAAAGATTCAAACATTGCGGTCAACATGTATACATTTGAGAACCGTTGTAGGCCGACTTGGTTTGAGCCCAAATTCTATGGAGGGCCGACATGGAGTTTCAAATGATTTATTTTCCTAATGCTGGTGTATAAATATGCACTCCTGATTGTAATTGAGATATCAGATCTTAGATAGAGACAGTAGGTAGAGATGGATACAGTAGAATAAATTTCTCATAATAGAGGCTATGTTGCATGTTTTCAAATGGCAATTTCAATGAAATTCTACTGGTGTGGTAGTTTATTTCTGGTGTCAATTTTCTGTTGAATTTATTGAAAAGTATTGCTAAGTTGTCTCCAAGTTGATTCTTTCTAGTTGTTTAAATTGATATAACAAGCTTATTTTTAGTTTATCAGTGCACATTTGTTGTATCTATGTGGTTAATTAACTGGTTCTCTCAAGAAGAGATTAAATCCTTTTAGTTGATCATAGTAATTAGGGAGATTCATCTGGATTATTAAAGTAGAGCTTAGTAGTCATAATCCTGCATGTTTATACAAGTTGTAAACAGAACATATGCTAGTAATTTGATTTTCTGCCAGAAAAAGTTGCCCACTTCTGTTTCACTTGACTCTGCATACCCAATAAGGAACTAGTCTCTGCAATTTCATTATTTGAATTCATTCAGTTTCTTTACATCTATTTTACATTTGTTAATTAAGCACTTTAGGATTTAGATCAAAAGATTATTATTGCTATCAAGTTTGAATTCGTTTGTTCACTGCCATCTACCATTGTGGACAAATCATTGCAAGAAGAATAATCATAAGTCAAGTCTGCTTCATTCATAAAGGTATACCCACCTAGGTCTGGCAGCACCTAAAGAGTAGAAGGTTGAGTTCTCTTGACCTTACCTATTACCCTAAATCGTATCAAGAGATTGGCAGCCTCTTGAGGCATTCCACCTACATTTTTGAGAGCTAACACTGTGCATAGATGCAAACTTACAAAAATAGTAACCCTACCAAATTTAGCCCTTATTGAAAAGAAACAACATTGATTTTTTTGGGTGATGCAAGATTACTCTTACACCCTAGATGCTTCTGCATCAGTCCTAAAAATATCTAGATCTGTCATACAATCGCTACAACCTAAACATATGACATTCCCTCTATCCAAGACATAAATTGTGGAAACCAAGTGAATTGACAATGTAAATAGTGGAAAATTATACTACTTTGGCCGAATTACTCATCACTCTTAATTTCAAAGTGTACATCACATGCTCACCCACTACCCTAGCTCAGTTTATATATGACCATCCATACCCTATGCATAGGATATCCCCTTCATTGGATTATCCTAACCCTATGAATAACCTAGTACCTCTATGTTATCTAAAACTCATCTACTTAAGTAATTCAAGGTAACTCTTACTTACCAATTAACCATAGAAATTATCATAATGTCACATTATTAATGACTCTAGTTGTCAGCCTCCTTGGATGATCTCATAACTAAGCCTTTACAGCCTTGATTCTGAGACTGGACATCTAACCTGAATAGCCATTCAATCATCATGAAGGTGCATTTAACTTGTCAGCCTAGGGATGTGAACTTGACATGGGTCAGCATTGTATGTGCACTAGGGGCTCAGTAGTCATTACATCCTATAGCTAAGAAACACAATACTGAAAGTAAATTGCTAAAAGGAAATAAAGAAAATGTTGAACATCAACCAATAACTTGAAATGTAGAGCAAGAATAAAGATCTGGGAAAATAGACAAGAAACTACTTTGTCTACTTTGGCTGCAAGAACAGACACAAAATAGAGTTCTAGTGGCTGCAAGAACAGTCGATGCCATATTTTGAACTAAGTACAGAATAGGAAATAATAACTAAATTGATGACTCTAAAGAATGGATTACTCACCAAGTGGGCCCCCTTGGATGAGTATCCACTAAGACTAATACCAACTCAAAATGCTTAAATTCATATTATCATCTCATTCATTGAAAAATGTGTAAACAGAGTAGTAGCATGGTTGTATTGAAAAGTGGAGAATGCTTAATACATCATTGATATCATGTAACAACAACAATCAAGAACTAAGAACCTCCAAGAAGAAGACTCAAATCCTTATTTATACTACCAGCTAAACATGGTGGTCAACTCTCACTAACTGAGAGGATGCCATTTAGGGAAAAATGCAGAAAAGAGTGGTAGAGCGGTTACATCTACAAGGAATCCAGTAAGACATGCATGCACAAATGTGGACTCAGTGCTACAGTAATGTCCATGATTGATCAATGCCGTAAATACAAGGTGGTTACAATTAACTGTCATGGGCAATCTGTTGTTGTCGTCCTTTAGTTGACTCCTTTGAATGATTCCCCTGCATGACCATTTATCGGTTTCCTTTCTCAACTTAGCATCCAAAAATTGTGTCCTGCATAGCAGTGTTAGTACACATAATAATTTCACATCTATAATCACCTTAAAGAATATTCATCAACCATACACAAAATCAATATAGATAATGCACATAATATGCCAATGTCATTAAAACTTCATAGAGATAGGATTAAACCCAATGTCAATGGTTTGAGGGAAACATTATGCAAATATTAGCATTTAACTACTAAATTTCATGACACTGCCAGCAAAAGGATGATAGATCTACCCAAAATTTGACCAAAAACTAGGCTCATCATTCCCCCCCAACCTAACATTTTGTTGGTCCTCTAGCAGTGGAAGGGTTCTTTTGTTTGGTCAAAGCTCTAAAGTTTGTAACTACTAGCTGGCCAACATATGTCTCAGCAAAGCATGAGTCTGGGTCCCAGTAAAATCCTCCCAATCTATCAAATTTGTTCCACCTTTTCCTTTCTATAGCAATATCATATTGGTAGAATCTGTAATTTGGTACTAGCCACATGAGAATGGGTGGCTAGAAAGTCAAGGGAAGCCAAAATCTCCCCTTTGTTCTACCAATCTAGATATACCTATCAATTTGCTTCATTGTTGCAACATAATTGTGAATAGAATGGGGCTCAACTTGTTTTAGTTCATCTATTAAACTATTCCATCATTGGAATAGGTATCCTCTTATGAGCTTCTCTTTTGTTGTTGCTTTGACCTTATATTCAATGTAGATAGCTTCAATCTAGGGCATGATTCTGTCAGCATAGCTTGGTTTGAGAATTATCTTGAGCCATTCTCTACGAATATCCCTTGGGTTTCTTGACTCAGCCCTAATGGCTAAGGGGATGTTAGATTCTATTTTATTATAAGCATTTTTTTGTTCACCCCAATTAATCTCGTTTTGTACCCAAGATATAAATGCTCTCAGCTGAATATCCCCAAGATATAGCAACAGGTTCTAATCATGATCCTGCATGACAACATAATTATGCAAATAGAATTCACATAATAAATTTTTCATCTTAGGGGAAGCAATCATGTAGGCATTGAAGAATTCAGTAGGAGTTTCAACCGAGGGGTTTAAATCTAAAATAATTTTTGACAACTTGAAAGAGAGATATTTCTCTTTCAAGTGTAGGGCATAAACCCTTAGAGGAGCTCTACATTCTAGAATTCATGGCATCGAGATCACAGTGTCATCTACTTTCTTCTTCAAAGTAGCAATCTCCTCATTTTTCTCCTCAATAATCTCATCCTTCTCTTGGATTTCCTTTTTCAGTCTCTTCTTATCCTATTTCCGTTCTTCCTCCTTTCTATTTCTTTCCATAAATTTAAAATTATTGCATGAACCGTAAAATCAGGAGGGTTATGGATTCCTACAGGTGTTTTTATTGATGGCTACTCCCTATATGGTGCTATCTGCATGAACTCAGGCTGTCCAATTGTCTATGGTTGTAGGGGTACTATTTCTTTGACCCCTTCTTGCTGCATGACCTCTCATTCATGTTCCTAGTTTTTCTCTGGCTCTTGTTGTGCTCCTTGTTATGGCTGCAAGAACTCTTGCTCTTATTCTTGGTTTTGTTGTAGGAACCCCTACTCATCCTCAAACTCCTCTGCAATATTAGCAAGGTCTGCCAGTGTTATTTTTGCTACTCTCTCAAATATATCCTCTTATTTTTCTTCAACATGCTCTTGTTCCATTGGAGCTTTAGTGTCCCCATGTGGTGTCTCACCATGTTATGGTTTTCCTGTGAAGGCATACAAAAAGCTGGCCCATCCAGTTTTGACTTCCTAGGGGTGCTCTTATGTTTTCCTTTGGCTACAGGATGAATAGGGTCAGCCTTTCTCTTCCTAGCACTCGACACCTCTTTTTCACAGGCTGTGTTTGGGCTTTTTTTTTTTCTTTTTCTTTTCATGTTTCAACCTCTTTCCTCTGTGCCCTAGCTCTTGTTAGGGTTTTCAGGGGAACATCATCATCAGAATTAGATGAAGAGCTTGCTTTTTGTATGAATGCTCTATTTCAGAGGAACTAATGTTTATGGCTTCTTCTGCTGCACTAGAACTAGCACCAGAAGTTGAAGCACCAAAAGTGGTTTCAGCTATGCTTAATCTTCTGCTAACCCTATGAGGTTGGGGTGAAACCCTAGGTTGCAGTTCCTTAGGTCAAAATTGGTCAACATTTAAAAATTCTTCCTAGGACATCTTAGATACACTATGGAAAGATTTATTAACCAATAATTTTATCAAGAAATGGTGGGAGACAGAGTTGTCCCTACCTTTTTGTGTTTCAATTGCCATGATGGAGAGAAGACTGTATAGAACATTGGGCATGTTCATCCTCCTTTTGTGCCTCATGTGGCTCAAGAGCTTGAAATGTACTAAATGCAAGTTTTACAATTGTCCCTCACATGTGATATACCTTATAATGTAGATAGTTGCCTGCTTCCATGGTTCAGGCAAAGACATTATTTTTGTGCCTTGCTTGTCAATGCTAATTGGTGGGTCACCATGTACTATAAATTTTGTTCTTGCTGACCTGGCATCCCTAGAGGCAGGGTAATGCTCACCATTGGCAGGTAACCCTAAAACTTCCACAATTCTCTCCTCGGTTGTCACCACTTCTAACCCTTTGACTGTGGCTTTTCCTTTAGAGAATGATTGAGAAAATTCAAGTGCAATTCCCTCGTCAAAGCCATCCATAGAATTGAAATTTTTCCAGGCATTGTGCATTCTACAACCAAACATCATGAACTGAGGGCTCATTCTGGATTAAGCCACCTCCCATTGTCTAAAATCATTGCCACTCTCCAAAATTTCTTTCATCTACAATTCTTATCTAAAAGCCAACACCTTTCTACTAAATTTCCACCTTTTTCTTTGTTTTCACCATTTACTACATACAACTCAAGACTACGATAGAGCAATTAAGGAATTAAGGCAAGAAAAAGGGGTGATAAATGAGAGAAAAATTGGTGGCTCAATTAACATCACTTCACACATGCGAACCAGATTTTCAAATCATCTTATTTAAATTTTCTGACATAGCCAAATTATGATTTGACACATGGGTAGTATATTCACATTTTTTATTCCCCCCCAACC
This sequence comes from Sequoia sempervirens, assembly GCA_007258455.2. NCBI lineage: Eukaryota > Viridiplantae > Streptophyta > Pinopsida > Cupressales > Cupressaceae > Sequoia > Sequoia sempervirens. Next base: position 676,867,060 of record VDFB02271358.1, read on the forward strand.
TAAATTTGGACATGTGTCCACACATTTGAGAAGGGAGCATTGAATTGACAAGAAGTACTGACATATTATGTAATTACCTATAGTAACCTACCATGATTAAATAAATGCACTTAAAAGGAAATTAAGAGATGAAAATTACCACATACATACCTGAGTGCACGAAAGATGGGTTAAAAAGATCAAGGAGGAAATTAAGAGATGAAAATTACCATGTACATACCTGAGTGTACAAAAGATGTGTTAAAAAGATCGGGGAGAGAAAGTACCATTTCACCTTTTTAGAAATATTTGAGCAATTAATGAAGGTGATTCAAAGTGAAGTGAGGCAGAATGAAATGATGGAAGAGAGAGAAAGGTGATATGGATGGACGAATGGGTGGGTGGGTGAAGAAATGAATTTCCACTTAAAGTTGAAATCTTTATTATGAAAAGTATGTACCTTAATTTAGCTGGAAGGTGGGATGCTACGTCCACCACTTTTGACTACAGGAAGCTTGTATGTTGAATGTTGGGTGAATTGTTGCAGGAACTCTTCCTCAATCTTTGTAGTGTTGACTTGGATTCCTTTGTGAGAAATGTAGTGGCCAAGAACTACACCTTCCTGCATTATCATGAAGCACTCTTCACTATTCAGGGATAGGTTTTAGTTTTCACACTCCTATAGGATCTTCCTAAGATTCTCCAATGCTTCATCAGCACAATAGGTTGTAAATTCATACATATATATCTTCATGCATTCAAGGGAGATGTTTGAAAATATTCTAATGACTTCTCTTTGGGATGTTGCAGGTGCACTACATAGACCAAAAGGAAGTATCAAATAAGCATACACTCTCCATAGGTAGATGAAGGTCATCTTCTCCTCGTCCTTAGGTGCAATTGGAATTTGGTTGTAGCCACTAAATTCATCTAGGAAAGAAGAGTACCATTTTCCTACAAGTGATTCCAGAACTTGATCTATAAAAGGAAAGGGAAAATGGTCTTTCTTAGTGGCAGCATTAAGTTTTATGTAATCAACAAAAACTCACCACTTTCCTTTCTTCTTTGGCAGAATTACCAATGTAGACACCCAATGGCTATTTGAAATAGGATAGATTGATAATTTCTGCAACTCTATTTTAACAATTCCTCCTAATCTAGGGTTGATCCTTCGTTGAGGCTACCTTACTGCTTGACAATCTTTTTTGATGTAGATCCTATGAGTGTTGACCTTAGGATCCAATCCTTAAATATCATGATAGTCCCATGCACATGGATGCTGATAAGACTTCAGTAAGTCTATCGATTGCAATTGCTATCCTTCACTTAACTTGTTAATATTCAAATATCTTCCTTCAGACACCTATACTAGAATAGTCAATCCTATCATAGCTACTTTATTAATACATAGTACCTTGAGTTCATACGACAACATGGTATGGAACATGCATGTTGCTACAGGAAGTTTCTCTATAGATATAGTGGCTGCAGGAAGAGTGGCTATAGGAAGTTCATCCACAAGTGGAGTGGCCATAGGAAGATCATTTGTAGGAAGAGTGGTTGTAGGAAGAGCAAGAAAAAGTATCCTGACAGAAGTAGAAGATGATACTTCTCCCATTTCATAAAGGTTCTGAATTATACTGGATGACACTTCATCTTTGTCTTGAAGCTGCAAAAAAAATATTTTTCCTAACATCATGAGTTAAGCCACTGAGTTAACTTCCTTGGATTCTTCACCAACATGTGGCCATATAGAATCCTCTTCATCATGGGTCAGCTGAGTAGGAAGATAAAGAATGAGCTTTTTAGTATTCATGTCATTAGAAATAGCCATGTCACCTAGCTAACACCTGATATAAGCATTTGTTGTTGCTAACCATGGCCTTCCAATAATTATAGGATATCCTCCTAGGGTGGCCTTAGGATTTTGAGTTTTAGTTAATTGGATAGGATCATTTAAAGGTTCCTCTTCCACAAGTAGCTCAGTGATGATGGGTGTGGAAGGAGTTGGGAAAGTGGTTCGTAGATGCAAATGGATGTCACTTACACTCATAGCATAAGCAAGCAATTGATTTGAATTAATAGAATATGCAGGGTGCTACTGTGGTTTTTTATTTGGATTGGGTGTGGGCTGAGTTGGTAGCTGAGTAGGTATGGGTGCATTGGGGCTTGAATTATTAGGTGGAGGCATTACAGTAGGCTGCTAGGGTTGAGAAGATGGCTGCATGTAATTGGTTGTTTGGTTTGGCCCAAAAAAAGATAGTGGATCTGGTGACATACCTTGTCTTGAGCCCCTGGCTCCCTTTGTGCGACAAGGTATACTTGACCTTCCTCAATCTAAATTGGTTTGAGCTCAGGTGGAATCTTTCTTTTACTGTTAGCCACCATCTTGCATCTACAGTCCTTCTTCTTTTGTATACAATGAGGGTAGTATTTTTTCAATGTTTCCTCTACCTCCTCATGTTTGTCTTTGGCTTGAAGTGTATCTAGCTAAGTAGCTAAATTGTTTCTAATATCCTGCTTGAACTCTGCCAACAAATTAGTAATCTCCATCCTTGAAACTCCACTGGTAGATGACTTACCCACAGAAGTTTGGTAATCTCTCCCTTCCTTTGAAGTTGTTGTGGAATATTTCTCACATATTTTTTGGATATCTTCCCAAGGAACTTAAGTGATATCTCCTCCCGTCATTAGGCCCAAAGCATCAATGCAACTCTCATTGATTCCCTTCAAGAAAAGCATCTTTTTTTATTCTTCATTGAGTCTATGTTGTGGATATTTTTGCATGCAAAACAAAAACCTTGAGATGTAATCCTCCATGCTCTCATCTTCCTTCTATTGCATCCTAAAGACATCACCTCCTCGTGTATCACTTCCCTTGCAATATTCCTTGTATTTTCCAAGTAACTTTGTCGTCATATCTTCCCAAGTATCCACAGTGTCTTTGCCTAGACTCATAAACCATCTTAGTGCAGGTTCTTTTAAAGTAGTAGGAAATAGCTCAACCCTAGGAGCATTGGTGGTATAGTCATAACTTTCATAGAGCATTTCAAACTCAAAAAATAAGGTATCACCCATGTCTTCTTGATAAATTCCCAAGGAAAAGGGGTTATCAATCTAGTTTTGGTCTTTAATGGAGGCTTTAGAACTAGTTAGATCAAGATATGCATCAATAAAGGGGAATGGTTCCTCTTCATCTTTGCTTCTAGGTAGATTTGGAAGCTCAACTAGTTGAAATGGATTAGGATCATTAAGAAGAAAGCATACAGTATCAACTCAACATTAGCTAACTCACACAAAGAATGAGAAAAAGAATAGCAAATCATTACCCATCTAAGAAAAGGGGGGTACTCTAATAACAACTCAAGAGAAATGCTATAGCAGAGAAACTATCAATGACTCCAAAGAACTTCCTAGCTTGACACCATCCCTAGCAACGGTGCCAAAAATGTCATCCTCCTTGGATGATCTCATAACTAAGCCTTTATAGCCTTGATTCAAAGACTGGACATCTAACTTGAATAGCCATTCAATCATCATGAAGGTGCATTTAACTTGTCAACCCAGGGATGTGAACTTGAAATGGGTCAGCACTGTATGTGCACTAGGGGCTCAAGTAGTCATTGCATCCTACAGCTAAGAATCATAATACTAAAAGTAAATAGCTGAAAGGAAATAAAGAAAATGTTGAACATCAACCAACAACTTGAAATGCAGAGCAAGAATAAATATTTGAGTGAATGGAAAGGAAACTACTCTATTTGCTTTGGCTATAGGAACAGACACATAATAAAGTTCTAGTGGTTGTAGGAATAGTCGATGCCAAATTTTAAACTAAGTACAGAATAGGAAATAATAACTAAACTAATTACTCTAAAGAACGAATTACTCACCAAGTGGGCCCCCTTAGATGAGTATCCACTAAGACTAATACAAACTCAAATGCTTAAATTTAGACTATCATCTCATTCACTGAAAAATGTGTAAACAAAGTAGTAGCATGCCTATATTGAAAAGTGGAGAATGCTTAATACATCATTGATATCATGTAATAATGAGAATCAAGAACTAAGAACCTCCAAGAAGAAGATTCAAATCCTTATTTATACTACCAGCTAAATAGGGTAGTCAACTCTCACTAACTAAGAGGATGCGATTTAGAGAAAATGAGATAAAGAGTAGCAGAATGGTTACGTCTGCAAGGAATCCAGTCAGAAATGCATGCCCAAACATGGACTCAACGCTGTAGTAATGCCTGCAATTGCTCAATGCCATAAATACAAGGCGGTTACAATTGAATGTCATGGGGAATCCATTGTTGTCATCCTTTAGTTGACTCTTTTGAATGATTCCCCTACATGACCATATATCAGTTTCCTTTCTCAACTTAGCATCCACAAATTGTGCCCTACATAGCAGTGTCAGTACACATAATTATTACACATCTATAATCACCTTAAAGAAAATTAATCAACCATACACAAAATCAATATAGATAATCCACATATTATGCCAATTCCATTGAAACTTCACAGAGATAGGATTAAACCCAATGTTAATGGCTTGAGGGAAACATTACGCAAATGTTAACATTTAACTACTAAATTCCATGACACTGCAAGAAAAAGGACGATAGATCTACCCAAAATTTGACCAAAAACAAGGCTCATCACTAGTACCAAAGGTACAATCACAACTATATAAGTCTCCAATCTAGGGTTTATCTCAACATTAAATGACCCCCTCAAAAGTATAAACTCAACAATAAATGACCTCAATCAAATGAATAATTATATCAATAAAGGACTCACTCAAAAGTATGGACTTAGCAATAAATCAACTCCAATTGAAAGTATAATCAACAATACAATAATCAATTAGATCATATAGGTTAACCTTGACTTATTTGCTTCAATCAATAATCAAATAAAAAACCCTATAAAATAGGTTATTCCTAACTTAGGGTTTCCAACAAAAGTAGTGCAACAATCAAGTGACCATCATAAAAGTCTCTCTTAAAAGTATCACAAATATTCTCATGTTCACTGTATTTGTGTAAAATATGGAGGGCATTAGCCTGAGAAGGGTTTGTGCTTTTTCAACTACAAGTTCTCTACTCACCATGTCTTTGGTTTGCTAGTATGTGAGTTCCCTTTCAGAATTCTATGAATAGACACTAACTCAAAATAATAACATAACCATAAAATGCAACTATCAACCCTATCATTGAATATCGATATAACCTTCAAGTTTATACCCTAATACCAGGAATAAGAATCTCTTCCTACTTTCTAGGAGAAATGAGTAATCAATCAAATAACGATTAATTGCTTGAAGGTTATTGGATTTGATTGTGTGAATATTTTGCATCAACATTTCATATCACACTCTACATCCATCATTAGGATGGAATTGAGAGCTCAAGGAAAATATTCCATCCCGATGATGGATCACAAAGTGTGATATAAAACATCGATGCAAAAATATTCACACAATCAAATCCAAAAACCTTCAAGCAATTATCACTATGGATTGTGGAAAGTTATTATCATTCACAAATAAATATTATCAATCAAGGTTTGCATATCATCGTAGCCTAATAATGTTGACATTTATACTTACACATTCCAACGTAACTCAAGTAACTCTATTTCCTAACTTCACAAATTAAGCGTCAACTTATATAAGCTCTATTTTAATATAGTATTGAATATTATTATATACATCCATTCCATACTATGGAATATATATTTAAAAAATAAAGTAATAGAATTTTCCTAAGAAAGATTCAACAAGAACCTTTCCTATGTAATCAAAGAATATAATAACCATTTCATGGAAAACAATTCACATATTTCCAAACAATCAATCAAAGGAACTCAATATTTTCAAAAGTATTAAAATATTAAAGATTATAAGTCAACATGCCTATTTATACGAGCTCCAATTAAATAACCCAGAATCCTAGCTTGGCTTCCTCCAAAATCAACTTTAGCACTAGATCACTATCCCTCTCCAAAAACTCTTCAAATTTTCTCACAAAACCACTTACAAATCCTCACACAAGTACTCTCACAAACTCTCTCTCAACCTTAGAAAATTAGAACAACTTAAGATAATAACAACAGAATGCAAGTATATGCATGTTCCCTAATGAGGTAAATAGCTCCTCTATTTATACACAAAAATCAACAACTAAAGGCTAAAAATAGGGCATGGGAATTGACACTTCTAAGCTCAATCGATTCAACTCAGTAAGGTATTTAAAAGGTGGCTGATAAAAATGATGCACAAGGAACATATACACGGCCAAGTGAATGAGTCACTCATCACAAACAAATAGCAAGAAAGACAATTAGAAATGCAAGGTATATGTTTCCCTACAAAGATAGTTGCACTCTTTATTTATTCCATTTATTTTATATTCTTAATAATCTAGAAATTCATATTGTGAATAGACTTGTATTTGATCCATTTCTTTTCCAGTTTGGCACCATCTTATGCTATTTGTGCCACATTACTTGGTCAATGGTTTGATATTTGACTTAGTCATCTATTACCTAAGTATAAGCATTTGATATTGTTTTTCTTTGACAAAGTCTTTGGCAGTTACTTAACACGTAATAAATTGGTTAAATATACATGTGCCTATAACAACATTGCATTCTTTTTTTTGTGCAACATTTTTATTACTTATATATCACCTATGGTTTCACATTACTCATCATTTTATCGATTTCATCTTTTTTCTTTACTCAATGCATTCAAGAGTTGCATTTTCTACACCTCTATTATAGGCGACTACTCATATTTACTGAGTCTTTAATTATTCACTATCTAGCATACATCAATGCAACGCTTAGTCCATGTGATAAGCTTGTTTCAATATTTATTTACTATATAAAAGGCTTAGTATATCCTATGTGCTAGATTACAATTCATAAATCAAGCGATGCATCTTCATGATGTGGCTTAATGAAGGCATGGATGTTGGTTATAATGCAAATCTCACTCCCTATATGACCTTTAATATAAAAAATAATAGCCACCATCCATATATATATATATATATGAAACTCTATTGCTTAATACATATATATTAATATATATACTATATATATACATATACGTAATATTATTATTTCTATATCTTTATAAAAATACTCATACTCATAACCATTGATTGATATATATACACAAAATTTGTATATATTTCATCAACTACATGTAAGTATGAACATACAAGGAAATAATTTCACTTGACATATAAACACATAACCCAAATCTAAACATTCACAGACAAGATCATAATGTCTTTTGAATCATACTCAAGTAAGGCTAAGGATAACTTACCATTTTCCCAAACTACTGACTCAACTTTACGATACTATTGGTGAATGTGTGTGAAAGCTCAATTTAGGTCTTATCAAAGGTTACCAGACCAATCCCCTCTTGTGAGTGATACTTCCCCTCTCTTCCAGAGGCTCAACTTGTTCCTCCATACAGCTTAGTGCAACACAAAGGTAGTTATACATTCAGAATAAATCCATTTGCATCTTAAAACATTTGTATCAACAAAGCATTTAGAATGTTCAAATTATAATACATATTATTTCATCGCATTTCATCAATATAACCATAATCATTCATTCCAAATCAATAACATCTTATGCATATTTCCATATTTCATTTAGTTGGTAATCATATTAAGGTCACAATTAACATCTATCATCATATTTACTTATGAAGGTAAAATTAACTCAATAACAATAAGATGGGATGTAACAAATGTCATGTAATTAATGGATGAATGAGGACATAGAGTGGCTTATATTGTGAGAGAAAGATCTAGTGATGATGTTGCTATAATCGAATCTTAGCAAGATGGATGAGGCATTCCTAAGAGCAGTGGGCCTATGGAACATGACCTATATTCTTGAGTTTAGGGAAAACTTGGTTACGATGACAACATTGGTTGAGTTGTGGCATAGCGAGCATAGCTCCTTCATCTTACTTATTGGCGAGGTGACCATTACTATAGAGGACGTATTGAGGATTCTTGAGATTCCAATCTATAGATGGAGTTATATATGACATGGATCATAGTGAGAGTTCATAGAACCAAGTGTTATTTATGGACAACCTAGGCATAGAGGATGGGGAGATGGACCTATGATGAACCATGGATAGGTTTAAGCCTCTTCTTGAGTGGATGCTAAAGGAGGGAGTGGTATACACGTGGGGGCCATGCATATTGGCTAATATATATCATGATATGCATGAGTTAGTATATCAATTTGGTGTCAACTTAGCCTATAGTGTCATACTGCTATATGTATGGGAATGGGATCATATTTTTTTGATTAGACCTATTGCATATAAGGTGAGAAATATGGGGCTACCTTATGTCTATATCTATGTAGGAATGGTCACACATAAGAGACCAGGAGACTTATGGCATTGGAGGAATGAGTTGGATGACCTTAATTCATTAACCTGGAGACCTTGGAGGGATTCCAAGGCATGGGAGGAGGATATCAAAAATTTATCATACTACAAGAAACCTAGGCACTTAATAGGGAGGACCATCCATATCATTAAGAGGTACATGACAAAGAGGTTTAGGAGGTATTTTAGAAAATGGCATGGAGATTCTATTTGAGAGGCTATGTTTTCTAGGACACAACAAGAGATAGTCAATCGGGGTCCTATGACTATAGGAGATATTTTTATTACCAAGTTTGAGAGTTAGACACTTCTAGCCTTGGATTTGAGAGTGAATACTAGATTTAGGTACTACTCCTCTATATGTCAAGTGGTGGGATTTACATAGGCCTATGAGACTAACTAGAATATGAGATTCAATGTGAAAACCATATGTAGGAGCTAGCTAAGGGCGGTGAGTTAGGAAGTGGAGGATATACATTGCAGTAGTGGTGAGAGGAGATATAGATGAAGATTGAGAAGGTGGAGGAGATGATGGATAAGGAGATCCTAATGATGGTCAAGATGGAGGATGAGGAACCTCACCAATGGGCTGGGGATAAGGAAAGTGAGGGTAGATACAGCCATAGGCATAGGCCCAAGGAGGAGCACACAGAGAGGAGGGAACCTAGATACAGGTGGCTATAATGCTCTTGAAGCGATATGAAGCTCATTGACAAAGATTCTAGGCCAAAGAAGATAGGGATTAGTCAAGGGCTAAAAGAGATATCTTATAGACATAGGTGGCTCAACTTATTACAGAGAGGGATGGGCTATGGGTACAAGTAGCCTAGACACAAATATAGCTAGCTTAGATTACCATTGAGAAAGACTCTGAGAGATTTGGGAAATAGTAGGCATAGTGTAACATGCACATTCTTCTACTCAGTAACTTTCTTATGTTTTAACCTCAAGTGAATATGAAATGAAGACAACTTTAAGAGAAATTTTTTCCTTTCATAAATAATAATATAATGTATATTTGAAATAAACATCTATCCAAACTTTCCCATTGCATTATAAAAAAGTATTACAACTCTCCAAAGTATTGATTTCATATAACATAATCTCAGGATAACATTTCATTTTTACAACTTTCCATAGAAATGGATACATAAAATACTTACATAGCTTCCATGAGCTTACTAGCACTAGGTATATGAATGGTGTAGGTGTCCTCCATAAAATATTGGTCACCTAATGATGAGGAGATGCATCAATCAAGCACTTTTCTGCCAATCACAAACTCACAATGGTCCCCTACACATCTACCTTATTGGAAAGATGGTCCTCCCATCAACAAAGAGATTGGTTTGGTATCCTTATAACAAAAATGACCTTCCCTAAGCTTAGTGTTGTCATGTCCTACATATCTAAATCTGTCACATAGTGGCTACAACCTACCCATATGACATTCCATGCCTAGTATGTAAACTTGGATCATAGTGAAATGATAGTGTAAATAGTGGTAACTTACACTACTTTAGCCAAAGTATTCATCACCAAGATTTAGAGTGGACATCACATATTCCATCTACCTTCCTAGATCAATTTGTACTAACCATTCATATCCTATGCGTAGGCTATCTCCTTATGCCATGGAGTAACCTTAACCCTAAGAAAAACCTATAACCTCTTAAGTTTATTATGACACTTTTATTAAAGTAATTATAACTTACCAATTAACTATAAGTAAAAACACAATGTCACATCATTAAATGACTCTATTTAAAAAGTACATTCACAACACTAAAATCTCCTATACAAGAGTGTAATCTCAACAATAAATGATTGATGAAGGGTACTCCCATTATAATATAAACTCACAAAAACAACAGATAATGGCACAAACAAAATGCAAGAAGGAAAGAAAATATTTTCTATTATCATTAAAATGAAAATGAAATTACAACATTATATTTTCCATCACATGGGCTTTCTAATTACATAAATCTACAAATCTGCAAATCGGAGCCACTATCGACTCTTCTCTACCCCCCTCTCTGTAGTCCCCCTTTACATCCTTTATTTGGAAGGTGTAACCACCCTCGAATCTTCTAGAAAGTGTAATTTCCCTAGAATCTTTTGGAAAGTGCAACTTCCTCAGGAAGATATTTTGAAGTTTTATTAATTTTGGTATTACAACTTCACGGGGTCATAAATTTTGAGCCGACCATTGGATTTTATATTATAATACCTTTTAGGAAAGGTCTTGAGAGATTATTTCCAAAAATTAGGGCCTAAATGCCAACTACTTTAATTTTCCACCAATTTTAAAGCCCATTTGGAGCCTTTAAGTGCCTCAAAATTGAACCCGAAGATTTTACTAGGATTTTCAAAAATTAAAATTTTAATATCTCTCAAATGAAAAATGGTATTGAAATGATTTCTTCACCATTGGATTCAATTTACCATTCTATAGGTTTGTGTAAGATTTCATGTCCATCTATGTATAGATGCAAACTTACTAAAATAGTGACCCTACCAAATTTAGCTCTTATTGAAAAGAAACAACATTTTTTATAGGTGATTCAAGATTTCTCTTACACCCTAGATGCTCTTGCATCAGACACCCAAGGTAATTTGAAAAGTGACCCTATCACTTCTCAAGAGTTAGAGGGAAACCAAGACGGTTAACCTCAGACTCAAATAATCATGATGAATCTTCAACAGGCCTTCCTCTCCATTTCACCAAGTACTCTACATATTGCCTATTTCTTGCACTTCTTCCCACATGGCTATCCAAAATGTCTTTTATCTCCTCCTCTTCTAAAGTAGGTGCTGGAATGTTCCACTATGCCTCTATTATTTCTTCACCAATTCCTCCCTCATGATGTTTTGTTAAATATGAGATGTTAAACATAGGTGAATTATGAATTCCATTAGGCAACTCTACCTCATATGCATTTCCTAAATCATGCTTCTTTAGGATCTTGTATGGTCCAAACTTCTTCATCTTCAACTTATTGTATGTACGAACTAGAAACCTTCCCTTTCACAAATAAACCATGACTTCATCTCCTACCTGGAACTCCTTATACCTCCTTTTCTAATCTACCTTAGCCTTATACTAAGAATTCATCTTATTGATATGCTTCTCCACCTTGTCATGCAAATTATTTGGGTGCTCAGCAAAATCTTTAGCCTCAGCACTACTCTTCTCTCCCTTATCCATCTTCCTCAGTTCAGAAGCATTCCTCAGAATACTCCCATATATAATTTGGAATGGTGATTTACCAATGCTCCTATTGACAGAATTGTTATAAGAAAATTCCACCTATGGTAAAATCAAATCCCATCACTTTGGTGTATCTCCTACTAATAATCTTAGCAAGTTACCCAAACTCCTATTGACCACCTTCATTTCTCCATCAGACTGTGGATGGTAAGCAGAAATGAACTTCAAATATATCTTCAACTTCTTCCATAATTTTCTCCAAAAATAACCAACAAATTTGGTATCTCTTTCTAAAACTATACTCTTCAGTAGACCATGTAGTATCACCACCTCTCTGAAAAAAAACTCTACATATGAACAACATCACTGGTCTTATGACAAGGAATGAAATGTGCCATCTTTGAAAATCTATCCACCACCACAAATATGGAATCATTTCCTCTATGTGTCCTCAGCAATCCAAGGAAAAAATCCATACTAATGTCCTCCCATGGCCTCTCAAGCATAGGTAATGGTTGATACAATCTAGTATTCTAACTTGTTCCTTTTGTCATCTAACATACTCTGCAACTTTGTACAAACTTCTTCACATCCTATTGTAACTAAGGCCAGTAATAATTCTCACTAACAAGAGCAATGGTCTTATCTCGACCGAAATTCTAGGTCAATCCTTCATTATGGTTCTCATTGATTATATTCTCTCTCATAGAACTCCTTGGAATGCACAATTTGCTTCCTCTAAACAACATTCCATCTTGGATTAAGAAATCTAACCATCTTGTCCTATCCAATGTAACAGGTTCCAAACAAGCCTTCCAAGCTTTTACAAAGTCTTGATCTTCTGGATACAAACTCTTGAGTTCATTGAACCCAACAACCTCTATATTCATCTCTATCAACAAATTTTTCCTTCTACTTAAGGCATCTACAACTCTGTTTGATCTTGCACTCTTGTGGTTCAAAAAAAAGTATAACTCTACAAAAACTCATCCCATTTTAAGTGCCTTTGATTCAACTTTCCTTGAATATTAAGACACTGCAAAGCCTAGTGATCGATATATAAAACAAATTCTTTTGGAAAAAAAAGTGTCTCCATTTCTTCAAAGCTTGAACTATAGCATAGAACTCTTGATCATAGATAGAATATTTCTTCTTAGCATCATTTAACTTCTCACTAAAATAGGCAACAGGCTTACCTTCTTGACTCAAAATAGCTCATGTGGCAATGCCCCTACCATCACAATCTACTTGAAAGACCTTATTGAAATTTGGAAGTGCCAAAATAGGTTGCTCTATAACTTTATTCTTCAACATATCAAAAAAAAATTCTTCTCCTATAGTCCACTTAAACTCTTTTCTATCCCATCTTAATTCTTCAGTTAGAGGTGCACAAATACTACTGAAACTCTTAATAAACTTTCTGTAAAATCTTGCTAGACCATGAAATGATCTTACCTCTATAACACTCTTCAGGGTAAGCCATTCAATGATAGCTCTCACCTTCTTTGGATCCATTTTAAGACTCTCTGCTGAGACAACAAGTCCCAAATACACTAAATCCCTTTTTACAAAACTACATTTCTTCAAATTAGTCAACTTCTCCTCCCATAGCTTCTCAAAAAAAATTCGGATATGCATTAGGTGCTCCTCCATTGTCTTACTGAAAATCAAAATATCATCCAAATAAACAATAACAAATTTACCTATAAATTCTTTTAATACCTCATTCATAAGCCACATAAATGTGCTCGGTGCATTGGTTAGACCAAAAGGAATGACTAACCACTAGTACAAGCCCTCCTTGGTTTTAAAGGTTTTCTTCCATTCATGTCCTTCTCTAATACTGATCTGGTGACATTCGCTCTTCAAATCTATCTTCATGAAGTACTTAGCTCCACTCAAAAAAATCATAATGTCATCCATCCTTGGCAAGGGAAATCTATACTTGATTGTAATCTTGTTGATGGCTCTAGAATCTATACACATCAACCATTCCCCATCCTTCTTTGGTGCTAGTACTATAGGTACTGCACATGGACTCAAACTCTATCTAATTAATCCCTTCCACAACTCTTGCACTTGTCTGTTCAACTCTTCACTCTCTGCTGGAGTCATGATGAGTTGCCTTATTTGGCAAACTAGCTCTAGGAATCAGGTTCATCAGATGACTAATCTTTCTTACCGGAGGAAAACCTTCAAGTATGTTATCAGAAATAATAGCTTGAAACTCATTCAACAAATCTGAATCCTCTACAAGTACCTCAATAATATCTTCTTTATCAACTCTAGGGATCAATCCAAAAATATACGTTCATGCTTCATACCTTCTAGGAACTTTCTTCCATCAACTAAACAAATTCTTGCATGACCGCATACCTTTTCCTCTACCTCTTTCAAGGGCTTCAACTTATGATGAACTCTATCCTTTGTCAAAGAATAGGTGTTGGCATGTCCATCATGTACTCCTCATTGATCAAACTCCCATGGTCTACCTAACAACATATGACAAACATCCATAGCCATAATATCACACAATACCTCATCATGGTAATTTCCAATCTTGAACTTTACCAGACAATGTTCATTTACCAAAGTTTTATGGTCTTTTTATAACCAAGCAATCTGGCATGGATTTGGATGCCTTCTTTTCTCCAACTACAACTTACTAACCATCTCTTCTGAAACAAGGTTATCAGTACTACCTCCATCAATAATAACATTGCAAATTTTACCTTCACACTTACATCTAGTGTGAAACAAATTCTTCCTTTGAGTTGGCTCTTTGTCCTCATTCAACAAGGCTTTTCTAGTAACAAGAACCTCTCCTCTTTCTGCATCCTCAAACTATGAAGACTCGGCATCTTTTTCTACATGTGCAACTCGTACATTACCCTTAGGTCTTCTATTTATCCTTACTTGATGTTGAGGACACTCATATGCCCTATGCCCTTCTTCTCCACATTGGAAATAGGTTCCATGAAATCCTACTCTCCCTGGTCCTCGCCCAAATCTTCCTCTTCCTCTTTGGTCTCCATTATTTTGATGACAAGGATGATGGGTGTTATCTCCTTTCTAGTTTTGGTTGCTACTAGATCCTTCACCCTTCTTTTGGTCTTCATTTTGACCTCCATATGACCGTCCACTAGTCCTTCCACCGCGACCTCCACCTCTTTGCTTACTTTCAAACATCCAATTCAACTTATCTTCTACCTTCAAAGAAAACTTATATGCATCTTCAATGCTAGACATTATTACCGGACTCGGCTCTTCTTGAATGTTCAGCTTCAACCCCTTTATGTAATGGGAAACTTTCGCCTTGTTGGCCTCAGAATGACCTATTCTAATCAGGACTTGATAGAATTCTTCTATATACTCCTTAATAGATTATCCTGCTAGTTTCAACCCTTGCATCTTCTTCAACAAATCCAACTCATAGTCCCTAGGAATGAACTGTCTTTTCAATTTTTCCACCATTTGATCCCATCTTGTTATTTTCTCTATTCCTCTTCTATTTCTTTCCAACTGGACTTCTTTCCACCATATGCTAGCATGGCCTTTCAGTTTGGTCTTTGCAAATTTGACCCTATCTAGGTCTTCTTTTTCCTCATACTCAAAATACTCTTCCATTTCATTGATCCAATCGATTAGCTCCTCTAGATTTGGGTTTCCAGAATAATTAGAAACTTCTATCTTTGGCCTCTTTCCAATCTTGGAAATGGACCTAATCAATCTGACTTCTCTAGGATCTGTTACATTTTGTGCTTCCTCTTCAAATGGCTCCTCATCTTTAGCCTCATCCTCACTTTCATCTCTTCTTTTGACATTAGCTCCCCTATGTAGCTCCTCTTACAGTGCTTGAACTTGTCTCTGGAGGGCTCTAAAACCCTCTTTTGTTACCCCAACATTTCTCCCACCATGATTTCTTCATGGAGGAATCTTTTCTCATAGACCCACAACCACAAGTCTTGGTGCAAATTGTCTCACATTCGGCGATCTGTTTACACACTCAAGAAAACCTGCTCTAATACCACTTGATGAAGGGTACTCCCCTTACAATCTAAACTCACAAAAACAATAGATAATGGCACAAACAAAATGCAATAAGGAAAGCAAATATTTTCTATTACCACTGAAATGAAAATAAAATTACAACATTATATTTTCCATCACATGGGCTTTCTAATTACATAAAGAAAAGAAGCCACATACATACATACAAAAAGGAAAAGGGAAAAAAATAAGAGGCCACAAAAGGAAGGGGGAGGGAAAAGAAAAAGAAAAAAACCATTCACTAACACAAACTACAAAAAAGAAAAGAAGCCAAAGAACAAAAACAAGCCAAAAGAGAATGCAAAAATGATCTAATTTAGGATCTAGACCAACTGCATAATTGAATGCTTAACTTAAACAATTTAATGGAAACTCAAAAACAAGTGTACATTATTAAAATTATGCATTAAAAATCAAGGTGATAACCAGAATCTGAGAGAGAAGAAGAGAGAAAGTGCAAACAATCTGATAACGAAATTTGACACAATCGTAACTACGTCTTCAGGTCCCTCTCCAAAGAGTGACCGATCCTATTATGCTCCAGAAAATGATTACAAGGTCTTCCACCTATTACAAGATTCCCGTCTCCTCGGACGATAATGAATTACAAAGAAAATCCTTCAAAAAATGCAACAAGCTTAACTAAGCTTCAAATGCATAAGGATTAAAAATTCACTATTCAAAAGTCCTCACTTGGAAATCTTTCACAAATTTTCATCTCTCCAAAATCATCACCAAAATCCACTTTCAGATCACTTAGCTTAAAAACCCTTCCTTCTACCCTTTTTATACATCAAATTTACTATATGGGGTGAAAACCATCATGATTAATGAAATAACTCCCCCCTTAACCAAATAACCCCCTACATATCATACATTATTTATTTTAGCCTTTGGTTAGGTTCTGTTACATTGGAGGAGGAGATAATAACCATACGAGGTTATTATTTAACAAATCGGGCTAACAATATACCTTTTGCAAAAAAACTCATTCCTAAATAATAGCTCTTATTTTTTATGAGCTTTACAAAAATAATCTTCCAAATCCCTTTTTTATAATCTTTAAGATTATTTTAAGCCCTTTTAAAATATTTACAAAGAACAGATTATATTCTATAAGCCATTTTACCATTTAAATCCCTTAAAATCCTCTCAAAATCTTTTAATATCCTTAAAAATCTCTAAGACCCCTTAAAAATCTCGTAGTATGGGATTTTAAAACTTAAAAGATTTAATAATTTAAATTTAAGGGAATTTAGCTTTTAAATTATATTTTAAATGGTCATGTCCTCATTTTTGCCATGTCATCATTCTTGCCACATCATCATTCCTGCCACATCATCATGGTCAACCCTCAACTTTGACTAACCATATCTTCGTCGTACGAGCTCTATTTGTTATGAAAAGAATGGCGTCAAAATCATGGCAACAAGCTCTTCAACATGATGCTACTTTTGACCATTTTTTAGATGATTTTTTATCTTTTTGACTGGCCCTTGTACCCGGCTTGACCCCAACTTTGACTAGGTGTAACTTGGACATACGAGCTCCTTTCGACCTCATTCAAATTGTGTCAAATTTAGTCTTCTAGGCTCTTCAAGATGGTCCTAAAATTTGGAGCATGTGGAACACTTCTATTTTTTATGACAAGTATACACCTGGATCAAAAAAAGAGGGGAAATACCAAAGAGGTTGGCAAGGAAGGGGGGCCCAAGATAGGGAGGGAGGGGGCCAAGAAGAGAGGAAGGAAAAGGAAAGGAAGAGAGGAAGGGAAGGACAGATCAAACACAAGCTGAGGGAAAATAAAGGAGGAGAGAAAATGGGGGAGGGGGCAAGAGGGTGGGAGGAGGAGGCAAGGGTAACAAGAGGATAAAAGAGAACGGGAGGCCCAAAAGAGGAAGGAGGGAACTAAAATAGGGGGGAGAGAAGCACAAAGAGAGAACACTAAGGAGAAGGGGTAGAATGGAGGGAGTTTAAAAGTGGTTTCCACGTAAGGTTAATGTGCCAACCTTCATCCCATTTAAGATTGGTATGGTGGTTTTTAATGGTGATGGCTTCCTGGAGTTTTCATTTGAAAAAACTTTCCTTCTTAACCATGGCTTGGGTGCTTTCAAGACAAATGTGATGCTTAGTGTGGTGGGAGTGCTTTGCTAAAGCAGATTTGGAAATTATATCATGTCTAATATCAGCACTATGTTCTTTGATCCTAGCACTAATGGACCAACCTATTTCTGAAATGTGGTTTATGAGCAAATTGATGGTGTGGCCATGTGCTCCCCCTTGTCCCCCATCATAGCCAAAATTTACATGGAATATTTTGAAGAGTTGGCTCTTAACTCTTTTCCTCTTACACCTTGTTGGTGGAAATGCTATGTTGATGACACCAATGTTTGTTTGCCTCATGGTCTTGATCAACTTGAGCTTTTTCACTCCCACTTAAATAAGTTGGTGGATAGCATTAATTTTACTGAAGAACTTGAGCCCAACAATCAACTTCCTTTTATCGATGTCCTCATCATTAGGAAAGAGGATTGTTCCCTTGCTCATCGTGTCCTCAGGAAATCCATGCACACTGACCTTTATCTTCATTCCTCTTCTCACCACCATCCTACTCAAAAATCTAGTGTCCTCAACACCCTTGCCACCCATGCTTATTGGATTTGTGATAAAGACCATATTGACCTTGAGCTATCACATCTCCACTGTGTTTTCAAGCTCAATGATTATTCCAACAAACTTATTTTCAAAGCTTTCAAAGTTGCTAAATTTTGTGCCAATCTCCCTCTCTCTTCTCCTATACCTCGATCCTCCCATTTTTCCACCCTCCCCTATTTCAAAGGCATCTCCAATCGGATATCCAAAATCCTCTATAGAAAAGGTATTCCATGTTCCTTCAAATCCATCTCCACTATTAGAAAGTTCATCCCGTCTGTCAAAGACCCCTTGCCTCTTCTTCTCCACTCTGGTGTGTACAAAATTGATTGCTCTTGTGGTACTTTGTATATTGGGGAAACAAGTCGGTCCATCAATGCTAGGATCAAAGAACATAGCGTTGATATCAAACATGATTGAATCTCCAAGTCTGCTTTAGCAGAGTACTCCCACCACACTAAGAATCACATTTGTCTTGAAAGAACCAAAGTCATGGTTAAGGAGGAAATTTTTTTCAAACGAAAATACCAAGAAGCCATCACCATTAAAAACCACCATACCAATCTCAATCAGGATGAAGGTTGGCACATTAACCTTACGTGGCAACTTCTTTTGAACTCCCTCCATTCTACTCCTTCTCCTTAATTTTCTCTCTTTGTTCTTCTCTCCACCCTGTTTTAGGTCCCTCCTTCCTTCCTCTTTAGGGAATCCCATTCTCTTGTATCCTCTTGTTACCCTTGACTCCACCTCCCACCCTCGTTCCCTCTCCCCCACTTTCTCTCCTCCTTTCTTTTCCCTCAGCTTTTGTCTGATTCGTCCTTCCTTTCCTCTCTTACTTTCCTTGTCCTTCCTCTCTTCTTGGCCCCCTCCATCCCTATCTTGGGCCTCCCTTCCTTTCCAACCTCTTTGGTCTTTCCCCTCATTTTTTGCATTCTCTTTTGGTTTTTTTTTGTTCTTTGGCTTCTTTTCTTTTTTGTAGTTTGTGTTAGTGAATGCTTTTTTTCTTTTCCTTTTCCCTCCCCCTTCCTTTTGTGGCCTCTTCATTTTTCCCTTTTCCTTTTTGTATGTATGTGTGTTTGTATGTATTTGTATACTTATATATATATATATATATATATATATATATATATCTTTGATATAGTTATGCACATATATATACATACATACATATACACATATTTATTCCTCCTGCTTTTTATTTTCGCATTTTATTTTATATTTTAATATTTTTATTTAGATATTTTTACTTTGACCTTTATTCTGTTTTTTTACTTCTTTTAATTCTTTTTATTTCTTTTAGTTCTTTAGTCTTTATTATAATTTGTTTAAATTTTATTTTGTTTATTTTTTGTTTATCATTAGGTTTGCTTTTATTTTTATTTTTCCAATTAGTCTTTTATCTTTTTCTTTCTTATTTTCCTTTCGTTTCTTTGTCCTTTATTTTGTGTTTAATCTTTTGCTTAGGTTTCTTTTCTTTCATTTTTATTTCTTTATTCTTTTTAGTTGCTTTTCTTTTTTCTTTGTCTTTTCATTATTTTTGTTCCCTCTTGCTTTTATCTTTTTTAATTTCCAATGTTTAATGTTTTTTTTTGTGTTTTACCTTTTGTTTTGTTTTTGTTCTTTCTTATCTTTATCTTTTTCTAATTTATTATTCAATATTTCTAGATTTAAACGTTTTTATGTTTGTATAATTTTTTATATATTATTTTTCTTTACTAATTTCTCGTTCTTTCTTTTATTTTCATAATATTTGTTTCTTTCTTTATTTTGATTAGTTTTCTTCTTTTTTATTTATCTCATTGTTCTCAAATTTGATTGCTTTTCCTTGTCATAGGCCTTTCTTTGTTTTTTGGCTTTTGGGTTTTTAATGTTTTTTCTTTATTTTATGGCTTAGTTTCATGTTGTTTGTTTGTTATAAAATTATTTTTTTGGTTTATGTATTTATGTTTTTACATATGTAGGTTTGTATGTTTTTGTTTGTATGGGTGTATGTGTATTCATTTATATTTGTATGTATGCTTATAAATTTGTGTTTTTGGTTTTTCTTTTATTGTTTTCTTTATTTTGATGCTTGGTCATTTTGCCTTACTCTGCTCTTTTATCTTTTGTACCCATTCCTTTAGTGTCCCTTTTAGCTTTCTTTATTTTCCTTTATTTGCATTGTTTTTACCAAATTGTGGTTGTTCTTCTTTTCTTATTTCATTCTATTTGTTACTCTCTTTGTTTTTGTTTTTCTTCTTTTTTTGCACCATATAATTGGGGCATTTTTTATGTCTTTATCTTCCTTTGCTTACTAATTTGTGGCCTTGTATATTTTTCTTTATTTTTTTATATATTTTTTATTGTTAACTCTCTCTCCCACCAACCCACCTCCCCCATCCTTTATTAGGCTCTGTCTACATTTATAATTCACTTTTTCCTCTTCCTGATGATGGATCACTAAGTGTGATCTGAAATGTTGATCTAAAAATAGTTGAATCCAAAAAACTTGCATACAATTTCATGGACTATGGAAAACTCATACCAACTATTAAAAAAATTAGTTCAATGTCTAGTTTGGCCAAAAATTGTAAACTAGTATTGTGGGATCACCCGTATAAAAATTATTATTTTGACATGTACATATATGATACGAGCTATTGTTGTTTACTCGTGTTATTCTATAAGACTTATGATGTTTCTAATAATGTTGATAAGGTGGAAAAGGTTAGACCCTAATATTTTACTTTAGGATCTCATAAGGATTTTTTACACAATTGGGGGTCTTATCATTAAAATTCAAGATTGGCTAGGATATGAAATTGACTTGCAACCTAAAAGGTGATTCAATCAATCCTAGGATCTAAATTTGAGGACTTGGAAATGGATTTTGTATGAAAATTCAATGATATGACTAAATAACTATGAAAATGTATTGTTTTGATGTAAATATAAAAAAAATCAAAATTGACAGTTAAATTCTGAGGCTAGATCTAAAAAGAGCAGAGTACTATGCACCCATAGTTTGTATTTGGTGTTGATTTTGATACATTAGGGTGCAAGAATGCCCTAGTCTAGGTGTAGGAAACCTTAATTTTATTTCATAAGCCTCAGGTACCCAGTTTGTAGCTTCTCTCTTCCATATTTTGTTATTGGATCTTTGTTTATTGTCAAGATATTATAGTTTTTGTATCTTGTCCAGTTGTAGGGTTAAATGCATGAATGATTGAATTGTCTTCAAATCCTCCTTTAATCCTCTTTAGATAAATACCTATACATTCAAAATTAGAGGAAGGGTTGTGCCATATAAGGGTATACCTTAGTCAAACTCTATGTTAGTGTTTCCACCTCTACAATGGAAAAATTAATGATAGAGAGCTTATCCTTTTGAGGGATAAAGGATAGAATGACAAAATAATGATGAATCAACAATAGACTAAAACTCGCCACTCAAATCTGATTTATTTGAAGCAATAAATTCATGCACATATCCTCAAGGCTTGATTTCAATTTTGCTTGGAATTTCTTTAAAGAACTACAAGTGTTAGTCCTTGCAAATAAAATGAATGCATGAGCATGAAAAGGCTCACATAAAACTTGACATGATGCTTCAATGTTGAAATGTTGTAATGAATCTCTAAATTTTCTCTTAATTGCTCTTGAATGCTTTTAGGACACTTGATTTGCTCAATTGAATTTCCAATATTTTCTAGATGATTTTCAAATGATGAAATGACTAAGTATTTATATGAAATTTCCCTAATTTCTTGAAAATCAAATATCGATGACTGCTAATCAAAATTTAAATTTCAAATATTAAATTATTATCGCCAATGCTTTGAAATTTGGGGCCACACTAAGGGAACTAGGGAATAAGGATTCCCTAGTCTGGTAGATCCATAAATCTTTAGGATCCAAAGTGCTAATAGCAAAAAAAAAAATGTATACTTGCATCTTGCACATTCAATTTCTTGATAAGTGTTTAGATGGGCCATGGAATGCATAATTTAGGATTTTAGGAACACAATTAGGTATAATTTCTTAGGAGGGGGAAACATAGTGTGAAACTATCAAGGATGATAATTTATGATGCTACATTTAGCCCCCACTTTAGTGAGAGTATGAAATTACACTCAGACTCACACTAAAGTAGAAAATATGTCAAGAGGGGTCTGATTATCCAAATGTTGAAAAAATAGGATGACTATGAATCTAGGGGAGTGTGCATGCCCCCAAGATTCAAGATCATATGGCAAGACAACATAAAAATAAGGGAAAATGCATGATGAAATACAACATGACAACATAAAACACAACATGGAAATGCAAAAGGAGGGTATGGTAATCATGGACTAGCAAGCTCTACATAAATTTTACTAGGATCCATATCCAAAGGTATTCATGACTTATGGGCTAACAAAGTATAATATTTGCTAGTTTAACCATGAACCAAAGGTACCATGGGCTAGTGAAGTCTGATATTTTGTAGGTGAGCCTTTCAAAGATAGTAGAAAATGAGAAAAAAAACAAGCAATAGTGAGGATTGGTTTTCACTAGGTACATTCGTTAAATTCTTTGTTTACCTAAATTATTTTTTCCTTGATTGTCAGTTTTACCTCTTTGACAAAACATTGATGTATTTTAATAATTCCACTCCCTGGTACTAATTTTAAATGAATGAGAATCCCAAAGGAACATTTATTTTTTACATATGTCATGTTTTTCTTCATGTTATAGTTCCACCCCTTCAACAAGTTCATAACCATACAAACTAAATGCCTAATTTTTGCAGGTGGTAGTCAATATTTTATATCTCAAAGACAAATAAGTAGTGTACCCATGTCAACCATACTTAGAGTTGTAGTCCCAATAACTCTAATAAGGTTATATAGAAATGATCAAAATGTTAATCCAATACATCACTACATCCAACACGTGTGAATAAAGTGAAGCACATAATGGAATGTGTGCCCCCACCTTAAAGTAATTGCTAAACACCATGTTATGAGAAATTTCTTTAAGATAGATAATGATAAATGCAATGTGACAAGGTCATGAGAGCTTATTTGGAAAGCCCTATGCCAATGATATGTTTCCAAATGAATCTAACTCATGGTAAGGGGTTTCCCCCAATGTAATGCAACAAATAACACAAAGATGATCACATAAGGGATCCATGGATCTGGGGCTAGTATACATCTTTGCTACAATACAAGTGAGCTCAAAATTGACATCAATCCCTCAAATACACATGGAACTATGAACACAACAAAAGAATGACACATGGAGAAAATTATTGCACAGATGGTTTTCATTGCACCAAAAGATTGACCTATTAATTCTCGATACAACCACTAGAGTTAATGAATCCACAAGAGGTAGTTAAGCCATGTCACAAACCCAAGTTCTACATTGCACAGCACAAGGAGACCAAGGGTGCACACCTTGCAACAATCCCCCTAGTGTAAGTGATGGGTTTGAACCTGTGACCCAGGCTTTGATACCAATTGTTGCATAAATGTTTTTCATTGTACCAAAAGATTGACCTATTAATGCCTGTTATAATTTCCAAAGTCAATGAATCTATGGGAGGTGGTTAAGCTATTTCACTAACCCAATTGTTGCACTACATAGCATAAGGAGACAAAGGGCACACACCTTGCAACAAAAAAAATAAAACTTTGGGTCAACATGGAAGAGACATAAATGTCTCAATGCCTTACATCATCCCCAAAAGGAAAACACAAGACAAAAAATAGTGTTTATGACATAAGAAAGAATATAGATACAAATAGATGAATGTCATGTCAGATCCATTTCCTTTATATCCTTGTGCCAATAGAGCATCAAGGGTCCTCCAAAGAAAACTCACAAATATAAATACACATCAAGTAGCACAACACAAGAGATCACATCATGTGTAAGAAAACACAAATAACACATAAAGAAAAAAATGATATTGCACATGTGATCCAATCTAAAGAAAATCATCTACATCTCAAACTTTTTCACCATATATGGAAGGTAGAAAACTCTCCAAAGTGATTGCAACAAGTGAGGTACTTGGAGCATCACTAGGTTCAACATACATTGAATCAATCATATTAGGAGGATCATCACGGTTGTCCCATCTAAATCCATATACTTTGAGAACAACAAAGATAGTTCATTATGCACTTGTTCATCAATCCTAGCATCTTCATTTCATCATCCAAATTTATTACAATGGGTGTTTTAATGACAATATTAGTTGTATGTTCTTGTTTCACTAGTTGTTTTGGTTAGGACATGTAAGGCTCGATGTCATATTTTGGTGAAAGTTGTAATTCCTCTTGATTTATTTGCATAGGTGTTTTATCATTAGGTAATGTCTTATTATTTTCACCCAACTAATGAGAAATAGCATGATGTCTATGCTTACTCTCTTTAGCATTTCTATTTCTTCTTGTGTAGTTTTTGATTTGTGAAGGGGTAAGAATAGAGTTTTCAACTATTGGTCTATTTTCTTCCTTTAGAGGAGGAACTGAAGGGACCATCAGGGGTTCGAAAACTATTCTCTCTTTAGGTCTATAATTTTTTTTCTCTTTTTGTGGCATAAAGGTAGTCACGCGATTGTCTCTTGATCTTTTGTATGATATTGTTGGAGGGACTGCAACATAAATGATTGGTGGGTTTGGGAGGATACTTTCCTTAGACATGGTTTTATCCACAACCTATAGAGTGGGAGGAACAACCATAGCCTTATCATTCTCAGGTGGGATATTGCCAAGGGATAAATTTGTTATACACTTTTCCTTAAAAAAATTATGCCACCTGAAAAAAAAATCCTCACAAGGTTTAATAGGTTCCATAGGTTGAGGCCAAAAATAATCAAATGAAAAGTTTCCACAAGAATCCAAAGGATTAAACCCACTATGATGAATTGCATATATTTTTTTTCAAATGGGAACTTTATGCACTTGTGGATTACTGATAAGACAAAATTCATGGAGCATAGCCATGAATATCCTAGCTTCACACAAAATTGGTTCAACATCAAGATGATGTAGAATGATACATTTAGTGGTTTCAGTCCAACTTTAAGTGAAAGAGTTATCGAACCTATCGTAGGGAAAGTAAAACCATCATGAGTTTTAACCATTATTTTGGTTGTTCATAAGAATATTGATAAAATTCATGCAAAAATAATAATTCCTTAGTGATCACATTCTCTAAAAACTTGGGATCAATGAGTATCTTTGGTGTAGGTTTGTCATTAATACATCTAGTGATATAGAGAGGACCATCTAGTGCATGTATAGATGCATCAATGTGTGTGAAAGCAATGCCAGGTAACAGAGTGGTTCAAGCATTACAAGGTTGAAATTTTATTAGAGTAATCATACTATCTAGACTATCATCATCATCATTCTTATCATCACAAATGTAGAGTCTAAACTAATGTATTGTAAACTTGGTACAACCTAGTGCAAGGGCACCTAATCAATTTTTGTAAATATGGTCATATGATGGTTTTTAGGTTGTTTTGAGTCTAATGTCATGAAATAAGGTCATAATAGACCATTTTTAATGTATGGATTCATTTTGGGTTGGTTTGTGTATAAGTTGTCAAGTTTTGTAGTTTGTTGCAAAAGTTGCATTACAACTTTACAATTTTTGGCTTGGTTTGGGAAGTTGAAGGGTCATAATTTCAAAAGTTAGTTATATCCATTGGTTTGAGATTGGAAAAAATTTAAATATGCTTTTAAACCTCAAGGAAAGGATTGGAGAATTGTTCTTGAAGTTTAAGCAATAAGATTTCCCTATTTTCTCTGAAAATTCTATGTGTTCTCATTCAACTTTGTTGCTACAGGTCACTGTACGATCCCATACAGAGGAATATTAAACTAAATACTTTTTAATATTATGGAGGCATGAAGTAATACCATTTTGGTTTTTATTTAATTGAATTTCATAGAGTTTGAAGAACTTTACAAGCATTTTTCTAATGATGGGTTGAAAACCCTGTTTGGAGGGTTTGAGGGTGTTTAAAATGCATTGATGACCCATTCCACTAGTAATATTGTTTGAAATTTGGTGGGATGGGTGAATTTAGGTAGGGTTAGGTGTTCATGTAGGTTTCAAGAGTAGTGAGTAGAGTTTGATAACTTTTTGGTGCTGCCCTAGTTGATAATTTCATGGGTTTTGGCTTAATTTGATGGCTAAGAGTGGGAGTTTGATTAAAATGCATTGATAAAGGATAGGATATGGTTTAGGAAGCATGTGCATACCTAGAATGGTGTTTTTGAGGTGTTTTCAAAGTGGTTTGAGTCCTGGAGTACAAATTTTCAATAAACCTTCTTGTAACTAGCCTAAAGAGGCCTAAACAAGGGTCTTGTGGTTTGATGAACTTGTAATTGTTTCTATTAATAAAATTTGTGGGTTCAAACCTTTTGTAACTTGGTTGAGGTCCTACAATGGATACTTAAGGTAAGAAGAGTGTTTGGTTGGGTTTTGCTTCAGAAAACAAGGTTAATTAAGCCTCTTTTCAGCGTAGCAATCCATTTTATGATTTGAAAGTCTGAAACAACTATATGCACAAATTAGATATGTTGAAGAATGCCATAAAGGGTATCTATAATATCAATACTTTGTGGGTTGGAAGTTTCTTCTGAAAGATAAGCACAATTTTCTCTATTTGATATGCTACAAGGAAAATAGGAAGGAATTGTGAAATGTTGTCAAGTTAGGGTTTTGAAGGTGGAAGAATTGTTTGAGATAGTTTGAATTGTGATTGTAAGACAAACTCCTCCGTGCTCTGCATCAAGTGGTATCAGAGCATAGGTTTTTGATCTTTTGGAAGGAAAAAGATTGAATTTTGAAGAGGGAAAAGTTGGAAATTGAAAGGAAAGATGCCTCTTAAAGGAAGTGGAGCCCTTGGTAGGGAAATAAGGTTGTTAAAGGAATGACAAGAAGCACTTTTAGCCAAATTTCAGCATTAGAGACAAAACAAAGGAGAGGAAAGGCCACTGAAGAGGAAAGTGACCGAGAGGAAGAGGAAGAGGGTGAGAATGAAAACCCTCTAGGAGGAGTCCAAGGTGATGATGAATTGGACCCTAATGAAAGAAGGATGGTGAAGATGTTGAAGGCTATTAGAGGAGATGCTTCTGGTGAGAAAGTATATTTTCCAATGTATTGTGAAAAGTTGGATGCAGAAGAAGTACTAAATTGGATTGATGCACTGGACAATTACTTTGAATTCTAGGAGGTTGCAGATGATCATAAGGTAAATTTTGCTAAGACTAAGTTGAAAGGCCTTGCTCTAACATGGTGGAATTATGTGCAGGAGGAAAGAGTGAAAGGAGAAAAGCAAAAATTAGTTCATGGGATAGAATGGTGTCAAATATTAAGAGCCAATTCTTGTTAGGTGATCATGCAATAAAAACTTTCAAGAAGCTACAAAACTTAAAGCAAAAGGAAAAGGATGTCATGACTTACACTGAGGAATTTCACAAGTTGAGCATTAGGGTTTGTCATGTGGAATATGAAAAATGAGAAGATAACAAGGTATATGAATGGCTTAAGATTTCAAATTCAAGATGAATTGAGTTTGGCTACTCCTAGGATGGTTGAAGAATGTCTTCAGTTGGCTACTAGGGAAAAAGAGAAGTTAAAAAGAAGGCAAGAAAGACAAGGAAGAGGCAGAGGAAGCACTATTAGAGGAAGAGGTTAAAGTCAGTCCTATGAAGACCAAGAAGATGCAAGTAAAAGCAAAGACCAAGTTTCTAATCAAAGAGGTGGATTTAGAGGTTTCAGAGGAAGATTTAGTGGACAAGGTAGAGGTTCAAGTAAAATTTTAGGGATATGTTATCATTGCAATCATTTTTTCCATCAATCATGGAAGTCTCCAAAGAAACAAGCTTCTAATTCAACTGGTGGTGACAAGAGAGTTCAGCCGGTACAAGAGGAAGATTGTGAGAGTGTTAACTCTCCTAATCAACTTGTTGATCCAGAAGTTGGAGAATCTCTTATGGTTAGAAGAACACTCCTCAAAGCATCCAAGGAGAAAGAACCACAACAAAGGAGAATACTACTCAGGACAACTTGTAAATGTAATGGAAAGGTATTCGAAGTAGTAATAGATTCAAGGAGTACTGATAACATGGTGTCTATTGAAATGGTTGATAAATTGAAGTTGGAAAAGATACCTCATGAAACACCTTATAAAGTGTCTTGGTTGAATGAAATTCAATATATTTTATTGAATGAGCAAGCTTGGGTTGAGTTTAATATTGGTGGATATAAGGAAAAAAGGATTGTTTCCCTTTGCTGCTAGAAAGACAATGGCAGTTTGATAGACATACAATTTATGATGGTAGAAACAATACTTATGATATTGAAAAGGATGGAAACACTTTCACTTTGACTCCATTACTGGAAGATGATAAGGGACAAGGTAAGGAAGCTAAGGTGATAATGTTGGGTAAGAAAGAGTTTATAAAGCTTAAGGAAGACAAATATGAGGAATTTGCAGCCTCTACTAACAATGAAGATGTTAGGACAACAAGTTTGAAAAATGATTCAATTTTGGAGCAAAAAGAATTCATAAAAGTAGAAGGAAAAGAGGCAAACAAGAACCTTACAGTTATTTCAGAGCATGGAAATGTTGGGACAGCAGGTATGAAGCATGACTTTCCATTGGAAGGATCTAATATTAAGTTAATGGCAGCATTTGATATAGGGAAGGTCAAGGATCAAATGATTGTGGGAATGAAAGATTGGTTAGAGAAGCATGTTGAGGCCATGAGAGAAAGAGTTCTTTGTCCATTGATTTCAAAAGAGGCTAGTGGGTAGTAAAATTATGTCAATATAGAGGTTTGTAAACCTAATAAAACAATGGTACTAGGGGCAAAGAATCTGGTGGAAGAGATGAAAGGTAAAGGTGAAGAGGTGGAAGGTGAGTTACAAAGAAATGTGGACAAATTTGAGTACACAAGGATAGTAAAGGAGAAGGAAGTGATTTACAAGGTACAAGAAGATGTGGTAGTAGATAAGGAATCCATTTTGACAGCATTTTCAGTGGTAGCATAAATGAAGGATCACACATCAAGTGTAGAGCAACATTTTCAAAGAAAGAACCAGTCAAAGGGAAGATACAATGCATGTTTCCAATACCTGATCTAGTGGAAAGGGTTACTAGATGGAAGGACATTTTGAGATCAAAGAGAAGGTGTGGTCAAGCATGATTTACTACAATACAGTACTCAGGGGACTTGAGTTTTTTTTTGTCCGAGTGTAAGGTGCAAGGGCACCTAATCAATTTTTGTAAATATGGTCATATGATGGTTTTTAGGGTGTTTTGAGTTTAATGTCATTAAATAAGGTCATTATAGACCATTTTCAATGTATGGAGTCATTTTGGGTCAGTTTTTGTATAAGTTGTCAAGTTTTGTAGTTTGTTGCAAAAGTTGCATTACAACTTTGCAATTTTTGGCTTGGTTTGGGAAGTTGAAGCGTCATAAGTTCAAAAGTTAGTTGCAACCATTGCTTTGAGGTTGGAAAAAATTTAAATATGCTTCAAAACCTCAAGGAATGGGTTGGAGAGTTTTTCTTGAAGTTTAAGCAATAAGATTTCCCTATTTTCTCTGAAAATTATGTGTGTTCTCATTCAACTTTGCTACTACAGGTCACTGTATGATCCCATACAGAGGAATATTGAACTAAATGCTTTTGAATTCGATGGAGGCATGAAGTAACATCATTTTGGTTTTCATTTGATTGAATTTCATAGAGTTTGAAGAAATTTACAAGCATTTTTTTTATGACGAGTTGAAAACCCTATTTGGAGGGTTTGAGGGTGTTTAAAATGCATTCATGACCCATTCCACTAGTAGAATTGTTTGAAATTTGGTGGGATGGGTGCATTTAGGTATGGTTAGGTGTTTATTTAGGTTTTAGGAGTAGGGAGTAGGATTTGATAACTTTTTGGTGCTTCCCTAGTTGATAATTTCATGGGTTTTAGCTTAACTTGATGGTTAAGAGTAGGAGTTTGATTAAAATGCATTGATAAAGGATGGGAGATGGTTTAGGAAGCATGTGCATACCTAGAATGGTGTGTTTGAGGTGTTTCCAAAGTGGTTTGAGGCCTAGAGTATAGATTTTCAATAAACCCTCTTGTAACGAACCTAAAGAGGCCTAAACAAGGGTCTTGTGGTTTGATGAGCTTGTGATTGTTTCTATTGATAAAAATTGTGGGTTCAAGCCTTTTGTAACCTGGTTGAGGTCTTGAAATGCATATTTAAGGTAGGAAGAGTGTTTGGTTGGGTGTTTCTTTAGAAAACAAAGTTAATTAAGCCTCTTTTCAGCATAGCAGTCCATTTTAGGAGTTGAAAGTCTGAAATAACTATATTAACAAATTAGATATGTTGAAGAATGCCATAAAGGGTATCTAAAATGTCAATACTTTTGTGGGTTGGAAGTTTCTTCTGAAAGATCGGCACAATTTTCTCTATTTGATATGCTATAAGGAAAATAGGAAGGAATTGTGAAATGTTATCAAATTAGGGTTTTGAAGGTGTAAGAATTGTTTGAGATACTTTGAATTGTGATTGTAAGACAAACTCCTCCCTACTCTGCATTAGAACCTACACAATTCAAAGGTTTATTTGACTGAACAGTCCACTCAACATTGCAAGACTACATTAAAATTTCAACCCAAGGTTTGTAAACTTATGATAGTGTTGCATTGTATGTTCATTCAAATACTAAAAACTACCTAAGTTATCCCACTTAAGATATTCTACCTGCTGGAAATTACAAAATTGCATAATAGTGAAAGAACAAGCCAGAACTAGTGGCTACGGGTACCTACAACTTAAATTGTAATTGAACTACTAAGCTAATAAGATATTATCGTATCAATTCAAAACTAATTAAAACTAACTTGTCTAATTTAACCTCCAGACTACTACTAGTTAACTATTACATGCATGTTCATGAACATTCATTACTAATAAGAAAAGTATGAGATTCTAGTTTAACTTCCATGTAGTTCATGGAGTAATGATAAACAAAAAACAACTATTTAAACAAAGATAAACAACTAGAAAATGAAGTGAAGAATAGTTACCTTGAGTGGCCTACTCAAGTGGTTGGTCTCACTTAACTGGAACCAAATCTAACTAACAGATTCTACGCATCCACATGAAATTGACTTCATTCATTGCATATCATGAAAGATTACATAAGATCTTCTTCATAGATAGTATTCAATGAAAATCATCATAAGTATCCATCCTATCTTGAAACTGAAAAATAATTGATAATGAAAGACTAAAAAACCAAATAACTTATCTAAGGATTCAACCATCAGCTATATACAAGCTCGAGGGAATCTTATTCTAAGAAACAACTAACTACAATCATTAACTTCCACTCCTATATATTAGAGTGTATAGTTAAGATTGAATTGTTCAAACCATAACTAAAAAGAAAGAAGAATCCTAATAAGACTGAAACTTTGTAAAATAGGTTTGCATGTAAAACACACAAACACTTTTTAAAATCCTATTAATAAAGGAGACCTTTTCTAGCACTTATTAACTTGTTATAATGATTCACTTTCAATCTTCATCAAGTATCTTAACAATAGTTAGTGCATTTCAACTTAATCTAGAACTCCCATGTTTTGTTGTCCCTGTCTTCCATTTGTTGTGGGTTACAACTTCCAATTGCTACGTGGTATAGTTCCTCCTTGGCCGCAAAAAGGTTAATTCAAAAAGTATGTGCACAAGACTAACTATCATAATTAAAACATATAATTCCATCCACATCTAATGCACATTCACATATAAACCATGCAATACTTAGTATGTCATAACCATATTTCCATTACTATTATTACGTCGAGAGACGTCTGACAATGGCATTTGGTGTGTTTAGAAAAATTGTACCTTAAATCAAGGAGAGTTATTCACATCATGACCCTTCATGCTCTTTTTTTATGGAAATCTTGATATTAATAATAATAATAAATAATAATAACCAAAAAAAACCGGTTATAAAATAGTAACTACCAATCTGTTAAATATTTATTGATTCATTATTAACTCATCAGCATTGCAGGAGAAAGGTTCGGAAACTATTTTTGCATAACCATTTTAATGTGAATGCATAGTTCGCCACTGAAACCAACCAATTCATTTTTCTACTGCACAGGCAACCAGAGGCCTTGATTTGCATCTGCTTGCATATTGAAGCCATGATCGAGGTACATTTTTTTAAACACTCCATTCTTCTCTTATTCAATCTAGGCATGTTACTTTCTGTTGTGTTATGCTTCATGGACAGTTTCTCTTACGTTGTCTTTTCATTCAGGTCAGGCTTAGCTTGGATGAGATGTTCAATCTGGTGCGCAGTGTAGGAGAAGAATGCATTCAAGAAAGTGAGTTGTTGGCCCTCTTGGAGAAAACAAAGGAACCCATCTGCTATGTTGGCTTTGAACCCTATGGCCGGATGCATATTGCTCAGGTATGTTTTTCCATATATTATTTATTTGTGAGTTTTGGGTTGTGTTTTTATTTTCTTTCATTGGTGATGGGATTTGAACTATTGACCACGTAGTAGCATTTCCATCAATAGATAAATGCTAGAGAATACAGTGTTTGTGAGATGATTTTTAAAAAAAGTTATGCTATTTCATTTTCTTGTATTTCTTGAATAGAACAGACTGAGACGACCTTTTTTTTATATTATTTAGAAATAGGACTTTCTATAATTATTTCCATACACTATTCATACGCTCTTCTCACCAGGACTCCACTTTGGATGCTAATTGGAAAGAGCTCTTTCGCTGCAATTCATCACAACAATAAACTGATTAAGATGTATTCGATCCTTTTGATCAATCCAAAAGACAATTTGATATGTTGCAGATTGTCTTAGAAACTTTCAAGATGCAATTGATAGGTATAAAGCTGAATTCTAAAACCTTTGTTAGTATACCTACTACCTGCGCCAATATGAGAGACTTGGAATGATGCATGGAATCCATTAAAGCTCAATGGAAAGAGCATTTTGTATGCTTGCAGGCAAGAAGTGCGAAACCATAGATAGGGCGTATGAACCATTTGATAGATGCCTCTAGGAAATGTGATCTCATGTCCGCCATGATTGCAAGATATGTATGCAAAGTGTGGAATCTTAGACAAATCACATGAGCCGTTTAGTAGAATGTCATCTCATGGAATGTCATGATTGTAGATTTGTACAGTTTGCATGCAAAATGAATCTATTCAAAAGGCTTTAGAAACCCTTGCGCGAATGCAATTGTAGAATATCTCATTTATTATTTATGTCAAGAATTGAACTCTACATTTAAACAGTTACAATGTACCGACTCTTGAAGCTCTTTTATTCTAACATAGCCATTTAGCTAACTGTAACATGAGTCACAGGCCTACTTACAAGAAATTCTTTCCTGCAATATTCAAAGTTGGACTGATCCCTTGAATGGCATGGCAGGTGTGGAGCAATGATAGGTATGAAAGTGTGGAACATAGAGTGGTGGTGAATGATAGCCGAAGATGCCTCTCCATTCCATTTTTCTTTAATCCTTCACACTATGTCATGGTCAAGCCTCTCGAGGAGATGGTGAGTGAAGAGAATCCTCGCAAGTACATGGAATACAATTGGGGAAAGTTTTATAAGCAAAATAAGGATAGCAATTTTAAAAACTTTGGAGTTGAGAATATACAAATCTACCACTTTAGAATCTGACAGGTATGGGATTAATAAGGTGGCATTACCTACTGCCAGAGATCAAACATGGCATAAACATAAGTTGCTACTAGAGAACAAATTCTCTTAGATGCATATATTGTAAATACAATGTCTTCTATGGAAAACTATATGCATATAAAGTCATCTTGTATAGAAAGATTGCATCTCTACAATTTCTTCTATGGAATATAGTCATGGTGTATAGAAAGATTACATTTCTACAATGTCTTATATGGAATACAGTCATGATGTATTGAAATAATGCATATCTACAATATATTTTAAATGTAATATTATTATGTCATCTACGGAATGACACAGTGATGCATGTCATTGTAGTGTTACTAATTATATATACTCTTAAAGGTCTGAAATATTAAAAAGTGATTGGTAATAATTTGAATGTCTATTTAAATACTAAATAGTTGAATGGTGAAATAGTTATTGTTTTTATTAGCTGAAATTTAATTTTGATTATTGAACTATTTCATAATTAAAAATAACTCTCTTGCTACATTTTTATTCTTTATTTAATTATCTTGATTTTATATGTTCTGGAATCCCCAATATATTCACCACTCTAGCTTATCTCACTTGACATATTAGAGGGAGGGGGAGAGATAGAGGCTGATATAGAGAGATAGACAGACTGGGATAGGAAAAGAGATAAAGAGATAGGGAGAGAGATAGATAGGGAGTTATACATAGATAAGGATATGGATAGAAAGAGATAGAGAGATGAGTGAGAGGGAGATTGAGTGAAAAATAAAGATAAAGATAGAGTAGAAGAGATGGAGGGAGAGAAGGCGTGAATAAGGTAGAGGAAGACATTTCTAGAGATAGGGAGAGAGATGGATGGGTAGAGAGAGGGAGACATTTTTAGAGATGGAGGGAGAGAAAGAAATATAGAGGTAGAGATCGAGATGAATATAGAGCGATTGAGGAAGAGTGAGACAAGTAGATACAGGTAGAGATGAATATAGAATGGGAGAGGAAGAGGGAGAAAAATAGATAGAGATATAGAGAGAGATAGAGGGAGAAATAAAGATAGATAGAGATACAGAGATAAAGGGGGAGAGATAAAGAGTGATAGATAGAGAGGAAGAGATAAAGAGATAAGGAGGAAGAGGGAGAGATAGAGAGATATATGGTGAGATAGAGTGATATAAAGAGAGATATAAGGAGATATAGAGAGAGGGAGAGGGAGAGAGATAAAGAGAAAAATAGAGAGAAGTAGGGAAAGACAAATAGATAGAGGGAGACATGGAGTAAATAAAATAGAGAATGAAGAAGGGGGAGAGAGGGAAAGGAGACATATGTAAAGGGATAGAGATAGAGAAATAGATGTAGAGAGATATAGATAGACAAAGATAGAGGAGTGAGGGAGAGAGAAAGAGATAGAAGTAGACATAATGAGATATAGATAGAGAGGAGGAGAGAGATAGGAAGATAGAGATGGAGGGGGGGAAAGTGAGAGAGAAAGAAGGTGATAGGGATAACTGATAGAGAGGTATAGATAGGCAGAAAGATAAAGAGATAGAAATAGGGGGAGATAGAGAGAGAGAGATAGATAAATTAATAAGATAGAGAATGAAGAAGGGGGAGAGAGGTCAAGGATATATATACATATAGGGATAGAGATGTAGAAATAGATGTAGAGAGACATAGATAGAAAGAGATAGAGAGCTCGGAGTGAGAGAGAAAGAGAGAGAAACAAAGAGGTAGATGTAATGAGCTATAGATATAGAGGGGGAGGGAGAGATAGGGAGATGGAGATAGATGAGGCAAGAGTGAGAGAGAAAGAAGGTGATAGAGATAAGTAATAGAGAGGTATAGATAGGTTGAAAGATAAAGAGATAGAGATAGAGGTAGGGAATGAGAAAGAG
This sequence comes from Sequoia sempervirens, assembly GCA_007258455.2. Lineage (NCBI taxonomy): Eukaryota > Viridiplantae > Streptophyta > Pinopsida > Cupressales > Cupressaceae > Sequoia > Sequoia sempervirens. The sequence continues at coordinate 676,903,027 of VDFB02271358.1, forward strand.
GAAGTGTGTGTGTATGAGTGAGAGAGAGATATGGAGAGGCATATATATTTACAAATATAATATAGACTATGAGGTGTTACAAACACACAATATTAATATTATTGTCATTTTGGATTCCTACAATTGATATCTCTCGACGTTTTCTATATAGACTATGTAATAGGATAAATATGCTAGTTTAGGTCCAAGTCTATATGATAAGTATGAAAAGATAGCATATTGTAGGAGTATTTTTTGAAAGGTATATCTAAAAGTGTCTAAAAGTATGCATGAGAGTAACATAAAATAAGATAATAACTAGACCCATCACTCCCCCCAACTATAATTTTGCTTTTCCCCAAGCAAAACACTAGGGTTATTGATTATACTACAAGGTGATCTACCTCGAGTACATAACAACATCAACTCCCTGGGTCTATTTCAAGTAAAGACCCATGTAAGCTGCAAGTTACCTCATTCTAATGTTCCCATCCCTCTCGTATTCCTCACCTTTCTCTCCAGTCCAATATGGAATTGCATAGAGTAGAATAGGTGGGTGAAATGTGAGTGGCACCTAGTAAATTCCTTTAACAATACCAATTGTCATGCACTTGTGTACCCTTTGAAGCATGGTAGTGAAATTATACATAGAATGAGGTTCCTTTCTTTGTAGTTTTAGAGTTAGGTTTTTCCATCTACTTTGCATGTAACTGTAGCATTATTGTCCCAACCCTACAGCTAATGTTTGCATTCTTTCATAATCTTCCTTCCCGAGTTTCATGATTTTCTTGCCTACACCCTTATGATCAATTAATTTCAACCATTCATCAATAACTGCATCAGGGTTCTTAGATTCTTTCCTTATGGGGAGAGCAATTTATTTCTCTCTCTCCTCATATTCCTCCATTATTTCACCCCTGAGTTGTTTGTTTATGTAATAGGATGCAAGTTCTCTTACCTAGAGATCCCCTACAAAAATTAGAGGATTCCATTATATTTCATCTAGCACCACATAATTGTGTAAATAATATTCACACAACTGATCTTGCTCCTCAAGTGTAGAATCAACAAAATCATTAAGAAACTCAAAATTTCTACTCATACCAACTAATTTTTTACTAATTAACCTACTAAATTGAAAACATAGAAATATTTCTTGCAAAAACAATGTGTATGTCCTTGATGGAGGCCTACATTTGATAATCTATGCAGCTTTGTCTGACACTTCCTCCAACCTGACCGCTAATTTACTTAATTCCATTTCTTTCTTTTCTAGTTCCTTTGCATACTCTTCAATCATAGTTTCTTTTTCCTTCTTCCATTTTTCCTTTTCTTGTGAAAACTCCTCAATCATTCACCATAGTTGATGACCAAATGACAAGGTGGTATGGTGAGTTGGAGTTCTAATGGAAGGAGATTTATGATCTAGTATTACTAGTTCTCCATCCCCGATCTTAGTTATGGCCATATGTTTGCAACTTCTCCTCCATTTCCTATATTGTTGTTTCCCTCTACTTGTCCTTCTATTCATAGCTTTGTACTAATTCTTCCAAGTGTTTGATTATATCCTAGCCTTCTTGGAGCTCCTTCCTAACATCTCTTTCCTCTATGTAAATCTTCTCTATATCCATAAATTGCTCATTATCTCCCCCTTCATAGTCCTCATAGGTAAAATTGTCTAGGGTTTCCTTTTGTGCTTTCTTAGCAGTAAACACATCTTTTGATTCTAAATAAGAAGTTTTTATCACATATCTCTTCCTTTTAATTGGTATATTTACATCACTAGGGATTTCTCCCTTTCCTTCAAAGTCTATCTCTACTAATGTGGCATCTTCTTGCTAATGTTCTTTGCTCTTTTTCTCTTCTTTAGGTTTCTCTATATTTCCCCTCATGACACCTTGTCTCTTTAGTCTTCCTAAATGTCTAGGTGTCTCCTTCTCAACATTCTTCTTCTCGTTTTGAACACCCTTTTTATTCTTTAGAACATCCTCTTTCTTCCTTGGAGTATCCTTCTTCTCTTTTGTTTTAGAAGGTGTGGAGGATGTGGATGTACTTCCTCTCCTATTCTTGGGTCTTTGTGGTTTTGAAGAAGATAAAATTTCCTCAATTACAGGTGACCTAGATTTTGGATCATTATGTTCCTCATGCTCACCTTGGCTATGATTAGGTGAAGCCATAGGGGAGACATGAGGTATTTCTCTAATAGGTTCATCTTGAGGTTCTATATTCTCAAGTACCATAGGTGCATCTAGAAACCTGTTAATATTTGTACATTCCTGAAAATCTTCCCAATTTACTAGTGGGTATTGAATCCTCAAATTTATTTTTATCAATAAGGAAATCAAATAGTGGTGTGATAGGGAATTGTCATTTTTTTATTTGATATTTTTATGCCATCCTTTTCAAAAAATTATAAAGAAAGTTTGGTACATTTACTAACTTATTGTGTTAAAGGTGACTGAGTAATTTAAAATGTATTGTATACAAGAGATTTTTCCTATCGTCACAAGTGATATATCTAACAATGTAGGAAGCACAATTAGCCCATAACCAGGGAAGAGATAGTCTCTTTCTACTTGCAAAGATGAGTCTAATTCCTCTTCTCGTTCACATAATTCCTCCCTGGCTGCAACTGCATTTGCACGTGTTGGAAACTCTACCCTAGTTCTAGGTAACCTAGTGACTTGTGTAATGGTGATCTCGCATGCATCTATTAACAGTCCCTTCACCATTGCTTCATCATATTCAAGTGTAGCTACAAACCTTCTTTTCATATAATCACTAAATATTATTAATTTTGGGAAATAATCAAGCCAGCCAACCCTGGTAAAAATGGGTAATACCATTACATCTTCCAAAATTTTCTTATGAGTTGCCAACTCCTGCTTGATAAATTCACCTCCCATTATGAATTCCCTTTCTCTACTCAATTTATTTAACTCATTCTTGATAATTTAGCTCAATTCACTCTGCCACCTTCAAAAAAAATCTCCTTTCTGTTGTTTCTTTATGTACTTCTACTACCATACCACAACTGCAACTTCTATTCTCAGTACCAACTCAATTTGAGCTCTCAAATAGGTTCTAAGTTCGACTCTTTTTTATACTAAGTTTAAGTGCTCAGGGTTTGAAATTTTCAATTGGAAATGGAAGAAAAAATAGGATGTAATTTTAGGAGGGTTTTGCATGTTGTGCCTATCTATTGAATTTGATTTAGGTGGTGGATTTTGAAAAAACTGGGCTAAGTTGTACCCTCCCCCCAACTTAATGGTTCAAGTGACCACACTTCAACTTATGTGTGGGAAGTGGTCTGATTAATAAGTAACGAAGTTAATGGTATGAACTTTTCACATGCATGAATTAATATGAAAGATATAATGAAAGTTTATTAAAATATATGTTAATTATGATAGCATACCTTGTGTACTAGCTTGAAGAGATAACTAATTGCCGCACATGTAAACTAAAAAGCTTGTATCTATATTTTATACTCATGTGGCCAGTAATAACTACATGTGAATGGTTTGTGAAGTGGCTAATGCAAATTGATGGGACGAATTAGATGTTTATTATTTGGTGATGTGATAGCTCGAACGGTAAAAATGAGAAGTGGTGGCAAGGATTAAAAGATTCATGTTGCAGGTACTTATTTTGAACTGATGGGTATTGCACACAAGAGTGGTGAGACAAATGCGCATGAACTATAGTTAATGTGGTGCAAAAAAATTGTTTTTTTTCTTTTCCAAATGGTGCTACGGGTACTATTAGCAACATGACCCTTTCTGAAATTTGATAGCTATTGATAAAAGTCCCTACAACATCAGGACCCTTCTAAATGTGGCTGAAAAATAGGTCCCCATGGAGAAATTATAATCATTAGAACTGTGTTTTGTGTGCTTGTGAGATAAAATAAGAGATTAAACCTAAGTGATCTCAGGTATTGAGCTATGTAGCTCAATCACTAGGTCACTTAAAGTGCCTGGTATATCATGTGTTGCTGAAATATTACTTGGTGTGTCTAATTCTATATCTGGATCACTGTGAGCACCATATTATTCAAATAGGGAGAAAATGAAATCATCCTTCTGTAATGGCTTCTTATATAGCTTCAATCTATGGCCATTTACAAGAAGAGAAAATCTGACTACATCTATGGTATGTAGCTTGATTGCTCCATTAGGATACACTTGATTGATTTCATAGGACCCCAACCACCTGGACTGGAGTTTCCCTTTTAAGTCTTTATATCTTGAATCATATAACAATGCCCAATCTCCTACATTAAACTCATTTTTTTTAATGTATTGATCATGCCACTTCATCCTTTGCTATTGTACAATCTTAGTATGATGGATTGCCTCCATTTTGATCCCATCCAAACCATTTAAGCTATGCAACCTTTCTTTTTGAGCTTTTGTTAGATCCATATCCAATTCTATTGTTGTCCTTAATGATTTATATTCAAACTCAATTGGAAGGACTGTTTTTTTACCATATACTAGCTCATAGGGTGTAAAACCATTTTTTATTTTCCAAGTTGTTTTATATGCCCATACTACTTCTGGTAACCTTGCAACCCAATATTTTGTATGTAGTTACGTTGTCTTGGTGAGAATAATTTTAATTTATCTATTAGTGACTTCCACCTGATCATTAGCCTGGGGATGGTAAGGTGTTGACTTATTATGTCTACTTTGGTATTCTTCAACCAATTTGGTGATAAGGTCAGAATTAAACTATGCTCCTTGATCAGTTTATTTCTCTAGGTACTTCATACCTAGTAAATATATCCTCATACAAGAATTTAGCCACATTGTCATCTCTGGAAAATTGTAAGGCATTTACTTCTACCCACTTATTTAAGTAATATGTGCAAACAAGAATGTATTCCTTGTTGTTGGAAGTAGGTGAGATTGGTCCAATGAAGTTTAAACCCCATTTTTCAAAAGGAGCTAATGTCTACTAAGGTTGTTGATAGGTCCAAAAAATAGTTTATTTTCCTTTGGTTTTATTAGACTTTAAGATACTTTTGAACATACTTCTTGACTATATTCCATATTATATTGTCCCTTTTTGTATCTATTATATAGACCTAAGACTTAAGAGCATGAATGGTGGAATTATAGTTTAATATATTAGCATTAAGTGGTTTATATGAATGTGTGCATGGAAATGTTGATGGAAAGTTATATTTTAATCTTATAGTTATCTTTATGTACATATTCTATGGAACTAACATGTTTGCAGCAAAAAGAGGAACCATGATGCATAGCTATTGCAGGATGGACCCATAGAAAAAGGAGTGTTGAATATCAAAATGAAGGATGTTGCAGAGATAGTTGAACGTGGCAGTTATTGGTCAAAGGAATTCATGAGGATAGAGTATGTGTTGTCATGATAGTTAATAAACATTGAAGAAGAGGTCTTCTTTGATTTAGAAATTTGACAGATGGATGCATAACTTAATAAATCTTTTTGCCAGGTTCTATTCTTTTTAGGATTCTCTTGCAGTTATAGATTGAATAAGTCCATATCTTAAAAGCACGTTCTAGATATCTAGAAGTGGAATTAATGATTTTGGTTTTAGTTTTTACTTTCAATAAAGACTCCCTCAGCTTGTATATAACTAATGGTTGAGTTTTTAGTTTAGTTATTTGGTTCTTAAGAGTTTGTACTATCTGTTATTTTCCAGTTGAAACATGAATTTATAGAATGATTAAATCTAGTTTGTGAGAGTTCTTGTAATCCTTTACTCTATGCAATAAATTAATTTTAGTTCATGAGATGTGTGAGATCTACTAGTTAGATTGTGCTCAATTAAGTGAGAACAGTTACTTGATCAGGCCACTCAAGGTATTGTTCTTCACTTCATCTTTCAATTGTTTATTTATGTTGGTAGTTAATATTAGTTTACTATTACTTATGAATTATAGATTCTATTTCTTGTTTATTACGAGTGAATTCCTAGGAACATGCATGGAATAATTGTTAATAATGTTAATAATACTCTGGAGAATAGTTTAGACATTACAATGATCTTAAATATTTTTTTAGTTTACTTTCATTAGAAATAGTTTAGTTATAGTCATTGTTGTAGGTACCTGTAGCAACTAAGGTTCAGTTTTACTTTTACTGTTTTCCAGTTTTTATGAATTTCTAGCAACTAGAATAACTTAAGTAGGTAGTTTGAGTAGTTTGATTCATGAAGGAATATATCTTATTGCACCATCATAAGCTTACACTCTTTGGTCGATAATCTAATGTAGTTTTAAGCAGTGTCAAGTGGACTATTCAGTTTGTTCATCCTCTAAATTGAGTGACTTTCACCAAGTTTACAAAATATTAACTTAGACTCTATAGCTGCAATGGAATTTCATCACTCGTTGTTTTTCACATCCTTTGTCACCTATCACAGCTCCTTGTGTATTCAAAAAAAAATTTGTGCAAAGTTGGCCAATAATAACCAGTTGTTAGGAGATCTTAAATGATGTTATTTTTGTTGTAAAATGACCTCCACATGGCTCATCATGGCAAGCCTTCATAATATCAAATATTTAATCTTCCCTTATACATCTTCTCATGATGTTTTCAGGGCCAGTGTAAAATAGAAAACTTGATATATCCAAGAGTATGGAAAATATTTGTGTACCAATTGTCTCTTTTCTCTAGGAGAAAAGTGTGGTTGAATCTACTCTGTTACTAAATAATTGGCAATATCAGCATACCATGGAATGTGTGCATTTAGAGAAAATAAGTGTTCATCTTGGAATGAATCATCCACCACTCCATCAACTGATTGCATTGGTAATATTGACAAAAAATCATCCACTACATTAGCTTTACCAGGTTTGTCCACTATGGCGATGTCAATATCTTATAGGAGTAGCCATATGACCAATCTACTTCTACTACTGGTTTATTCATAAGATATCTTATAGTAGTGTGATCTATGTGGAAACATACTAAGTAACTAGTAATGTAATTCCTAAATTTATTAATGGAATACACGACTGCAAGCATCTCCTTTTTTGTGATAGTATAGTTCAGCTCTACTCCTTGAAGATTCTTGTTGATATAGTAAATTGCATACTCTTTGTTACCCTATTTTTGATCCAAAACTACTCCAATGGAAAAATATGAAGCATCTATATGTATATGAAAGGGTAAAGTCCAATTAGGCCCCCTCAAAATTGGTGTTTGAGTCAAGGCTTTCTTTAGCTCTTCAAATGATTGTTGGAATTCTAATGTCCATTCAAATTCAATGTCTTTGCTCAACAAAAAAACAATGGTGTAGCAATCTTACTAAAATATTTAATAAACCTCCTATAGTAGCCTGCATGGCTAAGGAAACTTCTAATATCTCTTTGCTTCTATGGAATAGGTAATGTAGGAATAATCTCTATTTTATGTGGATCAACCTGAATCCCTACACTGGATATAAAGTTCCTTAAAAAAATGCACTATGTCATCATCATAAAGCACTTTTTATTGTTGAGTGACAAGTTGTGTTCTTTACATCTTTTCAATAATTTTTCTAGATTGTTGAGGGCTTCCTCATAAGTATCTCCATATGTGGTGAAATCATCCATGAATATCTCCATGCAATCATAAGCATAATCAGAAAAGATGTTGAGTACTGCCCTTGAAAGGTAGCTAGAGCATTGCATAAACCAAAGGGTAGAATAGAGTAGGCATAAGTACCCCAAGAACATGTGAATGTAGTTTTGTCTTGATCTTCTAGATCAATTTTTATCTGATTATAACCACTAAAACCATCTAGGAATGAAAAATACTTTTTTCCTAGCTAAGGAATCAAGTACTTGATCTATGAAGGGAAATGGAAAGTGGTCCTTCCTAGTGGTTGTATTTAGTTCTTTGTAATCTACACAAACTCTCTATTTTCCACCTTTCTTAGGAACAATTACCAAAGGTGAGACCCATTCATTGTTAGATATAGGATAGATAAAACCTGTATCAAAGAGTTTTTTTGGAGTTTATCCTTAACTATGTCTCTCAAAGTAGGGTTCATACATCTTTGAGTTTTTCAAGTGGGTCTATAACCATATTTGATATAAACCATGTACATACATAATTCAAGATCTATGCCTTTCATATCATGGCAATCCCATGCATATGTTGTTGAGTGTTCTTGCAACACTGTGTGCAGGGAATTTTGTTTTTCTTCAAGCAAGGCATTGTTTATGTTCAAAAAATTTCCTAGCATGACTTCTAATTCCTTGGATGATTCTTGCACAGGTGAGAGGTCAAGGCTTGGAATGATTGGTACACACTATTGTGGCAGTAAGGAATGAAAGATCTGAGATATTTCTTCTAAGGAATTGGTGGGTATAATACTTTGCAAGGGGTCTTGTAGGCATGCGAGATAGTCCTATTGCTTCAGGCTCTTGCTACAATCATTTTGGATTATGTGAGCAATGAGCTCATCTTCATCTTGATCATCCAATAAAGGGTTGTGTTATATGATCATCAATGTCTATAGAGAATAGTAATCTTCCTCATTGAAAGTGGGCCAAATAGTTTTCTCAAGGTCAGCATAAGGTTGGGTTGGAGGATAGGGGACCAATTTTTTAGTCATTGTCCCATTAGATATTATCATATTGCCAAACCTACAACCTATAAATGCATCATTTGTAGCTAACCAAGGCTTGCCTAGGATGAGTGGGTAGCTTGAAAGATTAACCTTTGTCTATAACACTATAAAATCAATAGGATATTCTCAAGAATCCAATGCCATGACTAAATCTTCAATGATTCCCTTAGGCTTGACTGTTGACCTATCAACTAATTGTAAAACAACTTGTGTAGGTCTAAGGTTGGCTAACTAAAATAACTTCATGGTTGCTTTAGTCATAGCATTGATTGTTGTTCCCAAGTCTATCAAAGTATTCTTGATGAGGGTTCCATTAATCTTGACATCCACTACTAGACTACCTGAGTATGTATACTTAGGGATAGTTATGTTCCCTAACATGATATCTGCAAATTTTTCCAAGACATGTCCTATCTGAGGATCCTTCATTTTCCTCCCCAATTTCTTAATGCATAGGTCTCTCACAGTTTTAGTATATATAGGGATGTCTTTGATAGCTTGGATTATTGGAATCTTGATGCTCACATCATTTAATTGACCTAGGAGGTCTATCTTAGCTTGTGTGTGATGCTTTTGAATGACTAAGCATTCAAGAGAAGGTGGCTTTGTACTTGTGGCAGTTTGGTGTACCTAATTTGACTTAGGTTCCAAAGGTGGGTTGTTTGAAGCTACAAACATAGGTTCCTCATCCTCTATCTCATTAATTTGAGGGAATGAAGGTCTATCAAGTTGCTTTCCTAATCTAAGGTGGAAATCATTCACCTCTACCTCATATGTGGGGTATTGCATAGCTTCATTAGTATAAGCCTATTGAACAGGCTTAATTCTAGGGTTAGCTATAGGTTGGGTAGGTATTTGTGATGGCTTGGGTGGTTGGGATGTAGGATTTGATGGCAACATGATGGCTTGTTGTTGAGGTTGAGGAGGAAGCATAGGTTGTTGATAGTTCATGTTTTGTTGTTGCCACTGTTGATCTCTTTTCCATTGAGGCTACCACTGATTATGTTGTGTTGGCCATTGTGGATTATAATTGGAACCCTGGAAAAAATTTTGTGACCAAGAATTGGGCTACTATTGGTTCCAATTTTGCTAGGATTGTGGCCATTGTTGAGGATTTTTCCACTAATTTTGATTTGTTGGACAGGGTTGAGAGCTCCAAGTAGAAATTTTTTGATTTCAAATAAGAAATGATGAATTAAAGTTGAGAGGGTCTTGTGGCATACCTTGTCTTTTTTTCCATGGCTTCCTTTGAGCTATATAAAATAGTTGTCCATCTTCTCCTTCCAATGGCTGAAAATCAAATCTTTCAACTTTATCTTGTTGGATACTAGCCACCCTCTTGCATTTATAGTTTGCTTTCCTTTGCCTACAGCTTGAGCAGTATTCAGTGAGCATTGCATCAGCTTCCTCCCAATTTTTCTTGATGTGAATAGTATCCAACTAAGTTTCTAAGTGGTTCATAATGTCCTCCTTCATTTTGGACAACGAGTTACTCATTCTATCTTTGAAACCCTTGTAGATGGTTTGCCAATAGTGGATGTTCTATCTCCTCTTGGTCTTTTAGTGAAGGTCCCAAAATAATTCCTACTGACCTTAAAAATTTCTTGAAATGGTATTTGAGATATATCTCCTTGTCCAATGAGGTGAAGGGCATCCATATAGTCATTGTTCACCCCCCTCAAAAATACTAACTTGAGGGACTCTTCTAACAACTTATTTTGGGGATTTTTCTTCAAAGAAAACTGAAATATCTCCACATAATATTCTAATGGATCATCATCCTTTTGTGACATTCTAAAAATTTCATCATTCCTCCTATCAGGTCTCTACAATAGTCTTGGTACTTCTCCAAGAACAATTTCTTCATGGTGTCCCGATCAAGAACAACATCCTTGCCTAATCCCATGAACCATCCTAGGGATGCATCTTTTAGAGTTTCGGGAAGAGTTTAAGCCTATGAGCATCAAAAGTATAGTCATAACTCTTATACAGGACATCAAATTGAAATATAAATGTATCTGGGTCCTCAGTCATTAACCCATAAAAGACTAGTAAGGTTGAAGGAGGGATGTTCTTCAACACTATAGCCCTTTCTTGGTTAGTGATTGGGAACTCAAATGTTGCATGTTCAGGATCATCATCCACTACATCCCCCATGGTAAAGTATGTCCCCTATGTAAGTGTAGTAGATGTTAGTGATGGGGAATTTTTGTTAGGGTTAGAAGGCAGATATCTAATAGCTAAGTGTATATTTGATCAATAAAAATAAAGAACTAAAACACACACAAAAATATAGCAGCAACAAGACAACACAAAAAATTTAATGTGTTTCACCCAATATGGGCTAAATCCATAAAATCGTAGCCATCCAATGATTTTATTATCTAGTGCAAACATACTACAATCTTGTCAATAATTCCCTACTACAACTCCCATCCCAACCACTTATTACAAGCTTTTTAGAAGCTTCCAAAATTAGGGTTTTACAAAGTCGATTTTATTTTGTCGGTGATGAAGTGAAAAAAACCTCGATGAGGATACATGAAGAGTGTATAGTATAGCATGATCATTCACCACATACCAACAATCTCCCACTTGGAGACTGATCCTGGATGACACTGTTGCACTTACAACTCCCATTGGAAAAAATAAACTTGGACCCTATTGCTTTGTTATACTTTTAGCCATGAAGACCAACTAAAGCTGAAGAGGAGCTTAGCTTCTCCCTTGTCACTACCTTTGTAAACATATTCATTGAATTGACATCTATATGTATCTTTTCTAGCTTTACCTGTCCATCTTCCAACATTGACCGAATGAAATGATATCTCAGTTGTATGTGTTTGGTTTTAGAGTGCAAGGCAGAATTTTTTGCAATTTGTATAACACTTTGGTTGTCTGTAAACAAGTGATTTTTAGCCTGTTGTTTGCCCAACCCTTCCATGAAAACTTGTATCCATATCATCTCCTTTACTACCTTTGTTGCAACAACATACACTACCTTCGTGGTGGATAAAACAACCACCTTTTGCAACCAAGAAATCCAACTTACTATTGTCCCACCAACTATGAATACATAACCTATGATACTCCACCTAGTATCTATATACCCTACCAAATCTAAGTCAACATAGCCTTTTAAATCAATATTAGAGCCCCCAAAACATAAAAATTTATTGGATGTACCTCTCAAGTACCTGAGAATCCATTTTACCACATTCCAATGCTCAAATCCAAGATGACTCATATACCTACTAACAATTCCCATGGCATGTGCAATATTCGGTCTTGTGCATACCATAGTGTACATTAAACTACCTATAGGTAAAACATATGGTACATTGGACATTTTTTATTCCTCCTCTTGTGTCTTTGGACACATATCCTTTGTCAATTTAACATGACTAGGAAAAGGTGTGCAAATAGCTTTGGCATTCTCCATATGAAATCTCTACAACACCTTATCAATATAATCGGCATGAGATAAAAACAATTTTCTATTTTTCCTATCTCTTGTGATCTTCATACCAAGGATTTATTTCGCTGCCCCCAAATCCTTCATAGAAAAATAATTCACTAACTGATGTTTTAACTCCTTAATGTGAACCATGTTAGACCCCGCTACAAGCATATCATCAACATATAAACATAAAATAATGTAGCTATCATCATCTAACCTCTTAAAATAATCACAATGGTCTGAATTACACTGAATATAGCCATGCTCAACCATAAAGCTATCAAATTCAATATATCATTGCTGAGGTGCTTGCTTCAAGCCATATAAACTTTCTGCACACCAATTTCTCCTGACCATTGACCTAAAATCCTTGTGATTGTTCCATATATATTCCCTCTTCCAAATAACCATGGAGAAATGTTGTTTTAACATCTAATTGTTCCAAATGCAAATTTTCAGTAGCCACAATACTTAAAATATTGTGTATAGAAGTCATTTTAAGAACTGAAGAAAAAATTTCATCAAAATCAATACCCTTTTTCTATGCAAATCCTTTTACAACTAACCTAGCTTTAAATATTTCCTTACCTCCATCCTCCTCTTTCAGCCTATAAAACCATTTTTTTGGTAAATCCTTTTTACCTACAAGCAACATGCATAATTCCCAAGTTTTATTTTTCAACGAGGAGTCCATTTCTTCTTCCATTCATGCTCCCACTGAACCTTGGTATCCACCTTCATAGCTTCATCATAACATTTTAGTTCACCAGCATCAATTAATAAAAATAGAATACAAAGAGGGAGAATATTTTTTTGGGGGTCTACTTATCCTTGAAGATTGTCTAACATTCACTAGAGTTTGTAGTATTTTTTGTTGCTATTGTTGTAGAGCATGAGGAACCACTGGACCATCATTGTTCAGTGTATCATCTAGCACTACATAATCATTTTCTTTCTTCTGATGCTGCTATAACTAATCTTTGTACACCACTTTCTCATTGAATATGACATCCCTGCTTCTCACAATTTTTTTATTTTTAAAATCCAAAATCCTATAACCAAATTCATTAATGCCATATCCAACAAATATACATTTATTTGATTTTACATCAAGCTTGGTTCTATGTTCATAATCTACATGTGCAAATGTTTCACAACCGAAGGTTTTGAGAAAAGAATAATCACCTTCTTACCTATCCATGCTTCCTCTGGAATACCACAACCCAAAGGATTAGAGGTACCTCTATTAATTAAATAAACAATAGCATTTACAGCCTCTTCCCACATGTTTAAAAGGAGCCCAACATGTAATCTCATAGTCTGTGTACGCTCCATTATTGTTCTATTTATGTGCTCAGCCACTCTATTTTCCTATGGAGTCTTTAGAACCATTTTCTACCTATGAATACCATTAGAGGAATAATAATCTTCAAACTCTTTGTTACAATACTCACCACCATTATTAGATCTAAGACATTTTAATTTTTTACCCATCTCATTCTCAACAAGCTTCTCCATTTTTTAAAAGTTTTAAATACATCAGATTTCTTCCTAAAGAAATAAATCCATACCTTCCTTGTTGCATCATCAATAAAAGTGACATAATACTGAGAGACACCAAGAGAAGATACTTGAGTCGGTCCCCATACATCCGTATGAACAAGCTCCAATTTCTCATCTTTTTTTTGCTTCCCATCCTTGAGAAAACTAACTCTTTTTTGTTTTCCATACACACAAATTTCACAGAAATCCATATTAACACAATTTATACTTGGTAAAATATTCTTTAAATGAAGTACTTTCATACCTTTTTCACTCATATGCCCAGGTCTATTATGCCATAGTGTTGATTCAGAATCCATAGCAACTATCTAATTTTCTACCTATTGAAATACAACAACTATTCCTAAACATTTATTTTTATCTACAATAGCTAAAGTAGAAGGAGCGGTATGACCTGTACAAAGATATAAGGTGCCTACTTTCACACATTTTGCTACCACTAAGGCACCTTTTGTAACATTCCAATTTTTATCACTAAATGTAACAACACATCCTTCATCATCTAGTTGTCTTGTTGAAATTAAATTTCTACTTAACTTTGGAACGTGTCTTTCCTCACGTAATAGCCAACGATTCCCATTCTACAACTTAATCTTGATTCTTCCCTTTCCAACCATATGATAGGGTTCATTATCTCCCAAATAAACCATCCCAAAATCCCCTTGGACATAATCAAGAAAATAAATTCTATGGGGCATAGCATGAAATGAAGCCCCTGAATCTAACCCCCAAGAATCATCAGCATTATCAAGGGAAGGAATTAAAGCATCCTCATCAAATTTATTACTTACCACATTCTCCTCTATTTTTCCTTCATTTTTGTCTCCTTTATTTTTCTGAGAGCAACAATCTTTCTTTAAATGACCTGGCTTATTGCATTACCAACAATCCTTCTTTTCTTTGGATTGGGACCTTTTGTCCTTTGATTTTCCTCGTGAATTCCCATGACTTCTAGAATTTTTTCCTTTCTCCTTTGTTCTTCCCCTGCTTTCTACATTCAAAACACTACCTGATGTGGATGTTCCACCTGAGTTTTTCCTACAAATTTCCTTGCTCAAAATAACACCAACAACAACATCAAATTTCAATGCATTCAAACCAAAAAAAAGAATTGCTAATAGCCATTACCAAGCTATTACAGCTTTCAAGAAAAGAACACATAATCAAAAGAGCCCTAACTTCTTCATCAAAGTTTACATTTACATAAGCTAATTGACTGGTAACCATATTAAACTCATTTAAATGATTAGCAACTGACCCACCTTCTACCATTTTCATATTAAATAAATGCTCCTTATTCGAAGCAGAAGGATTTTCATATAACTTCACCAGGGTTTGCATCAACTTTGAGTTGTCTTTGTTCTTGTAATATTGAATGCCACTAATTGTGCTAGGCATAAACAAATACTGCCAAGTGCCTTTCTATCCAAAATATCCCAGTCCTCATCAAAAATTGCTAAGGGTTTCTTGGTTTTCCCTTCCAATGGTCGTCATAAATCCTTCTGATAGAGGTAGTCCTCCATTTGCATCTTCCATAACTGATAGTTCTTTCCATTGAACTTCTCAACCTTCAACTTACCCTCATCTACCATTACTCCCACTCAACTGTGAGACTCTCACTCAACTGTGAAACCTTCCTATAGAAGATAACTAAACACAACCTTGCTCTAATACCACTTCTTAGGGTTAGAAGGAAGATATCTAATAGTTAAATGTAGACTTGATCAATAAAAATAGAGAAATAAAACACACAGAAAAATTATAACAACAATAAGACAACACAAATAATTTAACGTGGTTCACCCAATATGGGCTACATCCACAAAACTACAGCCATCCAATTATTTTATTATCTAGTACAAACATATTACAATCTTGTGAATAATTCCCTACTATAACTCCCATCCCAACTGCTTGTTACAAGATTTTTAGAAGCTTCCAGAATTAGGGTTTTATAAAGTCAATTTTATTTTGTTGGTGACGAAGTGAAAAATAGGAGAAAAAAATTTATCGAGGGTTGTCGTCCCCAACCCCCGCCCGAGGCCCGACCTAGCCCTGGGCCCCGATGAGGATACATGAAGAGTTTATAGTATAGCATGATTAGTTGCCACATACCAACAAGTTTCTTCTTCAGTATTAACCTTGCTCTAAATATTGGGCTCACAATTTTTTTCTATGGCTTCTTGGCATGAAGAGGGAAGGAATCTACCCAAAGAGTCTCTCTACCTCTGTATACATGAAATATGGCTTTATATAGTAGCAGTCCTGCACAATGTTAGTGTATCTTCTAGTGTTAAAAAAGATTAAGTCTAACAATCCTAATACTAAAAACAAAATGTAAACTATGAAAGCTTTAGAAAAAAAGGTCTATGAAGATAGCACCATCCCCGACAACAATACAAAAAATGTAGATTCTAAACTAATGTATTGTAAACTTGGTAGAACCTACACAATTCAGAGGTTTATCTAACTAAACAATCCACTCAACATTGCAAGACTACATTAAAATGTCAACCCTGTTGTGCAGTTTTGCACACACGCCCCACTTGGAGTAGGGACCCTCTTTTTGTGATGTCTTTTGACCTTTTGTTTTATTGGATTTGTCTTTTCGAGGTCTTGGGATGTTGGCCTTGCTGACTTTGGTCTTACCCTGAGGTTTGAATTGGTTAAACTTGGGTTTTAGTCAAAATTCGGGTTTTGACCTGGGTCTGAGATTTTCCAGCTCAGTCGGATTTTCCCGGGTCCTGGTCCGTTGTCTAATTATCGCTGAATTTTCTGAAGTCCTGGTTTCTGCTTGAATTTGGGATTTTCCGGTCTGGGCGGATTTTCCCGAATTTCATTAAAGTCCTAAAAGGTGCCATATCCGCGGAATTCATGCTCACCCAGATTGTCTGCCTGGCTTGGTTTTTTCAAGAATTATGTTTTGGGCTCAGGTTCTCGGATTTCCTCGATATGTCTTGTCGCTCATTAATGTTTGAAGTACGTTTCTCTGGCGCAAGTGAGGGTGGATTTAAAGGCCTTTTGGCATCCTTTTCGTTTCATTATTCATTTGCTATTTGCTCTGGTGCTCGAAGTTCTTCATTTTGAGCTTTGATTGTTGAATTCGAGTGGCTTGCATGTGGATTGCTTGAGCACTGGTGTCAATTTTTTCATTGCTAGGGCATACTATTTCGTAGTCACCTCTTCGAGTTTGAGCTTCATTCAGAATTGATCCATGGTAAGTCATTGCTGGCCCCTCCTTTTGTTTGCACTTTGATTGAATCTTTCGAGTCGATTGGTAGTCACTTTAGGTCAGCCCTTGCTTGTTTATGGTTATGTATTTGGAAAAGTAGGGTTTGACCCACCTTTTCATGGGCTTTATCACCCACACTATGCATGCTTTCGTTTATCAATTGAGTGTCGGATATACCCCTGTAGATAGGTGTTTTGGGTAGGACATTGCCTTCTAAGCGCGTAATCTGCTATATTTCGTGAAGGTTAGGGTTTCGGTTTATTTGCTCGAATTTGCTAAGCTCGGTGGATTTATCGCGATTTGCATGTCTTGTGCTTAGCTCAAACCTGTTTATACCTTGTGCAATCCCAGTGCTTCAGATTGATCATTTCGAGAGATAGTGTTTGAAATTTCAAGCTTACCCTAGCTTTCATGGCGGAGGTCTGGTTATTACATTTAGGGCATCATTGTTTCACCATGAAAATCAGTCATTTGGGAGTCTTGGGAATCAAAATTCATGTGCAGGCGAAGTTTTGCTTATTGGGATCGATTTTATGTTCATTGGAATCCATGTAGGGAAGTTTGTGCGATTATTTGGTCAGTCACCTGGGCGTTAACGATCATAGGGTTTTTGAGGTGTCCGCGGAATTTCTGCGCACCCGGATTTTTCTGGTTTCTGCCAAATCCGCGGAGTATGATAAATTTCGGAATTCCAATCTTTCCACAGAAATCCGACCTGTCTGGATTTTTCTGGTTTCTTGCCTGGTTCCATTTCTTCTCAATTTTCGATGTTAGGGGTAACGAAGTAAATGCTAAGTGGTGACTTTTTGTTGCTAATCAATGAATTTCATGATAGTCACACAACTTTTTGACCGTATCAACGATTTATTTGAAGAATAATGTCTTGGTAGCGGGAGTCCGTCTGGGTCAGATTTCTCTGAATTCCACCCCGACTGGAATTTCCCTGTTTACTTCATTTTCCCGGATTACTTATTTTTTCTAGATTTTCAAAGATTGATGATTAGTGATGGATATTAATTGTTTTATGTGGTTTCAGGCTAACCTTTGGTTGGAATATGGATGATAGTTCAATATTCATGAGGTTCTTTTGTGAATGCAAGATGAATCAAGCAAAGCTGCGACAGGAAAGTCTAAGGGTGACACTAAAGGATCCTTAGTTACAGATGCAGAGAGATTGAGGCTGGATACAAAGAGCCAGATGCCTGACAACAAGATAGCTTCGGTATGGTTTGAGGTCTCTGACACTAATGTAGGAGCATGGAGGTATGAGGAATTCAAGGCAAGAACAGCTCAGAAAGATCTATCGGCCCTGACCAAGGGGATGATCAAGTATGGACTTGTACATGTAGTAGGATTCCCTCCTGCAGTCCAATGTTACGAGTTGATATTAGAATGTGCCTGGCAATATGACTTTGACACACAGAGGGTCGTTAGCACCGAAGGAAGGGTCTTAGCGAACTTCAACCCAGTTTCTATTGCCCAAGCTTTTGATATGCCAGACTTGCCATGTGTGTGTGCCTTGGACATGGACCTGGCCAGAACTTACTTTGAAGATGAGCCCACCAAAGCCCAACAGATGATTAATTCTTGGTTAGAGAAACCGAAGTCTCATTTTTCCAAACTGCCCAAGCAATTACATCAGATCAAATTCAGACCAGACATATATGATGAAATCACACTATTGAGTAGAGTGGCCGGTTTGAAGAGTGTTGGAGTACTGGAGAACTGGATGGTGCATGTGATCAACAAGATTGAACAAGGTATTAACTACCATTGGGCAGGACTCATCAGTGCAATGATTGACAAATAGCTAAGAGATGTGTTGGAAACGAAGAAGTTTACTATGTCCTCCTATGTGATATATGTGTTGGCCAGATTCTAACCATACAGGGGTCTGAATCCGAAGGGGACGTTTGGACAGGATATAGTCTATGAGATATACCCAGAATTTCACTTAGGACATCAGAACTATAGAAGAGTAAATGATGCATTTACAATGCATATCACTAGGCTGCTCCAAAATGAAGAGCATGTGAGATTATCTGATGGAGCTAAGGAGCTAATCAAAAAATATGGAGCTTGGTTCATACAATTTCCCACCTTCTCTTATATTAGAATTGACGGATGTCAAACTGCTCCATACAGGTTGCCTAGATATCCTACTGACCACATTGTGCTATTGGAGGTTACAAGGAAAATATGTGACTTTGATGCTATTGTTAAAAAGGAAAAGCATAAGAAAGGGTTTGGTGGAGATTTCCCTCTGAAAATTTGTATAAGTGAGGTTTGTCCTTCAATTCAATCAGCGCATACATCAGGGGATGAATTGAGTACTTTTGGTTTCTCTTTCCATTCCAAGAGGACAAATTTTGACATCACTGGAGAGGTGCAGAAGAAAGCAACCAAAGAATACCACCAAAAGGATGACCTAGAAGATTACTGGGAAAACATCAAAGATGGCTTTGAGGTGAGGAAGAAAAGATACTATAGGCTTCCAGTTGATGTGATCAGACTGTACAATGTCAAGTTGATCCCTGACCAGTTAGAGGATGACGGGAATCTGGTGCAAGATCATGCATATGAGTCGGTCAAGGATAGATCAATTGGAGAGGTAAACTGGGCTCAAAATGAGGTAACTAAGTTGGAGGATCTGATGGCCCCTGTCATGAAGTTTACTAAGTCATGGTTGAAGCACAAAGTTTGGGAACTGGAGAGTGAGAGGGTACCTTGTACCTTCAATTTAATGGGAAATTTGAATCCTCTTTCCACCTCAGAGGAATCTGGTGAGGATGATTCCAAAGGAAAAGCTAAAGGAGGCTCACCTTTCAAGATCAAAATCATAGGCCCAAAGGAAAGTGATCCGGAGCAAAAGAGGTAACAAAAGGGAAAGAAGAGAAGCTGAGCCTTGAGAATAGGTAAGTCTGTAGAGGAGGGGGAACTTGAGCAAGCAAAGAAAGAAGATATCCCTCCAGAGCCGAAAAGGATAAGAACAACTAGGGCTTCAAGGAAGAAGGATCAAGAAACTTCCAAGGCTAAGGAAAATCCTCCTGTGGTTGATGTGGAAAGCTCGGGAGAGAAAACAAGGGTTTATTCAAGAAAATCAAGGACTCCATCTCCCAAGGAGACCTTACAAACAATAGATACTCTTCTAATGGCATCCATTGTGGAGCAACAGAAGGCTACTTCCCCTTCACCAAGTGTACCTGAGAAGGCAACCCCTGAAGAGCATGAGACTAGTGGAGAGGCTGAACCATTCAAGGAAGGAGAACTCTTTGGTGCAGCAGCTGAGCTTGAGGTGGAAGGTGTGGAAATGCACACTTCTCCACTAGTACAGTATGAAGATTCTCCTACGAGCAGCAAAGGTGACAAATCTCCTAAGAAGGAGGATGTACCTATTAAGACCCCATCACCTCTGCAAGAAGAAGAGCCTGAGCTAGGTGGTCAAGGTGATCAGTCTCATGAGGCGAAAAAGGATGAAACAACGGAACCACATGAGGAGGCCAAGATAGATGAAATCCGGGTGGATCCTGTTGTCCCGGATTGGTTGGATAAGGAAATTACAAGAAAGAAACAAGTCATTATTGAGGACACCCCCCCCGATTGGGATGAGATGTTGGCCAAGATTGGAAAAGGTAAGAAGAAGATGGCTAAGGTAGTTTCAAAGATAGAAAGAGATGAAGCAAGTAACACGGTCATTCACATTGCCACCCCTGCTGCGGATAAAAGTAAAGATGAGGTCACTGGAAAAGATTACAATGTACAGACCATCATTCTTGGACCAGCTTCTATGGAGTAGGATATTGAAGAGTACGAAGGGTCCAGTGTAGTAATAATTGGGAGATTAAGGAAAGAGACACAGTCCAAGCATGAGCTGAAAAGGGAAAATGAAAGGCTTAAGAAGTGTCTAGAAGACTTGATGAAGCCTTTGCAATCTCTTCACCCATCTTCTTCTGCTGCTACTGGTTTCTTGCCTAAGGAAACTATTTCTGAAATTGAAAGGATGAAAGCTTCTACCCAGACTGGAGTAGATTCGTTGAAAGATGTACAGGTGAAAGGAGATGATGCAATAAAAGAAATCCTTTCAATTGGAAAGGATGCAGTAAGAGCCAAGGACCTGTTAGAACATGTTTTATCTCAAGACAAGGAGGATATTGACCTTCTATTGCAGAAATCTAAAGTGATTACGGGGTATGGTAAAGATCAGTTGGTTGTAGATGGACTTCTTCCTTCATCTAGACTTAATGAGCCTTGGGAATGGTTTGAGGCCTTGCAAATTTGACAGAAAGCCATCAGGAAGATCCATAAGCGAAAGAAACAGATGGATGGTGATCTGACTAATGTTTATGAGGGATGTATTGCATTCTTTGAAATAATGATTGGCAGGAGGAAGATTGCTCCTAAGTACCTGAGCCTAGAACAATTGAGAGAATGGTGGCATGATGTCTATGCCCCTAATTCTAAAAATGTTATAACAGGGCACCAACTAGATGATGCGGCAACTTACTTGGCTGTGATGGACAAGTATCAGGCAAATAAAGGTGAGTGGGATAAAATTGTTAAGCAGTCGAAGGAAGAAATTGGCTCCATTGAATGTCGGCTCAAGATCCTACCTTTGCCACCTGTTGTTGAGTTGGATAGGGTATTTTTGAAGGTTCAGGATCAGAACAAGGATAAGGGAGGTGGTAGTTAGTGCCAATTTTTAGATTTGTGCTTCCCTATTATTATAGGGCATGTGTTGATCCGGGCTGCATTGAGGAATGTGTTTGGGCTGACCTTGATGATGTATCGACATTTAATGTATGCCTTATTTTGAAATTCTTGAGGCTGACTTGTTTTGGCTATTTTTGTTTTGTAAATGTTTGGCTGGGCCGACATGTTTTGAGGATTCTCTATAAAGGGCATTCCTGCCTCATTGTAAGGAGGGAGTTAGTTGAAAGATAATAGAGACAAGCTAGATTAGAAAAGAGTTAGAGCATTCTGTAGTAGGGATAATAGTTAGTTTTTGAAGCAAATATTGTAACAGAACAATGGAATTGTTGCTACATTTTGGTGATCTAATACAATTGAAGGCATTGTGGTTTTCCTAGTGAATTCTTTTGTGTCATTTTATCTTGCATGGTTCTTGTTGTTCCATCTTTGAAATTGCTTAAAGATCTAAGATTTAGTGTTAGATTTGGAATTAGATTAGTTTGGTGAATAATGTTCATGATTTCATACTTGGAATGTTTGTAGCAATATTTTGTCTATAACTATCTGATTGTAGTAGGCTGGTGAAGTCAACCTGGACCATACATCTATTTGTGCCTAGTTCGATTGTGGATGAATATCTATGATTTGAAAATCTGCATACCTTAGAAGATTGCACCATTCTTGTGATATTGCATTACAGGTTAAGAAAGAATCAGTTATTTGAGATTGGTCTGTTCCAGACATCTGTCATTTGCATTGTTCATCCTAGAAATAGTTTAGATCTTATTATATCTTTGCACCCTTATCTTTTGCTATTTCTTTATCATTTGGTTAGGCTCAGGATCTAAGATCATCATATTGTAAGATTTGATAAATTGGAAAGATACAGTTTGCTTGTAGTAAGGTCTGATTGTGATTACCAGCATTTTCACATGTTATCTGAGTTGTTTATGCATTGTCATGACCTGACACCCGAGAGACCTTGGGGTGATTTTCAGTGAGTTATTGTTAAATATTACTTTTCAAGAGAGATAGGATATTGTATTCTATCTGAGTTGTTGCTGTGCAGAAAACACCATCAATAGATTGGAGCTAGAAGGAGGGCCTGAATGAGCACACTGGATCATTTCTTAAACGCCATCTCTTTTGAGAGGTATAGAAGAAATACCAGATCTACCCCAGGAGAAGAAGATTTACAGGAATTACAGTTCCCCACTAGGTCAAGGAGGACTCGAGAAAGGGGAGAATCATCATCACCCATCCCTTCACCTGTATCGTCTGCATCTTCACTTCCAAAAGTTAAGGCCATACCCATCCCTAAGGTAGTTCCCATCCAGCAACCCCAGCCTATCGTTAACCAACCACAACCACCACCCCCACTTTTGCCAATGGCCTTCCTTGCTAATAATCAATCTCCCTTGTTTTTCAACACCTACAATGTTATGCCCAAAAACCCTGAGCACTTCTGTTCAAAATTCCATGTTAATGACCCAAACAGGACCGTAGAAGAACATATAAGGATTTTCCAAACTTGTCTCAAGGACAGAGGGATTGTTCATGAGGATGTTGCCTATAGGTTGTTCCCTTATTCATTAGGAGAGGAGACCTTTTACTGGTACAATCACCTCCCATCTGGTTCAATTCTTAACTGGAATGATCTTGAAACTACTTTTTTATAGAAGTTTAGAATACCTATTAGTGCCAATGAATTGTATCTGCAATTCACTAGAGTCAAGAGAGAGGTTAATGAACCAATATCCAATTTCAATAATAGGTTTCACCGTGCGTACACCAGACTTCAAGACCCTTATGTTTTGGACAATAATACAGCTTTGGGAGTCTATTATGAAGCCTTAGACAGTCTTACAGCAACATTTCTGAAGTGGAGACCCAACCCTCCATCTAGCCTAACGGATGCCTATACAGAATCCGTCAAGCTCGGCACAGATTTAAGACAACACTTGACTGAACCATTACCTTCTTTAGGACCTGTTGCACATCCCAATCAAATTCAGGCAGTGAATTAGGCACTCGTCAATCATACCCCAATCATGAATCCAGTACCTCAATTACCTTTGGTGCCACATCCTGGTCCCCCCATGAACTAGGTCTCTCCTGTGATGAATTTCCCCCAGCAACAGGTTAAACAACCCTTGTATCAGCAGCAGCTAACCGGTTTTCCTACCTATTTGCAGAATTCTGAAGTATTGCATCAGTCTATGGGATCTGCTACAATTCTTGTTCCTCCTCAGGGTAATCCAAGCCAGATCCCTTATGGAGATCCAAATAAGGACAGGATTGATGAAATAGCTGAGCAGATAAAGAAGCTAAACCTAGAGGTGACCTACCTAAGGAATCAAAACAACCAATTACAAGCGGTTCAGAAAAATATACAATCCAGCCAGAATAGGGAATTTCCACAAGGGCAGAATTTTGACAAGGGACAGCGTAATGAGAGAGGATTCCACAATGACAGGGGATATAATCAGGATAGGGGTTACAACAATGATAGAGGGTATAATAATGATAAAAGACAGAATTTCGATAGAAGACACAGTAGTGGACCAGGATTTGATAGGAGATAGCCATAGGGACAGAATAGAACGTGGAATATGGGACCTAATAATGGAGGAGTTCCTACTCCCTTGGATCAACCTATCAACCAATCAGCCAAGACAAGCCTTCTAGTGGTGTATATCTGGCTGAAGCTGCCTTGTTGGGATGGTGTAGGCTCCATAAGACAAGCCAGCATTCAGAGTTAGAGTGTCCAGAGTTCCAAACTGCAGCCTCTATTTTCCAGTATGAAGTGGAGAATAATGCAAATGGGCAGGAGATTGTTCCCTCCACCCCCTATGACTCTCCTGTGTTGGTATTGAACCATGCTTTTTTTCCAGCAGGTGAAGAAAATGTTCCAGAAGAGGAATCTGATTCCCAAGAGGGGAAAACAGATCAAATTTGCAATGGAGATGAAGTGGCTCAGTTATTCAATGAAGAAGCAACAAATGATAATGGTCCCCTCGATCAGGAAGAAGCTTATGTTGAAGAAGTACAGATGTTCCAAAGGCAGGGTAAAGGATATGATTTAAGAGATATGCCTCATAGACGCCCGCAAGGTGGTGGTCCTTTTACCACCTCCATTCCCCCTAATAATTTTAATATCCCTCCAGACCCAAATGCTAGTAATAATCCATCTTTTCCACATGTTTCCAGGCAGTACCTCTCAAAGGAATGGCAAGCTCAAACTGACCCACAGAAGGAAAAGGTTGTCCAATCAAGTAAAGACAAAGTGGAGGAACCTTCTAGGGAAGTCCCCACTGATATGAGTGAGGAACAAATGGCTTCGTATGTCGCTAAGGAGTTCAAGAAATTAAAGGTAAATCTTTTAGCATTTGAGTTACTAAGGTTCCCTGCAATTAGAAATGTAGTTCTAGGTACTTATGATGCACACTCAGTGTCCTTGGATAAACCTTCTGGTGAGGGTATCAGCAAGGTTTCTAGTTCTCAGCCTGTGAAGGCACAAAACCAGGCCCACAGTCAGACTAACTTGCCCCCTGGAGATAAAGGAAAGGAGAAGAACAAGACTCAAGTGGCCCAGGTAGATACTCAGCCAACCTTATTTCAAGGGAAGACGGAGACCCCACCATTTCTGATCTCTATGCACATATTCGGTAAGAATTTACATAATTGTTTACTAGATTTTGGTGCTTCTACTAATGTGATACCATTAGAAGTATGTAGAGTCTTAGGGATTACACCTGCTGACTCCCAAAAGAAGGTAACTCAGTTGGATAGAACTGAAGTAAACATGGTGGGAGAATTAAACATGATTCACATGCAGGTAGCTTCTGACCCAAGAATTCAACAGGTTATCAATATTCAGGTAGCTGATATCCCTGATGCATATGGCCTGATTCTAGGAAGGTATTTTACTAAGGCCTTAAATGGGTATGTATCTACTGATCATTCTCACATGTGGCTTCCCTGGAAAGGAGTACCGAACCAAATCAGAATTGAGAGAGAACCTAGAATGAAATACATGATTACAGAGTACCAAAATACTTCAAACGAAGTTTTGATATCAGAAGTAGGCATGGGAAATTATATGTTGTCAACTCCTTATGAGGAGTCAGACTTAGAGGAGGTATTGATGCTACATACAATGTCTATTGGTGTAGAGACGATATACAGCAATACTACGGTTTTGACAGAATCAATTAAGGAAGAGGAAGAGGAAGAATCCAAAGATAATCAGATTAGCCTATTGGACAGCTTCCAGGAATTTATCAAACAGTGTGTTGAAAATCAAGTTCACCTAGGCAGAAGGACAAGCTTTGAAGAATTACTCTTACCCAATTGGTGTAGAGTTCATAATGCTTCCCATTCAGAGTTGGAGTGTTGTCTATGCCAGACAGCAGTAGAACGAGTACAGAAATGCCTAAATCAAACCATGGCAGTTAAGATGGATATGCAAAACCCTCAGGAAGAGTATCAAGGAAAGAAACCTATGTTGTCTGAGGAATCGTCCAGCAGTAATAAGCCAAAGGATGTGATGAAGAGGACTGCAACTGTTGAAGGTTGGACTCTCAGATTTGACGGATCCAAATCCAAGCATGGAGCTGGGGCAGGGTTCAAACTTCTTTGCAGCCCATAGACTTCAATTTCACTGTAGTAATAATGTAGCAGAATATGAGGCGTTAATTCATCGACTTCTTATGGCACTTAAGAAAAAGGTTAAGATTCTGCAAGTTTTTGGTGATTCTGAGTTGGTAGTTAAGCAAATAAGGAAACAATATTCATGCCACGATAGGAGAATGACTAATTATAGGCATAGAGTATGGGACCTCATTAAGGGATTTGATGTCTTCAATATTCAACTGATACCACGGCAGAAGAATCAAACTGCAGATTCCCTGGCTCAGGCAGCAAGCACCCTGCAGCCTCTATCTTTGTCAGGTTTGAAGAAGTTTACTGTAGAATTGACTCTTGTGCCATCAATTCCAGACAATGTTACCAACTTTCAGGTATTTGAAGATGACAAGCATATTTTGGACTTTATTACAAACACAGATGTTTTCGCTTCCCAGATCATTGATGAAACATAACTCCAGGAAGCAGAACTGGATTTGGAGGAAGTGATGAATCTGAAGTCTAATACTATTCCAAGGGGAATGGTACAGTTGGAACGAATTTTTGATATGGATAAAATTAGAGATCGGGAGCAAAAGTCTAACAAGGAGTCTATCAATGGACAATGTGACACTTACAATTTGGGAATCGAGGATAATGCTATGAACATTTTTATTGGCAAGGTATGCACTTCAGAGGAAAGACAAGGAATAATTGAAGCATTGTATAGCTTTCCAGATATAGTAGCCTGGAGTTATGAGGGCTTGAAAACTTATGATACATCAATCATAACTCATACTATACCTCTGAAGCCAGGTGCCAAGCCTTTTAGGCAAAGACAGAGACCTATCAATGTGTTACTGGAACCACTTATACAAAAAGAAGTTCAGAAATTACTATCTGTCAGGATTATATTTCCTATCAGGCATTCAACATGGGTGGCGAACCTAGTTCCAGTAAGGAAAAATAATTTAGAATTTAGACTTTGCGTTGATTTCAGGAACTTGAACAGATCGTCAGAAAAGGACAACTATCCAGTCCCTTCATTGGATGAAGTACTTCAAGTGGTTAATGGATCTTAGATGATGTCCTTCCTGGATGGTTATTCAGGATACAACCAAGTAATGGTTCAGTATGAGGACAGACACAAGACTGCTTTCACAACTAAATGGGGGACCTTTGCTTACAGAAGGATGCCTTTTGGACTCATTAATGCAGGGGCTACATTTCAAAGGGCTATGGATATTTCCTTCAAAGATATCATAGGTAAATGCATTATTATTTATATGGATGACCTAACTGTCTTTTCCAAAAGCAGAGGAGACCACATCTCTGATTTGTGCAAAGTGTTCCAAAGGTGTAGAGAATTCGGCATATCCCTGAATCCTAAAAAGTGTATTTTTGGAGTGACAGAAGGGAGGTTTCTGGGACATGTCATATCCAAAAAGGGAATTGCTATTGATCTAGAAAGGGTGGAAGCCATACTGAAGATTCAACCACCTGCTAGCAAAAAGGAGATGAAATCTTTCTTTGGCAAGATCAACTTCGTCAGAAAATTCATTACTGGATTTGCTGAAATCGTGAAGCCATTGAATGCTATGTTGAAGCAAGATGCTAAGGTCGAATGGACTACGGAAGCGAAGGAGGTATTTGCAGAAATCAAAAGAGCCATTGCTGATGCTCCAGTATTGGTAAGTCTTAATTACAGTAAGCCTTTTTACATCTATTCATTTGCTTCAGACCATTCATGTGCGGGAATGTTGACTCAAAAGTCTGATGAGGGAAATGAGCACCCTATTGCTTTCATGAGTGCACCATTAAAAGACGCTGAGTTAAAATATCCAAGTGTAGAAAAGCAGGCATACGCTCTAGTTAGAGCAGTGAAGAAATTCAGACATTATAT
Organism: Sequoia sempervirens; assembly: GCA_007258455.2. Taxonomy (NCBI): domain Eukaryota; kingdom Viridiplantae; phylum Streptophyta; class Pinopsida; order Cupressales; family Cupressaceae; genus Sequoia; species Sequoia sempervirens. The sequence goes on from VDFB02271358.1 coordinate 676,931,090, forward strand.
CCTCAAGAATAAGGTCCATGCAATTGTCCCAGATCCTGCAGTCAAGTTACTTCTAATGCAGAATGAGTGAGGAGAGCGTAGAGCTAAGTGGGTGACAATGCTATGAGTACGATATTGAGATCCAACCCATGAAGTTGGTAAGAGGACAGGGACTTACTCAGACTATGGTTGAAATGGGGCCTGAACTGACTGTTTAGAATTATAACATTGACGAGGTTTCCCCAGATGGTTGGTATGATGACATAGTTTATTACTTGCTAAACCAATGATCTCTAGGTCATCTTAATGTTATTTAGAGGAGAGCTTTATGATTAAAAAGTGACGGTTTCATGCTAAAGGGAGCTATTCTGTACAAGAAAAATCATGAAGGCATTTATTTGAGGTGTCTTGGGAAGCAGGAAGCTGAAAGAGTGATAAACGAATTTCATGAAAAGTATGGCACTGGCCATGGTTCTGCGATTGCCATAGCGAATCAAATTTTGAGGGCAGGGTATTACTAGCCCACGTTGTTCAAAGACATCCACCATCATGTCAGGACCTGTCACACTTGCCAGACCGCAGCAACAATGGAAAGGTATGCAGCACTTCCACTTCAATCTGTCACTGAGGTAAGGATTTTCGCTTAGTGGGGTATGGATTTCATAGGCCCCATCAACCCCCCATCTTCTGCAGGACACAGGTACATTCTCACTATTACTAATTATTTCACAAGATGGACTGAGGCTTTTTCTTGTAGGCAATATACATCTGAGGTAGTGATTATTTTCTAGAATCTGCTATTCTTAATCGATTTGGATGCCCTATTGCTGTTGTCTGTGATAATGGTCCTGCTTTCGCATCCTTAAAATTTTCAAATTGGGCCTTTGATCGTGGCATTATTGTAAAATTTGCATCCAATTACTATCCCTAGGGTAATGGCTTAGCAGAGTCCTCCAATAAGAATCTATTGACTGTTATCTGTAAGCTGCTAGAGAGGAATCCAAAAGACTGGCATACCCAGCTTCGGTTTGCCCTCTGGGTAGATCGTACAAGGCTTAAATCATCCATCGGAACATCTCCCTATCACTTAGTATATGGTCTGGAGCCAGTATTCCCTATTCAACTCAAGATCCCAACCTTGCAATTCATTAATGATTTTTATGATGAGGGGGACAGAAGGGAGGCTAGGTTGACAGAACTATTGCACCTTGAGGAGAAACGAGACAATGCCCTTGAGAATTTTTCCAAACATCAGGGGATAGTTAAGAGGTGGTTTGATAAAAGGGCTAAAGTCAAGGCCTTTAGGATTTCTAACCTTGTGTTATACTAGGATAAACCTCATGATCAAAAAGGGGACCATGGGAAGTTTGAAAAACTGTGGCTTGGTCCATATCAGATTGTTGAAATACTTGGAGATAATGCCTTCCGTCTGAAGACTCTCACGGGAGAAGATATTCCACTGTCTGTCAATGGGCAGTATTTGAAACATTATTTCCAATCCTGAGCTGTTTTCAGTTCCCTGCTTTGTATATAGTTAGTTTAGGTTGCTTTCTGTTGTTTTGTTTTGGTTAGCGTAGGTTTCCTTTTAGTTTGTTTTGTTTTGCTTTGGTTTGTTTGTTTTGGTTTGCGTTGCTCTCGCTCTTGGTTCCTTCTCTTTCTGGGGATACCTCGTTGCATTGGTATGACAAGTGGAGACAAAGTAGGTGTGGTGTTCTTAGTATTTCCTTTACAAACTTTAATCACCTTTCCAAAATGTCATGGTATTAATTCCCTACCCAATGTCACATGACCTTGTGTCTAAAGCGGAGGGTCTTCTAGTCAGAATGAACAGGAATACATTAGGGTCTCATATTTTCAAATGTTAAAGATACCTGAAGTTGCAGAAGGTCCTTATGAAGTTTGCACAGGTGAAAAATTATTTTCTGCTCTAGTGCCACTATGGTTCTCATCTGAGTGTGAACTTCATTGTTCACAGGTTGAAGTAAAAGCAGTGAAAAGACAAACAGTATCAAAAAAAAAGAGAAAAAATATAATATTGAAAATTTAAAAAGTTTGAATTCAACTCATCAGGGGAATCTGAATATCTCTACCGGGGCTATGGACGCCTGGCTGGCAGTAGAGCTATGTTCAAGAGGATCACAGCGATAACCTCGTCGTGGTTATGGACGCCTGACTGGCAGCGAGGCTCTATCCAGGTTGCTTTTATAGTATGAATCTTTATGTAGCTTGTTCAGACCAAGTTTGGTTCCTGTTGCAGCTAAAGGAAGGTAATGCATGCATATGCACACACTTCGACCCTGGTGTAGGAAAGTTTGAGTGACTGGGGGGGTTCTCTAGTTTAACTATAGATAGTGACAGGATGGGTGAGTTAAAATCAGAGATTCTGGGTTCTTGATTCCAGTTTGTCATCGAAATGCTCTGGAGCATTTTCCTAGCATAGTCGCCATTTGTTGTGCAATTTTGCACACACACCCCACTTGGAGTAGGGACCCTCTTTTCACGATGTCTTTTGACCTTTGGTTTTATTGGATTTGTCTTTTCGAGGTCTTGGGATGTTGGCCATGCTGACTTTGGTATTACCCTGAGGTTTGAATTGGTTAAACTTGGGTTTTAGTCAAAATCTGGGTTTTGACCTGGGTCCGGGATTTTCCAGCTCTGTCGGATTTTCTCGGGTCCTGGTCCGTTGTCTAATTATCGCTGAATTTTCAAAAGTCTGGGTTTCTGCTTGAATCCGGGATTTTCCAGTATGGGCAGATTTTCCTGATTTCATTAAAGTCCCGAAAGGCACCATATCCGCGGAATTCATGCTCACCCGGATTGTCCGCCTGGCTTGGTTTTTTTTGGAATTCCATTTTGGGCTCGAGTTTTCTGATTTCCTCGGTATGTCTTGTCGCTCATTAATGTTTGAAGTACGTTTCTCTGGTGTGAGTGCAGGTGGATTTAAAGGCCTTTTGGCATCCTTTTCGTTTCATTATTCATTTGCTATTTGCTCTGGTGCTTGAGTTCTTCATTTTGAGCTTTGATTGTTGAATTCGAGTGGCTTGCGTGTGGATTGCTTGAGCGTTGGTGTCAAGTTTTTCATTGCTAGGGCATACTGTTTCGCAGTCACCTCTTCGAGTTTGAGCTTCATTTGGAATTGATCCATGGTAAGTCGTTGTTCGCCCCTCCTTTTGTTTGCACTTTGATTGAATCTTTTGAGTCGATTGGTAGTCACTTTAGGTCGGCCCTTGCTTGTTTTATGGTTATGTATTTGGAAAAGTAGGGTTTGACCCACCTTTTCATGGGCTTTATCACCCACACTATGCATGCTTTCATTTATCAATTGAGTGTCGGATATACCACTATAGATAGGTGTTTTGGGTAGGACCTTGCCTTCTAGGAGCGTAATTTGCTATATTTCATGAAGGTTAGGGTTTCAGTTTATTTGCCCGAATTCGCTAAGCTCAGTGGATTTATCGTGATTTGCATCTCTTGTGCTTAGCTCAAACCTGTTTATATCTTGTGAGATCCCGGTGCTTCAGATTGATCATTTCGAGAGATAGTGTTTGAAATTTCAAGCTTACCCTAGCTTTCATGGCGGAGGTCTGGTTATTAAATTTAGGGCATCATTGTTTCACCATGAAAATCAGTCATTTGGGAGTCTTGGGAAGCCAAATTCATGTGCAGGAAAAGTTTTGCTTATTGTGATTGATTTTATGTTCATTGGAATCCAAGTAGGGAAGTTTGTGCGATTATTTGGTCAGTCGCCTGCGCGTTAACGATCATAGGGTTTCCAAGGTGTCCGCGGAATTTCTGCGCACCTGGATTTTCCCAGTTTCTGCCAAATCTGTAGAGTATGATAAATTCTAGAATTCCAAGCTGTCCGCGGAAATCCGACCTGTCCGGATTTTTTCGATTTCTTGCCTGGTTCCATTTCTACTCGATTTTCGATGTTAGGGGTAACGAAGTAAATGCTAAGTGGTGACTTTTTGTTGCTAATCAATGAATTTCATGATAGTCACACAACTTTTTGACCATATTAACGATTTATTTGAGGAATAATGTCTTGGCAGCGAGAGTCCGTCTGGGTCGGATTTCTCCAAATTCTGCCCCGACTAGATTTTCCCAGTTTACTTCTTTTTCCCGAATTACTTCTTTTTTTCGGATTTTCAAAGATTGATGATTAGTGATGGATATTAATTGTTTTATGTGGTTTCAGGCTAACCTTTGGTTGGAATGTGGATGATAGTTCAATATTCATGAGGTTCTTTTGTGAATGCAGGCTGAATCAAGCAAAGTTGCGACAGGAAAGTCTAAGGGTGACACTAAAGGATCCTCAGTTACAAATGCAGAGAGATTGAGGCTGGATACAAAGAGCTAGATGTGTGACAACAAGATAGCTTTGGTATAGTCTGAGGTCTCCGACACTAATGTAGGAGCATGGAGTTATGAGGAATTCAAGGCAAGAACAGCTCAGAAAGATCTATCGGCCCTGACCAAGGGGATGATGAAGTCTGGACTGGTACATGTAGCAGGATTCCTTCCTGCAGTCCAGTGTTACGAGTTGATATTAGAATGTGCCTAGCAATATGACTTTGACACATAGAGGGTCGTTAGCACCGAAGGAAGGATCTTAGCGAACTTCAACCCGGTTTCTATTACCCAAGCTTTTGATATTCCAGACTTGCCATGTGTGTGTGCCTTGGACATGGACCTAGCCAGAACTTACTATGAAGATGAGCCCACCAAAGCCCAGTAGATGATTAATTCTTGGTTAGAGAAACTAAAGTCTCATTTTTCCAAACTGCCCAAGCAATTACATCAGACAAAATTCAGACCAGACATATATGACGCAATCACACTATTGAGTAGAGTGGCCAGTTTGAAGAGTGCTAGAGTACTAGAGAACTGGATGGTGCATGCGATCATCAACATTGAACAAGGTATTAACTACCATTGGGCAGGACTCATCAGTGCAATGATTGACAGACAGCTAAGAGATGTGTTGGAAACGAAGAAGTTTACTATGTCCTCCTATGTGATATATGTGTTGGCCAGATTCTAACCATACAGGGGTCTAAATCCGAAGGGGACGTTTGGACAGGATATAGTCTATGAGATATACTCAGAATTGCACCTAGGACATCGGAACTATAGAAGAGTAAATGATGCATTTACAATGCATATCACTAGGCTGCTCCAAAATGCAGAGCATGTGAGATTATCTGATGGAGCTAAGGAGCTAATCAAAAAATATGGAGCTTGGTTCATACAATTTCCCACCTTCTCTTATATTAGAATTGACGGATGTCAAACTGCTCCATACAGGTTGCCTAGATATCCTACTGACCACATTGTGCTATTGGAGGTTACAAGGAAAATATGTGACTTTGATGATATTGTTAAAAAGGCAAAGCATAAGATAGGGTTTGGTGGAGATTTCCCTCTGAAAATTGGTATAAGTTAGGTTTGTCCTTAAATTCAATCAGCGCATACATCAGGGGATGAATTGAGTACTTATGGTTTCTCTTTCCATTCCAAGAGGACAAATTTTGACATCACTGGAGAGGTAATGAAGAAAGCAACCAAAGAATACCACCACAAGGATGACCTAGAAGATTACTGGGCAAACATCAAAGATGACTTTGAGGCGAGGAAGAAAAGATACTCTTGGCTTCCAGTTGATGTGATCAGACTGTACAATGTCAAGTTGATCCCTGACTAGTTAGAGGATGACAGGAATTTGGTGCAAGATCATGCATATGAGTCGGTCAAGGATAGATCAATTGGAGAGGTAAACTGAGAAGAAAATGATGTAACTGAGGTGGAGGATCTGATGGCCCCTGTCATGAAATTTACTAAGTGATGGTTGAAGCACAAAGTTTGGGAACTGGAGAGTGAGAGGGTACCTTGTACCTTCAATTTAATGGGAAATTTGAATCCTCTTTCCACCTCAGAGGAATCTGGTGAGGATGATTCCAAAGGAAAAGCTAAAGGAGGCTCACCTTTCAAGATCAAAATCATAGGCCCAAAGGAAAGTGATCCGGAGCAAAAGAGGAAACCAAAGGGAAAGAAGAGAAGTCGAGCCTTGAGAATAGGTAAGTCTGAAGAGGAGGGGGAACTTGAGCAAGCAAAGAAAGAAGATATCCCTGTAGAGCTGAAAAGGATAAGAACAACTAGGGCTTCAAGGTAGAAGGATCAAGAAACTTCCAAGGCTAAGGAAAATCCTCCGGTGGTTGATGTGGAAAGCTCGGGAGAGAAAACAAGGGTTTATTCAAGAAAATCAAGGACTCCATCTCCCAAGGAGAGCTTACAAAAAATAGATACTCTTCCAATGGTGTCCACTGTGGAGCAACAGAAGGCTACTTCCCCTTCACCAAGTGTACTTGAGTAGGCAACCCCTGAAGAGCATGAGACTAGTGGAGAGGTTCAACCATTCAAGGAAGGAGAACTCTTTGGCGCAGCGGCTGAGCTTGAGGTGGAAGGTGTGGAAATGCACACTTCTCCACTAGTACAGTATGAAGATTCTCCTACGAGCAGCAAAGGTGACAAATCTCCTGAGGAGGATGTACCTATTAAGACCCCATCACCTCTACAAGAAGAGGAGCCCGAGCTAGGTGGTCAAGGTGATCAATCTCATGAGGCAGAAAAGGATGAAACAACGGAACCACATGAGGAGGCCAAGACAGATGAAATCCAAGTGGATCCTGTTGTCTCGGATTGGTTGGATAAGGAAATTACAAGAAAGAAACAAGTCATTATTGAGGACACCCCCCTCGATTGGGATGAGATGTTGGCCAAGATTGGCAAAGGTAAGAAGAAGAAGATGGCTAAGGTAGTTTCAAGGATAGAAAGAGATGAAGCAAGTAACAGGTTCATTCACATTGCCACCCCTGCTGCGGATAAAAGTAAAGATGAGGTCACTGGAAAAGATTACAATGTACAGACCATCAATCTTGGACCAGCTTCTATGGAGCAGGATATTGAAGAGTACGAAGGGTCCAGTGCAGTAATAATTGGGAGATTAAGGAAAGAGACACAGTCCAAGCATGAGCTTAAAAGGGAAAATGAAAGGCTTAAGAAGTGTCTAGAAGACTTGATGAAGCCTTTGCAATCTCTTCACCCATCTTCTTCTGCTGCTACTGGTTTCTTGCCTAAGAAAACTATTTCTGAAATTGAAAGGATGAAAGCTTCTACCCAGATTACAGTAGATTGGTTGAAAGATGTACAGGTGAAAGGAGATGATGCAATAAAGGAAATCCTTTTAATTGGAAAGGATGCAGTAAGAGCCAAGGACCTGTTAGAACATGTTTTATCTCAAGACAAGGAGGATATTTACCTTCTATTGCAGAAATCTAAAGTGATTATGGGGTATGGTAAAGATCAGTTGGCTGTAGATGGAATTCTTCCTTCATCCAGACTTAATGAGCCTTGGGAATGGTTCGAGGCCTTACAAATTCGACAGAAAGCCATCAGGAAGATCCATAAGCGAAAGAAACAGATGGATGGTGATCTGACTAATGTTTATGAGGGATGTATTGCATTCTTTGAAATAATGACTGGCAGGAGGAAGATTGCTCCTAAGTACCTGAGCCTAGAACAATTGAGGGAATGGTGGCATGATGTCTATGCCCCTAATGCTAAAAATGTTATAATAGGGCACCAACTAGATGATGCGGCAACTTACTTGGCTATGATGGACAAGTATCAGGCAAATAAAGGTGAGTGGGATAAAATTGTTAAGTAGTCGAAGGAAGAAATTGTCTCCATTGAATGTCGGCTCAAGATCCTACCTTTTCCGCCTGTTGCTGAGTTGGATAGGGTATTTTTGAAGGTTCAGGATCAGAACAAGGATAAGGGAGGCGGTAGTTAGTGCCAATTTTTAGATTTGTGCTTCCCTATTATTATAGGGCATGTGTTGATCTGGGCTGCATTGAGGAATGTGTTTGGGCTGACCTTGATGATGTATCAGCATTTAATGTGTGCCTTATTTTGAAATTCTTGAGGTCGACTTGTTTTGGCTATTTTTATTTTGTAAATGTTTGGCTGGGCTGACATGTTTTGAGGATTCTCTTTAAAGGGCATTCCTTCCTCATTGTAAGGAGGGAGTTAGTTGAAAGATAATAGAGACAAGCTATATTAGAAAAGAGTTAGAGCATTTTGTAGTAGGGATAATAGTTAGTTCTTGAAGAAAATATTGTAACAGAACAGTGGAATTGTTGCTACATTTTGGTGATCTAATACAATTGAAGGCATTGTGGTTTTCCTGGTGAATTCTTTTGTGTTAGTTTATCTTGCATGGTTCTTGTTGTTCCATCTTTGAAATTTCTTAAAGATCTAAGATTTAGTGTTAGATTTGGAATTAGATTAGTTTGGTGAATAATGTTCATGATTTCATATTTGGAATGTTTGTAGCAATATTTTGTCTATACTCCCAGTAACTATTTGATTGTAGTAGGCTGGTGAAGTCAACCTGGACCATACATCTATTTTTGCCTAGTTCAATTGTGGATGAATATCTATGATTTGAAAATATACATACCTTAGAAGATTGCACCATTCTTGTGATATTGCATTACGGGTTAAGCAAGAATTGGTTATTTGAGATTGGTCTGTTCCAGACATTTGTCATTTGCATTGTTCATCCTAGAAATAGTTTAGATCTCATTATATCTTTGCACCCTTATCTTTTGCTATTTCTTTATCATTTGGTTAGGCTCAGGATCTAAGATCATCATATTGTAAGATTTGATAAATTGGAAAGATACAGTTTGCTTGTAGTAAGGTCCGATTGTGAGTACCAACATTTTCACATGTTATCTGAGTTGTTTATGCATTGTCATGACCTGACACCCGAGAGACCTTCGGGTTATTTTCAGTGAGTTATTGTTGAAGATTACTTTTCAAGAGAGATAGGATATTGTATTCTGTCTGAGTTGTTGTTGTGTAGAAAACACCATCAACAAACCCAAGGTTTGTAAACTTATGATGGTGTTGCATGGTATGTTCCTTCAAAGACTCAAAACTACCTAAGTTATCCCACTTAAGATATTGAGCAGGATATTGAAGAGTACGAAGGGTCTAGTGCAGTAATAATTGGGAGATTAAGGAAAGAGACACAGTCCAAGCATGAGCTTAAAAGGGAAAATGAAAGGCTTAAGAAGTGTCTAGAAGACTTGATGAAGCCTTTGCAATCTCTTCACCCATCTTCTTCTGCTGCTACTGGTTTCTTGCCTAAGGAAACTATTTCTGAAATTGAAAGGATGAAAGCTTCTACCCAGACTACAGTAGATTGGTTGAAAGATGTACAGGTGAAAGGAGATTATGCAATAAAGGAAATCCTTTTAATTGGAAAGGATGCAGTAAGAGCCAAGGACCTATTAGAACATGTTTTATCTCAAGACAAGAAGGATATTTACCTTCTATTGTAGAAATCTAAAGTGATTATGGGGTATGGTAAAGATCAGTTGGTTGTAGATGGAATTCTTCCTTCATCCAGACTTAATGAGCCTTGGGAATGGTTTGAGGCCTTACAAATTCGACAGAAAGCCATCAGGAAGATCCATAAGTGAAAGAAACAGATGGATGGTGATCTAACTAATGTTTATGAGGGATGTATTGCATTCTTTGAAATAATGACTGGCAGGAGGAAGATTGCTCCTAAGTACTTGAGCCTAGAACAATTGAGGGAATGGTGGCATGATGTCTATGCCCCTAATTCTAAAAATGTTATAATAGGGCACCAACTAGATGATGCGGCAACTTACTTGGTTGTGATGGACAAGTATCAGGCAAATAAAGGTGAGTGGGATAAAATTGTTAAGCAGTCGAAGGAAGAAATTGGTTCCATTGAATGTCGGCTCAAGATCCTACCTTTGCCGCCTATTGCTGAGTTGGATAGGGTATTTTTGAAGGTTCAGGATGAGAACAAGGATAAGGGAGGCGGTAGTTAGTGCCAATTTTTAGATTTGTGCTTCCCTATTATTATAGGGCATGTGTTGATCTGGGCTGCATTGAGGAATGTGTTTGGGCTGACCTTGATGATGTATCGGCATTTAATGTGTGCCTTATTTTGAAATTCTTGAGGCCAACTTGTTTTGGCTATTTTTATTTTGTAAATGTTTGGCTGGGCCGACATGTTTTGAGGATTCTCTATAAAGGGCATTCCTTCCTCATTGTAAGGAGGGAGTTAGTTGAAAGATAATAGAGACAAGCTAGATTAGAAAAGAGTTAGAGCATTTTGTAGTAGGGATAATAGTTAGTTCTTGAAGAAAATATTGTAACAGAACAGTGGAATTGTTGCTACATTTTTGTGATCTAATACAATTGAAGGCATTGTGGTTTTCCTGGTGAATTCTTTTGTGTTAGTTTATCTTGCATGGTTCTTGTTGTTCCATCTTTGAAATTTCTTAAAGATCTAAGATTTAGTGTTAGATTTGGAATTAGATTAGTTTGGTGAATAATGTTCATGATTTCATACTTGGAATGTTTGTAGCAATCTCTGGTCTATACTCCCAGTAACTATCTGATTGTAGTAGGCTGGTGAAGTCAACCTGGACCATACATCTATTTGTGCCTAGTTCGATTGTGGATGAATATCTATGATTTGAAAATATACATACCTTAGAAGATTGCACCATTCTTGTGATATTGCATTACGGGTTAAGCAAGAATTGGTTATTTGAGATTGGTCCATTCCAGACATCTGTCATTTGCATTGTTCATCCTAGAAATAGTTTAGATCTCATTATATCTTTGCACCCTTATCTTTTGCTATTTCTTTATCATTTGGTTAGGCTCAAGATCTAAGATCATCATATTGTAAGATTTGATAAATTGGAAAGATACAGTTTACTTGTAGTAAGGTCCGATTGTGAGTACCAGCATTTCACATGTTATCTGAGTTGTTTATGCATTGTCATGACCTGACATCTGAGAGACCTTCAGGTGATTTTCAGTGAGTTATTGTTGAAGATTACTTTTCAAGAGAGATAGGATATTGTATTCTATCTGAGTTGTTGTTGTGCAGAAAACACCATCAACAAACCCAAGGTTTGTAAACTTATGATGGTGTTGCATGGTATGTTCCTTCAAAGACTCAAAACTACCTAAGTTATCCCACTTAAGATATTCTACCTGTAGGAAGTTACAAAATCACATAATAGTGAAAGAACAAGCCAGAACTAGTGGCTATAGGTACCTCTAGCTTAAACTGTAACTAAACTATTGCTAATAAGATATTATTATATCAATTCAAAACTGATTAAAACTAAAAATTCAGCTAATTTAACCTCTGGAGTACTACTGGTTAACTGTTACATGCATGTTCATGAACATTCATTACCAATAAGAAAATTATGAGATTCTAGTTTAACTTGCATGTAGTTCATGGAATAATGATAAACAGAAAAAAACTATTCAAACAAAGATGGACAACTAGAAAATGATGTGAAGAATAGTTACCTTGAGTGGCCTACTCAAGTGGTTATTCTCACTTAACTAGAACCAAATCTAACTAACAAATTCTATGCATCTATATGAAATTGACTTCATTCATTGCATATCATGAAATATTACATAAGATCTTCTCCATAGATAGTATTCAATGAAAATCATCCTAAGTATCGATCCCGTCTTGAAACTAAAAAATAACTGATAATGAAAGACTAAAAAACCAACTAAATTATATAAGGATTCAACCATCGGCTATATAAAAGCTCAAGGGAATCTTATTCTAAGCAACAACTAACTGCAATCATTAACTTCCACTCCTAGATATCAAAGTGTATAGTTAGGATTGAATTGTTCAAACCATAACTAAAAAGAAAGAAGAATCATAATAGGACTGAAACTCTGTAAAACAGGTTTGCATGTAAAACACACAAGCATTTGTCAAAATCCGATTAGTAAAGGAGTCCTTCTTTTCCAACGGTTATTAACTTGTTATAATTATGCACATTCAATCTCTATCTGGTGTCTTCAATAATAGTTGTTGCATTTCAGCTTAATCTGGAACTCCCTTGTTTTTTTGTCTTAGTATTCCTTTTTCCTATGGGTTACAGCTTCCAACTACTATGTGCTACCATTCCTCCTTGGTTGTAAATAGGTTAATTCACAAAGAATGTGCACAAGACTTACTACCATAATTAAAACATAGAATTCCATCCACATATAAACCATGCAATACTTATTATGTCATAACCATATTTCCATTACTATGATTTAGGTCCAAGTCTATATGATAAGTATGAAAAGATAGCATAATGTAGGAGTATTGTCTGAAAGGTATATCTAAAAGTGTTTGAAATTATGCATGAAAGTAATAGAAAATAAGCTAATAACTAGATTCATCAACAAGCTTGCACAAAGTTGGATGTATGATTTGGCATTGGGTTTGTGAAAATTTGCAAATTTTGGTTGTGTAGGGCAATGGAATTGTTTCCTTTATCATTAACATCAACTAATTAGATTTGATTATAATCGATGAGGAATTGAACTTAATTTTTAAGATGCATACATCACTTTGTATTGTGTCTATGTGTATAATGATATTGATAAAATGTTTTTCAGTTAAATTTCACAGGAAAAGGTTTGGTCATTTCCACGAGTCTAATTGGAGGTAACTAAATTAGGTTCTTACTTAACAATTGTAACATGATTGAATGCAAGGAATCAACCAATTGAGTAAATTGTCAATCTCTTGGCCTAAATTGATATGGAGTTGAACCTATGACTATAACTTGTGCTTCAATGTTTTTAGTCATGTGAGGTAAGTCTATCTTGATAAAGTTCTTGTTTTTCTTATTTAATGGTTGACTATTGTTTTGAGGTATGGATTTAGATTGATCAATAGGAGTCGATGAAAGTGTACCTTCATATTAACTAACTGATATCTAATAATCATGAAGAGCCATACACAAGTGTGTATAAGATGGGTTTTTCATTAACAATATTTTATCCCTAATTCCAAGTTGAAAATTCACTATAAAAACCCTTTAAAGATTGACATCAAGAAGAGTGTAAGTTGATATGTGAATAAAGTAACTAATATTGCCCTATAAAGTTTGTTACCTTTTCGTTTTTCCTTGTTTGAAATGCACTAAATCAGTTAACGTGATTTGAGGACCAATGCTTACTTGAAAATGTTTGATAATTGCATCAACCAATTCATTTAATGAATTATGGAGTTGTTCAACAATGATAAAAACCATTCTAAGGTCGTCTTTTAATGATTTATGAAAGATTTTAGTTAGGAGCTTATCTTCAATGATGAAGTCACTACATAATGTCATATAAGCTAATTCATGACTATTAGGGCCTCCTTTACCATTGTATTTATAAAATTTAGGTATCTCTATGTGTTGAAGCTATTGGAATCAAGTAACACTGAGAGGGGGGTGAATCAGTGTTGTACAATTTTTAACTTTATTAATTTTATCCTTAAAGAAATGATAACATTTAACCAAAATAAAAATGCATGAACATAAGACAAATAACCACAACACCATAACACAAGGATTTTTTACGTGGAAACCTTGTTAGGGGAAAAACCATGGTGGAGGTCAATCCACAATATGTTCTGTGTATACTCAAAAGAAAAGTTTACAAAATGAGAATGCACTTGCATTTAGGCACACTACCTAGAGCTCACTACTCAAAAATAGAAAGGATCATTTCCTTACAAAATTTTGGAATACTTCCAAAGATTTGAACTGAGAAATTAGCATCTACAAATGCCTGATTACAATTTCAGTTAGACTCAACAATCGAATTATGGACCTTCTGACTGATTTTGCTCTTCTGCTCTTATTCTGCATCAACTCGCATCAAAAATCCTTAATGCACAAGTGAAACTGTGTATAATCACTCTACTGACCTTCTGAAATTCACAACATACATCAACTCACATCGAACATATATCAAATGATATAATTGATCACTTATATATATCCACTACAAGGGATTTAATAGCCTCATGTCGGCTTCAACAAAATAAAAAATATTGGCAAACCGTCAGCTCAAATCATGTGTAATATTCAATGTGCATCCACAAAAGTTAGCCACAACATAGTGAGGATCCAATTCAATATGCTCAAACACAAAAAGACTTAAACAATAACTCCTCAAATATCTATGACACACTGCATCCACCAAGTCAACCTTCATACATTGATGAATAGAAAATTATTCAACTGGGCCTTCTAACTTACACTCAAATTGATACAAGACACCAAGATTTATAGATAACACAAATAATGCATTGACCAATCATCCCTGAGATCCACAACACAAAATACTAACAAAAAAATTTCTTAGGAATCGAAGAATAAAAATCTACCGGATGCTCTATTCTAACTTAATAGATGATCATTGATCTTCAATCTGTCTTCTGATATGATCAAATGACGACGTGTGGATCAACTTACTGACAAGGGTTTCCATCAATGAAAACACCAGAAAACATGTGCAGTGTCTCTTGCCAACAATCTCCCCCTTTGGCATTGATGACAACACTTAGTGAAAAATGACTAAGTGTCAAATTAGTACCAACATAAGTACATTTCCAACCAAAACTCCGAAAATATCTTCATCCATAGCTCAAATCTATAACTCCCCCTTAGATGAATATACATTTTTCACTGTTCTATTATCCCCCTTTGACATCAATGGAAAATATGGGGAATCTGCATATAGAACTTCTCTAAACAAACAAAAACTTCAAACTGTATATGTACAAACTTGTTTCAACAATTTACACAAACTTGAAGATATCTGCAAAATTTGTCTTCAATAGGTTCAAGCTTGTGTCCCAACACTTCTTAAGGCTTTCTGGAATAGTTATGTGACCACAGAGTAAATAAGATTACATCTTTGTTGATTCAAGGTTCACTGAATCACTGACTGCCAAAGCATCTTGTGCTTCCTTCAAAGCACTCAACATATTTTCCATCTTTGGACCAATTAGGCCTCTAAGTTCACAAGCTCTTTCCACAACTCTGTCATTTTCATGCTTCAAACTTTTTATATTGTCAAGTAGGGCTATAACTTGACCTTCTTGCTCTCCAATACAAAAACATTAAAGGATCAAAAGCATCAAAAATAGCAACTAACTCTTTCTCATGATCCTTAACCTTCTTCTCATTGTCCTCAGTAAGTTTAGACAAAGACAAACATGACTTATAGATATTTCCACCTTCAGATAGAGCACTATGAACATTCTTCACACAGGTAGCTAATAGGTATTTATCATTAGCTATCAAACCTTTGAATCTACTAAACCTTCAAATTCCTTTTGTACCTTGACCAAAGCCAACTTCTCGAGTGACTCGAAATAAGTACTTACCTAATTAATAAGTCTATTTAGTTCACCAAAGGAAGAACTAGATGGATCCTTAACATGAGTAGGCATGATCTTCTCTAGAATATCAGATGCAAGACTCAATAGGTCACTGTCGTCAATGTGATACTTCTGAATTTCTTCTCTAGCCTTAGCCTGTGCAAATTATGCAACTTTCAATTTCTGAATTGGAGAGAAAGTATACAAATGAATAGGACCTTCTCCCAACTCAAGATAAAATTCTTCCTGATGTTCTTCCTAAAACTTCTTCATTGCCCCTGCAGTGTCTCTTGCTTCCATTAGAACTCCCTTAACTTCAACCTTCTTTTCCTCAACCACTGTTTCCTCAGCCACAATTTTTTTCTTGTCATTTGGAATTTCAACTTCTTCAGTTGATATCTCCTTTTCTTCAACTGACACAACTGTAGGAGCTTGAGTCTCCATAGGTACTTCTTAATCATGCACATCAGGAGGAATCTAAATGTCCTCAATTGTAACCTCTTCATTTACCAGACCAGATGAAATATCTTCCACATGCACTTCTTTAGAAACAACATCAATTTGTTTTTTAATAAAACTTCCTTCAGAATTCTTTCAGTTTCTTTTGCTACCTCTTCAATCCTACCCATCATAAGCTTGTTTATTCTTGTTTTTCTCTTGAATTCTCTTTTTACTTCTTTTAGGATTATCTTCATTTCCTCAATAGACATTACTGGACTTATATTTTCAAGAATTCATTCTCTCAACTACTCTTCTTTAGTTCTAGCATTAACTCTCCTCATCTCCAAAATTTCATACAATTCCTTAGGCAACTGTGCCATTATCTCAACAAGAGTCATATTGAAATTGTTCAAATATTGTATTGTAGCCTCCTCAAGAACTCTTTGACCAATAGTATCAAAGGCACCATACACTTCACATAGGGGATTGAGATTACCATCCTTGATTATACCTCTTTCAACTTCTTTCAGAGACATACCTAGTTTTTCAAGCTTCATCTTCTTCTTTGTTTTCTCCTCTTTATAGGAGGATTTTTCCTTAGTGACTGTTGTTGCTACTTGGGTGCCCATATGCTTTATTTCTCTAACTTCTTCATCAGATTTTGTCTCATCATCTTATTAAATAGCTGTATACACTCTTGTGCTCTTATCCTTCTTCCTTTTACTAGATGTCTTAATTTGAGCTTTTACAGGGGCTGATTTCTTTGAATGACTGGATAGGGGTGTAGAACTCCTTGTTGTTCTAGTTCAGGTAGAGGATGTTGTCAGACTAGCAGATTCAATTCTAGTAGGCTCTTTTTCTTTTTCCACTTCATCTTGCTCTCTCTTCCTTTTGGCTTCTCTTATAGCTTCTACAGATATACCCATGCTCTCTATAAAGACTTCCACTTCTTTCCTTACTCTCCGGACTATCATTGGTTTCTTCAACTGCTCATGGACTTGCATATTCTTCTTTGCATATGTTCCAAACCTCTCTTCAGATGGATCCAAAGGCTTACTCAACAAATTTTGAGCGTATAGCTCCAAGATGCTCTCCTCAACTTCATAACCCATTGGCATAATCCAAATGATTCTAGGTTCTGCAGCTTCCATCAGGCATTTATCAATGTCCACCATAAAACAAACTGTGTCCTTATACTTCTCCACAATAGAAGTAGGAATTATTTCCCTGGCTTGCATCGCATTCTGAAAGTTCTTGAAATATCCCTAGATTGCAATTTTCCTTGTTTGCATATCATCAATTCCATACAAGATATCTCTAATCTAAATAGCAACGGGCTTATCATTTTGCCACTGCACTTTCCTGACTCCCAGAACTTCATGCATGGAATAAAAGAATAGACATAGCAACAGATTACCATATTTAAAAGAATTCTTCTTGTCTTTCTTGATCTTACCAAGATTCTCCACTAGTTGACTTTGAAGCAACTCACATAAATCATACTCTACATTCTCCCTTACCATTTGATATGTTACATATATGGTTGTACTGAATACAAAATTTTCTTGACTGGAGTGATATATCTTGTAACCAATGACCATCGAGGAAAATTTCACATCTACATCAATGATATTATCAATTTCCATCACTCTTCTATCAAATATCAAACTAGTTGCATCAGTGACTATCTGATTCTTTATAGACTTCAAGATCGGCAATCCACCAGAGGAATTTAAACCTGTAAAATCACTTATAGTTTCTTTTGTAATCTTGAAAGGTTGACTCAACCACATAAATTCTACATGAACTCAACTTAAGATATATCGGACCCATTCATTTTCATCAAACATAGGGAATCTCAAAATCTATGTGAATTTCTTCTCCTCTAGGGTTTTGAATTCAGGCATAACACAAAAAACCTCTCCAACAATGTGTTTAGAATATAAATTCAGTAGCTTCGAGCTTCCTAATTCCTCAAAATCAGCATGGATGTATGCCCTAATATCTTTGATATGCAAGATGTCATATGGAATAGATGAAAATGCACCTAAGGGCTTAGTCTCAACAGACTTGAAAGGATGCCACTTGAATTTTAGATGGGGTCTATCCTTGACTTCAACTACCAGTGGAGTAGCCATTTTCACAAATTCATAGGTTTACAAGATTTTCTGATAAATACCTTTTCATTGGATTAGGGTTTGATCTTTGAGTTGCCTTCACACTTGAATCCTCACCAAATTTTGCCAAAGTTCACTTCAAAGCACTCCAAACTTCTTCTTCTCAAAATGCAAAGTGACAAATGAAAGATGGAAATGAATTTTTATCATTCACACCTAACCTTTTTGACGCAATAAATGCTTTTTCCCTAACTCATCCAGATACCCTGTTTCCATACACTATGAAAGATAACTCTTTTGCAGACCTTCAATTCTACATAAATACTCTCTCCAACTATTCAACAACACCTATAGACCATCAATGCAATTACTGCACCCATCCACATCTTGGTGTCAATTACCGACAGGGGGTTTGAAAGATTTTCTTGATAACTCCCCCTACGCCATAAGCCTTAATATAATTCCCGGAGGAATTACCAGAAGTTGATTCTAGTACTGGCTCATTTTCTGCAATAGAGGGATTCTTCTTCACCAATGTCTTCTTCATCTGCATCCTGATCTGATTTGTAGTGACTTTCCCTTTTCCTTTTTCATCCTTCTACATGTTTCTTCTTTAATTTACTGGACCTTTTCTACAAAATTTGGCAATATGACTAGTTTTGTTGCAATTGTAGCACACCACATTTCTTTGTCCAAACTAGTTTTTCCACTGATTTTCTCTTGATCTGCATTGCTTAGCAATATGGCCAAATCTATTGCATGCATACCATCTAACATCTCTGTAAGAGTTGTGCATCATGTTTTAGCATTCATTTGACTTATGACCATACTTGTTACAATTAAATCACTAACTGGAGAATGATGGACCACTTGAATTCATTCTACTTCTACATTGAGTTGCCATATGACCAAATTTATTGCAAACATAACAGTTACCATTAAATCTTTGAAGTTAGGTTGTCTTACCAGATACCTTCCAGGTTGATTCATCAAATTTCCTTGTCTAAAGCTCCTTTGTCCAGATCCACAACTTTCTCCTTTCTCATAGCCAAGACCTCACTTGTCACCATCAGTCCTCTGACTTTTAATCAATTCATCAAGCTTGGATGAGCTAATCTTGAAAATCACCGTGAATTCATTCGTTGTAGCAAGTTCATCTCTAAGATCATCAATCTACTTTTCAAGCTCTTCTTCATTGTGTTTGGATTGTTCTAGCCCAAGTTCCAACTGAATGAATCCATCAGTAATTCAGCTACATTCTTCATATTTCTCTTTCAAGGATTGAGCAAGCTTCTCTTCATTCCTCTTCTTGTCTTCAATCTCCTTGGTCATCCTCATCATAATAGATTTTGTCTCATGCTTTAGGACTACATTATCTCTAGAAAAAATTTCACATTCTTCTATCTTTTCCTTCAAGGCTTGACTCAGTTGTTCATCTATAATGTGTTTGTTGTCTTCCTGTTTGATCTAATCACAAAGCTCCCTTCTCTTCTCCCTAGACTTGTTGATTTTTTCCTTCAATGAGTCAATGAATCTCTCAACATTCATGAGATTTTCTTGTAATTCCTGGACATTATATATTTCCTGATCAAGATCATCTAGGACCACCATAAGTTGTTGTTGAAGACTGCTTGAATCCATTGAAAAACTTTCCAAGATATTCCCCAAGATTTTAAACTTCTTTTGAGGAACTAAGCTTTGATACCAATTGTTAGAATCACGCAACACTGAGAGGGGGGGTGAATCAGTTTTGTGCAATTTTTAACTTTATTAATTTGATCCTTAAAGTACTAATAACATTTAACCAAAATAAAAATGCATGAACATAAAAAAATAACCACAACACCATAACACAAGTATTTTTTACTTGGAAACCCTGTTAGGGGAAAAACTACAGTGTAGGTCAATCCACAATATGTTCTGAGTATACTCAAAAGAAAATTTTACAAAATGAGAATGCACTTACATTCAGGCACACTTCCTAGAGCTCACTGCTCAAAAATAGAAAGGATCATTGCCTTACAAAATTTTGGAATACTTCCAAAGATTTGAAATGAGAAAGTAGCATCTACAAATGCCTGATTGCAGTTCCGATTAGGCTCAATAATCGAATTATGGACCTTCTGACTAATTTTTATCTTCTACTCTTGTTATGCTTTAACTCACATCAAAAATCCTTAATGCACAAGTGAAACTATGCATAATCATTCTACTGGCCTTTTGACATTCACAACATACATCAACTCACATCGAACATATATCAAATGATATAATTGATCACTTATATATATCTGCTACAAGGGATTTAATCGCTTCATGTCGACTTCAACAAAATAAAAAATATTGACAAACTATCGGCTCAAATCATGTATAATATTCAATGTGCATCCACAAAAGTCGGCCACAACATAGTGAGGACCCAAATCAAAATTCTCGAACACAAAAACACTTAAACAATAACTCCTCAAATATCTGCGACACACTATATCCACCAGGTCGGCCTTCATACACTGATGAATAGAAATTTATTCAACCAGACCTTCTAACTTACACGCAAATCAATACAAGGCACCAAGATTTACAAATAACACAGATAATGCATTGACCAATCATCCCTGATATCCACAACAGAAAATACTAACAAAAATTTGCTTATGAATTGAAGAACACAAATCTATCGGATGCTTTGTTCTAACTTAATAGATGATCATTGATCTTCAATCTGTCTTTCAATATGATCAAATGATGATGTGTGGATCGACTTACTGAAAAGGGTTGCCATCAATGAAAATAACAAAAAACATGTGTAGCATCTCTTTCCAATAGAAGCATGGATTTTTTCAATATTTCAATTGAAAATCGGCTCCTCTTAAGATATTGCAGTGGTTCTCCATTTTTATTTATTCAATGTGGAAATTTTTTGTTATAGTGATGATACATTCTGCAAAAGTTAGTTTTTGACTAAAATTATTACTTGAAATATTTTTAGAGTTTGGTGAGTATGGTGGGATTGTGTAAATGTTTTTTGGACTACTATTTTACACGTTTATGAGATGTAAGGAATATTGAGGTGTTACATGTGATGTCATAAAACTAAGGATTTCCACTAGGAAGCTCTAAGCTTGGAGCTATTCCATTAGTATGTTGTATTGTTGAAGCTATGCTTGGAAATGTAAATGTAGGAATAGAAGGTATAGGGAGGGGGGAAAAAATCCTCCTTGGTTTTTGTGTGTATCCTAATGCTTGAGTGTAACTAGCTATCGTAGGGATGTTAACATCGACTATGTGAGCTAGACTACACAAAACCTCTATTCCTTGGGCATCATTGATCAATTTCCTAAGGTTATCTACTATAGGTACCATTTATCCTACTAAATATTCAGTTCTTAGGTAGTCTTGTAATCCTTCTAAATCTTTGTCTAATTTTTTCAACTTCTCATTGGGAACATGGGAAATTATTACACCCCATTATGTGATTACCAATTACTATTACTTTTTATGAGTTAAAATTTTAATAGATGAATATATTTTTGTATATGTTTTGATGTAAATAAGGTAAATGAATGTGCAATGTAATGTGAATTATTTAAATTTTTTTTGATGATGAAAATGATATATGAAGTATATGAATTGTATGTTATCAGCTAACTTCTTTTGTGATGCACTAAGTTGGATGCAAGAAAGAATCGAGCCCTCTAGTAAGAGAGGGAGAGTATCACCAAAGAGAGGAGTTTGGTATGGTAACCACTAATGTACCTATTGCCCAATTTTCACCTATGGGCTAAATCAGTTGCGAAATCTATGTTTCAAGTGTTCATAAAGGCCAAATCGGGACATTGTTGTGTAAGATTAAATCATGCATCTAATGCTAAGTCACAAGGAACTCAGTTGGAAAGCCCGCCTCAGTCGAGTTCGGCATGAAGATCCTCTAAGGAGGGATTTGCCAAGACCTTCTAGATGTCTCGCCGACTAGAAGGGGTTCTTTTCATTTTTGACATGTATCAGCGACAGAGTAGGGTCTCGCCGAAATAGATGGCTTCGGTATAACGTTGTGACTTCAAAAAGAGGTTTTCCCAACCGATGGGAGTCACGCCGAAATGAATGAGCTCAGGGAGAAAGTTTTGACTTCGGCATGAGGTCTTCCCAACTTGCCAGTGCCTCACCAAAGGAAATATTACGCTCAGGGAAAGTGATTTGTGTTCGTCGAAAGGTCTTGCCAATATAGCGATGTCTCCCCAACAGGAAAGGTGAACTCTCAGTGAGGGAAGCATCATCGATATGAGGTCTCACCGATAGCAAGAGGTCTCGCCGACATAGATGATATCGATGTAACATCTAGTTTCAGGATGATGTCCTGTCGACTACTGAAAGTCTCGGCGAAATGAAATGAGTTCGGCATGATCTCTCCCCGACCCAAAGGTGTCTCATTGAAGAATGAAGAGCTCGATGAGAGGTCCTGCTGACAGGATAAGGTCTTGCCAATGGCTTCATGGATGTCGATATGACTTTTGAACTTGCTATGTGGTCTTGTCGATCGTCATGCATTATGCTGATAGCTGCAGAGGGGTGTAATCGCATCAGTGAGACACTTCTAGTGTCTCACCCAGATGCAATTTTGATGAAGATATTTTGACCGCACGAAGTAGTTTGTGTGGCATTTGTTCAACCAATTAGGGGAAGCTATAGGCGGACCATCGGTAGCTTCATCGGTGCCAAGAAGATCCATAGAGTGAAAGCAACGTGGATCGGATCTGAGCTTAGAAGCATTCAAAGTAGCTCGGCAAGGAGGTTCGAATATGAACACGGAGGCCAGAAGTGAATGTGGTAGTTGTGAAAGATCAAGGAGGCCATTCCTGGAGTGACTCCACACCAACATGGACAGCGAGGACGTAGCATTAACTCCATTAAAAGATCTAAGGGGAAGATCTTTCTGAAGACTGATATTTTTGTAAGCCCTAGGGGCTGACATCTTTTGTATAAAAGGCATTTTTGCCTCATTGTAAAGGGGTTCTCTGGAAGTTTTTCTGAAGTCTGTGAATTTTTGTAGTCCTCTCTCAAATTAGCAAACTTTTGTAACTCATTTTGAAGCATAATATACAGAGTTTACCTTGGTCACTATTGATGTTCAGAATACCATGTTGTTCTTGCAAAGTGTTGTGCATTTCAGGTTCATAATCAAGTTATTTTGTGAATTTATTTTATTCCTTCATGACTTTATCCTTCATTTTCATGCCTTCCTTTGCAAGAGTATCATTATATAAATCACAAACTGTGTTTACATAATCACATATGGATTCTAGTCTATGAAAAATCTTTTCCTCTCTTGAAAAAGTGTGTGAATCAAGCCTGTTTGTGACATATTAATGCATAGCTTATACAGATTTAATGTGTAATCTTATGATCATTGTCATTTTTCAAGTGTCAATCAAGTATTCCATTGCTCTTATTAGTTCGGTGTATCACCATAGGATTTAATTTTCATTTTTTATGCATTCTCCTCCCTTTTTCTTTCAAATTTAGTAGTTTTAGGTGATGACCCAACAAGGAAGCCTGCCTTCTCCGGAGGTTGACCTCTATTTACAAGAAACCCACATCTTTAGAGGTCTTCCCATGTTGCACTGGATTTTCAAATTTTGCATTTGACAGGGTGCAAAATCCAAGTGACAACAATTTTTGGCACGCCCGGTGGGACCATGAACTGCTTCTCAGTTCATGTTTATGCATTTGATTGCTGTTGTTTGGTGTGTATAGCTATAGTTTTAGCCTTTTGGAGGAAAATTTTCAACACACCTGGCGACTCCCGAAAGATATCAAATGGTTTCAAGCAGACAAAGTGCTATTATGAAAAATCAGACCTAGTTTCTTGCTTTACCAGAAACTCCAGGGAATTTCCAGTCTCTCAAATGAACAAATATGTTTGCATTTTATGCAAATATGTCATATTATCCACCATTTCATGAAAACCATGCATGGGTGCCCTCTTACCAACCATCTCACATAGATCAGCTTGTTGGTCTTATGCCAAATGTCCCTGTAATAGTAGACTACCAGCAACCTCATCATATTTTCCACCCTCCCATCCCTGCTCAGTCTCAATATCAGCCAACCTATGATCAAAATCAACCCCATGAAGAGGTCTTTGATGCCAACCAACATGATTATTTGCATAATCAGCCTCAAGAGTACCCTTACCAAAATGTATTGGATCTAATTCAAAATCTTGACCTTGTGTTGTGGGCTTTAAGCCAAAAACTTGAACATATGAAGATTAGTGATGCTAGTAAGGTGTTCTCACATATGTATCAGATGTTGGTTGACATTAGGAGGCATAAAATGATCATCTCACTACAGCAAGAGTTGGTT
Source organism: Sequoia sempervirens (assembly GCA_007258455.2). Lineage (NCBI taxonomy): Eukaryota > Viridiplantae > Streptophyta > Pinopsida > Cupressales > Cupressaceae > Sequoia > Sequoia sempervirens. The sequence continues at coordinate 676,955,306 of VDFB02271358.1, forward strand.
GATCAATCCTTTATTTATGATCAAGAGCTGGTGACAAAAAGAAGGTAGATGTTGGTTGACATTAGGAGGCAGAAAATGATCATCTCACTACAGCAAGAGTTGGTTGATCAATCCTTTATTTATGATCAAGAGTTGGTGACAAAAAGAAGGCAGTTTGAGGAAAGCCTGGAAAGAGAGATAGCTACTAAAGAGGAGCAGATCAAGTCTATGTCTGCTCAGGTGCAAAGTAGTCAAGCTTATTTTGATTATCAATGCCAATTAAGGTATGAAACTTCCAATCCTAGTCTCAGCCTAGCTCTTCCTATAATATTGAACAATCTTGTCAATAAAGGAGTTCCCAAGCCCAATTTTCCAAGCTTCAAGCAAGCTAAACCTCTTCAGCCTGCTAAATTTGAGTCCCCAAGTTTTAGAAATCTTGTTTCAACTCAAGAACCTATCCTTAAGCAAGCTCAACCCGTGGAGAAACCTAGGAAATTTACTTTCCCAAGTTTTAGGAGCTCTCCTTCTATTCAAGAGCCCTTTATTGAACAATGGCATCCTTGTGAAGAACCCATTAGGGAGGCTCGACCAACCCCTTATGTTCTAGAGCAACCTAAAGAAGAGATGCTTGTAGAGGAAGAAACAAATCTTTTAGCTTCTGTTATGTTTGAACAAGAGCTTGGGAACGAAAAATCAAATTGTGATAATGGAGGAAAATGAGGTTGTAGATGAAGAGTAGACTTTTGTTCCACACAACATAATCAACATGATGGAGAATGGAAGTGTGACTTACTGCATTTAGCCATGGAGGAATACAGACTACAGCTGCAAAAGGTTGAACAGGAGAAGAATTCTCAAAATGTTTCTGGCAATATTTTAGCTGATGATCCTCCCACTGTTTGACAAGATGGTGAAAATGCTCCAACAGGACAACAAGGTGAAATGGTGGAAAAGGATGACCAAGAAGAGCAATGTACAGTTTGGAATGAAGAAGGTGTGATTTTTCCCACTCTAAATGCTATCTCAAAGTAGCAAGAAGACATCAATCAACTACAAGTTCAAGATTCAAGACAATAGCATGAAGAGACTAAAAAGGGTGATGTGGGTCATGAGTCCATAGCTTCATTTGTTGAGCTTCCATGTTTCATTGAGTGTGATGAGGAAAGCATAAATCTGGTCATAATTCAGCAACATGAGGTTGTAGAGGAGCAGTGTACAACTGGATTTGATACTTTTGAGCATGTTATGCTTGAGAAAGTTGATGCTGAGCTATATGAAGAAGTGTACACTGATATAATTGAAAACTTTTGTTCAAAATTAGAGGACAAAAGGTTAGATCTGCTAGAGGAGTTTGGCACTCATGCATAAATTCAACAGTAGATTCACAAGTTTGAACAAAAATTTACTCATGAGCCTGTTGCACGATGTCTTATGAAGTCTCATGAGCTCCCCCTCTACTATAAAGTAGAGCTTGAAGCTAATTTATCAACGGAGAGTTCATCTCAAGAGAACCCTTCACTGTTTGAACACTTGCCTACCTCCATAGAAGAGGACAAGCCTAATTTGGAGCATCTTTCTTTGAATAGTAATGAGAATTATAAGCAGCTTCCTTTCTAGTCTATAAAAGAGCCTGAGGTTAATGAATTGATTGAAAGTGTGTTGGAGGAAGCCATCTCATTGTTCTCTATTGAAGGAATGAGTGTTCATTTTGGAAAGCATGAGCATACTGAGGAGGTTACTACTTTTTCGTCAAGTCAACCACAAGGGTTATACCTTTCCAGCCAGCAAGGTGATAAAATGGTAGCCCATGAACAAGGGATTAGCAAGAAAAGTTCAAGCTTTTCCTTTACTAGAGGCTTTCCAATCAAATACCTAGCCTAGATGGAGTCTAATACAACACCAATGGTTAATCAGGTACTCACACATGGAGCCAGAGCTGAAAGTGGCATAAGAGATGTACTTGCAGTTGAAAAAGAGTGCATACAATTTACTTATCCTCCTTTGAATACAAATGCATATGATCAATTTAAGGAGGTAAGTGAACTTGTTCACCTCTTTCAAGGTGTAGTGCATCATCTTGTTAAACATTTTTTTGTGTATCATTTTTACTCAACTATCCTTAAGCATGCCAGTCATTATACTTTGAAAAGAAAGGGCAGTTATTTCAACCATCCTTTGAATGGTTTTGTTTGACCAATTTCTCACTGGTTAGTGTAGGGTAGGTTTAGATGTAGTTACATTCCCTAAGTGTTGTCCCAGCACAGTAAATAGTGTTATTTCTATTTTTCCTATTTTCAATAAGTTTCAGTGTCCTGATCTGTTCCCTGAGTTACTAGCTATGTGCAAGGCTGCTCCAAGTTCGTTCCTCACTTTTCCCAATGAATCTGTGCCCAGTGGATAGGTTTAGGCTACTGGTTTCCATGTTTAGCAGGAAAACATCCAGCACAAGTCGCCAGAAATGTTGCCCAATTTTCACCTATAGGCTAAATCAGTTGGGCAATCTATGTTTCAAGTGTTCATAAAGGCCAAATGGGGACATTGTTGTGCAAGATTAAATCATGTATCTAATGCAAAGTCACAAGGAAGTTAGTTGGAAAGCCCTCCTCAGTCGAGTTCAGCATGAAGATCCTCTTAGGAGAGAGTCGCCAAGACCTTCCAGATGTCTCACTGACTAGAAGGGGTTCTTTTTGTTTTTGAGATGTCTCAGCGACGGAGTAGGGTCTCACCTAAGTGGATGGATTCGGTATAATGTTGTGACTTCAAAAAGAGGTTTTCCCGACTAATGGGATTCACGCCGAAATGAATGAGCTTAGGGAGAAAGTGTTGACTTCGACGTGAGGTCTTCCTGACTTGCCAGTGTCTCACCAAAGGAAATGTTGCACTCGGGGAAAGTGATTTGTGTTTGTTGAAAGGTCTTGCCAATATAGCGATGTCTCCCTGAAAGGAAAGGTGAACTCTCGGTGAGGGAAGCATCATCGATATGAGGTCTCACCGATAGCAAGAGCTCTCACCAACATAGATGACATTGATGTAATGTCTAGTTTTAGGATGATGTCCTATCGACTGCTGGAAGTCTCGGTGAAATGAAATGAGTTCGGCATGATCTCTCCCTGACCCAAAGGTGTCTCGCTGGAGAATGAAGAGCTCGATGAGAGGTCCTGCCGACAGGATAAGGTCTTGTCGATGGCTTCACGGATGTCGATATGACTTTTGAACTCGCTATGTGGTCTTGTCAATCGTCATGCGTTATGCTGATAGCTGCAGAGGGGTGTAATCGCATCGGTGAGACACTTCTAGTGTCTCACCGAGATGTGATTTTGATGAAGAGCTTTTGACCGCCCAAAGTAGTTTGTGTGGCATCTATTTGACCAATCAGGGGAAGCTACAGGCGGACCGTTGGCAGCTTGACCAATGCCAAGAAGATCAACAGAGTGAAAGCGACGTGGATCGGCTCTGAGCTCAGAAGCATTCAAAGAAGCTCGGCAAGGAGGTTCGAATATGGACACGGAGGCTAGAAGTGAATGCGGTAGTTGCGAAAGATCAAGGAGGCCATTCCTGGAGCGACTCCACACCGACATGGACAGTGAGGATGCAGCATTAACTCCATTAAAAGATCTAAAGGGTAGATCTTTTTGAAGACTGATATTTTTGTAAGCCCTAGGGGCCAACATCTTTTGTATATAAGGCATTTTTTCCTCCTTGTAAAGGGGCTCTCCAGATGCTTTTTTGAAGTCTGTGACTTTTTGTAGTCCTCTCTCAGATTAGCAAACTTCTATAACTCATTTTGAAGCATAATATACAGATTTTACCTTGGTCACTGTTGATGTTCAAATTACCATCTTGTTCTTGCAAAGTGTTGTGCATTTCAGGTTCATAATCAAGTTATTTTGTGAATTTTGTTTATTCCTTCATGACTTTATCCTTCGTTTTCATGCCTTCCTTTGCAAGAGTATCATTATATAAATCACAAAATGTGTTTACATAATCACATATAGATTCTAGTCTGTAAAAAATATTTTCCTCTCTTGAAAATGTTTGTGAATCAAGCCTGTTTGTGACATATTAATGCATAGCTTATACAGATTTAATGTGTAGTCTTATGATCATTGTCATTTTTCAAGTGTCAATCAAGTATTCCATTGCTCTTATTAGTTCGGTGTATCACCATAGGATTTAATTTTCATTTTTTATGCATTCTCCTTCTCCCTTTTCCTTTCAAATTTAGTAGTTTTAGGTGATGACCCAACAAGGAAGTCGGCCTTCTCCGGAGGTTGATCTCTGTTTACAAGAAACCCACATCTTTAGAGGTCTTCCCATGTTGCACTGGATTTTTGAATTTTACATTCGACAGGGTGCAAAATCCAAGTGACAACAGTACCTACTCGAGCTATCACACACTCTCAGCCTAGTTTAGTCAACTTAAGTCAAGTCAGTTCGGGATTTGATAAGTAAACCCTTGGTCATAGTTTTTGGTGTGATTGGAATGTTTGAGTAATTTCCTTTGGATGTTTCTTTGTTTTGTATTAAAGTGACTGAATATTTTTTTTGGGTATATGTACTTCTTCATGTATTTTATATATGTATTAATTGATATGTATATACATTAAATCTATATATATATATATATATATAACTCATGCATATGAGCATATACATGTGTGCACATAAGTAGGTATAAATGCTTACGTATACTTATTCATAGATACATCATATACATGGGAAATCAATTGGACATATATTTATACACTTTGTATATATACTTATCAATAAATATGTATATGTACTTATTATAAAATGTTAAAATAATGATATATATGTATATAGTAATGTACATGCATATATGTACATATTTAATGATATATACATGTACATATATACATATATATTGATATATGTGTATATATTTATATATGAATACGATTGGTAATGGAATATTTAATATATATATTATAATGATAGAACATTATAATATAGATTAATATATATTATGTTACATATAATGAATGATATGAAAAGATATTGATGAATATATAATGTGAATTAAGTAATTAATGCAATGCTTATACAAAGCGAGTAAAGAAAACTAAGTCCTACACATATATGTATGTGATGGAATAAACATTTGTCGATGCATGATAGCACTTAAATGTAAAGTGCATGAGTTAACAAATATAAATAACATTCATTTTAAAACTATATTGTTGTGCTTAATTTGTTGTGCCATGTAAAAGGGAATGAAAATGCATTTTAATGTTAAATTTTGTTGAGTGTTGAAGAGCATGTTGATGAGAGAAATCATATTAGTTTGATATGCATGTTTGTATAATTTGATGGTAATAGTAAACTAATAATTACTAGAGGGTATTAACATAATGTCTAGGATATTATAAGCCAAAATGTATGCTTACATGAATTGTGATATTGGAAAATGGTATGATATGGAAGTGTTATGTTAAGATTGTCAGTTTATGATGTTATATAAACCTATGTTGGTAATGAGGTTTGTTCCTAGGATTAGGATAAGCCAAGGTTGGAAATAACCTAATTAGTCAGTTAGATCACTTGAATGTACATTACCTTTTGGGTTGGATTCATATTATGATGTATGTGGAATAATCTCATCAAGAGTTATTATGGTCATGTTATTTACCAAATTGAGCAAGGGGGTGAGTGAACATATGACATCAACTTCATAGAAGTGAGACACAACTTCATAGAAAGTGAGTTTGATATATAATCAAATCTTTGGCCAAAGTAAGTGTAAGTTGTCACTACGTACACTTGTTAGTTCATTGTGAGCTAGTATTACATAACTAGGTTGGGAATGTCATGCATGTAGGCCAATATCCACACTATGGAAGCACTATTTATGTACGAAAAAAAGCCATGCTTAGATAGGCTATTATTATGAGGGTTACCAGACCAATCTCTTCACTGAAGAGAGGGCCATCTTACTAGTTAGGTAGATGTGTGGGGGACCGCAGTAAGTCTATGGTTGGAGGAAAATAACTTGGGTAATACTCTCCCTCATGTAGTCAAAAACCAATATTTGAGGATGTATGCTCTAGCAAGGGTCGTCTAGACCATTTGTACTTTGTTTCATTAAGCTCTTGAAAGCTATGAATGTAATCATGATCTTGTAAATTTATGGAAAATGTATTTGAAAAATGAAATTATTACTTGGGATTATGTAATGTTACTTTATTCATGCAATGAAAATTTGAAATGGGTTTATTTCAAATATGCATCTTTGTTATTGTATTGGAAAAATTTTATTACTATGTGTTGGTAAACTTGAACTGTTCACATATGGGTTAAAACTTAGGTGAAAAAGATAGGTAAAACATTGGGCTTGTTACATGTGGTATCAAAGCTTCCAAGTTTAGCACTGGAGACTATGATTTTATAATGTAAGTGTTCTGCAAGCATTATTAGTGGTAATTAAGTTCTTATGCCAGAATGGAAAGGAGAAGACCAAGGGAAATAATAAGAAAGTCATTTTTTCCTAAAACTTGTCTAAATTTGGGACAAGGAAAGAATTGTCTCTAGAATTTGAACTCCTAAACCAATAACTCATAGAGAGACACCCTTGGATTGCAGAAGTTATGCAATTGGATTCAGTAGGAAGGTTATGGTGGATTACCTATGAGTACGTCCACGCTTTAAAATTGTTCAAATGACTATTAGGGTGAGAAAGAACTGAAGTGATCCCTCTTTCTAATAGCAACCTATAGTTGGAAAGAGTCAAATATTATGGATTAAATAATTATACTATGAATCTAGGAATATGGATTATGTCTATGCGTACAAATGCTTAATTAGAGAAACTAATTGTTAGCGTAAATTGGAAACTTTAGTCGAAGTAGAAAATTCAACATATTGTGAATCAAAACCAACTAGAGAGGTATCTAGGAGGTAGGATAACCTTCTGACAATCCTAATTCAAAATAAAGTTAAAATTTGGTAATTATAATTGAAATCAAGAGTAAGAGTTGATACCTTAGAGTGTAGACTAGAGACCAAAATGGGTCAAAAAAGAAGCAACTCACAAAAGTAAGGATGAAAGTTGACATGATCCCACAAACTAATATGGGCAAGGTCAATTTGGAGTTAAGATTTGAAAATGAGAAAAAGAACCGAACAACACTTGAAGTGCCTAAGGTTATGAGAAAAATAAAATCACCAAGAATTTGGAAAAAAATTCTTAGAAAGTTGATTGCAATTCAAAAGCTTGGATAGTAAAATAGACTATTCAGGAAGGGCTCAAATAGAGCATAGTTGAGTTGAAGTTCAAATGGAACTTACAAGTTCATCAACAAAAGTAAATTTATGACTAGACCCTTTAAAGATTATTTGAATATTTTCTAGAGATAAATTGGATATGGAAGAAGACTATGTTGGAAAATTGGAAGAATAATTTTGGAACAAAAAGTATATACAAGGTATACCTAGTGAGGTAAGTAAAGTGAGTAATAGTCATTCAACTATCAAAAGCCAACATGGAAAATGTTAAATCATTCAATAAATTTGGAGAAAATAGATGATTATTAAGAGTTCAAATTTTAAGATGATCTAATGTTCAGAAACAATAAAGATGGGAAGAAGGAAAGTATATGGATATAGATAAGTACCCTATTCAACAAAGTTTAATGATGTATTTTTAGTCTGAGAGAAATTTTGACTTCTCCATAAGACATGGTTCAAAAATCCCCATATTCAAAGTCTCATACTCAATTACCACAACAAGGTTGTTGAAGTTAAAGGTTAAGGTATTGGACCTATTAGTGACAGATTTGGAATAGTTAAGAAAATTTAGAGGATTTTGACCAAATGAGAGAAAATTGATTACAACTCAATTTTATAATTTCTTGTATCAAAAGACAAGTTATGTCTATTACTAATGATTTGAAAAAAGGTTAGGTAGCATGCTTATTTAAGAAAGGCAAGATTATTTCCTATGAAATAGGAAAGGGAAGATTTATGTACACATGGTTTTGAGCTATCAAAAAAATGTTCATGTTTGGTAACTATTTACGCATTAATTGTTTGGATATCTTTTGGGAGATAATATAAAACTATAATGATCTAAAAAGAATTGTTATTTAACCAATTTAAATGCTCATGAGAAGAGATAGATTGAGTTGAAATCAAACTACAACTTTTGAAATAATTATAAGGAAAAGAAAGTAGAAATATGAATGGCCTAAGATGGAGTTATATCTCCTCAATAATATTTAATCATTATATTTTCAAGAATAAAATATTGTTGGAATATGTGACTCAATCCTTACTGACATGGAACTCCTAACGGGAAAATTTTCTTTGAAATTATTCATGTCTAGCTGACTAACTATTCTAAATCCATTTGAAATGATCATGTCACCAAGACAAAGTTGATGTCTTGCCGACAATGTCTATCACTGTGACTTTTTGTGTTCGGTGTGACCTTTTGTCGAATGGAGATCTTTGGGAGACAGTTTGATCTTATCAGGCTAACTCATAGGTGTCGGGGAGAGGTCCCAACAAATGGTGAAAGTCTCACCGATAGCATATGGCTATCAGGGTAACACAAGGATCTCAAGGAAATCTCTCAGTGACTACGTGATGTCTTGCCGACAGTGGTTGATTTTGTTATGACATCCTTGCTCAGTGAAAGGTCTTAGCGAAAGGCATAAGTCTTGCTGGCTCGGTAAGACTTGGTGATGCTCGATGAAAGGTCTCAGCGATGAAGAGTGGTCTCGCTGATAGAGATAAAACCTAGTGCCTTTGCGGTGACAAAAGACTTCGTTATGAAGTCTTGGCGAGTTGGATAAGTCACATCGATAGTCTTCAGGACCTACTTGGTGATGCTTGATGTAAGGTCTTAGCGAAGAATGAAGTGTCTTGCCAATAGCAAATGTTCATCAATGTAACATGAAGTGATCAGTGGAACGTCTTGGCGAGAATGAAGTGTCTTGCCAATAGTATAACTCTTCGATGTGACTTTGGATGTTGATATGTGGTCTCATTGAAAAGCGATAGTCTCATCGAATGGAAAACTCATGTCGGCATGACTTGAAGACTTCGGCATAGGGTCTTGGTGATCTATAGAAGTCTTGTTGATGGAAAAGTAAAGATTGATATGACTTATGGCATTCAGTATGAGTCTTGCCGATGAGAAATATCTTGCCGATGGGAATGAAATTGTTATCGATGGAATCGATATGACTCATGACATTCGTTGAAACCTCTTGCCAACTATTGGGGACTTAAGCCAATATCGATAGTGAAATATTTGTGGCATCAAGGAGACACTGTTAGTGTCTCACTGATATGCCAACAAAGATTGAATGCCTTTGACCATCCTATGTGGAGCATCATGGACCAATTAGAGGAAGTGATTTTTGAATGGATGGCAGTTAGATTTTTTGCAACTATTGCGATGCTGGAACTGAACAGCTTGCAAGGAAAAATCAATTGCTTGAGAGGAAACTTTCTATGATGGGGCAATGGCGGATAAGGATGAATAGAAGATAAAAATCAGAATGTGATAAGATAAAAGCAGGTCAATTCTAAGTTCTGAAGATGATCGAGTTGTTGAGAGCATTTCTGAAACTGGTAGAACAGTGAATGAAACTACTGTGAACTAATACCAGAGAGTTGTATCTTTGATTGTATGTAATTTTTGTTACTGTAATACAAAGAGATTCAACTTGGTGTGGTGGATTTTTTCCCGAAAGGGTTTCCCACATAAATTTGTTGTTCATTGTCTTTGACTATCTTCTTTATTTTTGTAAATTTTTCATTTGTGTCTTAATTGGAATGTAATTAGAAAAATTTAAAGTATTGTATGCATTCTCCCCTGTGGTTTTAACATTAGGAAAGTTGCTTCCACACCATTTCTTTCCTTCAAAGTGGTATCAGAGCCTGGCCAGTTGTGTTATCCTTGTGAGTGGGTTGGGTTTTTTGTGTCAATTCTTTTTCAGTGGGAGTTTGGTAGAGGTCTGATAATTTAATTACAGATTAAGATGATGAGAACATCTGAGAAGATGGAAATAGAGAAATTCAATGGAAGGAATTTTGAGTTGTGGAAACTAAAAATGGAAGATTTGTTAGTAGATCAAGATCTTTGGACTGTTGTGTCTGGAACAATGCCTCAAGGCATGAAGCAAGAGGATTGGGACCTGGAAGATAGAAAATCAAAAGGGTTGATAAGGCTATGTTTGGTAGACTCTGTTCTTCTGAACATTCATGAAGAAAAGACTGCATCTTCCTTGTGGAAAAGAGTGGCATCAATTTATCAAGGCAAGTCCTTGGTGAACAAATTGTTCTTGAGGAAGAAGTTGTACTCTTTGAGAATGCAAGAGGGAGGATTTGTTGTTTGATCACTTGAATGCTTTCAACATGTTGATTGCTCAGTTAACATCTGTTGGTGTGAAGATTGAAGATGAATATCGCTGCATGTTGTTGCTATGTTCTTTTCTAGATTCTTGGGATCATCTAGTAATGGCTATTGGGAGTACGACATCCACTTTCAAGATGGAAGATGTTGTTGCTTCTTTGTTATCGAAAGAGATGAGAAGAAAATCTTCTGAGATGCCAAAGGAGGCTCTAGCTATCAGAGGTAGATTGAAGGAGAAAGGCAAGAAGAAGGACAAGAAGTCCATATCAAAACCAGAAGGGAGATCAAAGTCTCCTGGCAAGAATTCCAAGGTGAAGTGTTGGAATTATGGGCAACCTATTCATGTCCAAAAGGATTGCAAGGAGGAGAAAAAGAAGAAGAAGAACTCTTCTGGAAATGATTCTTCTCAAAGTGATGCAGACACCTTCATTGCAGCTTTGGCTACATGGGCATCAGATGATGTCTGGTTGAGTGACTCTGGAGCATCTTTCCACATGACATCTCATAGAGACTGGTTCACAAAGTATGAAAACTATGATGGTGGAAATGTATACTTGGCAAGTGATTCATCTTTGGAAATTGTTGGTCGTAGAAGAGTCATAATTCAATTCCCTGATGGAAAAGTGAAGGGAATCAATGATGTGATGCATATCGGAGTGCATGTCACATTCTCTAGAAATCACTGCAAGATGGCTAGAGGCTCTATGGTGCTGGCTAGGGGTGCTCGAATTGGTACCTTGTACAAGTTGGATGCACAAGCTATTTAATGCAATAGTGTCTTTGCAAAGTCACTTAAGGCTACTCATGGAGATAAGAAGGAAAATGTTCTTGTTGGAGTAAATGCCATGGAGGTTAAACTTCTAGTAGAAAATACTATGCTCTGGCATCATAGGCTTGGCCACATTGGTGAAAAAGGTTTAAAAACCTTGAAAAATAAAAACCTGGTAGAAGGGCTTGAAGATTGTAACCTTGAGTTTGAATTTTGTGAACATTGCATATATGGTAAACAGCACCATTTTTCATTTTATTCTAGTCCTCACAAATCTTTTGGTTTGCTTGATTATATTCATTCTGATGTGTTTGGTCCAGTGAATGTTTCTTCTCTGTCTAAATCAAGATACTATGTGTCGTTTATTGTTGATTATTCAAGAAGAACATTTGTATATTTTTTGAAAAGTAAATCAGAAGTGTTCAGTCAGTTTAAGGAATTTAAAAACCTTGTTGAAAATCATAATGGTAGGAAAATAAAATGCTTGAGGACTGACAATGGCAGTGAGTTTTTCTCAAATGAATTCAAAAGGTATTGTACAGATCATGGGATTAAAATACATAAGACTACACCTTACACTCCATAGCAAAATGGAGTTGCTGAAAGGTTCAACAGGACAGTAATGGAAAGAGCGTGAAGTATGTTGAGTAGTGTTGGCTTGGAGGAGAAGTTCTGGGCTGAAGCAGTCTCTACAGCATGTTTCTTGGTAAATCATTCTCCTAACTCTGCTCTTGTTGAGAAGACGCCTTTGGAAGCATGGTCTTGAAAGAAGCCCTCTCTAAGACATATTCGTGTCTTTGGCTGTGAGGCATATGCATATGTGCCATTTGAAAAAAGATCTAAGTTGGAAAACAAAGTTGTGAAGTGTATTTTTATTGGCTATAGTGTTGGCATAAAAGGATACAAGCTTTGGAACCCTGAGACTAAGAAGGTTTTGTACAGTAGAAGCATTATCTTTCATGAGCTGAATTCTTCTACATTGGATCTGCGGTCAGAGAAGAAATCAGAAAATGAAAAGGATGTAGTAGGAATTAATCTGACACCAAATAAAGAGGAATTGAAAAATCAAAATGTACCTGATACTGAGGAAAGCTCAAGTAGCTCTAAAAGTTCTGAAGATGATGAAGAACCACCTCAACCTCGGCTTATAAGGAGGTCAACTCGTGAAAGAAAGCAGCGATAGTTATGAGTTTTCTTTAATAGAGTCTACTTGTGCCTATGCTTTAATTTCTAGCTTGATGAACCTAGGTGTGAAAGAGGCATTTAAAATGTCTGAATCAAACTCCTAGTTAGAAGCCATGAATGAAGAGATGGCATCATTAGAAAATAATGATACCAGGTTTGGTGCCATTGCCTAAAGGCAAAAAAGTTGTGGGCTGCAAATGGGTATTTAAAAGAAAATTGGTCACAGATGGTAGTGTACAAAAATATAAAGCAAGGTTGGTTGCAAAAGGTTATTCTCAGGTAGAGGGAATTGACTATGGAGAAATCTTTTCTCTTGTAGCTAAGTAGACATCTACTAGATTTCTTTTGTCACTTGCAGCAGCGTATGACTTAGAAATTGAATAGATGGATGTGAAGACAGCATTTCTTCATGGTGATCTTGAAGAAGAAATTTATATGTCCCAGCGGAGCACTTTGTGGAAAAAGGTAAAGAAAGATTGGTTTGCAAGTTGAAGAAATATCGTATGGGTTAAAAGCAGTCTCCTAGAATGTGGTACGAAATTTTGACACTTTTTTTTTGTCTTTAGGATTTGTAAGATCAAAATATGATTCTTGTGTGTATTACAAAATTGAAAGTGATCAAGTTCTTATTATTGCTCTCTATGTTGATGATATGTTGTTCATAGGAAATAGTAAGCTAATGATTTATGATCTTAAGTCTCAGTTTTCTACAAAGTTCTAAATGAAAGATCTTGAAAGTGCAGCGGGGTATATTCTAGGAATGGAAATAACTAGGGACAAGAAAAATAGAAAACTTTGGCTCAGTTAGAGTAAGTATATCATGATTGTTCTAGAGAGATTTTGCATGACTGATTGCAAGCACTAGTTGTTCCAGTTACACAAGGAATAAAGCTATCCATTGAGGATTGTCCAAAATATCCTACTGAGATGGAGTACATGACCAGTGTGCCATATGCTAGTGCAGTTGGAAGCCTTATGTATGCAATGGTTTGTACAAGGCCAGACATTGCCCAAGAGTGGGAGTTCTTAGTCGGTTTATGGCTAATCCTAGAAGGACACATTGGGATGTTGTGAAGAGAGTGTTTAGATATCTGAAGGGAACTTCAGACTATGCTTTGTGTTACCATGGTAACTTGGTTGAATCATAGAGACTCTCAGTATTGATGTCATGTGGATTACGATTGGGCAGGGGACATTGATAGCAGAAGATCCACTAGTGGATATGTTTTCATGATGAATAGTGGTGCAGTGATTTGGATGAGAAAGTAGCAAGCCTTAGTTTTGTCACTCTAGGCAGAATACATGGCAGCTACACATGCCTATAAAGAAGCAATTTGGTTAAAACATTTTTGTTCTAACATTTGGTTTTGATGCAGGAAAAATTACAATTCCTGTGACAGTCAGAGTGCTATATGTTTGGAAAAGAATCCTACTTTCCATGCTAGGACAAAATATATAGATGTACAGTATCACTTTGTATGAGATATGGTGGAGGATGGGAAGGTCTCTTTGGAGAAAGTGGATACTCTGGAGAATGTTGTAGATGCATTGACGAAGCCTGAGAGCACAGAAAAGTTTAGGTGGTGTATCAGTTCAATGGGCCTCTTGGCCCATGAATTTCAGTAGTTTTATTATGCTCTAGAGGTGTCAGTAAGATCTTCATCAAGTGGGAGCTTGTTCAAATATTTTCCTCAATCCTTACTAACATGGAACTCCTGACGGGCAAAGTTGCTATGACATTATTCATGTCTAGTCAACTAACTATTCTAAATCCATTCGAAATGATCATGTCACCAAGACAGAGTTGATGTCTTGCTGACAATGTCTATCGCTGTGACTTTTTTTGTTTGGTGTGACCTTTTGTTGAATGGAGATCTCTGGGTGATAGTTTGATCTTATTGGGCTAACTCACGAGTGTTGGGGAGAGGTCCTAGTGAATGGTGAAAATCTCACCGATAGCATATGGCTATCAGGGTAACACAAGGAACTCAGGGAAATCTCTCAGCGACTACATGATGTCTCGCTGACGGTGGTTGATTTTGTTATGACATCCTTACTCGGTGAAAGGTCTTAACAAAAGGAATAAGTCTTGCTGACTTGGTAAGACTTGGTGATGCTCAATGAAAAGTCTCAAGGATGAAGAGCGGTCTCGCTAACAAAGATAAAACCTAGTGCCTTCGCGGTGACAAAAGACTTCGTTATGAAGTCTTAGCGAGTTGGATAAGTCACATCGATAGTCTTTGGGACCTACTTGGTGATGCTCAATGTAAGGTCTCAGCGAAGAAAAAAGTGTCTTGCCGATAGCAAATGTTCATCGATGTAACATGAAGTGATCGGTGGAAGGTCTTGGTGAGAATGAAGTGTCTTGTTGATAGTATAACTCTTCGATGTGACTTTGGATGTCAATATGTGGTCTCACTGAAGAGCGATAGTCTCACCAAATGGAAAACTCATGCCAGCATGACTTGAAGACTTTAGCATGAGGTCTTGGTGATCTACAAAAGTCTTGCCGATGGCAAAGTAGAGATCGATATGACTTATGGCATTTGGTATGAGTCCTGTCGATGGGAATGAAATTGTTATCGATGGACTCGGTATGACTCATGGCATTGATTGAAACCTCTTGCCAACTATTGGGGACTTAAGCCGATATCGATAGTGAAATCTTTGTGGCATCAGGGAGACATTGTTAGTGTCTCACTGATATGCCAACAAAGATTGAATGCCTTTGACCATCCTATGTGGAGCATCGAGGACCAATCAGAGGAAGCAATTTTTGAATGGATGGTAGTTAGATTTTTCGCAACTATTGCGACGCTAGAGTTAAACAACATGCAGGGAAAAATCAATTCCTCGAGAGGAAACTTTCTACAATGGGGCAATGGCGAATAAGGATGAATAGAAGATAAAAATTAGAATGTGATAAGATAAAAGCAGATCTATTCTAAGTTCTAAAGATGATCAAGTTATTGAGAGCATTTCTAAAACTGGTAGAATAGTGAATGAAACTACTGTGAACTAATACCAGAGAGTTGTATCTCTGATTGTATGTAATTGTTGTTACTATAATACAAAGAGATTCAGCTTGGTGTGGTGGGTTTTCTCCCAAAAGGGTTTCCCACATAAATCTGTTGTTCATTGTCTTTGAGTATCTTCTCTATTTCTATAAATCTTTCATGTGTGTCTTAATTGGATTGTAATTAGAAAAATTTAAAGTACTGTATGCATTCTCCCTTATGGTTTTGATGTTAGGAAAGTTGCTTCCGCACCTCTTCTTTCCTTACAAATATGGTATAAGTCCAAGGAAGATGTTTTACTTAATTTGAATGGAATATTATGAATCAAAGAGAGTGTAGAGTCTAAGCTAGTGTTTTGTAAACTTGGTAGCATCTACTTAATTACAAAGGTTAACTAACTGAATAGTCCACTTCACATTGCTCAAACTACATTAAATCATCAACCAAGGTGTGTAAGCTTATGATGGTGCAGCATTGTATATTCCTTTGTAGACTTAAACTACCTAAACTATCCTACTGAAGTCATTTGAATTGCTGAAAATGAACATAACTATAAAATAGTAAAAGTATAAACTAAAACTAGTTGCTATGGGTACCTACGGTAAAAATTGTTACTAAACTATTGTTAATGAAATGATACTGTATTAATTGGAAACTTAATAAAAACTACTAACTCAACTGAACTATCCTCTAGAGTACTACCAATGATTATTACATGCATGTTCCTAAGAATTCATTCATAATAAGTAAGAAATGAAATATCAATTAACTTGCATATGATTTATAAACAATAATAAACTAATAACAGCTATAAACAAAAATAAATAACTAAAAAGGTGAAGTGAAGAACAATACCTTGAGTGGCCTACCCAAGTAACTATTCCCAATTTAATTGAACTCAATCTAACCAATATATTTCATGCATTCCATGAATTGATCTCCATTTATTGCATAAGATGAAAGATTAAAAAATATTCTTGCACAAATCATACTCAATCATTCTTGAGATTCATGTTTCAAACTGAAAGTAACAGATAACTTAAAATTGAGAAAAACCCACTAACTAATCTATGGACTCAACCAATAGTTATATACAAACTAAGGGAATATTTATTGAAAGCAACAAATTAACCAAAATCTTTAACTCCACTCCCAGATATTTAGAGCATAGAATTAAGATGGAATTATTCAACCTATAATTGAAAGAGAAAGAGAATCATATCAAAATTAGAACTCTTCCAATAACATAATGAATGCAACCATATCCCCATATGTCCAAGTGCCATGTAAGAAAGATCTCTTCTTCAGTGTTTATTAATTTATTGTAATAATGTGTTCTCTATCTTCATTAAGTGCCTTCAACCAATGATCATCATGTTCAACTATTTCTAAAGTTTCCCTTGTTTTGGTGTTCAACGCTCCTTTTTGCTATGGGTTCATTCAGTAATTGTTGTGTATCATGGTTCCTCCTTTGGCTGCAAAACAAGTTGTTTCACAAAAAATGTATACAAGGATAACTATCATAATTAAACATAGAATTCCATCAACATTTCCATACACATATTCATATAAACCATTTGATGCTAATATATTAAACCATAATTCCATCACCATATTTTTCAGGTTGAGGTCTACATAATGGATACAAAAAGGATAGTATGGTATGGAATATTGTTTAGAAAGTATATTTAAAAGTATCTTAAAGTTTGCACAAAACCAACAGAAAACAAGATTTTATCTAGACCTATCATTTGCCCCCAACTTAACTTTTTTCTTGTCCCCAAGAAAAATACTAAGGGTCTTGATTATACTAAAGAGAAATTTTCCTTAGGTCCATGACTGTACTAACAACCTGATCCTACTGTAGATAAAAACCTTGGTATGTTGAAAGCTACCTCATCCTAATAGTTCCTTCCCTCTCACATTTATCACTTTTATCTCCAGTCCAATGTGGAATTGCACAAAGGAGAATAGGTGGTTGAAATGTGAGAGGTATCCAATGAACTCCTTTATTGATACTAAATGCCATGTATTTCTACACCCTCTAAAGCATAGTAGTAAAATTGTATATAGAATGTGGCTCCCTCTTCTATAATTTAGCGGTTAGATCATTCTATTGGTTTTGCACATACTTATAACACTATTGTACAATACCTACAGTTAGCACTTTCATCCTCTCATATTTTTCCTCCCTGAGTTTCAATATTATCTTGCCAACTCCTTTATGCCCAAGAAGATGCATCCACTCATCAATAACTGCTTTAGAATCCTTAACTTCTCTTCTTATTAGAAGTGCAACAGATTTCTCCTTTTCATCATATTCTTCCATAATTTCCCCTCTAAGTTGTCCATTCTTGTAGTAAGAGGCAAGTGCTCTGACTTGAAGACCCCCCACAAAAATTAAGGGTTTCCATTCTATTTCATCAAGAATCACATAATTGTGCAGAAAAAATTTGCACAATTGATCCTGGTCTTCAAATGTGGAAGTAGTAAAAACTTTAAGAAACTTTAGTAGGTTGACTCATAGCAGTAGAAAGTTTGCTAATTAATCTATTAAACTGAAAACACAAGAACCTTTCTTGTAGAAACAATGCATAAGTATTGGGTGGAGGCCTACACTTAACAATTTGTGCAGCCTTATCTACAACTTCCAATTGGACTGCTGACTTATTCAATTCCATTTCTTTCTTTTCCAATTCTTTCATATATCCTTCTTCCATTTTTCTTTTTCCTTTGCAAACTCATTAGTTACACTCCACAATTGGTAGCCTAGAGAGAAAGTTGTGTGATAACCAAGAGTTTTAAGAGGATGGGGTCTCTCAATTGTGATAGCCAATTCCTTGTCCCCTATCTAATTAATAGCCAATTGTGCCAACAAATCTAACTTAGCACCATGACCATACAGTTGAAGTTTTTCCTCCATCTCTTGCATTTTTACTTCCCTTTCTTTATCCTTTTGTTCATAAT
This sequence comes from Sequoia sempervirens, assembly GCA_007258455.2. Classification (NCBI taxonomy): domain Eukaryota; kingdom Viridiplantae; phylum Streptophyta; class Pinopsida; order Cupressales; family Cupressaceae; genus Sequoia; species Sequoia sempervirens. Next base: position 676,973,604 of record VDFB02271358.1, read on the forward strand.
TTTTCAGCAACTCCTCTAGGTGTTTAATTCTATCTAGTGCTTACTGGAGTTCTCGCCTCACATTTATCTCCTCAAGGTAAATTTCTTCTCTAACGGCTCATTTCCTCCTTCATAGCCTCCCTTTATAGGACTATCTGGAGCTTTTTTTCCTCAATTTTTTTGCAATAAATGGGTCCTTTGATTTAGAATCAAAAGACATTACCATATACCTTCTCTTTTTCATAGGTGCATTTATGTCACCGGGGGAATCCCCTCTTAATTTAGAATCAATCTCTACAACCATAACATTTTCCTGTTGTTCTTGTTGAGGTTGATTTCCCTGGGGTTGTTCTCTACTCACCTCTTCTCCTCCAGGCCCCTTATAGCTTCCTTTACAACATTTTGTTGTCTGAGCCTACCAGAACATCTAGGTGTAAGTTTTTTTGCATCAATTTTCTTCTTTTCCTTTTTAACACTCTTCTTGTTCTAGGAATTTTCCTTTTGAAACCTCTTCCTCTGTTTAGAGGGTGTGGGAGTGGTGGATAACCTACTTCTTCTACTCTTAGAATTTCATGAGTTAGAAGAAGAAGGTAACTCCTCATTTTTAAATGGCCCAAGCTTTGGCTCTATAGGTTCTTCATGCTCACCTTGGTTGTTGGTATGTGAGGCCACAGGAGAATCATTAGTTTTTTCCTCTTTAGGCTCATTTTGGGGTTCATTTTTATTTCCTATATCCATAAGTACTACAGGTGACTCAAGAAAATTATTGATGTCTTTGCATTCCTCAGCCCTAAAATATGCCCACCTTGTGGGTTTTGAATTCTTAGGATCATTTTTATCAACAAGGTAACTAAGAAATGGTGAGAGAGGGAAGTATTAGACTTTCTTCTCTGATATTCCAAAGCCATTCTTTTCAGCAAGTTATAGAGAAAATTTGGTACATTTACCACCCTATTGTGCCTTGGGTGACTTAACAACTTGAAATGGACAGTATATAATAAATTTTGTATTCCATCACAAGTAATATATCTAATAATATAAGCAGCACATCATGCCCACAACCAGTGTAGAGACATTTTTTTTGTACCTTGTGATGAGGAATCTAATTCCTCTCCTCTTGTGTAGAATTCCTCCTGAGCTACAACTACATCAGACTAAGCTAGGAATTTTGTTCCTATCCTTGGCAATTCAGTCACTTGAGCAATGACAGTCTCTGATGCATCCAAAGAAAGTCCTTTTACCATGGCTTTGTCATATTGGAGAGTTTTTACAAATCTTTTAAATAAATCATCATTGTACTTCATTAATTTCAAAAAATAATCAAGCCAACCAAACCTTGTGAAGATGGGAAGGATAGTTGCGTCCTCCAAAATATTTTCATGAGCTATCGGCTCTCTCCTTATGACATCTCCTCCCATCCTATTTTCTTTTACTGCTCAGTATTCCAAATTCAGTTCTGAAAATTCTATAGGATTTCAAGTTTTTTTCACAATTTTGAAAATAGAAGTGGAAATAGCAACAAAAATAAAATATGTCTAAGGGTTTTGCATGTCATAATTTTAATTAATTTTGGTTTAGGGTGGAAAATTTGAAAAGACTTGCGAAATGACCGAGTAGGCATACCCTCCCCCCAACTTAATTGGTGATGTGACCTCACTTCATGATGATGATTTGGAGATGGTATAAATGTGAGTTGATAGAAATTAATAGTTTAATATTTTGCATGCATGGAATTAATTGAAAAGTGCATAAAAAAGTTTAAAGAAAACTTGATTAATCATAATAGTATACCTTAAGTACTTTCATGCAAAAATAAACATTGGTGGCATGTGGAAACATATTTGTTTCTTTATTTGATGGTACAAATATTAATTGCAAGATAATAAATATTAGATGGTGAGTCGATATGATGAGACAAATGTGAGCTGGTGATTTGACAGCTTCAAAGATTTCAAATGAATGTGGGAAATAAAGCAATTATGTTGTGATACTTAGCATGAATTAGTGGATAAAATATGTGGATATTTTGGAAATGAATACACATAATCTTGCAATAAATATGGTGTCAAATGCATTGAATATTCCTCCAGCCATCAGTTGTGGCTACGGACACCTATAGTGTCAAGTTCCTTTTTGAACATTGATAATGTGAAGCTACAGGTCCCTTCAACATTAGGGCCTTTGTGAACATTGATAACAAGTTCCTTGGAAGATATATTGAACATTATTAAAATCATGCAGTGTGTGCATGAATAAGGTGTTGTGTGTGCAAGTGATTTAAAGCATGATAAATTATGTCTGGGTGATTTCAGGGGTTGAGTTGTGTAATTCAACCTTTGGATCACCAGACATGTTGGGTATGTCCTGCAGTATTGATGTAAGAATCTATGAATCAATTTCTATTTCAGGTTCGTTGTGAGCACCATATTGATGGATCAATGAAAATATGAAGTCATCATGTTGCATTGGTTTCTTGTATAATTTCAATTTGTTGGAATTAATAAGAAGTGAGAACCGAACTTCATCAATGGTATGCAACTGTATTGCTCCATTAGGGTAAACCTTGTTAATCTCATAAGGTCCTAGCCACTTAGATAGGAATTTTCCCCTAAAATCTATATACCTTGAGTCATATAATAGGGCCTAATCTCCTTCAATGAACTATTTTGTCTTTATTTACTGGTCATGCTATTTTATCCGTTGTTCTTGCATCACCTCTATATGATGGACTGCTTCCATTCTTATCTCATCCAGTTCATTCAAAGAATGTAACCTTTCCTTCTGTGCTTCTATTAAACAAATTCCCAACTCTCCTATTATCCTCAATGTTTTATATTCAAATTCAATAAGCAGTACTATTGTTTTCCATAAACCAGTTCATAAGGAGTAAAACCTATTGTTGTCTTCCATATGGTTCTATATGCTCAAACAGCTTCCGGTAATCTAGATACCCAATCTCTCCTATGAAGTTGCACTTTTTTTAATATATTTTCAATCTCCTTATTGGTGACGTCTACTTGACGATTAGCTTGAGGATGATATGGGGTAGATCTCTTGTGTGTGAACTGATACTCCTCTACCAATTTGACAATTAGGTTTGACGTGAATCATGGTCCTTGATAAGTCACTATCTCCGTAGGTAGACCATACCTGGTGAATATCTCATCATACAAAAATTTTGCTACATTACCATCTCTGGAAAACTATAGTGCTTTTACCTCTACCCATTTGGTTAAGTATTCAATGCATACCAATATTTATTCCTTATTATTTGAACTTGGAGAGATAGGCCCAATAAAATCTATCCCCAATTTATCAAAAGGAGCTAGTACTAGCTAGGGTTGTAAGGGAATCCCATCACTTTGTGTGGGTCTTCCCATTCTTGTCCATCGATCGCAGCTTCTAGTATACTTAACAAAGTCTTTATGTAGGGTTGGCCAGTAATAGCCTACTATCAAGATTTTGAAGGTTATTCTCTTGGCTGCAAAATTTCCACCACAGGTCTCATCATGGCATGATTTTAATATATCAAACACTTCATCCTCCCTGATACATTGTCTCATAATGTTTTTTGGCCTAGTGTAAAATAAAAATCCAAAAATTCAAGAATAAGGGAAGCATTTGTGAAATAATTGTCTTTTCTCTCTTGGAGAAAAGTAACCTAGAATCTTCCTTGTCACCAAATAGTTATCTATATCAAAAAAGCATGGAGTGTGTACATTTAAAACAAATATATGTTCATCAATAAAAGATTCATCAACTACCTCTTATGTTGATTGGGTAGGCAATCTAGACAGAAAATCAATAATCACATTAGCCTTTCCTAATTTGTCAACTATTGTTATGTCAAATTCTTGCAGTAGCAGCAACCACCTTACAAGTCTTCCACCTACTACTAGTTTAATCATCAAGTATTTGATTGTTGTATGGTCTATATGTATGAAAACTTGATAGCTAGTAATATAGTGTCTAAACTTGTTAATTGCACAAACAACTACAAGCATTTCTTTTTATATCACAATGTAGTTTAACTCTGCTCCTTGTAGGTTTTTTTTGATATAGTATATTGCATATTCTTTATTCCCTTCTTTTTGTCCTAGGACTTCTCAATAAAAAAATTTGATGCATCAGTGTGTATGTGAAATGGCAATGTCCAATTTGGACCTCTTAGAACTAATGCATGAGTTAGAGTTGCTTTTAACTTCTCAAATGAATTTTGACAGTCTTCGGCCCAATCAAACTCACTATCCTTTGTCAACAGAATAAACAAAGGTGCAGCAATTTTTATAAAATCTTAGATGAATTTCCTATAATAAACTACATGTCCAAGGAAGCTTCTTACATCTCTCTATTTTTGTGGTACATGTAGGGTAGATATAATTTAAATTTTCTTTGGGTCAACCTGTATGCCTTCACTGGATATAAAGTGTCCTAACACAATTCCTTGTGTCATCATCATGAAACACTTCTCATTGTTGAGTAATAAATTATGTTCCTTACATATTTTTAACACTTTCTCCAAGTTACTAAGAGCTTCCTCATAACTTTCACCATAAGTGGTGAAGTCGTCCATGTATACCTCCATGTAGTTATGTGAAAAATCATAAAATATGTCGAGTGTTGCTCTTTGAAAGGTAGTTGGAGCATTACACAACCCAAAAGGTAAGACAAAATATGCATAGGTTCCTTAGGGGTAGGTGAATGTGGTCTTATCTTGATGTTTTGGTACAATCTTGATCCGATTATAACCACTGAAGCCATCAAGAAATAAAAAATATTACTTTCCTGCCAAAGAATCAAGAACTTGGTCAATAAATGGTAGTGGAAAGTGATATTTCCTTGTGGTAGCATTTAATTCCATGTAATCAACATAGAATCTCCATTTCCCACGTTTCTTAGGAACTATTACCAATGGTGAAACCCATTCAATGTATAATATAGGGTATATAAATCCTGCATCTAAAAGATTTTGTAGTTCAACTCTCACTATATCTCTTAGAGTTGGATCCATGCATCTTTGTGGCTATCTTATAGGTCTATAGCCATCATTAATGTAAGTCATGTGCATGCATAGATCAAGATCGATTCCCCTCATATCATGGCAATCCCATGCATATGTGACTGAGTGTACCTACAGAACTAATCACAGAGAATTTTGTTGTTCCTCAATCAAGGCATTATTAATATTTAACATCCTCCCTAGCAAGATTTCCAATTCCTTTTATGACTCTTGAAATAATGAGAGATCAAGGCTTGGTATGATGGGTAAACATTTTTGAGGGAGTAATGAATGAAATAGATGTGATATCTATTCTATAGAATCGATAGGTACAATACTTTGCAAGGGGTCTTGTAGGCATATGAGACAATCCTGCTACTGCGGGCTCCTCCCACAGTCATTTTTGACTATATGAGCAATGATATCATCTTCATTTTGGTCATCCAATAAGAGGTTGTGTTCTATAGTCATTAGTGTCTGAAGAGAATAGTTATATTCCTCCTCACCAAAATTGGGACAAATGGTGTGCTCAAGGTCTGCATATGGTTGGGCAGGTGGATAAAGAACCAAGTTCTTTGTGATTGTCCCATTAGATATTATCATTTTACCAGATCTGCAGCCTATAAATGCATAAAATCCTGCTAGGATGAGTGGGTAACCTATAAGATTGACTTTGGGTTGCAGTATTATAAATATTGTAGGGTATTCCCAAGAATCTAATGCAATAAATAGGTTTTCAATAATTCCCTCAAGCTTGACCATGGACCTATCAGCTAATTGAAAAATAGTTTGTGTGGGCCTGAGGTTGATCAATTGAAGCAACTACATTTTTTATTTTTTCATGACATTGATGGCTACCCCCAAGTCTATTAAAGTGTTCTTAATGAGGCTCCCATTGATCTTAATATCCACAACTGGACTACCAGGATTAGTATACTTAGGGACTGTAATGTTTTCCAACATGATATCTACAAGATTCCCCAAGACATGAACTATTTTTGGATCTTTTGTTTTTCTTCCTGGTTTCTTAAAACAAAGATCCCTTACTATTTTGGTATAGATAGGGATGTCTTTGATAGCTTGGATAAGTGGGATTTTTATGTTGACATCTTTCAACTGCCCTAAAAGGTCTTTCTTAGCTTGTGTGTACCTAATTTTGTTCAAGCTCCAAAGGTGTTTTATCATAAGCCTCAACTATAGGTTCCTCATCCTCCATTTCTATAATTTGGGGGGATGAAGGTCCAGCGAGTTGTTTTCTTGATCTAAAGTGGACATCACTCACCTCTACCCCATAAGTGGGGTATTGCATAGCTTCATTAGTATAAGCATGTTGAACAGGCTTAGTGTTAGGGTTAGGTGTAGGTTGGGTAGGTATTTTTTGCTTGGGTAGCTAGGATGCAGGATTTGATGGTGGCATTAGATCTTGTTGTTGTTATGGAGGATGGAGCATGGGCTGCTGATAGTTCTTTTTTTTTTGTTGTCGTTGTTGGCCTTTCTACCACTAAGGTTGTCATTGATTTTTTTGGGTTGGTCATTGTGGATTATAATTGGAACCTTGAAATTTATGTTGTGGCCAAGGATTTGGCCATTGGTTCCAATTAGGTTGAGGGTTTGGCCATTGGGGATTTCTCCACTAGCTCTGATTTACTTGCTAGGGCTAAGAGTTCCAAGTAGAAAATTTTTGGTTGCCAATATGAAAAGATGAGTTAAATCTAATGGGGTCTTGCAGCATACCTTGTCTCTGCTACCATGGCCTCCTTTGTTCCATATAAAAGAGATGCTCATCATCACCTTCAATGGGTTGAAATTTAGGCTTCTCAACTTTATCTTATTGGATACTAGCCACTCTCTTGCATTTTCAATTTGATTTTCTTTGCACGTAGCTTGGACAATATTCAATGAGCATAGCCTCAACTTCCTCTTGATTTTTTTTAATGTGGAGATTATCTAACTATGTTTCCAAATGACTGATTATGTCTTCTTTCATGTTGGATAACAAATTTCTTAGCTTAAGTTTTGAAACCCTGGTAGATGATTTACCAAGAACCAATGTTCTATTGTCTCTTGGCCTCCTTGTAAAGGTCCTGGAATAATTTCTACAGACCTTACAAATGTCTAAAAATGATTGCTAAGAAATATCTCTCTGGCCAATGAGGTTCAAGGCATCCATATAGTCTTCATTAACCCCTCTCAAAAATAATAACTTGAGAGACTCTTCTAACAACTTGTTATGGGGATTTTTCTTAAGAGAAAACTGAATTCTTTCAACATAATCCTCTAAAGGCTCATCATCCTTTTGTGTGATTCAAAATATGTCATCCTTTCTCCTATTAGGTCCTCTATAGTAGTCCTGATACTTCTCCAAAAATAATGTCTTCATGGTGTCCCAGTCAGGAACAACATCTCTACCTAATCCCATGAGCCATCTTAAAGCTGCATCTTTGAGAGTGGAAAGAAAAAGCTTTAACCTATGTGCATAAAAATTATAGTCATAACTTCTACACAAGACATCAAATTCAAAGAGAAAAGTATTTGGGTCTTCAGTCATTAACCCATAGAAAACTGGCAAGGTCGAAGGAGGAATGTTCTTCAGCACTGTGGCCCTTTCCTGGTTAGTAATAGGGAACCCAAATGTTGGTCGAGCATCATCATCTTCTTCTTCATCACCCATAGTGTGGTATGTTCTGTTAGAGTAATAAGTTATTATGCTTAATTAATTACATCACATTGATTAATTAATTAAGTCACTTATTCCTCTTTATTACTTAAGCTAAACTTAGGTACATTAATAATTAATTATTAATTATTAAGTGTGCACACTAGGGTTTCATTTAGGGTTTCCCTTTTAGGGTTTCTTGATCTCCTTCATAAGGATTGATCACATTGTAATAATGGATTCTCTTAATGCATTTTCACAGAGAGGTTTTCTGAGAACATTGCTTTTTCGTTCTTCATATCTTTTGCATGTGACAGGTATCGATCTTGCATGCAGGTGATCTTGGTGATTCTAACATGGTATAGAGTAATAAGTTATTATGCTTAATTAATTACATCACATTGATTAATTAATTAAGTCACTTATTCCTCTTTATTACTTAAGCTAAACTTAGGTACATTAATAATTAATTATTAATTATTAAGTGTGCACACTAGGGTTTCATTTAGGGTTTCCCTTTTAGGGTTTCTTGATCTCCTTCATAAGGATTGATCACATTGTAATAATTGATTCTCTTAATGCATTTTCACATAGAGGTTTTCTGAGAACATTGCTTTTTCGTTCTTCATATCTTTTGCATGTGACAGGTATCGATCTTGCATGCAGGTGATCTTGGTGATTCTAACATGGTATCAGAGCTCCAGACCTGTAGCAGCCTGTTCGTGATCTGAAGATATGGCCTTTCAGTGAGATTCAAGTGCAAGGGTTTCCACATGCAATTTTTTGATTGAATCTGGGGGTAGCCTAATTTTCTGTGCATTTTGGGACAAAACGGACCTCACCATTGAGTCCGCAACGCCCAAAAACCCCCATTTTCATATAAAATTTGCCTATTTTGGTGCAAGTTGGTCGAGAAGGAAAAAAAATTTGTCTGAGGGGCCGTACGGCCTCCCCAGCACGCGGATCGAGGCTCGAAAAATTAAAAAAAAGGGGTAAAAGCGTGTTTATTGGGTTCTGTGCCTGCGCGGCCAGTATACAAGGGGTCCGCCGCCCGGCGGCCACCGGGCGGCCACCCAAACGCCGCCACCGGTTCACTTCCCCACCAGTCCGCCGCTGATCCCAGCTCCCTCCGCTCCGCCCCCGGTCATATGGAGGACCGGGGGCCCTCCGATCTGCCCCCGCGGGCCCCTGCGCTCCGCCGCCGGTCATATTGGGGACCGATCCCCTCTCTCCAGCCCCCGCCGGGCACATGCAGCCAGCCGGCGGTCACATGCATGACCGGGAGCCGACAGATCCAGCCCCTTCGAGCTCAGCCCGCGGTCATATGCACGACCAAGGGCCGAAATTTTTTTGCAGGGGAGGTGATTTTTTGCGCCGACGGCCCCCCGGCCGTCAAATTTATGCTCGTGAACTGCTGACATCAGCATGACGTCAGCGTACGGCCGGCCCTCTTTGCCCCCTCTAGCCCTAATTTGCCCTAAAGAAGCAGTTTTTTTCTTTTGGCCATAACTTGGGCATACGGTATCGAAATCGGGCAAACGAGATATCGCCGGAAAGCTGGTTCCGAGCTCTTTCCTGTAGTGCAGTTTATTTTACAGTATTTTTCTGTTTTACTGCATTTATTACTGTTTAAAGTCAGATGTTGTTTTTGGACTTCCGAGCTCATAACTTTTTGCCACGATCTCCGTTTTTCGCCTCGTTTGAAGCGTCAGAAAGGTATTAAGGAGCTCTATATTGCTGTCCATGCACTTTTTCTGTATATGTCCTAAGTTTATCAGTTAGTCCAGATTTGGCCCGATGGGTTGTTTGGCGATTACTTGGATATTTTGGCAGTTGGGAGAGTGCATTTTGCATCTTTGCACTTCGTTTACAGTAATACATCATTTAATAATCATTTGCTGCATCATAGATTCCAGAGTTGTTCCAGTTTGGAGTTTTCGAGTGTTCCGTGGCATCGGGGTTTCTGTTGCTTTAATCATGATTCCTTGAGTCAATCAGTGACTCTCATCCGGTTTCAGTAGTATACAGAAGAATATTTCCTTGCTTGCCTATATCAAGTTCCAGTGTTACTCTACAGAGTTCTTCCAGTGTTTCTTTGCAGCATGTAATCTCATTGTAAGGGGGGTTTTGTCCCACTGGGTTTTTCCTTCTCTTACTCATTATTGCATTTGTAAATGGGTACCTGATCAGGCCTCGTTGCCGGGACCCATCTTTGCTTTCATGCATCTTATTCTAGTGTTTTAGCTTCTTCCTAAGTTCATCTTAAGGGGGGGTGTTAGAGTAATAAGTTATTATGCTTAATTAATTACATCACATTGATTAATTAATTAAGTCACTTATTCCTCTTTATTACTTAAGCTAAACTTAGGTACATTAATAATTAATTATTAATTATTAAGTGTGCACACTAGGGTTTCATTTAGGGTTTCCCTTTTAGGGTTTCTTGATCTCCTTCATAAGGATTGATCACATTGTAATAATTGATTCTCTTAATGCATTTTCACATAGAGGTTTTCTGAGAACATTGCTTTTTCGTTCTTCATATCTTTTGCATGTGACAGGTATCGATCTTGCATGCAGGTGATCTTGGTGATTCTAACATGTTCCTTCTGTATGTGCACTAGAAGTTGGTGAGAAGGAAATTTCTTCTTCAATGGTACCTTCACTCTGAGTACTAGGGTCACCAATTTTTGGAATAGCTTCCTAGCATGTGGAAGGAAGGAACCTACCCAAGGGATTTCTCCACCTCCACATACATAAAATGTGACTTTAAATTCAATGGGCCTACACAATGTTAGTAGCTTGGTGTAGAAAAAGGTTGTATCTAACAGTCTTAATGCTTGAAAATAAAAATTAACTATGAAAGCTATAAAAAAAAGGTCTATGAAGATAGCACCATCCCTAGCAATAGCACTAAAAATGGAGATTCTAAGCTAGTATTTTGTAAACTTGGTAACATCTACTCAATTTAGAAGGTTAACTAATTGAACAATCCAATTCACATTGCTCACACTACGTTAAATCATCAACCAAGGTGTATAATCTTATGATGGTGCAACATTGTATATGACTCCTTAGACTTAAACTACCTAAACTACCCTACTGAAGTCATTCGAATTGCTGAAAATGCACAAAACTATAAAATAGTAAAAGTATAAACTGAAACTAGTTGCTACGAGTACCGACAGTAAAAGCTATTATTGAACTATTGTTAATGAAATGATACTATATTAACTGGAAAGTACTGTATTAACTAGAAACTTAATAAAAACTACTAACTCAACTGAAATATCCACTAGAGTACTACCAATGATTATTACATGCATGTTCCTAAGAATTCATTCATAATAAGTAAGAAATGAAATCCCAATTAACTTGCATATGATTTATGAACAATAATAAACTAATAATAGCTATCAATAGAAATAAATAACTAAAAAGGTGAAGTGAAGAACAATACCTTGAGTGGCCTACTCAAGTAATTGTTCCCACTTTAATTGAACTCAATCTAACTAATATATTTCATGCATTCCATGAATTGATCTCCATTTATTGCATAAGATGAAAGATTACAATATATTCTTGCACAAATTGTACTCAATCATTCTTGAGATTCATGTTTCAAACTGAAAGTAACAGATAACTTAAAATTGTGAAAAACCCACTAACTAACCTATGGACTCAACCAACAGTTATATACAAACTAAGGGAATATTTATTGAAAGCAACAGATTAACTGAAATCATTAACTCCACTCCTAGATATTTAGAGTGTAGAATTAAGACTTGGAATTATTCAACCTATAACTGAAAGAGAAAGAGAATCCTATCAAAATTGAAATTTTCCAATAACATAATGCATGCAACCATACGCCCATCTATAAAATTCCCATGTAAGAAAGACCTCTTCTTTAGTGTTTATTAACTAATTGTAATAATGCATGTTTTATCTTCATTAAGTGCCTTTAATCCATGATCATCACATTCAATTGTTTTTGCAATTTCCCCTGTTTTGGTGTTCAACACCACTCTTGTTACGGGTTCATTTTGCAACTATTATGTATCATGGTTCCTCCTTTGGCTGCAAAAAAAGGTTAGTTTCAAAAAACACGTACACAAGAATAACTATCATAATTAAACATAACATTCCATCAACATTTCCATACACATATTCATATAAACCATTGAATGCTAATATATTAAACCATAATTCCATCACCATGTTTTTTAGGTTTAGGTCTGCATAATGGATACAAAAAGGATTGTATGATATGGAATATTTTTTAGAAATTATGTTTAAAATTATCATAAAGTCTACACAAAACCAATAGAAAACAAGTTATTATCTAGACCTATCAAAGAGAACCTAAATACCAAACTCAAAGGAGTTCAGGAATAAAGTGTAATAATAAGTTTAACTGATGTCATAATCAAGGTAATCTAGAATGACAAAATTATTTACTAATGTGAAACCACTATACACTAGAAGAAAATAAAGTGAGATGCTACAAGGTATGTAGCAAGATGTCTATAATGCTAGAGGGTGAAGACAAGATGCATCACTAGTAGGACTTTTATATTCTCATTAAATTCTAGAGAGGAAGTGGCAGATCATTAGAATAGTTTTGATCTTTCTATGTCAATGGATTTGGCATAATGTTATGGTGGACAGACTCACCAAGGTAACCAATTTCTTATTGGAAATTTTAATTTGTAGGGTACTAGTCCTTAATAGAAAATTTGTGTAAAGTAGTTTGCATGGTGTTCCTAAGAATGTTATCTCAGATAGGGACACTCAAGTAATGTTAAGGTTTTGAGTAAACCATAATCACCTTATTGAAAATTTAACTGATTGCATCCTCAACTTATTACCTTGAGACAACTATTCAAATATAAAGGGTAAACCAAGTCCTAATGGATTTGTAGAATAATTTTATTAAAATAATTTCTATCATTTCATAATAAAATTTGATCCATTTGAAACATTATACAGAAGGAAAGGTTGAATTCCTATAATCTATGATAAGCTAGTAAATAAGATTAGCCTTAGATTGAAAATGTTATCATAAATGGAAGAATAGATTAGGATGATCAAGGAAAGCTATGTTGAAACAAAGCATGAGTCTAGAATTACTAATAATATGCTCAAGATTGATAGGTGTTTAAGGGAAATATTATGCTCGATATGGAGAGTAGTCAAGGGGTAGTACTATTATGCTCTAGATGAATATTAGTATCAGTGATGGGCATTCTTGGCTTCTAAATTGTTTGACGATGTAAAGACCAGAGAAAGGATGGACCCACAGTGCAGTGTGTAATGCACTGACATTCCTTTTCTACTTGGGTTGCACTAAGGGAAATCATGTGTTATCCAATGTGAACATGTTTTTCAATTACTGTGGTATATATGTCATATAGGATTCAATCACTAATTGTGCTTATGATGTACATAATGAATTTTTACTAATGTAATGATGATTTATAGTTATCAAGAGAGAAATTTTTCTTGAAGCATATTAGTTCTTCCAAAGCGTTAGTATCGATGCAAGGTCTAGGAAGGACGAGATTACAGAGGACAATGCTACAAGGGAAGATTACTTTAAGGTTAATAGAAATTATTTTTCCTACATGATTTGAAAATTAAAAGTAAAAATTTTATTTGACTTTATCTATATCTTTTTATACTTTAAATCATCAAGGATGATGATCATAAGGGGGGAATATGTTACACCTCATTATGTGATTACCAATTACTGTTACTTTTTATGAGTTAAAATGTTAATAAATGAATATTTTTTTGTATATATTTTGATGGAAATGAGATAAATGAATGTGCAATGTAATGTGAATTCTTTAAATGCTTTGATGATGAAAATGATATATGAAGTATATGAATTTTACGTTATTGACTAACTTCTTTTGTGATCCAATAAGTTGGATGCAGGAAAGAATCGAGCCCTCCAGTACGAGAGGGGGAGTATCACCCAAGAGAGGGGTTTGGTAAGGTAACCACTAATACACCTACTTGATCTATCATACACTCACAACCTAGTTTATTCAAGTTAAGTCAAGTCAGCTCAGGACTCGGTAAGTAAACCCTTGGTCATAGTTTTTGGGATGACTAGAATGTTTAAGTAATTACCTTCAATTTCCTTTGGATGTTTCTTTGGTTTGTATTAAAGTGATTGAATCTATATTTTGGGTATATGTTCTTCTTTGTGTATTTTATATATATTAATTGATACATATATACATTAAATGTATATATGTGATAACTCATGCATATGAGCATATATGTGTGTGTGCATATGTAGGTAGAAATACTTATGTATACTCATATACAGATACATTATATATATGGGAAATTGATTGTACATATATATGCACACTTTATATATATACTTATCACTAAATATGTATATACATGCTTATTATAAATGTTAAAATAATTATATATGTATATATATACATATTTAATGATATATACATGCATACGTATATATTGATATACATGTATATATTTATATATGAATATGATTGGTAATTGAATATTTAATATATATATATATATATATGTAGACACTCAAAAGTTGTCTTCACAATTATCCTATTTTTCATCTATTAATAAATTGGATATTATTATTTGTTTAATTAATTTATTTAAATACTTTCTTCTATTAATTCATCAATGAATAAAATGTTGCAAGTATGAATGAGTATGGTGGTGTTGTCATTAATGTTGTCATTGATTTCAACACAGTATAGGTTGTAGAGAAAGAATCAGGTAATTGTAGGTGGTGCATGTATAGTTATGATACTGTTGAGATGTTGTGAGTACATGGACCTATCTTTATAGTGTTGCAAGTGTGTTGATATGATGAGTTACTGAGTGCTTTTGAGAAAATTAATAAATAGTGAAGACAGAGTTGTGTGTGTGTTCAGAATGTGCTCTGGTGTTTGCTTCTCATTTCTTCCATGTTTATCCTATACTTGTATAGATCTAAAGAGTTGTTTAAGGGAACCCTTGGGTGATATATCTTGGATTATTGTTGTTGGTTTCATGAAGACTAAAAGTTGATTTCACCAGTTTGTGAACTAGTTTGGCAGATTTGTTTGTTTGTGGATTGGGAGAAATGTATCTGCTCTACAGTCCTCTGTTGGTTTGTTTCACATCTTGTAGATATGGAGGAAGGCTGGTATAGTGTTATCTATGTTCTATCAAAGGTGTTTGTGGTTTGGTGCTCCAAAAACCTAGTTTTAGAGTTACTATGTGTGTTTGTACAATCTAGATGGACTGATGGAAATTGTTCTGTGTATGAAGGTTGTTACAATAGCTACGAATGAATTTGAAGGCATTTGAGATGTGTTCTGGTGTATGGTGAAGCATGTTATATTGTTTGCATGTTATATTGTTTGCATGTTCTCTTCTTGTTGCGGAAGCGTGTACTTCAAATTTCATTGTTGTTTTCATTAGGTTTGGCCGACCTAGTGTTTACACGTCATACGAAGGATAAGTATCAATTAAAGAAGTGTGTGATTGATCCAAGATGTTGTTTTGGGTCCTAGTTAAGTGTTGGTTTGGTCTGCTCTCATTCTCATCTACCGCGGGAATGTTTAGTTGTTGACCTAATTTGAAATTGTAAAATGAAGCATGTGTAGCTGACTTTAAAGAAAGTTTCTAAGGTTGAAGATGGTATAAATACAAGGCAAGATGTTAAGGATTGTATACCAAAAGTGTGAGAAGCAAGATGGATGTGAGAAATTGTGTGAAATTGAGTTAAGGCAGCGATAACTTTAATGTGTTAGACTTCTAAAAGAAGTGAGTTGATGGTGTCTGCAATTCTCTGATCAAGGCTATAGATGTGTGCAAGTTGTTGTGGATCTTTTATTGCATTGAGAGAGTGTTCTTTATGTAACATTATTCTTCTATCTTTATGTATATATAAGCAGTGAGCATCCCATTTGGATAGTGATTCCTATCTTGGGTATTTATCCCTTTGACAATGAGCCTCTTTGTAAATGGTTTTTCAATTACTCTTATATTGTGAGTTAATCCTCACTGTGGTTTTTCCCTTATTGGGTTTTCCACGTAAATCTAGTGTTTCTTGTGTTGATATTGCTTTCTATTATTTTCACTTCATGATCATACTTAATAACATATTAAATTGGATGTGGAGCAAATAATTGTTTGAGGTTTGTGCACAACTAATTCACCCCCACTCTTAGTTGTCTTGTGCATTTCAACAATTGGTATCATAACTTTGGTTCTTTGAAGAAGAGCTTAACCACTTGAGGTAGATCTGATGGTGCACAAATTAACAATCCCTATGTTTGATGGATGTAACTATAGTTTCTAAAAAGTGTAGATGAGAGGTTACCAGATCTCTCTTAGTCACAAGACTTGGAAGGTTGTTGAGAAAAAATGTGTTGAGTTGGCAAGTGGTCCTTCTTCTGCAGATGAGATTTTTTCCTATGAAGAAAATCAAAAAGCAAGGTATGCAATCTATAGTGCTTTATCTAAGATTGAGTGGACAAAATTTATTTCATAAGGAATTGCTTATGAAGTTTGGGAAAATTTGAAAGATATATATGAAGGAAATAATAGAGTCACATTGTCAAAGAAGTTAATAGCTAAGCACAGATATGAGGACTTGAAAATGGAAGAAGGTGAAGAAATTGCAAATTACTTTTAGAGGGTTGACATTGTAGTAAATGAAGTCAAAAATTAAGGTGGTACTTTGACAGATGAAGATGTAATGGAGAAGATTCGGATGACCCTATCAGAGAGCTATAGTGACAAGGTCTCATCCATTGAGGAAGTTTATGATCCAAATAAATTCACTAAAGAATAGTTTTTTGGCACCTTGGCCACATTTGAAATGAGGAAATTTGGAAAAGAAAATGAGAAAATAGACACAGCCTTCAAAGCTACAAAGATAGAAGATGATCCAGATGGTGATAGTTCAGAGGAGTTGGAAGCAACTTTTACAAGAAAGGTACTAGAAAGTACAAAGGTATGTTACCTTTTAAATGTTTCAATTGTGGAAATATTGGTCACTATGCTTCAAGATTTCCTAATAGATCCATACACAAAAAGAGTGGAGACAATAAAGAAAAAAAAGAAAAAAAGTTCAAGAAATTGTATTATGTTAAAGAAGATGCTGGAATTTCTAATGATGAATCTGATATTGAGGGTGATCATGATGAATGCTTGTTTCTAGCCTTAGAGAATAAATTAGTGTCTACTAAACATGGAAGATGTGCAAAGTAATGTTGTCCAAAAAATAAGAAGGAAGAAATGGAAGGTATTCTAGTTACTGCCTTTCATGCTAGACAAGGTGAATATTATTGGGTAATTGATAGTGGCTACTCAAATCACATGATCGAAGATAAAATTAAGTTTACTAAACTTGAAAAGTATGATGGAGGATTATTCATGTTAGGAGATGATATCGGTGCAAAGATTATTGGAAAAGGAACAATTAGTTTTGATGGAGAACATAATACTGATGATGTCTATTATGTTAAGGGCTTAAGGCATAATCTCTTGAGTGTTGGAAATATGTGTAGCAAAGGATTTAAGCTTTTGTTTGAGGATAATACTTGTGAGATCAAAAAAGGGTCTGAAATTGTGGTTGTAGGAAGAAGAACATATAGAAACATTTATCAGCTTAAGGTTGCTAATGGTTAGTGTTTTGTGTATCAAGTTAATGAAATTTGGTTATGGCACTAAAGGATGGGACATGTAAAATTTGACAACCTAACTAGGATTAGTTCAAGAGAAGCTATCAGGGATCTGCCTAAATCACAAAGCCTACCAATACTGTTTATGAAAGTTGTCAGTTGAGAAAACAAACAAGATGTAGCTTTAAAGGAAAAGAAAAATCAACTACCAAAATACTGGAATTGATTCATATATACCTCTGTGGTCCCACAAGAATAGGAAGTCTTAATGGTGATGGGTAGTTTATGCTTCTAATTGATGATTATTCTAGAATGACATGGGTTACTTTTCTAAGGGAGAAAGCTCAAGCTCTAGATAGATTCAAGGTGTTCAAGGCTATGGTAGAGAATCAATTGAACCTAAAAATAAAATGTTTAAGGTCTGACATAGGTGGATAATTCACCTCAAATAAGTTTAATATGTTTTGTGAAGAGCATGGTATAAAGAGACATCTTTCTACTCCTAGAACTCCTTAGCAGAATGGAGTTGCTGAGAGAAAGAAATGAACTATTCAAGAAGCTGCAAGGACTATGATGAAAGAGGAAAATGTACCTGAAGTATACTAGAGAGAAGCAATTCACACTATTTTTTATATTCTTTACAGAGTTTAGATCAAAGGTAATAGCACAAAGATGTTAGGGTTAGAGATGGCAGATATCTAATTATTAAATGCAGATTTAAATAATAAACAAAGAAACTAAAACATACACAGAATAAATCATAACATAAAGAATTTAACGTGGTTCACCCAATCTGGGCTACATCCACCAAACGGCAGCCATCCAATACTTTTATTATCCAGTGCAAAACCTATTACAATCTCGCAAATAATCGCATTTTTCTTCATACTATAACCCCCATCCCAACCCCTTTTAACAAGCTTTTAGAAGCTTCCAAAATTAGGGTTTTACAAATTCTATTTTCTTTCTTTTTTGGAGATTTTTCCTTTTTTGCTGACGACGCAAAAAAATGGAAAAAAAAATTTCTCGAGAGCTGCGCCCCCGAACCCCCACCCGGGGCCCGTCCCAGCCCCGGACCCCGGTGAGGACAGGGGGCCGGGGTGTATAGTATACCATGGGCTATACAATATAGCATGATCACGCCACATACCAACAATCTCCCACTTGAGACTGATCAGGCTCCACACCATCACAACTTCCCACTTGGAGACTGATCCTGGACAACACTTGCACTTACAGCTCCCACTGGAAATAAGGACCTTGGACCCTGCTACTTTGTTATACTTGAATTCAACCTTGAAGGCCAACCGAAGCTGAAGAGGAGCTCAGCTTCTCCCTTGGCACCACCTTCGTAAACATATCCGCTGGATTGACATCTATATGTATCTTGTCCAGCTTGACCTATCCATCTTCCAACACCGACCGAATGAAATGATATCTCAATTGTATGTGTTTTGTTTTAGAATGTAAGGTAGAATTCTTTGCAAGATGTATAGCACTCTGACTATCTATAAATAAGTAATTTCCATCCTGTTGTTTTCCCAACTCATCCATGAAAAGTTGCAGCCATATCATCTCCTTTGCTACCTCTATTACAGCAACATACTCTCATCTGTGGTGGATAAAGCAACCATCTTTTGCAATCAAGAAATCCAACTCACTGATGTCCCACCAACTATAAATACATAACCTATGGTACTTCACCTGGTATCTATATCCCCTGCCAAATCTGAGTCAACATAGCCTTTTAAATCAGTATTAGAGCCCCCAAAACATAAACACTTATTGGATGTACCTCTCAAATACCTGAGAATCCATTTTACTGCATTTCAACGCTCAATTCGGGATGACTCAAATACCTACTAACAACTCCTACGGCATGTGCAATATCCGGTCTCGTGCATACCATGGCATACATTAAACTACCTACAGCTGAAGCATATGGTACCTTGGACATTTTTTCTTCCTCCTCTTGTGTCTTTGGACACATATCTTTAGTCAATTTAACATGACTAGGCAAAGGTGTGCTGACAGCTTTT
This sequence comes from Sequoia sempervirens, assembly GCA_007258455.2. Lineage (NCBI taxonomy): Eukaryota > Viridiplantae > Streptophyta > Pinopsida > Cupressales > Cupressaceae > Sequoia > Sequoia sempervirens. The sequence goes on from VDFB02271358.1 coordinate 676,992,960, forward strand.
GCATTCTCCATATGAAATCTCTGCAACACCTTTTCAACATAATTAGCCTGAGATAAAAACAATTTTCTGTTTTTCCTATCTCTACTAATTTTCATACCAAGGATTTGCTTTGCTGCACCCAAATCCCTCATAGCAAAATATTTTGCTAACTGTTGTTTTAGCTCACTTATGTGATCCATGTTAGACCCAACTACAAGCATGTCATCAACATATAAGCATAAAATAATGTAGTTGTTATTATCCAACCTCTTAAAATAAACACAATGGTCAGAATTACACCTGTTGTAGCCTTGCTCAGCCATAAAACTATCAAATTTCAAATACCATTGTCGAGGTGCTTGCTTCAAGCCATATAAACTTTTCTTCAATCTACACACTAGTTTCTCCTTACCTTTGACCTCCTTGTGGCTATTCCATATATATTTCCTCTTCCAAATCACCATGGAGAAAGGTTGTTTTAACATCAAGCTGTTCTAAATACAAATCTTCAGCAACCACAATACTTAAAACAATATGAATAGAAGTCATTTTAACAACAGGAGAAAAAATCTCATCAAAATCAATACCCTTTTTTTGTGCAAATCCCTTTACAACTAATCTGGCTTTAAATCTTTTCTTACCTCCATCCTCCTCTTTCATCCTATAAATCCATTTGTTTGGTAAAGCCTTTTTACCTGCAGACAACTTCCATAAATCCCAAGTCTGATTTTCCAATAAGGAGTCCATTTCTTCTTTCATTCAATGCTCCCACTGAACCTTGGTATCCACCTGCATAGCTTCATCATAATATTCTAGTTCACCAGCATCAGTTAACAAAATAGTATACAAAAAGGGAGAGAATCGTTCTAGAGGTCTACTTATCCTTAAAGATCGTCTAACAGGAGTTTGTGGTATTTGTTGCTATTGTTGTTGCCCAACATGAGGAACCACTGAAACATCATTGTTTGGAGTATCATCCAACACTACATAATCTTTTTCTTTCTTCTCATGCTAAAGCAACAGATCTTTGTACAACACTTTCTCATTGAATATGACATCCCTGCTTCTCACAATTTTTTGATTTTCAAAATCCCAAAGCCTATAACCAAATTCATCAATGCCATATCCAACAAATACACATTTCTTTGATTTTGCATCAAGCTTGGTTCTATTTTCATAATCTACATGTGTAAATGCTTAACAACCAAAGGTTTTGAGAAAAGAACAACTCACCTTCTTACCCTTCCATGCTTCCTCTGGAATACCACAATGCAAAGGATTAGAGGGACCTCTATTGATTAAATAAACAACAGTGTTTATAGATTTTTCCCACATTTTTAAAGGCAACCCAGCATGCAATCTCATAGTTCGTGCACGCTCCATTATTGTTTTGTTCATGCGCTCAGCCACTCCATTTTCTTGTGGAGTCCTTGGAACCATTTTCTGCCTACGAATACCATTAGAGGAACAATAATCTTCAAACTCTTTACTGCAATACTCACCACCATTATCAGATTTGAGACATTTTATCTTTTTACCCATTTCATTCTCAACCAAGCTTTTCCATTTTTTGAAAGTTTCAAATACATCAGATTTCTGCCTAAGGAAATAAATCCATACCTTTCTAGTTGCATCATCAATGAATGTAACATAATACAAAGAGCCACTGAGAGAAGATACCTGAGCTGGTCCCCATACATCCATATGCACAAGCTCCAATTTCTCATCTTTCTTTTGCTTCCCATCCTTGAGAAAACTAACTCTCTTTTGTTTTCCATACACACAACTTTCACAGAAATCCATATTAACACATTTTAGACTAGTAAAACATTATTTGAATGAAGTACTTTCATACCTTTTGCACTCATATGCCCAAGTCTATTATGCCACAGTGCTGATTCAGAGTCCACAGCAATTGTATGATCTTCTACCTACTTAATTGCAGCAACTGTTCCTGAACATTGACCCTTTTCTATAACAATTAAAGTAGAAGGAATAGTATGTCCTATACAAAGATATAAGGTGCCTACTTTCACACCTTTTGCTACTACTAAGGCACCCTTTGTGACCTTCCAATTTTTATCACTAAATGTAATAACACAACCTTCATCATCTTGTTTCCCTACTGAAATTAAATTTCTGCTTAACTTTGGAACATGCCTTACCTCACGTAATAGCCAATGATTCCCATTTTGTAACTTAATCTTGATTCTTCCCTTTCCAATAATCTGACAGGGTTCGTTATCTCCTAAATTAACCAGCCCAAAATCCCCTTGAACATAATCAAGAAAATAACTTCTATGGGGGGTAGCAAGAAATGAAGCCCCTGAATCTAATACCCAAGAATCATCAACATTATCAAGGGAAAGAATCAAAGCATCCTCATCAGATTTATTACTTACCACATTTGCCTCTTTTCTTCCTTCCTTGTTGTCTCCATCTTTATTTTTTTGAGACCAGCAATCTTTCTTCAAATGACCTGGCTTACCACAGTACTAGCAATCCCTCTTATCTCTAGATTGGGACCTTTTGTCCTTTGATTTTCCTCGTGACTTCCCATGATTTCAAGAATTGTTTCCTCTCTCCTTTGTTATGTCCCTGCTTTCTGCATTCAAAACACTGCCTGATGTGGATGTTCCACCTGAGCTTTTCCTATGAATTTCCTCGCTCAAAATAACACCAACAACATCATCAAACTTCAATGTATTCGAACTAGAAAAGAATTGCTTTTGCAAAGAACACAGAATCAAAAGAGCCCTAACTTCTTCATCAGTTTACTTTTACAGAAGTTAATTGACTGGTGACCATATTAAACTCATTCAAATGATCAGTAACTGACCCACCTTATACCATTTTCATATTAAATAAACACTTCATAAGAAATACCTTATTCGAAGCAGAAGGCTTTTCACATAACTTCACCAGGGTTTCCATCAACTCTTGAGTTGTCTTTGCTGCTGTAATATTAAATGCCACTGATTATGCCAGGCATAGACTAATACTGCCAAGAGTCTTTCTATCCAAGATCTCCCAGTCCTCATCTGACATTGCTGCAATTTTCTTGGCTTTCCCTTCCAATGGCCACCATAAATCTTTCTGATAGAGATAGTCCTCCATCTGTATCTTCCATAACTGATAGTTCTTCCCATTAAACTTCTCAACCTTCTTACCCTCGTCTTCCATTGCTCCCACTCAACTGTGAGACTCCCACTCAACCGTGAGATCTTCCTACAGATGATAATCAAAACACAACTCGCTCTGATACCACTTGTTAGGGTTAAAGATGGCAGATATATAACAATTAAATGCAGATTTAAATAATAAACAAAGAAACTAAAACATACACAGAATAAATCATAACATAGAGAATTTAACGTGGTTCACCCAATCTGGGCTACATCCACCAAACCGTAGCCATCCAATACTTTTCTTATCCAGTGCAAAACCTATTACAATCTCGTGAATAATCATGTTTTTCTTCATACTGTAACCCCCATCCCAACCCCTTTTAACAAGCTTTTAGAATCTTCCAAAATTAGGTTTTAACAAAGTCAGTTTTCTTTCTTTTTCAAAGATTTTTCCTTTTTCGCTGACGATGCAAAAAAAATGGAAAAAAAATTTCTCGGGGGTTGCGCCCCTGAACCCCTGCTTTTTGGGGGCTGCCGCCCCTAAACCCCTGCCCTAGGCCCGGCCCAGCCCCAGACCCTGGCGAGGACAGGGGGCCGGGGTGTACAGTATACCATGGGCTATACAATATAGCATGATCAGTTGCCACATACCAACAAAAGACCCCTTATGAGTTATGGCATGGAAAAATTCCTACTGTTAAGTACTTTAAAGTGTTTGGAAGAAAATATTATATTAAAAGAGATGATAAGAACCTTGATGCTAGATGTGATGAAATTATTTTGCTTAGATATTCAACCAACAACAAAGCTTATAGATGCTTCAATGAAAGATTGAGAAAGATTGTTGAAAGTGAAAATGTAAAAGTTAATGAAGATATACACAGATTGATTGAAATAAGTGAAGTTGAATTAGATGAACCTATCTATGAACAATTACAAGAAGAGAATAAGGAAGATGAAGAAGCTCTGAAACCAGCTCCTAAGACTCTAAAATATGTACAGAAAATCATCTGGAAGAACAGATAATTGGAGAAAAAAGTGAAGGTGTAAAGACAAGAAGAAAAGTGGTAGAAACTGAGGTAAATTTTTGTTTACTTTCCAAGATAGAACCTAAAACAGTGTGTGAAGCATGCAAAGATGAAAACTGGGTTAGAACAATGAAAGAGGAATTAAAGCAAATAGATAAAAATCAAACATGGGAATTGGTTCCTAGACCTATAAACAAGAATGTAATTGGTACAAAATGGGTATTCAGGAATAAGTTGAATGAGAATGGTGAAGTAGTAAGAAATAAAGCAAGGATTGTGTGCAAAGGTTATTCACAATTTGAAGGAATAGACTTTGAGGAGAAATTTTCCCCAGTGGCAAGAATGGAGGCTATTTGGATGTTTTTGGCATTCTCTGCTCACAAAGATTTCAAGGCATATCGGATGGATGATAAGTCTGCATTCTTGAATGGAGAATTGGAAGAAGAGGTCTACATGGAACAACCGAATGGATTTCAATTATCAGATCAACCGAACATGGTTTGTAAGTTGAAAAAGGCATTGCATGGACTTAAATAGGCTCCCAGAGCATGGTATGCAAGGTTGGACAGGTATTTGACTCAGAAAAGGTTTAGGAAAGGCTCCACAGATAGTAATCTTGATTTCAAGATTGAAGGAAACAAAATGTTGATAGTGTTTGTGTATGTTGATGATATTATCTTTGGAGGAAATGAGGGTATGTACAAGAGATTTGCAAAGGAGATGTGAAAAGAGTTTGAAATGTCTATGATTGGTGAGTTGAATTTCTTTCTTGTACTTCAAGTGAATCAAAATGATAAGGGCATATTCATTTCACAATCAAAGTATGTTAAATAATTGCTAAAGAAGTTTGGAATGGATGTCTCCAAACCGGTATGTACCCCTATGGTGATTGGATGCAAATTAAGGATGATGAATCTCCTAAAGTTGATCAAAGCAAGTATAGATCTATGATTGGTGGGTTGTTATATCTTACTACTACTAGACTAAATATCATGCATGTAGTATGTTTGGTTGCCAGATTTCAAGCAGAACCCAAAGAAACACATGTTATAGCTATGAAAAGCATATTCAGATATCTAAATGGCACTCTGGATTATGGTTTGTGGTATCCTAAGGATACTGATTTTACTTTAAGTGCTTACATTGATGTAGATTGCGTTGGTTGTATAGATGACTAGAAGAGTACAAGTGGTGGTGAATTCTTTATTGGATATAGGTTGGTTTCATGGCTAAGCAAGAAACAAGATTCAGTTTCTTTATCCACTACAGAGGTTGAGTACACAGCAACAACATCTCGTTGCACACAGGTATTGTGGATGAAGCAAACATTGAAGGATATAGGAGTGATGTGTGATGAGCCTATCCCCATCTTTTGTGATAATAGAAGTACAATAATTATTTCAAAGAATCTAGTAATGCATTCAAGGAAAAAGCATAAATATATCAAATATTATTTCCTAAGAGAGAAGGTATTGGAGAATGAATTTAGGCTTGAATATGTGCCTATAAAGGATCAGATTGCTAATATATTTACTAAGGCTCTTCTGAATGATACTTTTGAGTATCTCAGGGAGAATTTGGGGGTTATTTCCCTTCCTTCTTTGAACTAGGTGCACATAGAGGTGCATTAGTCCAATGGATCTATAAATTCATCATTTTTTTGCACTAATAACTGGGGTCTACCCCTCAGGGGCAGTAGGAAGTATCATTGTTGCAGTATGAGATGTGTGTTGTCATGGGTGCACTCCTAAGGGGGAGTGATCAGAATTATGTAAAAAAATAAATTATTTTCCATGGATGCCAAAGGGGGAGAGAGAGTTGTGTGTTGCCATCAATGAAAAAGGGAGAGATTGTCACATGTATGAATGAGTATGGTGGTGTTTTCATTAATGTTGTCATTGATGTCAACACAGTATAGATTATTGTAAAGAAAGGAATCAAGTGATTGTAGGTGGTGCATGTATAGTTGAGAAATTGTTGAGATGTTGTGAGTACATGGAGCTATCTTTATGGTGTTGCAGGTGTGCTGATATGATGAGTTACGAAGTGTTTTTGAGAAAATGAATAAATAGTGAAGACAGAGTTGTGTGTGTGTTTATAATGTGCTTCAATATGTGCTCTACATTTCTTTTGTGTTTATCCTATGCTTGTGTGGATTTGAAGAGTTGTTTAAGGGCATCCTTGGGTGATATATCTTGGATTATTTTTGCTAGTTTGATGAAGAGTGAAAGTTGAGTTCACCAGTTTGTGAACTAGTCTAGCAGAGTTGTTTGTCTATGGACTAGGAGAAATGTATCTGCTCCACAATCCTTTGTTGGTTTGTTTCACATCTTGCAAATATGGAGGAAGGCTAGTAATGGTGTTATTTGTGCTCAATCAAAGGTGTTTGTGGTTTGGTGCTCTAGAAGACTAGTTTTAGAGTTACTATGTGTGTTTGTACAGTCCAGATGGACTAATGGAGAGTGTTCTATGTATGAAGGTCATTGCAATAGTTGTGAATGAATTTGAAGGCATCTAAGATTTGTTCCAGTGTATGGTGAAGTTTGTTATGTGGTCTGCATGTTATCTTCTTGTTGCGGAAGCGTGTACTTCAAAGTTCATTGGTGTTTTCATTAGGTTTGGTCGACCTGGTTTTTACACATCATACAAAGGATTGTTATCAATTAATGAAGCATGTGATTGATCCAAGATGTTGTTTTGGTTTGCTCTCATTCTCATCCACCATAGGAATGTTGAGTTGTTGACCTAATTTGAGTTTGTAAAATGAAGCGTGTGTAGACAACCTTGGAGAAAGTTTCTAAGGTTGAAGATGGTACAAATACAAGGCAAGATGTTAAGGATTGTACGCAAAAAGTGTGTGAAGCAAGATAGATGTGAGAAATTGTGTGAAAGTGAGTTGAGGCGGTGAGAACTTTCATGTGTTAGACTCCTAAAAGTAGTGAGCTAATGGTTTCTGCAATTATCTGATCAAGGCTACGGATATGTGCAAGTTGTTGTGGTGGATCTTATGTCACACTGAGAGAGTGTACTCTGTGTAGCATTCTTCTTTCTATCTTTATGTATCTATAGGCAGTGAGCCTCCCATTTGGACAATCAGTCTTATCTTGGGAAATGAGCCCTTTGGTAGTGAGCCTCTTTGTAAATGGTTTGCAATTACTCTTATATTGTGAGTTAATCCTCATTGTGGTTTTTCCCTTATTGGATTTTCCATGTAAATCCGGTGTTTCTTGTGTTGATATTGCTTTTTGTTATTTACACTTCATGCTCATACTTAATAACAGATTAAAGTGGATGTGGAGCTAATAATTGTTTGAGATTTGTGTGATTGGTGACAACTGATTCATCCCCCCTCTCAATTTTCTTGTGCATTTCAACATAAAATGCCCACACCCAAATTTGTAGAGCAACAAATATTCAAATTAATTTATTATTTCATATTTAGATTGGATATCTTGATAGAATAATTTCTTCTTTCATATGGTTTCAGCTTTCAGCTTAATAAATCTCAATAAAGGTTAAAGAGGAAATTTCACTTAATTCTATGGAGCTTAAATATTTTTATTTGAATCAGATCTATGTGATTTATGAATAAACTAATTGAAGCAAATAGAAATTGCCTTCATTAAATTAAAATTATAAATCCATTTGCTATAGTTTCAATCTTTCAGAGAGAATTTATTTCTTCCTTTATACAATAAAAAAAATGGTGTAACCATGCAAGGGGCTAAAGTGAGTTGGTTTAGAATAGTAGGATATAAATAGTTTAAGCAAAGTAAAAATAAAAATAAAAAAATGAAAATCGTTCAACAAAAATGAACTTCAAAAATTTCAAATGCCCACAACACAAAAGAACTTTTTTTGGATTTTATTGTAAGATTGTTAGGCTCAAGAAATACTGAAACTTGGTAGGTAAATGCCTATGTTTACCCTTTGTACATTCATTCATGTTTGCAATAATTGATTCCAATGAACCTTCACCTAATCTTTCATGTCTGCCTTTGATCTACACTTGGAAAAAAATATCCAATGCCCTAAATAGTTATTGGTAGGATTTTTGATGAGTTCTTCCTTCCAGCAATAATCATAGCATTTCCACTTTCAATGCATCCTGCAATCACTACATTTCCATTTTCAACATATCCTGCAACTAAGGCATTTTCAGAACATTTCATTCATGTCAATTTATCCTACCAGTTATTGTGCAATCATTGTCATTTCATTTTGCAATCAACATATGCTTTCACATTTTACATGAATTTTCCTTTTAGTTTAGATCTAATTTTAGAAGTAATTTTAATTTAATTTAGTTTCTCACTTTTAGTTTAGCTTTTTAAATTTTTTTTATGTGTCAGGGGTGTCCCTACGACTCAACCTAGTAGCCCAACAACTTATACCTTGGGTACATGGGGCAAGCTAGGGCGAGACTAACCCCCTTGCGGGAGGACACCATAGCCTACATACCGGCCCATCAGTCAACCGCGGGAGTGGGGGGTTGAACCTAAGAACTATGGGGAGCAAACCCATGACCCAAGCCAACTCCGCTACCCGGGCGAGCTTTAGCTTTTTAACTTTAATTTAGATTTAGCTTTTAGCTTTTAAATTTGAATTTTGTTTTTAACTTTTAATTTAGTTTTTAACTTTTAATTTAAATTTAGCTTTTAGCTTTTAATTTATATTTTATTTCTTTTAAATTAGATTTTGCTTTCAACTTTTAATTTAGATTTAGCTTTTAACTTCTAAGTTAGATTTATATTTTAAATTTTAATTTAGATTTAATTTAGAATGTAGAATTTATTTTTTTTAAAAGTGGCAAGCCACAAACATATATTATTAAAATATGGATAGGTACATTGTGACGAATTACAAAATCCAATCAACAAAAGGCAAGAATCAAAAATACTGCTGAGAATCAAACACTAAGAATCCATTTAGAATGGATCGTGAGAGGAAGAAGAGGACCCAAAACAATATGAGAATTCCCATTTAGGGTTACAGATAAATTAAAGAGTGAGAATCGTAACAAAGCATGAGTACAAAAGATAACTCAAAGAGAGTACATCATATATTCATTCTTAGAGAGAAAGATCATAATACAATGAAAAACATTAAATAACATTCTAGAGATTGAAGAATGGGATTTTTAGGACCAAAAACTTCCATAATAAGCAACAAAGATATGTATAAGACCGAAGAGGAGTTAGCGAAGATGAGATTCCAAAAATTAGGAGCATGTGTCGACCAATTTTGAGAGAAGGAGGAGAACCACAAACCATCATCAAGAGTAAACACCACTTTCCTCTGAAGATTTTAGATCAATAGGAGGTGAGAAATAAGGAATTAAGTGAGGATCTATGAGAGCATGCCTTATCAAAAACAGCATAGAGTCAAACAAGTCTAATAGCATATTTGAAATAGTAGGCCCTAGTCAAGGCTTGAGCCTATGGAGACTACATATAAAGTCATAAGAATAATTATCCAATAAATTGTTAGCCATAGTATTAAGAAGGGAAATGATAGATCAATCAGAAATTAGAAATTGACGACAACGAATGCCACCCACAAGATTGGAGCCCTTCAAAATGTCAAAATCATCCAAAGCATTTTGTAGAATGGGAAGAGGTCAAACATGGGGAAGAATGTAAGAACCTGAAAGGAATTTCACCATTTTGCTACACCAAATCACATCCATCAAGTTAGACACAAAATGAGAAGTAACCTCATTAGGTAGAGACATAGCATGGAAGTCCAGCCAATCATACCCCAGAATGGTTTTGATTGAATATTCAATAGGTTTGCATTCTAAAATGAAAGTTCACTCAAGCTTTTCAAAGGAGAACGTTCTATCAGCCCTTAGTTCCAAATACCTTGGTAGAATATATACTCTAAAAGAATTATGCATGATTCTTTTTGCTACAATTTGAAGAGAAAGCAAAATGAAAGCCAACAACTATTGAGGGAAGGGAACAAAGAGATCCATAAATAAGCAATTCATATGAGTGGAGTAGATGGTTGATGTAGAATCATTAATGCAATTGAAATCTCATTGCATCATAAGTAATGCAAAGGAACATCACTGGATCAAGTGAAAGCTAGTCATAAGGCAATGTAGCCATCAAGTTCCAAGTGTTAAATTTTGTATCAACATATCAGGGCAAGGTACCATTTGTATTTAAGCCAAATCAAAGCCTTGGATTACTGGATCTCCCAATGAATTATTCACATGCCAGGTTAATATATGATAAGTACCCACATAAGATGTTTGAAATAATTCCTTTAATCTTTCCTAGATGTCATAAGGTATGAGCATGCCAACTGACATTCACACAATTCATAAAGTGAATGAATAATCATTAGAAGTTGTGGCCATTTTAGTAACACAAAATTGAATTGATCTGCCAATGATTCACATGATAACAACATTGTTAGAAATAGAAAAGGTTCAATTTCCCTGTTGATCATATTCAGAATTTAGAGCATCTAAGAGGAGGAAACCATCTAAAAAAATGGTAGCATTGGGAATGAAAAATACAACTGGAATGAAATCCATATTATGCTAGTACCAGCAAAATCCATATTCATCGTTGTCACTATCCTCCACTAATTGTACAAGAGGAAACATCCTCAAGTATAATTAATGCAAAATAGGGGCGAGCAATAATATCATGAGTTCTGAGGAAAATGAGTCATGAATACTCCAAAACTTGCCACATTAGATTTCCATGTATTCAATGAAGAATAAACAGAATGTGAGTTATAGTTATTGGCCACAAAGAAATTGAATTTTCAGGGGAACCATTCACCTTTTAGATGGTTTGAATTCCACATTTGAATTAGGAGTGTGCCACCAAAGCTTCCACACCCTAACCGACCAAAAGGGAAAATCCTTATGGGCGATTAGAGTGGGGAAGGGGCCCTTAAGATACAAAGAGGTCCCCAGAAAACATGTGACACAATTTCAAGTTTGTGAAACAAATCCATTTGACCGAACCACATTAATAAAATATCCCAAATCAAGTATAATTTCCAACTCACAAGATTTCCAATTCATTTAAACTTCAAGTTAAAAGAATTTGAAGCCAACCCTAACTAAGTAGGACAATAAGCCTAGGTCACATAAACCTGTTGTGCAGTTTTCGCACACACTCCCCACTGAAAGCAGGGACCCTCTTTCACTTTGGTTTTGGTGTCTTGGCCCTTTAATTTTGAGGTTTTATCTTACTTTGGCATGTGCTAAGATGTTTATTTTGTTTTCCTAAGTGATCCCCCTAAGTTATTCATTGAAAATATTTGGTTCTGGGTGAATTTTGGGTTTTCACCCTGGTTCGGGACTTTCCACCCCAGCCGGATTTTCCCAGATCCTGCTTAGATTTTGACTAAATGCCATGGTTCAAAGATTTTCAGTCTTCGCAGAATTCTGCGTGGTCTAGATTTTTCTGGATTCCCTCCTATCATCGGGTTCCCATATTTTCCTTGTTGTCTTGTCGGTTGCATTGAATGTTTTTGTACAAGCTTTAAACGATGTATTTAACTAATTTTTGAGGTATTTTGTGCCATTATTCTTATTGTTTTCCATTGATTGAGCTAAGGAGTGCATTCTTGAGAGTATTGATTTTGATTTGGAGCATTGAGTTGGTGAATTGCTTGATTTAAGTGGTAATTTATTGTGCATCGCTGCTATTGTCTTTGTTGGGTGCCATTAAACTAGTATTTGTTGCCTCATTCGATTTCTACTGGGTCAAATGGTATGTATTTGATTGCCATGCTTTTGATTGATAAAATTTTGTGTTGCTTTGGCGTTTTGAGTTTATTGGGGTTCAAATTCTTGAATGTTTGATCATCTCATGACTAGGGTTGCATAGCATTGTCTGATTTATGGTCTCCCAAGTAATTTCCAGGCTCGTTTGTTTCTTTGCATTATAAAGTGTCTTACTTGAGAGCCTCTAGTTTTCCCTAGTAAAGACTTAGCGATTAAAATGTTTGAATTATTAGCTTACTTGTGTGTTAATGGTAGATGTATAGGGTTTGAAACCTAGGGCAATACCATTCCACCTTATTTTTCCTTAAAACTGGCCTAGAATGCAAAGAAAATCTATGGAAGGCCCATGCCTAACTCGTCTCTGGTCTAGATTCTTGAAATTTATGATCTATCCATTGGTCTGAGCGAAATCGCCATTTAGTGTCGAAGTTCAGGTTTCGTCCTTAGTTCGAGATTTTTGGGCTCTAACGAATTTTTCAGCTTTGGCAGATTTTCCCAATCTCCTTCATTTTCTTGGAATTCACATACTTTTGGAGTTTTGTCTTGTCCGTAGATTTCCGTCAGACCCGAATTTTCTCAAAATCCTTGGCTCCCTATTTTTTCTGAAATTTGTAAAGTGTCTCTGCCTTCGTGGAAATCTCCCTGGAAGATTTTCCCAAAATCTAATAGAATATCACGGAATATGAAATAGCATGATGTGTTAATGGATAACTATGCATTTTATGATTTATTCATGCCATATTTAGATCTCATGTATTGTTTATCGATTGATAATGGTCGGACTTAGTTGATAGTAGGTGCTTTCATGTTCATTTCATTGGAATCCGTCTGGCTCAGAATTTCCCAAAATTCCTCTTGGCTTGGATTCCATGGATGGTCCTGAAACCCGAAATTCATTATGATCATTTTGTATTAGATTTAATAACACCTTGATTATATGGGATTCATTTTAATGGTGGTTTTGACGTATTAACTTTCTCTTCCTATGGGTTTTACTATGCTCTCTTTGTTGAATGTAGGCTGAGTCTAACAAGGCAACGACTAGATCTTCAATGTCTGAAGCAAAAAAAATTAAAATGGACATCAAAATAAAAATTCCTGAGAGTAAGATTACATCAATCTGGTCAAAAATAATAGATACGAATGTTGGCCTCTGGGACTACGAGGAGTTCAAAGGAAGAATGGTCGCAAATGATCTTCCTGTGGTGTCTAGGAGAATGAAGGATTCAGGCTTGTCACATGTGGCCAGTTTTCCTTCTACAGTCTAGTGCTATGAGCTTGTCCTCAAGTGCGCTACGCATTATGATCAGGACACACAAAGGATTATTGGTCCTCGAGGAAGAGTTGTAGAAAATCTGAATCATATTTCCATAGCTCAAACTTTTGATATGCCAGATAGGTCTCATGTGGTGGCATTCAACATGGAGGCATCTAAGAAATATTATGAAGAAGAGACTGTGAAATCACAACAGCTTATCAATTCCTAGCTGGAGAAGCCCAAGTCTCATTATTCCAAACTACCCAAGCAACTGTTCAGAGAAAAGTTCAAGAAAGAATACTATGATGCCATCACATTGCTCAGTAAGGTGGCTAGATTAAGGAATGCAAGTATGTTTGAGAATTGGATGTGCCATGCTATTGTGAGGATGGAACAAGAACTAATCAACTATCATTGGGTTGGTATGATTAGCAGGGTGATCCATGAGCAGCTATCCAATGTGTTACAAACTAAGACGTTCACAATGACTTCATACTTGGTCTATGCACTTGCGAGATTTCACCCCTACAAAGGATTGAGCACAAGGGGAATCTTTGGGCAAGATTTCATTTATGAGGTTTACCCTCAATTGCACCTGGGAAGCTCTAGCTACAAGAGGGTGAATGATGCATTCACCATGCATATCACCATATTACTTTAGGGTGCAGAGCATGTGAGAATTTTGGACCAAGCAAAGGAGCTCATCAAGAAATATGGGGCATGGTTTATTCAGTTTCCAACTTTCTCATACATCTGGATTGATGGTTGCCAAAGGGCCCCTTATAGACTTCAAGGGCTCCCTACTGATCACATTTTACTTTTGGAGGTCACTAGACAAATATGTGACTTTGATACCATTGTTAAGAGGGACAAGCATAAAACTGGTTTTGGTGGAGATTTCCCATTTAAGGATTGGCACTGGAGAGGCTTGTCCTTCCATTGGTTCTACCCAAGCTTCTGAGGAGGAGATGAGTGCTCTTGGTTTATCCTTCCATTCCAAGAGATCAAGGTTTGACATCACAGGTGAAGCCCAAAGGAGAGTTAGTAGATAATACAGCCATAAGGTTGAGATAGAAGATTACTGGGCTAACTGTAGTGATGAATATGAGGTAAGGAAGAAAAATTTCTCTCAACTCCCAGTAGAATTAATCCAATTATACAATGTGAGGGTAGTCCTGGATCAACTCGAGGATGATGGAAACCTAATTCAGGATCATGCTTATGAGGCAATAAAGGATAGGCCAATTGGTGATGTGGATTGGCTAGAAGAAGAAAAGATAGAACTAAAACAGTTGATGGATCCAGTCACCAAGTTCACTAGAATGTGGCTAAAGCATAAGCTGTGGGAGTGGGAGAATGAAGGTGTATAGTGCACCTATGATTTGATGGGAGATTTGGATCCTCATTCCACTTCTGAAGAGTCAACTGACCAGGATCCTAAGGGCAAGGGTGAGATGGACTCTCCTTTCAAAATCAAGATAAAAGGTATTCAGGAGGAGGAAGTCCAAGAGACAGGAAAGCAATGAAAACCAATTTCTAAGAAAAGATCAAAGACTAAGAAGTCTAAACAGAAAGAAATGGAAAAGCAAGGTCTTGAGATTGATGTTCTTGTGCCCAAAAGAAGGAGAGTCATAAGACTGTCACAGAAGGTGAGCTCCAAAGTAGGAGAAGAAGAATACCCCACCGGTGGTAAATGTAGAAAGCTCAGAAGAAAAGGCATGGGTGTACACAAGGAGGTCAAGGACTCCTTCTCCCGAGGATAGTGTGCCTAAAACAGACCTTCCTCCAGTTATTTCCCATGAGGGGCAGCATGATGGTGTTCTTTCTTCCCATGAATCTCAAAGTGAACTAGGTGAATCCAAGGAGGCTGAGGATCATCCAGACACTGAAGGAGAGGAATTTCATGAGGGTGATCTTTATAATGCATAAGCTAAAGTAGAAAATGTAATGCAGTCTCCCTTGGTTGCATATGTAGAGTCACCTGTTGGAACTGAAGAAGTTAAATCACCTCCAAGAGCAGAGGAGGTAGAAAATATTCCATCACCTCAGCATAAGGAAGAACATGCTGAAGAAAAGGAGAGCAAGATGGATAAGACTCTTAAGAAGTAGGGTTTAAGTGAAGAAGTACCTAAGGACTAGCAGGAGGAAGTCGGGTAGACTAAAGTACAATTGGAGTCCACTGTCCTTGATTGGTTAGATAAGTAAATAAGGAGAAAAAAAGTTGTTTTGGAAGATACCCCACCCAATTGGGATGAGTTGCTAGCCAAGATCAGAAAGGATAAAGGTAAAAAGAAGGCTAGGGTGATTTCAAGGATTGAAAGAGATGAGGCTAGCAATAGAGTTGTCCACATTGTAACTCCTGCTCCAGATAAGAATAGAGTTGCAAAAGACTACAATGTGTAGACTTTAAATTTGGGGCCCACTTCTATTGAGCAAGATATTGAAGATTATCAGGGTTCTAGTGCAGTCATCTTGGGTAGATTGAGGAGGGAAATAAAAACTAAGTAGGAGCTGAAGAAGGAAAATGAAAATCTTAGGAAATGCTTGGAGGATCTGATCAAGCCCTTGCAATCTATTAACCCCTCAATTTCTGCTGCGAATCCTTTACCTCAAGAGACTATCATCGAGCTAGAAAAGATGAAGGCTTCCACTCTTGCCACTACAAATTGGCTGCAAGGGGTGCAAACAAAAGGAAATGATGTTGTTAGGGACATTCTTTCATCAGGGAAGGATGCTATGAGAGCAATTGATTGGTTGAAAGAAGTGTTGGCTTAGGACAAAGAAGATACGGATCTCTTGCTGCAAAAAACTAAAACTATCATGGAGTACACTAGGGACAAGTTGATAAGTGATAAAATTCTCCCTTCCTCTAGAGCTGCTAAACCTTGGGAGTGGTTTGAAGCATTGCAAATTAGGCAGAAGGTTCTGAAGAAGATTTACAAATAGAGGAGGCAGATTGATGATACCTTGATTGGTGTGTATAATGGATCCATTGCTTTCTTTGAGATTATGACAGTGAGAAGGAAGATTGCCCCAAAATACTTGAGTTTGGAATAGTTGAGAAAATGGTGGCATGATGTTTATGCTCCAATTAATGATGATTATGTTTCTAAGCACCAATTGGATGATGTGGCTACCTACATTGTTATTATTGACAAATACCTAACTTATAAGGTAGAGTGGGATAGGTCAGTGAAACAATCCAGGGAGGAGATTGCATCAATTGAAAGGTGACTTATGGTTTTGCCTTTACCACCTGTGGCCGACTTGGATAGGGTGCTTTTGAAAGTTCATGAAATGCAAGATCAAAATAAAGACAAGGGGGAAGGTAGTTAATGATTGGCTACATCAAGATTTGTGCTTCCCTATTATTTTTCCATGCATTGGTCCAAGCTGCATTAGAGATCCCAGGCCGACCTAGATGAAGTTCATGCATTTAATGCATATTTTATCTCATTTTGAATTTCTCTTGGCCAACTTGTTGTACCTAATTATTATTGTAAAATCTTATCTAGGCCAACATATTTTGGGGGGTTCTATAAATATGGAATTTTTCCTCTTTTGTAAGGGTTAAGAAGTTTTAGGCATAGACGAATAGAGAGATAGTTAGAGCAAATTTAAGTAGAGCAAGAGTTAGCAAGTAGTTTTTCTTAAGCAAATATTGTAACAGAAAGCTAGAATTATTGCTACAGTGGATAATTTGATGCAAGTAATGACATTGTGATTTGGTTCCATACTTGTGTTCCTCTTATCTTACGTAGTTCTTGTTATTCTATCTTTAGAATTGCTTTGAGGAAAATTGATATTTAGAATTAGATTTGATGAAATGATGTTTATAGTTTGATATTTGAAGTGTTGTAGCAATCCCTGGTCCATACTTTTCGCAACCAACTAATTGTTAGTTGCTTTGCAAAGTTAGCCTGGACCTTTATATTCATTGTGCTTAGTTCAATTGTGAGGGTTTATTCATTTCAATTGCAATAGGGTTTTTTGAATGAATTTTCATAATTTAAAAATCTTAACACCTTAGAAGATTGCATTGTTTCTACAAGATTGCAGATCCATCTAGGTCAAGTAGAAATCAATCTTGAGGGATTGGTCCATTTCAAGTGTTTTTTCATTTGCATTGTTAATCTTAGGTTTAATATTAAGTTTATAAGTCTCTTTGAAACCCTTATCTTTTGTTAGTTCTTCGATTATTGGATTAAATTTAGGATTGAAGTATCATCATATTGTTAGATCTAATAAATTGAGATTCATTATTTTGCTTGTAGTAAGGTCCCATTGTGATTACCAACATTTTCACATTTATCACTGAGTTGTTTATGCATTGTCAAGACCTAACATTAGAGACCTTGGGGTTATCTCTTAAGGCTTGCTGATAGAGATTTACCTTTCAAGAGAGATAGGATATTATATTTTGTCTAAGTTGTTGCTATGCAGAAAACATCATCAACAGATTGGCGCTAGAAGGAGGGCCTGAATAAGCAAGCTGGATCAATTTTTGAATGCCATCTCTCCTAAAAGATTCAGAACAAGAACAAGATCTGCTCCAAGAGAGGAAGAATTTCAAGAATTACGAGACCCTACTAGGTCAAGAAGGACTAACAGAAGGGGAGAATCATCATCATCCCGTCCACCTTCGTTAGCTCCATCATCCCCATCTTCATCAAGTCCATCCAAGTCTAATTCTAAGGGAATTTCCATTCCACAACCTCAACCAGTCATAAATCAACCATTACCACCCCCACCTCCACCAATGGCTTTCCTGGCTAATAACCCATTTCCATTGAGTTTTTCTAATTACAATGTTATTTCCAAGAACCCCGAACACTTTTGTTCAAAATTCCATACATGTCAATGATCCCAATAGAACCACTACGGAACACATCAAGATCTTCCAGGCTGGCCTTAAGGATAGAGGGATAAACCATGAGTATGTAGCATGAAGACTCTTTCCTTATTCATTGGGGGAGGATGCATTCAATTTGTACAATCATTTACCTACTGGGTCTATCCAACATTGGATTGAGCTAGAGACTGCATTCTTGCAAAAGTTTCAGATTCCCATCAACCCTAATGAGCTCTATCTCCAATTTACTAATGTCAAGAGAGAGGTCAATGATCCTATAGCATCCTTCAACAATAGGTTTCATCATGCCTATACTAGACTATAGGCCCCTTATGTTGTTGATGAGCCTACTTCTTTAGAAGTCTATTCAAGGGACTTGACAGTTTGACAGTTAACTTTATGAAGTGGAGTAATAACCCTCCTAATAATCTACTTGATGCATATGCAGAGGTTGTGAATGTTAGCACTGCTTTAAGGCAACATATTTCTAGGCCTTTACCCTCATTAGGACCCATTGCTCACCCTATACAAGTTCCAGCTCTCAACTAGGCTCTTGCCAAACCATACTCCTGTTATGAATTTGGTACCTCAGTTGCCTCTAGTCCCTCACCTAGGACCTCTTGTGAGACAAGTTTCATCCACAATTAGTTACCCTCAATAAAAAGTGAATCAACCTCTGCATATACAGCATCAGGCTAGCTATCCCCCATACCTGCAAAATTCTGAAGTCTTGAACCAATCACTGAATGCCAATGCTACAGTAGGGTATTCCCAGAATAATGTGAATCAGCCTCCATATAGTAATCCTGACAAGGAGAGACTGGATGAATTGTCTGAAAAAGTAAAGAAGCTAAATATGGAGGTGACTTACTTGAGGAACCAAAACAATCAGTTGCAAGTTGCTCAGAGAAACATGCAGTCCAATTAGAACAAAGAAAATCCACAAGGACAGCACTTTGATAGAGAGCAATGTCATGAAAGAGGATACAACAATGACAGAGGATATAACAATGAAAGAGGTTATAACAATGAAAGAGGATATAACAATGATAGGGGATACAGTAATGACAGAGGGTATACTAATGATAGGAGATAGAACTATGATAAAGGGCAATCCTCTGACCAGAACTTTGATAGAGGGAAAGGTAGTGGACAAGGGTTTGATAGGAGGAAACCACTAGGACAAAATAAGACTTGGAACACAGGGCCCAACAATGGAGGAGTCCCCACCCCATTGGATCAACCAATTAATCAACCTATCAATCAGTCTATCAATCAGCCAATTAATCAAGAGAAGCCTCCTAGTGGTGTATATCTAGATGAGGCTGCTTTATCAAGATGGTGTAGGCTCCATAAAATGAGTCAAAATTCTGAGTTAGATTGTCAAGAGTTCCAAACAGCAGCCTCAATTTTTCAGTATGAAGTGGAAAATAATGCAGGTAGTCAGGAAATTGTGCCTTCTACTCCTTACAATTTACCGGTGTTGGTACTGAATCATGCTACTTTTCCTCAAAGTAAGGAGAATGTACCTAAAGAGGAATTTGACCAGTTGGAGGAAGAGGCAGACCAGGTATGCAATGGGGATGAAATGACAGTTATTTGATGAGAGTCTAGTGAATGATAATGGTCCTAGAGATGAAGAAGAGGCTTTTTTTGAAGAAGTACAGACCTTCTAGAGACCTATCAAGAAGTATGACTTAAGGGAATTGCCACATAGATGTCCACAGGCTAGAGGCCCCTTCACTACTTCCATTCCACCAAACAACTTCAACACGCCTCTAGACCCTAATGCTAGCAATAATCCATCACTGCCTTAGGTGTCCAGGCAATATTTATCTCAAGATTCAGGGCATGCTGATGTGCCAAAAGGGAGAGGTGTTGATGCAAACAAGGATAGGGTGATGGAATACCCAAAGGAGACCTCTGCTGATCTAGTGAGGAACAATTGGCCTTGTATGTTGCTAAAGAACTCAGAAAACTAAATGTAAGCCTATCTGCATTTGATTTATTAAGAGTTCCAACCATTAAGAATGCAGTTCTAGGAGATTATAATGTAAATTCCATGTCACAAAATAATTTAGTTAGCGAAAGTGTCAATAGAGCAGCTAGTTCTCAATCAGTAGGCAGGAAAAATCAAACTCATAATCAGGCCCATATACCTCCTGGAGATAAGGTAAAATAGAAAGAAAAAACTCAAGTCACTCAAGTGGATACTCCCTTAACTCTGTTTCAAGGGAAGACAGATGCTCCTCCATTCTTGATTTTTGTTCGCATATTTGGAAAGAATTTGCATAATTGTTTACTGGATTATGGTGCTTCAATCAATGTTATGTCCTTCAATGTCTGTAGAGCTATGGGTATTACTCCTGCTAACTCACAAAAGAAAGTTACATAATTGGATAGGACTGAAGTTTTTAGGGGAGTTAAATATGATTCATATGCAAGTTGCTTTTGATCCTAGAATCCAGAAGGTTATCAATATATAGGTGGCTAACATCCCTGATGCTTATGGCTTAATCTTGGGAAGAGATTTTACCAGGGCTTTGAATGGATATGTCTCGACTGATCACTCTCACATGTGGCTTCCCTAGAAAGGAGTGCCAATCCAGACTAGAATTGAAAGAAAACCTAGAATGAAATACATGATTACAGAATATTAGAATACCTCAAATGAAATTTTGATATCAGAAGTATGGGAAATTATATTCTTGCAACTCCTTTTGAGGAATAAAATGTAGAGGAAGTTCTTATGTTCCACATAGCACATGTCGACCTTACAATAGAATCAAGTAGTACTGAAGTCTTGGTGGAACTAGTTGAAAATGATGATGATTCAGAAGATAGTCAGCTTGGTTTACTAGATAATTTTCAAGAGTTCATTCAGAAGTGCATTGAAGACCAGGTTCAGTTAGGAAGAGGAATGAACTTTGGAGAACTACTATTGCCTAATTGGTGCAGGGTGCATAATGCCTCTCATTCAGAATTGGACTATTGCTTATGCCAGGCTGCAGTGGAACAAATACAGAAATGTATCAACCCCACTCCAATAGTCAAAATTGATATCCAGAATGTCCAAAAAGATCCCAAAGGAAAAAGAGTGATGCCTTCTAAAAGACCATCCAGCAGCAACAGTGTAAGTGATACAGCAAGAAAGTTTGTAGTTGTTGGTTGCTAGACTTTAAGATTCGATGGGTCCAAATCGAAGCAAGAAGATGGAGTAGGTTTCGAGCTAATTAGTCCAAGAGGTAAGACATTTTTTGCTGCTCAAAGACTTCTATTTCACTATACGAATAACGTAGCAGAATATGAGGCTTTGGTGCATGGACTGTTAATGGCGTCGAAGAAAAAGGTTAAGATCTTGCAAGTTTTTGAAGATTCTGAGTTAGTAGTTAAGCAAGTTAGGAGACAATACTCTTGTCATGACATAAGAATGACAAACTATAGACATAGAGTATGTTGGAAATATGTGTCTCAATCCCACAAGCTGAAACCTCTGAAAGAGCAATGTTAGAGTGACATTCATTGTGTTTGGTCGACTAGCAGCTGTGGAACCTTATCAAATTTTCAAGTCGCCAAGACCTTGTTGATGTCTTGCCGAATGGACCTATCATTGTGACATGTTGATCGCTGTTACTTTTCTATCTCACCACTTGAGGAGATCTCTGGCTAACAATTTAGTTCCTTGTGTTAGTCGGGGAGATTCATAGCAACTGGAGTCATCAGAGTAACTCATTTTCTTCAGTATAAATTCTTAACGATGTGAGATGTCTCTCTAATAGTTATACATATGGAGTCATCAGGGTAACATAGAGGCTTCACTATGAACTCTTGGCAATGGGCGTTTGTCTCACTGATGTTGTGGGATGTGTTTGGTATGACTCCTGGCGAAAGGTGGTCTTGGGGTAACCTGGAGGCTTCGATATGAAGTCTTAGTGACGAACAAAGTGTCGCCGATGGTGGACCATTGCAGTGTGACTTGAAGAATTCGATAAGAACTCTCAGCAATAGCGGTGAGTCTTGCCGACTATTGGACATTTCAGAATAACGTGAAGGTTCGGTATGATCTCTTGGCGAAGGATGATAGTCTTGCCGATAGGAATACTCTTGTCTATGTGCCTTTGGAACTTCAGTACGATGTCTCATCGAAGATTGATAGTCTTGCTGATGAGAATGTTGAGGTCGATGTGACTTGTGAACTCGACGTAATGTCTTGTCGATGGTCAGGACTCTTGGTGATAATGACGATCTGGTCTTGTGGCAATGAGAAGACATGGTTAGTGTCTCACCAACATGTGAACATAGGTTGAATTCCTTTGACCGAGTGATGACTATCCTACATGGTGAGTCTTTGACCAATCAGAGAAGTTGAATGGGAACCATTGGAAGTTAGTTTGTTGTGGCAATGTTGTGAGGAAGTTCAACAGACAGGGATGACATGGATATACTCTGAAGTTGCAGATGATGTTTGGTTGGATCGATAGATGAATGTTCGATGAACAATTGGGTGAATAGTTCGAAGAGTGATTAGTGTGAATTCGATTCAAAGAGTATTGTAACTTGAATATTCTATACAAGGTTGATCATTGTGAAGCTGCTATAATTTGACATCAGAGAGTCAAGCCTGTACTATGTATGTAATTTTATTACTGTAATACAAAGGGGTTTTTCTTGGTGTGGTGGGTTTTTCTCCTATAAGGTTTTTCCCACATAAATCTGGTGTTCATATGTGTATGTTTAATTCTCTATTTTTGTTATCTCTTTCAAGTGCATCTTAATTGGACTGTAATTGTAAAATTTAAAAAGGTATCTCTGCATTCTTCCCTAAGGTTTTGACGTAAGGATAGTTGTTTTCGCACCTTAGCTTTCCTTACGAGTGGTATCAAAGCCTGGCCAGTTGTGTTATCCTTGTGGGTGCGTTGGGTTTTTTGTGTCAATTCTATTTAGTGGGAGTCTTGTAGAAGTTTTTTAATTTGAATTACAGATTGAGATGGCTAGCACATTAGGAAAGATTAAAATAGAGAAATTCAATGGCAGCAATTTTGAGTTGTGGAAACTCAAAATGGAAGATCTATTAGTGGATCGTGATTTGTGGCTTGCTATGTCTAGAACAAAACCTATAGGCATGAAGCAAGAAGATTTGGACCTTGTAGATAGAAAGTCTAAGGGGATGATAAGGCTCTGTTTGGTAGAATCCATTCTTCTAAATGTGCATGAAGAGAAGATTGCATCTTCCTTGTGGAAGAGACTGGCCTCTGTTTATCGGGGGAAGTTCTTGGTGAATAAATTGTTCCTAAGGAAGAAGTTGTAAACTTTGAGAATGCAAGAAGGAGGGTCTATTGCTGATCATTTGAACACATTCAACATGTTGATTGCACAATTAACATCTTTTGGTGTGAAGATTGATGAAGAGGATCATTGTATGCTTTTATTATGTTCTTTTCCAGACTCTTGGGATCACTTGGTGATGGCTACTGGGAGTACAACATCCAATTTCAAGATGGAAGATTTTGTTTCTTCTTTGTTATCAAAAGAGATGAGAATGAAATATTTTGAGATGGAAAAGGAGGCCCTTGCTATTAGAGGAAGATCGAAAGAAAAAGGCAAGAAGAAGGACAAGAAGTCCAAATCGAAATCAGAGGGGAGATCAAAGTCTCCTAGCAAGAAGTCCAAGGTGAAGTGTTCGAATTGTGGGAAACCTGGTCATGTCCGAAAGGATTGTAAAGAGGAGAAGAAGAAGAAGAAGAAGTATTCTTCTGACAATGATTCTTCTCAAAGTGATGTAGATGCCTTCATTGTAGCCTTGGCTACACAAGCATTAGATGATGTCTGGATGATTAATTTTGGAGCATGTTTCCACATGACATCTCATAGAGACTAGTTCACTAAGTATGAAAAATACAATGGTGGAAAGGTGTATTTGGCAATTGATTCAACTTTGGAAATTGTTGGTCATGGAAGAGTCAATATTCAACTCCCTAATGGAAGAGTGAAGGGAATCAATGATGTAATGCATATACTAGGTCTGGCTTGAAATCTACTTTATGTCAGTAAGTTGAATGATATTAGAGTGCAAGTCACATTCTCTGGAAATGGCTACAAGATGACTAGAGGCTCAATGGTACTAGCAAGGGGTGCTCATATTGGTATCTTGTACAAGCTGGATGCACATGTTGTTCAATGCAATAGTGTCTCTGTAAAGTCATAGAAAGCTACTTATGGAGGAAAAGAGGGAAATGTTCCTAATTATGTAAACTCTATGGAAGTTAAACTTCTAGCAGAAAAGACTATGCTCTGGTGTCATAGGCTAGGCCATATTGTAACCTTGAATTTGAATTATGTGAACATTGTATATATGGAAAACAGCACTATGTTTCATTTTATTCCAGTCCTCACAAATCTTCTGGTTTGCTTGATTATGTACATTCTAATTTTTTTGGTCCAGTGAATGTTCCTTCTTTGTCTAAGTCAAGGTACTATGTATCATTTATTAATGATTATTCAAGAAGAGCATTTGTCTATTTTTTGAAAAGTAAATCAGAAGTGTTCAGTCAGTTTAAGGAATTTAAGCACCTTGTAGAAAATAAGACTGGAAGAAAAATAAAATGTTTAAGGACTGATAATGGTGGTGATTTTTGTTCTAATGAATTCGAGAGGTACTATAAAGACCATGGGATTAAAAGGCATAAGACTACACCTTATACTCCAAAGCAAAATGGAGTTGCAGAAAGGTTCAATAGGAAAGTAATGGAGAGAGCATGAAGTATGCTGAGTAGTGCTAGCTTGGAGGAGAAGTTCTAGGCTAAGGCTATTGCTACTGCATGTTACTTGATAAATCATTCTCCAAATTCTACTCTTGTTGAGAAAACACCTTTGGAAGTGTGGTCTGGTAAGAATCCCTCTTTGAGACACATTCGTTCTTTTGGCTATGAGGCATATGCATATGTGCCGAATGAGAAAAGATCTAAGTTGGAGAACAAGACTGTCAAATGTATTTTTATTGGCTATAATGCTGGCATAAAAGGATACAAGCTTTGGAATCTTGATACAGAGAAGGTTTTGTACAGTAGAAGTGTAATTTTTCCTGAGTTGAAGCCTTCTACCTTGGATTTGTAGTTAGAGACAAAGTCTAAAAACAAGAAGGATTTAGTTGTAATTCCTTCGACACCAGAGAAAGAGGAATTCAAAATTCAAAATGTACCTAAAACTGAGGAGAGCTCAAGCAGTTCTGAAAGTTCAAAAGAAGAAGAACAACCTCAGCCTTAGCAAGTGAGGAGGTCAAATCCTGAAAGAAATCAACCTGATAGGTATGGGTTCTCTTTGATAGATTCTACTTGTGCCTATGCTTTGATTTCTAGCACTGATGAGCCTAGGACTGTGAAAGAGGCATTTAAAATGTCTGATTCAAACTCTTGGTTGGAAGCCATGAATGAAGAAATGGCATCATTAGAAAAGAATGATACCTGGAGTTTGGTGCCCTTGCCTGAAGGAAGAAAAGTTGTGGGATGCAAATGGGTATTTAAAAAGAAAATAAGTTTGGATGGTAGTGTGGAAAAGTACAAGGCGAGGTTGGTTGCGAAGGGTTATTCCCAGATAGAGGGAATTGATTATGGGGAAATTTTTCTCCTATAGCTAAGCTGACATCTATCAGATTTATTTTGTCACTTGCAGCAGCGTATGACTTAGAGATCGAACAAATGGATGTGAAGACAGCTTTTCTTCATGGTGATCTTGAAGAAGAAATCTATATGTCCTAGCCTGAGCACTTTGTGGAGAAAGGTAAAGAAAAAATGGTTTGCAAGTTAAAAAAGTCTCTATGTGGGTTCAAGCAGTCTCCTAGAATGTGGTACCAGAAGTTTGATACTTTTGTACTCTCTTTGGGATTTGTAAGATCAAAATCTGATCATTGTGTGTATTATAAAGCTGAAAGTGATCGAGTGCTTATTATTGCTCTCTATGTTGATGATATGTTGTTCATGGGCAACAGTAAGTTGATGATTTCTAATCTTAAGTCTCAGTTGTCTGCTAAGTTCGAAATGAAAGATCTTGGTACATTGAGGTATCTTGGTGTAGCTTGATCATTGGCTTCCTTGTAGCAATGCATCACTTGATAAGATGAAAAATTATTCAAGAGATATTGAATGTGAGAGACAAGGTAATTCAAATTCCAAGAATTTGAATGACCATTTAACATTGTAGATATCACAACCATGGAGTCTCCTTCAATTTGAATATGAAGTATTGAACATTCAATTGCTAGCTCTAGACCTATTTTTAAGGCATTGAATTCCACAACATTATTAGTTCCTTCTAGAATACTAGAACAAATTGCACCAACAAAGTTATCATGGCAATCTCTTAGAACCGAGGCAGCCCCTGATTTCCTAGGATTTCCTCTAGAAGCACCATCAAAGTTGAGTTTAACAAGGTTGTTAGGTAGAGGAAGCCATTTAATAAGGGATCTATTAATAGGAGGGTTTTTTATCAACAAAGAGCCCACATTAGGAAGTTTGAGTAGAGGCCAGTTTTTGAGAATGAAGGAATCCCATCAAGAAAAGTTGTTGCAGGTAATTGCATTCCTATAAAGGCTTGACATTGTAGTTTTAGAAATTGAAATTGAAATTTTTTGTATGATTTGCTCCCAAGATAATTTCTCCTTAAAAATTTTCCTATTCCTTTCAATCCAAATGTTCCAGATGAGGATTAGAAGGAGAGATTTCCTAGAGAAAAGAAAATTTAGAATTTGAGTGAAGCTTAGGCCAACTTAGAAAGTGTTGTAGGATCCCATTTTGTAAGGGAGAATACCAGCCTATTTTTTTCAATAACCATGTCCAACATTCATAAGCAAATGAACAATTAATGAGAAGGTGATATGTGGATTTGAAGGCCTTACCACACATCACACATGTAAAGAGAGGTGCAATTCCCAATCTATCAAGTATGAATCTTGAGAGTATTCTATCTTTGATGGATAACTAGCTAAAAGTACCTATTGTTGGTAAAACATTGGGGCCCCAAAAGAGAATAGAGGGCTAGGGTAATAGACCAATATCACTTTCAAGAAATTTATATCCTTCATTAACTGTATAACTACCTGATTTAGACTTTGTCCAAATTATTACATTAGGTTTATCTGAGAAGACAATTTGTCTTTTTTGCAATTCAGATTTAAGGGAATTCTTTAATTGAGATGAGACTAGAAGAAAGTTGAAGTCTTTCCAACTAATTAGATGCAAAGGGTCTTTCTGATTGATAAAAAAATAATCTTTCACTTTTTCCCCCCAAAGAAGTTTCAGAGCAGTCTCAATTTGAGACCAATTTCCAAGAGTTTTGAGAGGTTGATGTCCATTCCAAGCATCATCCTAGAATAATGTTTTCTCACCATTGTTAACTAGCCAAGAGAGGTGAGGAAGGATAATAGATCTGCAAGTGGTTATTAAATTCCAAATCTTAGATCCAGGGGGGAGATTACTTTGTGTGAAGATCCTTTCACATTCCAAAGAATCCAAATATTTGTGACGCATGATTTGACACCATTTCTTGTTAGGATTAGCATATAATTACCAAACCAATTTGGCACCCAAAGCCTTATTTTGTAAGAAAATTTATCTTAGACTTGCCCCACCTATAGCTTTCAACTTATAGATGTTATCCCATGCAACTAAGGGGATTTTTTTTTTGCATGACATTTTCTACCCAAAGGAAATTTCTAAATAGTTTTTGAAAGGAAAGACCTTTCTTAAGAGGAATTTAAGGACTTACATTAAATAAATAGGTAAAGAGTGAAGTACCGCTTTTAACATTACCAATTTTCCTGCAAATGAGAGCCATTTGGATTTACAAAGAAGAATCTGATTAGAAGTGGAAGAAATAAGATCATCCCAAAAGACATGTTTTCCTTTTCTTGAGAAGAAGGGAATGCCTAAATATTTACAAGGTAGGGTTCCACTTTAAAAACCTCAAAATTTTAAGAGTTGGGATTTAACCAAGGGATTTACATTCATAAAGAAAATCTTCAATTTCTCAGCATTGAAGGATTGGCCTGAGGCCAAACAATAATTTGAAAGGACTGATTTGATTTCTCTTGATTCATCCATGGAAGCTTGACCAAATAGGAGGGTATCATCTACAAAGAGAGAATGAAAGATTGGAGTGGGAAAGGGTCTGACAAAAATTCCTTTCCACTCCCAATTGTTTCTTGTAGCAATGATTGATCTGCTTAACCCTTCAGCCATCAAAATGAATAAGGATGGTGAGAGGGGATCCCCTTGTCGTATAGCTCTTGTGGGAGTAAAGTTTCCAACTAGTGAGCCATTTACCAAAATAGAAAATTTAGCACCAGCTAGGCATGAAGAAACCCATTTACACCAACTATTTGCAAAACCAAATTTTCTTAGAACTGCTAAAAGGAAATCCCATTCAACTTTTTCATAAGCCTTCTCCATGTCTAGTTTCAAAACCATCGAAGGGGATTTGTCCCTAATAACTAAATGTAATACTTCATGTGCTAATATAGCCCCTTCAGGGGTGTCTTTTCCTAGAGCACCAGAAGGGGAGATAATTGATTCAATTCTATTTATTTTCCTTCTCAATTTCATGGAGGCATGAAAAAAATTGTGTTTTTGTCCCCTTCTCTTAGCCAGATATCCCTAGATTTTTATCTCTAGTAGCATTCTTCCCTTGCTAGGATTTCATCTAGTTTTGCTTTAAGGGATTTTTCCTTATCATAGATGTTTAATTCCATTCCATTTTTAATTATACCATAAAGGTTTGACAATTCAAGTTCCACTCTAGCTTTTTCTTTGAATATATTCTTGAAACATGTTTTGTTTCTGTGAGCATCTTTTTAAATATACAAATACTAACATCTCAAACATGGGTTAGTACTTCACAAATCTATCAAAATAACTCCTATGAAATACCTTGCAAATGCTTCAAAAATGCAACAAAGGATGAAAGAAAACTAAAAGCATTATGAAAGCAACCACAAGTTACCTATTCCATAGTGGATTGGTGTCACATGTGCTAGTGACCCTTTCCCAACCCTTGCTAAGAAGCCAAAATGATGAAATGCAAATGGAGATGAAGAGCAAGATGAGTTCTCAAACCAAGAGAGTAACCTTGCATAAAAGTTGTGGATGCATGAATGAGGATTAAGGCCTTCTTTTATAGATTTTCTTGATGAGAGATTGGCCAAGAGGGTGAATGTGGGACTAAAGATCCACCAATGAGAAGAGGCCACTTGTTGGAGGAACTAAAGATCCACCAATGACAAGAAAAAGAGCAATAAATGCAATGTTGGAGGGACAAATCAACTTGTCATGTTGAGTGAAAATGAGGGTTTTAATAAATCAATAAATTAATTTATTTGTGCAAGTGGAGATATCTAGAGAATGCAAGTGGGTAAGATTAGCTTTTAATCATGATTAGATTAAATTAATGATGATAAGGTTAGTTTGACTTTCATGATTTAAATATTTGATTTATTTAAATCAGAAAAGGATGAAATGTGGATTGGATTTAATTAAATAAATGTTTGATTTATTTAATTAAAGGGATGATGTTTGATTTATTTGATTAAAAGGTTGATGATAATGTTTTATTTAATTTTGAATGAATGACCTTAGGAGATGGGAATTAATGAAATTACCTGATAAATGAATGAAGGTGAATCTGATCAATTGATGAATGGACCTAATGCGAAATATAGTTTAGTTAATGAATAATCCCGATTGAATGCACAATGTTAATTTTGCATGTCTACAGTTTCAATCCTTTATTTTTCCCTTGATAAAATTCAGCTTTTTATAAAGTTGGTACATTCGAGTGCCAGCAACAAAGGGGCACTCAGACCATCATTTTTTTAGTAGAGGGATAAAATTCAGAACTCTAAAGCACTTGAATTCAAATTTGAAGTAACCCTTTTTAATCGACTTATTATCAAAAATTCATTGGAAAATTGGGAAATGATCAGATCCAGGTTAAAATGGAAGAAGAGAAGTCCCAAGGGGAATTAAACAAATTTTTAGAAAGGAGAAAGCAATCCAACCTTTCAGCAATATGAGAAAAGTCTCTACACTTATTAGTCCATGTGAAGATGCCATTCTTCTGTGTGCAATCATATAGACCATTATTGATGATGAACTAATTAAAATCCTCCAGAGCCCTTGGTGGAGGGATGATGCCACCAATTTTCTCTAAAGGGCGTCGAATAGCATTAAATTCTTCAGATAGAATCTTCAAATCATTTTTTAAACAAGATGATGCAGAAGAGAGCTAAGTCCTTAACTATTTTTTAGCATAAGTTGTACAAGGGCCATAAATTTTGAAGATAAAAAATATATTATTTGTTTTCAAACAAATAATGTGTTGGTGTTTAAATTCACACCTCTGGAATGTGAATTAGAAATGGATAGCTATGCACAGCAAAACTACTCTTCGAATTAGGAGGGGAAGCTCTCTCTTTGTTGATGGTTTTCAAGAAATTAAATTAATCTAATTTTCCTATCTTTTTTATCAGCTAAGAGCATAAGGTTTATAAAGCTCAAGCATCATAGCTAAGATTTTTTGTTTTGGAATTTCAACTATGACTAACCTATGCTATGACGTTTCTAATTTCTCAAGTAAACGCAGAGCAAGAGAATTAGAAATGGACAAAGTTTGATTCTCTGACAAAATACTTAAATAAACTCTTTTTCAACATACATCTACTTACTTTCAATGCAAGTTGAAATTAAGATCATATAAGCGTAACACAATAAATGGAAATTTGAGACATTATATTAGGGAAAAATAGGCACAAGACTTTATTTCTCAAATCTTGAGAACAAAAGATTACAAAGACACATGCATTGAACAAGAACTTTCAGCTAAAAGAGACTTACAAACTTGTTCTTACACAAAGTGAATAGCAACTACACAACAACTTGCAGGAAAAAGAGGCTCAGCAATTTGTTAGCACAAGTATGGTTGAAAATAAATGAGCAAGGTTGCTCTTATTTATAGACAAGAAGAGGAGTAGGGAACCCTAAAATATCCTTTCTTTTACAACTAAGGCTTGCTTAGCAAGCAAGCCTTGTTTCTAAAACTAAAAGAAGATAACATTTAACCTCCTAAGAAAGCAAGAAAAATAGGAAATGCCAACTATTACATTTTATCTTCTTTCTCTTCTTTAAAGAGTAGATAAGAATTTAGATAAGAATAGAAAGAAAGCAGAAAGGAAGCTTTTAGATGAAGGTTGCTTTAAATCTCAATCACATCTGCCAAAAAGCTAGAAACTGTGTCTCTATCAAGTGCATCAATACTATCAATAGCAAAGTTTTGTTTATCTAGGATTTCTTCACCATCTGTAATTGATCTCAAAAAATCTTCAACCTCATTGGCCACTTTCTTGAACCTTGCTAATATCATGGAAATGTGACTCATCCTTCCACCAATCAAATTACTTCCATCACTATTGCAAACAACATTTTGAAACTGGGCTTATACTTTGTCAAGTCTGACATAGGAACCATTTTCATGACTATACCGAGAAGGTATCTGTGCAACAAACTCACTTATGAACAGAAGAGCTTCAATCACCCTTTGTTTGTATGCAATGAACTCCTCAGATATCCTTTCGTATGTTCTCACCTTGAAGATGTGATGCTCTTTCCATGCAAGGATTTGACTTTTGTGTTCTCTTGAAACTATTGAGCCATAAGATATGTTCAAATCTGCAATAATGATTTCATGCCTTGGTTTCACTTCTTCCATTGATTGTTCAAATCTGCAATAATGATTTCATGCCTTGGTTTCACTTCTTCCATTGATTGTTCAAATCCTTAAATTCCTTGGCACAAGTCATGTGCATTATTTCTTAGCTGAAACATTTGTGCCAAGATTTATTTTCCTCTAACGATGAAAATCTCAATCCATTCCTAGGTTTGCTTCCCACATATTACTAACTGCCTCAACTGTTGATGATCAGCTAGTGTCTCTAGAACTTGGGGCAGCAACTAAGTTTCCTATGAAGTGCCATGAACAAGGTTAGAAATGTATAGTCTGAGTTGTTGTATTTCAACCTTGAGGGTTGCCTTATCTTCTCCATCTCTCAACACTCTTTCTTGAAGAGTTTTAGATGCAACTTTGAACAAACTAACATTTGCATGCCTAGTGTTCTTGTTGAGATTGGCCTTAACCATTATGAAATCATTGACATCAACTTCATCTTTGTTTCTATCTTCAAGAGGTGTAGCAATCTCCATGATCATCTCACCATCAGGATTTCTCTCAAAATGAATTTTTTTCATTGCCTTCTTTTTAGGTGCTTCCTGATAGACATTGTCAAGATCATCAAAATTCAACTAATATGAAGGCCTTCTTCTCTTCCTTCCTAGGGAGCTCTCAAGCCAAGATGTGGTAGTATCTCTACTAACTTCCTTAGGAGGTTCAGCTGCAATTTATTCATCTTCTTCAATCTCTAGATCAATATGAATTGATGAAGAACTTGGCAATGGTAGATAATCATGTGTCAAGGGCACATCTTATGTTTCCTTCTAAGATAAGAACTCTTCTGGAGGAGCATCTTCTATTTTGACTATTGGCTGCTCCTATATGAATATACTCAAGAAGTCTAACCTTCTTCTTACATTCTTCACTAATTTTCTACCGTTTACACCTTCTTGAGACTGAATTATACCCTTCATCTTCGGTTGTGTTCTAGAAGAAGAGGGAAGTAATGACTATGTTCTTGGTGGCTCTACTACTCGAATGGATTTGTTCCTCTTAAGAACCAAGAAAGTCTTGCTATAATCAATAACTTGACGTGTCCTTTCTTCCACTGAGATTTTTTCTTTGTTGGCCCAGTTGACCTATGGAAGAGGCTATTGTTCGATTTTCCTTCGAGTGTACATTGGGAGAATTACATCTCCATCATCATCTATAAGTCCTTCGATATCCTCTGAAAAACAATCTTTCATTTGATGGAGAGTGAGTCTATTGTAACTATGCCTCTATACCTCAAACTCATATCTACAGTTGACCCAAAAATCTTCCAGCGCAGGCACATGGGCATAGTTCTTCTCAAGTCAGGCTATAAAGATGCCATGAGGGTCATATGATCATCTATTTTTTTAAGGGTTTAGACCAAATTTAGCTAACTCATCACCCATGGATTTAGAATCTATTGTTGATCAACATGTGTAAATTCCCAGCTGAAATAGAAAACTAAGGCAAGCTTCTTTCTATTTTGCAAGATAGTGTGGACATCATGTGCTTGCCTTAGGAATTCCATGAAAACAACTTCATCTGATGGGTACCTTGGCAACATGAGTGGAGCACTGGAGAATTTGTAGACTCAAATTTAGGTGAAGGTGGGAAATTATATAAACTAATCTACCCACTCTACCATTGTTGCCCTGGTAGTTGATGAAATATGGGTGTGCAACTCATTATCTAGGTCTCGCACTATATACATTAGGAAAGCCATGTTTACCCTCTTGTAATGATGTGATGACTCTATGAACTCCAGCTGAGGGTAGTAATTGTAGACGTGTTGCACATTCAGAAACCCCACAATGTTCAATGCTCTAAATTTTCCTTGGAAGGCCACTAGGTAGACAAGGTAGGATACCATGTGGAACTCGTGAATTTGGAAGTATTCAGTTATTTGTTGATGGAGGTTGTCACTAATTAAGGTTGACTAATCATAAAATTCTATCTTCTTCATCAGATGAGGTATAACATAGAACATCTAGAGTTGAAACTTTGTAGCATCCTCTTGACCAGTGATCCTGTTGAGCAAGGTGATTATTATAGTAATTTCATCTTTGAATTCCCCTCGCCTAATATTCTTTGGCAGAGTTTTATTTTTTTATTTCATCTACTTCAATGCAATCTTCTTGTTGTATTTCTCCTTATGCACGTCCCATACTCTTTCACATTCTTGGAGATAGTCACACTTTCAGACAAAGATGGAATTGAGAAGCATTTTTTAATCATATTTGGCTTCAAGCTGCAAATCACTCTTCCATCTATTGACTAAATCTCCCAAGTTGTCATATTGTAATGCTTGATGCAAGCAATTACAAATTCCAAACTCTACACTGAAATAGGGATGGATGCTACTGCAAGTAGTTTGGAGTGACCAAGATTCCTGACTACAATGTTGCCTACATTCTCCAATGGTTGCAAATTGAACTATGGCTTAATGTGGTGCAAGTCAGTCTCAGTTGTTTTGATGAAGTGGTGATAGAGAGCTGGTTTGGTCTTGTCCTTGAGGGGAGTGTACTCCATACTGAAAACCTTGAAGAATGACTATAAACTTCCCTATATTTAGACAAGTTTTGAGAAACTTTCTAAATTTAGCCTATTGGTTTTTCTTCTTCAAACGGATGAATTTTTCTAAGATATGGTTTTTGCTCAGAATTTTGTTACAAGAAGACCTAGATTGCCCATTTTTGAAAATTTTGAGTGTAGACTGAAAAAGCAGCAAACCCTAATTTCTTCAAATTTTCTTGAAAAAAAGTTGGCACCTGGGTTTTGTTCAAAAGTACATTTTGGATGAACCCAGTTGATCAGATGTTGAAAATATTGAAGGCTAATTGAAAAAGTAGCAAACCCTAGAATCTAAATTTTTTCTCAAAAAAGTTGGCATTTGGGTTTTGTAGAATTGGTCACTTTGAGTAGACCTAGATCGTCAAATTTTGAAAATTTCAAGTTTTTCCCCCTCATGCAAGACATGCAAACCCCAATTTTGACCTTTTTTGATAGATTTGACAAGACTTTTACTCATTTCTTCAAAATGCCTAAGTGTAGCAAAAATTTTAATTTGGGGTACAACATAATGGAAGCTTGGATCCAATTGTCTCGAATAAACAAATCTTCTAATTTAACGGAGAATTTGTTCCAAAGAATTGCAAGGCCTCCTAAAGCAACATTGGTAGGAGAAGAAATGTAATCCCAATTATACCAAGTGGAAAAGAAATCAGAAGCTGATTGGGCCAAAAGTTTTGTTTCTTGTAGAAGAACAATGTCAGAATTACTGTTTAAGATTTGACATTTTATGAGGTGTCGTTTGTTAGGGGAATTTCAGCCCCTAACATTCCATGAAAGTATCTTCATTTTTCTTGAGGAGAGATATCGTCTCCCCTCATTTCAATATTCAATTTAGAGATCTTAATCTCCATAGCAGAATTGGGTTGTCCTAATGGGAAATAATACCAGGATTTTCCAAGCCTTTGATTTTTTGTAGATCTTAAGTTCTTTTCAAGAGTCGTTTATATGCCTACGGACTTCAATTTTCATTTTCTCACTATTAGGTTTCCTACCCCTTTTATTTTTTGGGGATACCAGAATTTTAACATATGTTTGAGAAATGAGAGTAGGAAGAGGGTCAGAGGTTTGGCCAATAGGGGAAGCTATAATAGATTCCTTGACCAAGACAATCAATTTTTCAGAAGGAGGAGGATCCCTTAAAACAGATTGTGATATGGGGAGAGAGGGAATTTCTTTCTCAAATTCAAACTCTACAAGAATGTCATCTGTTGTCTCTTCTATACAATCTTCACCCACTTTATTGAAAGCCTCATTAACACTATCCATTATGTTTTCTTTAGTTATCGATCCCTTCAATAAATTTTTAAAATGAGAAACATTATTCGGGATATCCATAGTTGTCTGCAAGGGATTTGTATAAGGTGAAGAAGCATGAAGAGGAGTAAGTTGTGTAGAAGAAAAGGTACTAGGTTGACCAGACGAGCCAATTTCCTCAACACCATTTGTGAAAGAAAACTCAAAAGGTTCCACCCAGGAAAAAATTCAGAGTCAATCTGAATTTTAGCCTCTTTCCAGAAGTTGGTATCTAGGACCAATTTTTGATGCCACTCACATTTGTTAGTGAGGATCTTCAAAGCATGGGGGACCTTGTTCATGTTGGATATTAGGGCCCAAACTCTAATACTAGGTAAACAATTAACCATATTCAATTCATTCTTTAAGAAATCCCCAAAATGAGAAACAATTCTCTTAATTACATAAGTTTCTATGTATTCCACTAGGAGATGGGAGAGTGTAAAATAGATCGGCCTTTGGGGTAGAGCAGTGGGATCCAATGGAAAGTTAGGTTGCTAGTTGTAGGTGCCCATATAGGTTTTATCAAACCAGAAGGGACCTCTTCTTAAAACCCTATTCTTAATAGTGGGGTTTTTAAAACATATAAAAAAAGAAGACGAAACCGCAGTGAGGTCAAAAGATTTATACCAATTATCTTTTATCCAGGAGTAGATAGGAGATAGAGACTTGTCTTCTCCCCAAATCTATACGAAGAGACCATTATGCTCGAACTCTAAAGTTTGGGTGTCCACATTAATGGGTATTGATGGAATCGGCTTCTAATGAAGATCCTAGCAAGAGGATAGGTCCACCTCTAGTTTTTTTCCTTTCAATTTTGTTTTTGCAGCTTTAGGTTCATATTCAATACTCGACTTGGAAGATGAAGCTAAATTATGAGTTTGTTGTTCCCAGTTTGAGTAATAATATCTTGCCCATTTTGACTGACAATTTTTTGAAGATTCCCCCAATAAACCATCTCATGAGTGTTGAGAGGGAGGATTCCTTTCTCTGAAATATTTCTTCCATTTTGAAGCAAAAAGAGTAGGATGATTAGAAGTTTAGTTGCTAACCGTAGGATGATGGGAAACCCATCAGCAAGGTTGAGCTTGGGAAGGAAATGCATTAGGGTTGTGAGATGGGTGTTGTGAGGGGTTTCGGGGGTTAAAAAATGGAGGACCTGGAGCTTTCAGAATTCCACAACCCAGACATGTGGGATGATTAGGGTTAAAGGGTGGTAGATTTTCTATGTCATCTTCCCAATGATTCAGACTATTATGAGGACAATATGATTTGCTTATGCCAGGGTTCAATGGTTCACTTCCAAGAGCCATCCTTCCCACAAATCCAATGTAGTTTTAATTTAATTTAGATTAGAATATAGATTTAATATAGAATTTAGATTTAATTTAGAAATTTAATTTAATTTAATTTAGGGTTAATTTAGCTTATAATTAATTCTAATTTAGATTTAATTTTTAGCCTAGATTTAAACTTTTAATTTAGATTAATTAGATTCTAGAGTAAATGTTAATTTTCTTTTTAGTTTAGGTTTTTAATTTTGGGGCTAATTTTGTTGGTTGGGATTTTGTGCAGGTTTGCATGTCAAAGTGAAAACATAAACACACATTTGTTGAAGACCGAAGGCCTAAAATTACTAATGACATTTGGTGTAGAACGTTTCTTGAAGACTTGATTTTTAAAACCAATTGTCTTTTAGTATATAAAACATTTCAATTGGTACTTAAAAAGAACTTTGTTTTCCATGTTTGGTGCACTTGCACATTATATGCTACCTGAGCTAGTGTGTACATATCATCTCCCCTTGTGTACTTGTGTGATCCTAGGTGGTGAGAAATACACATTAGTCTCCTTTTATTTTTAGTAGAGGCTTCCCTGGGGATTTCATCACCTCAGGCTTTGACCTCAAGCACATTTTCTGATGGGCTATATCAAAGGGGGGAGAATTAAATTTGTACCCTAAGGAGTGGTTAGCATTGTTTGAAACCAAGCCACAAGACCCTCAGTCTACCAAGACTTGCTAGTGATGAGAGTGGGAGTGGGCCTCCCAGTTCTCAAGCTATTATAGACAAAATCTCTATTCATAGTAACCCCCTACTAGACACCTCTTGTTTTTAGAATCCAAAATCCTTTCATTTGCTGGCACAGGAGGTTAGACCTCTGAAGCCATCCCACATTTTTGCATTTCAAAGTTGAGATAGAAAATTCCTTGAAGTCTTTGGGAATTCAAAGTTCGGTGTGTCTGAGAAGTGAGTGTCGTGGAGGGGAGCTAGTGTCACCAAACTTCTAAGCTATTTGCTCTGAATAGGTGCGGTTGGAAAAATCCAAGTGGGAACCCAGCAAATATTATCTTTGTTAGCCTAGGATTTGTGCTTGAATGTTCTTTTATTGCAACAATCACACAACATTCACAATCAAAAACAAACTCAAAACATTATGTTTTATGTGTGTATCTTTTAAATAAACAAGCAAACAAACCTTAAACTTGAAAATTGTAACACTTCACAACTTTAGACCAAGCAACATTTTCAAACAAAACAATCAAAATCAAGTCAAACTCTTGCCAAAATCATATTCAAACCTTTGATATCCATTTTTGGACCAACTTCTTGCTAAAACTAGAAGCTTTCTCCATTCACCTTGCATATCATCATTCCATTATTAGGTCTCCATTTTAGGTACCTTAGCAATCCTCATTACTTGCATATCCCAACATCACATTAGGCTACCTTTTTTTGGACTTTTAGGCTTGGCACCTTGTGGATTTTAGGATAAAAGAACTCTCTATACCTTGGTACGAATCATTGCTTCAACAAAATATTGTCATTTGACCAAGTCACTTTTTAACTTAGTCCTTTGTCATTTTAGTGATAATTTCCTACTCACAAGTCCAGTTGAGAAACTCACCTTTTCATTCTTTTCACTTGTCCTAGAAAAAGGAAATTTGA
The DNA here is from genome assembly GCA_007258455.2 of Sequoia sempervirens. NCBI lineage: Eukaryota > Viridiplantae > Streptophyta > Pinopsida > Cupressales > Cupressaceae > Sequoia > Sequoia sempervirens. Next base: position 677,031,516 of record VDFB02271358.1, read on the forward strand.
CAATCCTAGTTGAAACATTGGTTTACCCTTGGATGGTTAGTGATCCTATTCTTACATCTTTTAAAAGTGTTTAAGCCCTCAAGTTCACTGTAGCTATCCATCACCTCTTAGTCATTTGCATAATTCATACCATAACATAATATCCAACATTATCATTATCACTTTTAGTCTTTTTGCATATATTAGACATCTTTTATCCTCAAAATACCAAAAATACCAAAAAATAGTTGCATTATCTTTAGGCATACCTTATTTCAAAAAAATCCAAAAACATAGCTTATGTTGCACACCTTAGACTTAAGTCACCCTCTTGAGATTGGCATACCTTGGACATCATACCATAGATCTGGGACCATAGTGACATCATTTCTTCAATTCACCTTGATATGCTTCCTAGTCAAGTTGAATACTAATTAATATGCAATGGTCAATACTAGCAAGCCATAGAATTCAAGAGACAATGGATCAATTCTATATCCCAATCACCCACAACCCATAGTCAACCACCCATCTATCCCTCTTACCAACAACTCATAAACCCTAGTCATTCATCCATATACCCTCACTATCAAGAGTCATTTAGCACATCTGTTAGTCATATTTATCCTAACCTTGACAAGGGAAACCAGCCTTCCACAAATTTATTCTGAGACTCCACATCCTATCCTAACCAACCTTCCACTAATCCATTCCAAGCCTCTACCTCCTATACTATTCAACCTTCCACTAATCCATTCCAAGCCCCTACACCCTATCTTAACTCATCATCCACTAGTCCATTCCAATCCATTGCATCCCAATCTACCATACCATCCAATAAGACCACAACAATTAATGCTCTCCAAGGACGACTAGTAAGGAAACTTGTTTAACTATGAAATGAAAATAAAGTTAGAAAATCTAGTCAAATTGCTACTCATACACCATCTATCCATCTATCACAATCATGTCTTCCATTGCCTATCAATCTTGAAAAGGATCTTTTCATTGAAACTCCATCATTTGCATGTCTAAATATTGAGTCAATTAAAGAAAATCATATCATTCCATTGCCTAAATCATTAGACATATGGCAAGAGCATGATTCAAAGCATCATGAAATAAGCCTCAAAACAAATTAAATATCAAGTTATCCATGATAGTCCAATCGTAGATCAAAATATTAATCCTTTTCATGACATCCACATTTCAACCACCTCCACCATTGTAGATGAGACAATTTCTCCCACAGGACACATAGATGATCTTCCTCTAGAACAAAAGTCTCTTATTTGATACATATTCACAAATGATCAAGTTATAGCTGAATTTCCTAGAATCTATGACAGTGACCATAAAGACGGTTTTGGCATCAACTTGGAAGCACCAGTAGAATCATTTGAATCTGATATGCCACAAATTCAAACCAAATATGTTAATCAAAAATATATCCAACATGTCAATGAAGATACGACATCTTATCAACTAGGATCATCTATCTTTGTTAGAGCAGACCTTCTTGCAAATGAGAAAATTTTGAGTAATGGTTTCCAAGTAAATAATGATGGGTTAGAATCTTGCTTTCAAAACAATAAATACCCCATTGCAAATAAAATCTATCAAAGCATGCAATATCAAGGAAGAGGACTAGGTCAACATGAGCAAGGAATTCTACAACTAGTAGAGTTCCAGGAAAATTCTAGACATCAAGGTCTTGGCTATTCTTCAATCAAAAAATCTAATGATGTTAGTGATACCTCCTCAATATTGGGGACAACTTTATCTAATACAAACATCAAAATGGGGGCCATGAGTAGTCCTTATCATAAGGTTGTTGCCAACACTCCTTCCATCCACACCATAAACCATCACTCCAACATCAATAAACCTTCCATTTGGAACCAACAAAAAAATTTATTAAAAATCCAAAGTTCAAAATCAAATGTCAAAGGCCATTGAATCAAACAAAAAGCCAAGTGGAGAAATGAAGTTAAAATGGATCCCAAAGAAAAATGGATCAAGAAAATAAAATAGTTCAAAAGTAAAAGTTAATCAAAATGTGGAGCCACAAGAAAAGAGGACTCCCACATATAATAAATTTCCACCTCCTTCAAAATGGTCATCAAGCAAGGCATATAAAATTGTTGGTTCCAAATGCTATCCCAATCAAAATTCCAAACTCCGCCATCCAACATCTCAAGTTTGGAAAATAAAAAGTGATTCATCCAAATGTCTAAACAATCCTTCCACATCTACCATCATCCATCATTCCAAAAGACATACCTCACGAATTCGTCACATCTTGGCAATGACTCTTTATTATAAGAACTCCCATGGCACTCTCTCATGATGTGCATATTTTAATAAGGCCAACTCTAGTATCAACAAGGATCACAATGACATCAATCAGTTATACACAAGCACTATGATCTTGACAAGGAAACTGCTTCATAAAGGTCATTATTGGAATATCATGGTGCCAGTCTCTATATCAACACCATCAATGGATTCAACACAATTAGTGATCATCTAAAATATCAAGTCCTAGAAAAATACAAAAAATGAGAAAAAGGGTCCTAAAAAAATACAAAAAAAAAATCAAAAAAATTGTTACCTTGATGAAAACCTGCAAACAAGTGTCTTGGTGACACCAAAAAAATTTAAGAAAAAAAAAATTAAAGAGAAAAATTTCATCCAATAGTGAAAACCATTCTTATGGCACTTTGGATAAGTACCAAGATGAAAATCTAGCAAACAGGCATCATGTGTAAAAACAATTATCTATGTGGACCATTACACTTGTAGGCAAGTTGTCTCATCTCCCATGACATTTATTATGACATTTCCATCCATCTGTTTAACCCATATCATTCCCAATCCATTTTCCCACCTACTTTGATCTTGATAAGGACTAGGGTACAAACATAAATCATGCTTTGGGAAAACTTTTGACATTATCCTTTTGTCATACACTATCCATGAAATATCATGTCATAGCCTCATAGCATTATCCAAACTCGTACCTCAGAGAAAACAAATTATTCCTATGCGACATTGTCCTTGGAGATCATATGTTAATTCTACCATCTAATAATCCTCATGTCTCCTATGTTTTACCAAAATCAATCCATTATCCTTCCATACCTATTTCTGGACTTGGATTTCCCTTGCCATTGGTTTAAGGATTCTAATCCACTTATCCAACATCCTTCCATCATCCCATTCAATCCTAAAAAGAATTCATTTCAAATGCAACTATCCTAATCCATACAATCTTGCTATACATCCTAGCACATCATCCAAAATACTTCTTGGCTCTATTTATATCCTTGCTACAAACCTTCATCCTTTAGCCACATTATCATCATCCTCACATTGTTTTGGGATGTGTTCTTCCAACGTCAAACAATGTCATCATCATCATCATCACCTGTCAATTGGTTTTTAGCTTGACTAGGAGCAAGATCATGGTTATCCTTGGGTTATTGTCTTTAGGCATCATTCACATGCATTTTTCACAATCCTTATAGTCACCCTTCATTCATAACAAAATTTTCCCCCATCATCTTCACATCTTCCATCATAATGCTTGACATCATGTGTCTTTTCGCCTTCCACAATATGACTTATTCACTACCATTCCTAATAATTGGTCTTATACCTATCTAGGGAAATTTCCTAACACCTGGCTTATTGGATTCTACACTTGTCATTAGAGGTCAAAACATTCAAAAATCCAAAAAAATCAAAACACTCCAAAAGAAAAAAGACAAAAAAAACAAATATTCACAAAATCCAAAAAAATCATAAAACTTCAAAATCCAAAAAAAATAAAACAAGGAAAAACCCAAAAACATTCAAATAACTTTCAAAAAATCCCAAAAATAGAGTCAAAGTGAAGACATGTCAGTCTTTGTCATTGTCGAACTATGTTGCCTCTGCGACTGGATGTAGGCAAGGCCATCTATCGATGTGCCCCCAAGGCATTAGGTCCATCCTTTAGGTTTTGTAAAATAATATCATGATTTGTTCCTTTGTCATTGAAACAAATTCAAGGGTCTTGTTGAAATACGAGGTCTATGTGCATTGCTATGTAGGTAAGGCCATCTATCAATGTGCCCTTGAGGCCCCCTAGGTTAGTCTTTTAGGGTTCGTCAGGTCAATCAAAATAAATCGAACACTATCAACTCAGACATGATATAATCATCTAAACTTCAAACACAAATCTTGAATCAACAAGACATGCAAGACAACAAGTCTCCAAGTCAAATCAATCATTTTTCAAATCAACCAAACTAGTCAAATTGATTGCAAACAATGGTCTTATACAGGATGTGTCCTTCCCGAAACCAAACCTTGTCACTATCACCCTTTGTAACTTACCTTATACAGGTATTTGCATGATCAATACCAGACTTGACATCTTATACGACATGTTTCTTCTCCTGAAACTAGGCCTTATCAAAACAATCCACCAGTTGCTCACTTCATCCCTTAACACACTGGCAAACATTTATTGTCAAATAATCTAAATGGTTGTTGACCTTGTTGGTCTATTTTGTCTTATCTTTTGGATTTTCTCCAGTCATGTTACTAGCCACCTCGAGGATGTCCCATGAAGGATTTAGAGGAGCAATGATGTCTCATGACTTGTCTTTAATTTTGATTGTTGTCTACGGTTTGTCTTGACAAAAAGATCGGGGCAACTTTGCCCTAAGTATGAGTTAGGACATTCCTTGTCTATGACTGTTTGTTTTATAGATGGATGACCTTCCACACCTTGGTCTATGTCATACCATGATGTTTTTTGTCCATTTTTCATTTTTCATCACTTTTATTTCCTTCATACCTCTTTCTTTTCATCTATCATTTCTTCCATCATCCATTTCCTTCATCATTTCATTTTTTTTCTTCATCGTCCTTATCTATTTTCCTCTATAATTTTTGTCCTTCATCTTCTATTCCTCTCATCCATTCTGAGACCACAGTCCTGTTCTTTGAACCTGCACATCCTCTCGAGGGGGCATACCTCCACCTCCTCGTCATTCTTCCTCACACTAGGGCATATCTTTTTTCTTTGAAACAATGCAACGGGCTGCATTATCTCAAAGAGAGGAAAATTGTACACTCAAAAGTTATCTTCACAACCATCCTATTTTTTGTCTATTAATTAAATGGAAATTATTATCTATTTAAATAATTCATTTAAATACTTTCTTCTATTCATTCATCAATTCATTTATAAGCATTTATCCATATTATAAGCATGCATTTAAAAGCATTTATTTATAAGCATTTATCCATCCACATATTCAATCATTTACCCATTTATCCATTGCATAATCAGTCACTTATCCATTTCATATAATTCCATTTTGCATTAATCATCAAAATATTCATACATGAATGTTTATCCATTTATATGTTCCATTAAATAATTTAAATACATAAATCATTTAATCTATTTAATTCATTAAATCATTCATCCATTAGTTTGAAAATCCACTTTAAATATAATTGCAAGCCCTCATTATATCATAAACCCACTTATTTATCTCTCATTTCAACCAATTTCAATTAATTTCAATATGCATTTCTCCACTTCAATCTTTTATCCCACATCTCTCCCGTAACTTGAATTCACCCTATGAATTCATCTATAAAATCCCTCTCCCTTCTCACCAAAAAGCATATACATTTGATTTCAATCAATCCTTTCTTCCATTCATCATAGCCTCTTGTTGCATTTGTGCTTGTGAAAATTTGAGAGCACCAAATGCATAAATCAAGATCTTGGTGAATAGGAGAACAATGGAGTTGGTTTTCTTTTGAATGCATGTGTTTTGATTTTGAATAGTTTAGATTCATTTTGCATATGCTTTCATTTAAGAAAGGCTTCATTGGAGTTATGTTGGAATTTTGATTTGAGTTTATAGATTAAATCATTTAGTTTTTTAGTTTTCAACATGCACAATATATATATATATAATGTTATATTTAATGAATTATATGAAAAGATATCAACACATATAAAATGTGAATTAAGTAATCAATGCAACACTTATATAAACCGAGTAAAGAAAACTAAGTGCTACATATTTATGTATGCGATGGAATAAACATTGATCATTGCATGATAGCACTTAAATATAAAGTGCATGAGTTAAAAAATATAAACAACATTCATTTTGAAACTATAATGATGCACTTAAGTTGTTGTACTATGTAAAAGGGAATGAAAATGTATTTAAATGTTAAAGTTTGTTGAGTGTTTAAAGCCACACATAGTTGCTACAAAGGTGTTGGACTTAGTCAAAGCCATGAGTTGACAGAAGGAAAAGAGAGTTTGATTTATATTAAATTGGAAGCCTCCATTCTAGGCGCCATGAGTAGAAACTTGGCATGAAAAGAGCTACATTAAGTATTAGAAAGCTATAAGGAAACCAAAGAAAAAGTTTGACTTAGTAAATTTACCATGAGTTGGTTGAAATAAGGTGACTCAGCCATGAATTAGAATTTCATTTTACTTGGACTATATATGTGTTAGAATTTTGATTCTCTTAGCTACCATATATCACCCAACTTTGCTTAGTCAACTTGTTTAGAAGAGGAATTGGTTTTGAATTTTTGTTTTCAAGTTTAGAGGTGGAAATAGGATGGAAAAGGTGGTGATTGGAGGAGTTGAATTGCAGCATTAAATTTCTCAATACTTCTTATAAATAAAGAGCATCCTCGTAGTCTTTGGCATTCATTTTGGAATTCATTTGTTTCCATTTTGTTGTAGTTTTTCTTTGTGCAAAGTAGTGTTGAGTGCAAGTAGTGAAAAGTGAGACTTCTTTGAGTGTTTGTGAAATGTGAGCTATTTGTTTTTGAGATTTTGACTATTGGGAAAGAAGTTAGAATTGGAGATAAGCTGAAAGTAGGAGCATCAAGTGGAGTCTTTGGGATTAATCTTTGAGGAAAATTTCTCCATTGGAAGCTAAATTTCCAGGTATGCTAGTTATTCTATCCATTACTCCTTTATATGTTGAATTTATGTTTTTTTGATTTATTACTAGTGCTTGTATAAGATATTGGTTGTTATCATAGATATTGAATCAAGCTTGTGCATAGAAGCACAAACTCCTCTCAATCTAATAATATCCTCTAGATTAGATATGAATTTAGTGGACATTGTAAACATGTGAATATATGAGTCATATTGAAAGAAAGGATTTGTGATTATTTTTGGACATGAAATAATAGAAACCTTATAAGATAACTTTGAAGAACCATTAGCAATGGAGAATGATCAAAATGGAATGTTGATGAGAGAAATCATATTAGTTTGATATGTATGTTTGTGGTATTTGATGGTAATAGTCAAATAATAATAACTAGAGGGTATTATCATAATATATAGGATATCATAAGCCAAAATGTTTGCTTGCATGAATTGTAATGTTGAAGAATAGTATGAAATGGAAGTGTTATGTTGATATTGTTAGTTTATGATGTTATATAAACATATTTTGGTAATCAGGCTTGTTCCTAGGACTAGGATAAACCAAGGTTGGGAATAACCTAATTATTCAATTAGATCACTTGAATGTGCATTACCTTTTGGGTTAGATTCATGTTATGATGTATGTGGAATAATATCGTCAAGAGTTATTATGGTCATGTTATTTACCAAATCGAGCAAGGGGGTGAGTGAGTATATGACATCCAATTCATAGAAGTGAGACACCACTTCATAGAAAGTGAGTTTGATATATTATCAAATCTTTGGCCAAAGTAAGTGTAAGTTGCCACTATGTACACTTTTCAATTCACTATGATCCATTATTACATAACTAGGCTAGGAATGTCATGCATGTATGTAGGTATCCACTGTATGTCATCACTAGTTATGTAGGACACAACGCCATGCTCAAGTAGACTAGTATTATCAGTGTCACTAGACCAATCTCTTCGTTGAAGGGAGGGCCATTTTACCAGTTAGGTAGATGTGTAGGGGACCATAGTAAGCTCGTGGTTGGAGGAAAAACACTTGGGTGATACTCTCCCTCATACAATCGAAAGCTGAGATTTGAAGATGTATGCTCTAACAGGGGACATCTAGACCATTTGTACTTTATTTCATTGAGTTCTTGAAAGCTATGAATGTAATCATGATCTTGTATCTTTATGGAAAATGTATTTGAAAAATAAATTCATTACTTTGGATTATGTAATGTTACTTTATTCATTCAATGGAAATTTGAAATGGATTTATTTCAAATATGCATCTTTGTTATTGTATTGGAAAAAAATTATTACTATGTGATGGTAAACTTAAAATATTGACATATGGGTTAAAACTTAGGTGAAAACAATAGGTGAAGCATTGGACTTGTTACAACATCAGTCCATAAAGGTGCTTGATGCTAATGTTTTCATGGGTATTATGGGATTGGGAATGGGATCCACAATGGGTTGGGTATCGACAATACATTGGATGAAAGAGTTGGATGACTCAAGATCCACAATGAATGTAACAACAATGTGAGATGTCATAAGTCTATAACTACGTCTCACTAGAGTATTAGCAATAGGGCAATAGGTTGTAAAGCTCATATGAGTCTCAAGACACTAAGGTGTGCCCACTATTAACACTTAATTTGCAAAATAGTCATAGTAAAACATGTAGGATCAAAAATCAAAGAATAGAAATACACAAACAACACAGTAATAGATGTCTAACAAAAACTTAAGCCAAATTCATCTAGATAAGGGTGCAAGGATACCCTATTCTAGAAAAAAAAATATTAAGTTTAAATTTTTAGTGTTTGTACTATGGTTTAAGTGTTCTATTTTGTGAAGATTCAAGTCTGACAGTGAATAGTTTTCCATAATTTAATTGTTTTACAATTGTACAATTTAGAATCTAAATATGTAAGAAATTTGAAATGTTGAAATAAAAAACTATAGTTCCAAATGGAATTTCTAGATCTAGATTGCATCAATTTACTGATTCTAACTTGTAATTTCTAGAAATGAAGATTTTGAAAATCTTTTTACAACAAAATAATGCACTTTTTCACTTTTTTGACTAAATGCCAAAAATGCCTAAATGAATGCAATGACCACTTTCATATTTGATTTTAGATCTAAAAAGACCTAATGCAAATTTGTAAATGCAATTAAGATGTGGATTTGGCCTATGATGATTGAAATTAACCATAATGCAACCTATGATGCAATATGAGATGCATTTTTAATTTTTTTATGTTTTTTTAATGCAATAATGAATGCCTAAATCAACAATGCAAATTAATTCAATACTAATTACTAATCCTAGATCTAGGATGATATGCTTTAGATTTTAGAAGGCCTATAATGTTAATGCGTCAGGTTCACCAAAATGATAAGGTGGAAAAGGTGAGACCCTAATATTTTACTTTAGGATCTCACAAGGGCTTTTCCAAAATTGGGGCTCTTATCATTAAAATTCAAGATTGGATAGGATATGAGATTGACTTGTAACCAAAAAGGTGAGTCAATCAATCCTAGGATCTGAATTTGAGGACTTGGAAATGGATTTTGTATGAAAATGCAATGATATGAATAACTCTGAAAATTCACTATTTTGATGCAAATATAGAAAAATTGGAAATTAACAATCAAATTCTGAGGTCAAATCTAAAAAGAGTAGATTATTTTGCACTTGCATTTTGAATTTGAGGCTGATTTTGATGGACTAGGGTGCAAGGATACCCTAGTCTGGGTGCCTGAAACCTAAATCTGATTTCACAAGCCTTAGGTACCCAATTTTTAACTTCTCTCTTTAGGATTTCATTTTCAAATCTTCATCTATTGTCGAGATATTGTAGTTTCCATATCTTGTCAAGTTGTAGGGTTTGAATGCATGAATGAGTGAATTATCTTCAAATACTCCTCCAATCCTCTTTAGATATGTATCTTCACATCAAAAGGAGAGGAAGGGTTGTGCCATAGATGGGCTTGCCTTAGTTAAACCCTATGTTGGTGTTTCCGCCTCTATAATGGAAAAATTGATGATAGAGAGCTTATCCTTTTGAGGGATAGAGGCTAAAATGACAAATGAATGATGAATAAACAATAGACTACAACTCACTAGTTAAATTTGATTTCCTTGAAGGACTAAATTCATGCACATCTCCTCAAGGCTTGATTGCAATTTCCCTTGGACTTGCTTTGAAGAGCTACAAAAAAAAAAATGAATGCATGAACATGAACAAACTCACATAAAACTTGGCATGATGCTTCAATATTGAAATATTGCAATGAATCTCTAAATTTTTCTCTTGAATTCTCTTGAATGCTTTTAGGACACTTAATTTTCTCAGTTGAATTTCTAATATTTTCTAGATGATTCTCAAATGATGAAATGACTAAGTATTTATATGAAATTTCTCTAATTTCCTAAAAAATAAATCCCAATGGCTAACAATAAAAATTTGAATTTGAAATATTAAATTACTATTGCCAACACTTTGAGATTTGGGGCCACATTAAGGGGACTAGGGCACAAGGATTCCCTAGTCTAGGTCCCTAGATCTTCAAGATCCAAAGTGCTAGGAGGAAAACATTAAATATATACTTGGCCTATAGGGCGGCTAAGTGGTGGCCCCCGAATGGAGCCGCCTGCAACCTAACGGTAGTGGTGGTTAGCCAATGGCACTTGGGTGATAGAATAGAAATATTATTAGAAAAAAAATAAAAAAATTCCAAACTTCAAAACCTTTGGCGAATTTTATAAAATATTATTTTTTTTAAAACCTTACAAACTTTAAAATTCACTGGCAGGATTTTAAATTAATTAAATTTCATTTAAAAATTTATTTTGGGTGGTTAATGCTTTTAAGCCACAAGCTATGGATGGGTCTCGCTGACCCTGTCAGTTGGTAAGGTGTCAGCCTTGTCGACGGTACTGCTAGTACCACCCAATGCAGGGTACAGGCTGGGGGATCTGTGGACCCCCCAAAGCCTATTATATTTTTATTTTATTTTTTAATTGCTTTAAAAAAATTCAAAAATCCTTTTTGATTTTTTTAATTTTTTTATCAGACTTTAGAAATTTTTGCAAATTTTTTTTTTGGACTTGTAGTCGACCCAAAGGGTCGTACAACCATATGGGTAGGGTTGTGGGTAATTTTTTTTCAACCTTTCCAAAATAGGTTGAATTTTAGGTCATTTTTCATCTCTTGGCCATCCTAGATCCAATGGTGAGGTCCATTTTGTCTCAAGAAGTCATCCATGAAATTTCTTCTATAAAACCCTCATATGGAAGATCAATCCAAGAAACCCTTTTGACCCAAATTTTGTAAGCTTTAGATCTGCAATAAACCCAACAAATATTGACAACCCAAAAGCCCAGATCTACAAATAAACACTTGCAACATGTATCTTGGAATGCCTCAAATCTATCATGCATGTCCATGGATTCAACTTTGCACAAATCTACTCAAACAAGGGTTATAACCAAAAACATGGAAGCTCACACCTCCCATCAATCATGAACTTGCTCTAATACCACTTGTTAGGAAATAATACATTCAACCCATAATCTTAATCCATTTCCTACATAACCCCATGAGAGAAAATCATGCATACAAATAACCATAATGTATAGATCAAATAGACAAGCCATAAGATAATACAAGATATACCCTAGAAAAACCCTCAAGAGGGACAATCCCAGCCTCCAAAAGCATTCATACTCCATCTTATTATTCAACAATAAAGAAATACAAGAGTTGCAATGAATACCTTTGAAGCATCAAGCCTTATGTGTCCAAGCATGAATTCACACATCCCATGCATGCTTCACATGTGCACTCAGAAAGACTTAATAGTGATATTGAAAGACTTAATAATGATATCCCACTCACCCAGTCAACTTAACCACTAAACATGTGCTTGATTTTATAGATTCGAGCTCACACAAATAGCCAAGTGGTAAGATAAAACCATTTGAACATAAAACCACAAATCCCTTATTTGATATTGGGTATTAAGTTTTCACTTTATTAAATGTTTCCCCAATATTAAATTATTATCACATGTTTCCCACACATTAAATAATAATAGAATGTTACAATACAACATAAAGTACTCCGTGAGCAACAATACTAAGCCAACCTAGATAGAGAAAAACTTTGGCTCTGCTCTGCTATGACGTTTCTTGTGCTGGTTGTTTTTTGAATTTTGGCATTGTTTTGATTTGACTACTTCATGGGTCGCTCAAGGGGGAAGGCTCCCCATTCCAAGAATGTTGTCCCCTTTCCTAGCACTGTTCCTATGGTGGCAGTGGCCAGTCTAGCTACTCCTGATATGATGTCCCCTCCTCGTAATGTAGTCCTTTCCCCTGGGGAAAAGATGGAGGGAATCTTTGGGAAGTCACCCATTTCTCCAACTTTTGGGCTAAATTCCTTTTTCTCATAGGAAGCACTAGCTTCCTACATGGACAAACTAGTGGGGTCTAACTCGCCATCCTCTTCTAAAAGACTAGTGGAATTTACTTCTTGCTTGGTGATTGGCTGGGAAGTAGATGTCCATGAGGTCTTGATGTTGAAGGTGATGGATAACCTCAAAATGGCACTTCTTGGAAATTTTTTGGTGTACAGGCCAAATATCAAACTTTTTCGTCAATGGGTTGCTTCCACCTAGAACCTAAAAGGAAGTGTCACCATAAATGCAATGCCCAGAGGTATTTTTCTTTTTTCTTTTGTGGTTTACGAAGATATGTTGAAGGTTTTAACTGGGGGTCCATGGGCTTTTGACCTGAGATTTAAAAATTTTCTTTCCCTATGCAAATGGAAACCAGGTTTTGACCCGTCAGTTGATTTGGGGGCCTCTACACCAACATGGGTTCTTCTTTAAGCCTCCCTCTAGATTACTGGGAGAAGTGAATCTTAAAGGGCATAGTGAATTCCTTTGGGAGCCTCCTGGCCATAGATAAGATAACTCAGGAGAGGTCAAGATTGGTGTATGCTCGAATATGTGTTAATGTGGCAGTAAATATGGTCCTCCCCTCCTCTATATTGCTTAAGTCAAAGTTCAGTAATTGGTCTCAACCCCTGGAGTACGAAAATGCCCACCTCTTTTTCCAGCAGTGTAAGAGGTTTGGCCATCTAATTGATTCTTGTGTGATTTCTAGCGAGGGGTCCAAAGCTAAAGGAAATTTTTCAAAAGAGGACAACTTGTCTAAGGTAGTGGCTTTTGGTGAGAAGCCTTCTACTACTTCTCCCTAGAAGGTGTTTGTTCCCCTTTTGAAGGATAATCAAGATCTAGATAAGATGGCTATGTCTGATCCTCATGTTGAAGTTAATGAGTTAGGGTGCCTGAACCTTAATGTGGCTGCCCCTACTTCATCCCATCCTACTTTGGGTTTTCCTAATTTGGAGAAAATGGGAAGGGAAGATATAATTCAGGAGAAGGTCCAAGTTGAGGTTCCCCTGTTGTTGAAGAATGTGCTAGTTATGAAGGTGAAGGAGCAGACTCATGGTGTTGACAAAGTCTTGGAAGAGGGATAGTATGTTCTGGATGATACAAACCTATCTTTGGAGGAAATGAATATTGTATCTCAATTTGGAGCAAAAAATATAAGCGATTCACTAGCTCTTCTTGGCTTCACTCAAGGGTCTAGTGATAAGGAGGATGAGGAAGGATGGTCACAAACTACAAAAAAATCCAAAAAGAAAAAGAAACTGGATGTTGGAGGGGGAAATAAGGTGGGAAGACCCTCCCAAAAGGAATCAAGAACTAATGATATTGTAAGGGATGTGGCAAGTGGAAAACAAAGAACCTTGGACTTGATCACAAGATCAAATCCCAAGAAGAAGTAGTTGGAGGGATGGGTTAGGATGGAGGTGGGGGTGATTCTATTTTTTCAATGAAGTACATCTCCTAGAACATAAGGGGCCTTAATAGCCCGTATAATCAATTTTTTTGGTAAAATCCTGCATTCTTGATAATAAAGTGGATGTTCTATTACAAGAAATGAAGATGAAGAAAGAGACCTTTGAGAAAGTTATTGTAAGTATCTGGCTAGGAGCTCATTACTTTGTTAGTGAGGTGGAAGATGCTTCAGGTGGTATTGCTAACCTTTGGAATCCCTCTAAATTGAAAGGCTCTTTGTGTTTTACATGTAAGAATAGTCTTTAGATTACTTTGGAAGACATTGCTTCTCAGGAGAAATGGAATGTCTTAAATATTTATACCCCAAATTTGAGCAGGGACAAAGTTTTTTTGTGGAAATAGCTAAGTGAAGCTATTTCTGATAGGAAATATGGTTACAGGATGATTGGAGGGGATTTAATTCTCCTTTCCTACCTTCAGAAAAGTCTGGAGGGTCAGATGATTTTTCAGATAGTATGATGGAGCTAGTTGAGTTCTTCAATTTAGTAGGTCTAATTGATATCCCCCTCCAAGGAACTAAGTATACCTAGTCTAACAGAAGGAACATAAGCCATCTAATCCAAGTTAAACGGGATAGGTTCTTGATCTCTGCTAATTGGGATATTTCCCAATTCCTCTCTCTTTCTGCTCTCCCTAGGTCAGGATCTGATCATAATGCTTTGGTGCTGAAAATAAATTCGAACAATAATAGGGGACCTTTCCCTTTTAGATTTGAAGCTATGTGGGTTCTCCACCTGGATTTTTCTTCTTTGATTAAATCTTGGTGGGAGGAAACCATAATAGGTACTTTGATGTACTGTTTGGTGGAAAAGCTATGCAGAATAAAGCAAAAAGTGAAAGGGTGGAATACGCTGACCTTTGGCAACATCTTTGAGATAAATAATTCCCTAGGAATTTTTTTAAAATACATTCAGGATATTATGGAGACTAGCCTAGTGGATGAAGAGATTTGTGCTAGGGAAAGAGATCTTATATCCCAATGGTATAAGATAAACAAAAAAGAGTAAATCTTCTGGAAACAAAAGTCTAGGGTCCAATGGTTGACGAAAGGGGATAGGAACAAAAAATTCTTCCACCAATCCACTTTGAAACACAAAAGTAGAAATAGAATAAGATCACTTGTGAAAGAGGATGGCTCTATTGTGAACAATGAAAAAGATATTGCTAGGGAAGTTGTTAACTTCTTCTCCTCCTATCATATGGATCCTGGCAATGCTCTTCAAGTAAATGTTGACTTTCTTGAAGTGATCCCTAATGTAATTTCATATTTATATTTAAAGAAGATGACTAATGTTGTTTCTATGGAAGAATTCAGAAAGGTTGTTTTCTCTTTTGGTGCCTTTAAAGCCCCTGGCTCTAATGGGTTCCCTCCTGCCTTTTTCCAAACTTACTGGGATATTATTAAAATGGATCTTTTTAATGTTGTTAGGGATTTCTTCAGGTCGGGTAGGTTGTTGAACCATTTGAATTCTACCTTTATATCTCTTATTCCTAAATCTTTTGATGCCTCAACCATGAAAGATTATAGACCCATTAGTCTTTGCAACACAGTCTATAAAATTTTATTCAAAAATTTGGTGTTTAGACTCAAACTGGTGCTTGGAAATATGATAGCCTCAAATCAAAAGGGTTTTGTTCAAGGTATAAAAATTCTTGATGGTATAATTTCTACCCAAGAAATTATTCATTCAATGGATCATTCAAAAAAGCCTAGGATGGCCTTCAAAATTGATATTTCCAAAGCCTATGATAGGGTCTCCTAGCCTTTCCTTTTTGTTGTTCTTAAGAATTTTGGGATAGATGGTAGTTTCCTAAAGATGATTTATGCTTTTGTTACTTCCCCCATGTGTTTTGTTATATTCAATGGTGTTCCTCAAGGTTTCTTCTCATGTGGTCATGGGCTTAGGCAAGGTGACCCTCTTTCTCCCTACCTATTTATCATTGTTGTTGAAGTTCTGGGCAAGAATATTCAAAAGTTAGTGGACTCACAAGCTCTCAAAGGTGTAAAAGTTGCCTCTTCTCTTAGGCCTAAGTCCCATCAATGGTTTGTTGATGATACTCTAATGTTTGGGGAAGCTTTGGTTGGGGAAAAAATTCTATGGAAACAGGTCTTTAATGATTATGTTGTTGTTTCTGGTCAATGCATAAACTACGAAAAAAGCAAAGTTTAATTCTTCAAAACTGATCAACAGATAAAGGATAGAGTGAAAAAAATCCTGGGATGTCAAGAAGCTGACTTACCTAATGCCTATCTGGGTCTCCCTTTGATCTCTAAGAAATTAGAGAATAATTATGGGAACCAATTGATAGAAAGAATCAAAAACAAACTGGTTGGTTGGAAGGGGAAGCTTCTTAGCTTGGCGAGAAAAATTCAACTCCTTAAAGCCTCTCTTTAGAATATTCTAGTTTATTACCTATCTCTATTCAAAATCCTAGCCCATATTGGTGAGAAGATTGAACAGATTCAGCAAAAAAAATTGTGGTTAGGAACGGAAGAAAAAAAATAGACTATCCTTGGTCAGCTAGGAAAAAGAGTGTATGCCTAAAAGAAGTGGGGGTCTGGGGTTATAATTTTCATGCTAAGCAAATCATTAACAGCTAAAATTGGTTGGAATCTTTTGGAGGGCTCCAAAGCCTAGGTAAAAAATTTCCAAGCTAAGTACTTAAGGAACAAGTTGTTTACTCTCACAATTGGATCTACCTTCTAGTTCAGCCTTATGGAACCATCTTGTGAGATTGAGGAATGTGTTGAAGATGGGAGCAAGGAAGAGAATGGGGAATGGGAATAATATTGATTTTTGGAAGGATCCTTGGATAGAGAATTTCACTTTGTACGCCTTTGTAGAAATGAATCCTCTCAAGCTTAGCTTAAATAGGATTTGTGGCAAAAAGGTATTTGATTATATAAACTAGGACATGGAGGAACCTAAATGGAAGGAGTTCAACACTCTATTAAGGAAAAACAATCTGAGAGGTCAAAGACAGGTGAATTGGGATCCAATCCTCACGAATTTGCATAATTTGATAGGGGAGGCTAAGTGGTCTGATAGACAAAGGGAAGATGAGTGGCTTTGGAAAAGAAGCTCTTCTAGTTGTTTCTCGGTTAAAAAGACTTATGAAGATCTAGTGAAGGCCTAGGTTATTGTTCCTAATCGCGTTTGGGATAGGGTGTGGCTAAAGAATCTTGTTGCCAAAATTAATTATTTTTGGTGGACTACTGCTCATGGAAAAATTCTCACTATTGACAATCTAGTTAAGAGAGGCTTCCAACTAGTAAATAGGTTTTCACTCTATTTAGAGGGTATGTGCAAGATCATGATGGGCCAACAAGTGGCAATATGATGGGTATGTGGCTGACGACTTTTTTTACCCAAAATTGATGAAACAAAAAGGGTTTTTAAAGGATATTCTCATTTTTCCACCAATATTTATTATGCTTTACTTTGAATTTAATAAATAATTATTATTCATTTTCTATTTGAATTATGACTAAAGTCCTGATTGATAGGCTGATTGAAAAACATCTATAGCTTTCAAACAGTATCACATTTTTGAATCTGAAACATGTGTCACATTCCATGCTTTGCATACTATAGGATTAAAAAAAAAAAATGAATTTCATGAAGTTTTGACCAAGTTAAGGTGGTCAAACATACAATTTTTATATTTTTTAAAGTTGTAACAAAAATTCATAATTAATTATTTACTTGGAAAAAAATTACAAAAAAATATGCATCACATCGGGACATGAGTCCTCTACTTATATCTAAAATATTATATAAAAATATTATTATTTTATTGTGGTTAGGGTGGTCGACAAACACCTACTTATTTTTCCCGAAATTTAAGTACTCTGCATTGAAATTTCAAATTTTCACCAAATAGATTTAGTTTTTAAAATAAACCTAGTAGTTTAGAAACTACATTCAATTTGCTACAGATTCTATTCTTACATATTTTTGAAATAATATAGACAACTTATTCAAATTTTTATGTCAAGTTGCCTAACTCTGATTTTTTTGAATTTTTCGCCACTTAAGGGCCTATTTTTTCCATGATGATCCTGCACATACCCATAAACAGGAAGAGGATTCGATAATTCATATTTTCTTTCAATGCCAATATGCAAGGGAAGTGTGGTCTTTCTTTTTTCTATTGTTGTCCACTGATTGGGTGTTTCCCAATTCAATGAAGCTTTTTATTGAAGGTTGGTCAAATTTCCTGTTCTCACATAATGTTACTATGGACCTTTGGAATCAAGTTCCTCCATTTGTTACCTGGGGATTGTGGAATGAGAGGAATAATAGAATTTTTAGAGATGTGGAGAGAAGCAGTTGGGAGGTAAGTTAGATTATTAAAACCCAAATTAAGGAAAACATAGAGGTAGGAAGATACAACTTCTCCAAGACCTAACCTAATTACAAAGAAATGAGGATAAAACATAATTGAGGAATAAGGAGGAGTTTAGCCAAACTCAATTGGTCAAAGATGCTTAACAGAATGGGTACTAGTTGGAGTCCTCTGCTGAAAGATCGAGTTAAGTGTAATTTTGATGGGTGCTCAAAAGGCAACCCGGGATAAGTTGGTGCAGGGGGTCTAGTAAGAAATCATAAAGGCGATTGTATTATGGGTTTTGGAGTGAATTTGGGTGTCTTCTCTAACAATAAAGCTGAAGCAATGGTTGCTCTTGGAGGTTTCAATTTTCTAAAGGAGCTAGGGTACAAAAATGTGATCATCGAAGGGGATTCTAAGCTAATTGTGGACATCCTAAATGAAGAAGTTGCGCCTCCTTGGGAATTAAAAAATATAATAGATAGATGCAAATTCAATAAAAAAAATTTAACATCTATTGGGTACAACATGTGTATAGGGAAGGAAAAAAAGTAGCTGATTGTGTTGCCAATGAGGCATTGAGCTGCAGGGGATGGACACGTTGGACCAATGGCAACATGTCGACATCTTTAAGAGACGTAATCCGTAATGAAAATTTTGAAAATGAATATCACATGAAAATTTGATAGGTTATTTGTTTGAGGAATTAATGAGTACCAAGTGGTGTTGTTTAGTTTTCTATGCAATGATGGTATTTGGTGTACGTCATGGTATAGAAGGATCTTGGAAGGAGATAATCGTAATAATTTCCCTTTAAAGATGATGTTGAAATATCACATGAAGTTATTGAATTTGATAAAGGTTGTCATTTCTATGTGTGTCAAAAAGCCTTGTGTTAGTAATCCCCATATTTCTACAGTGGGGAAAAGAATAAATTTTAATAGGGATTTAAATGTTTGCAAGAATAATGATGAGTGTTGGGTTTCGATAAATGTGAAGCTAGCTTTCTTAATAAGAAACTTCTCGAATTTTCATTCTATATTGGCTCTGAGTATTATTTGGCATTTGAGTGTTGGTTACATTCAGGGAAGGAAGCAGATTGTGTGGGTGATTATGAAGAAAAGCCTGATGCAGCAAAATAATTTGCAAAGTAAAATGGGCAAACCAAGGAAAAGAATAGAGCCACCAAATTTTCAAGCCCTCAAATAGAATGTGGACCTATGGAGGATGTTTGAGAATGCAGGTATGGTCGCGTGCTTCCAATCTCTGAAAGGATATAATGAGAACTTAACAGCTAAATTCACCAACTCTTGGAGGATGGGCAATGTCACTATTGGCACAGTGAATTTTGAGGTCACCACCCAATTCATTGTTGAAGCTATGGGTCTACAGAATAATGAGCTAAAGTTGCTAATAAAATTGAAGCGGACTACTAGAGGTTTGTTGATAAATTCCTTCATGAAGGTGAAAATCTTAAGAGATTCCAAAACAGGTATGCCAGACTTGAACTCCCTCCTCCTTTTGCATTAGTAAGCCTATTTTTAATACATTATTTTACACTTGAGGGTAGGTACATGTCAGTATATGTGTATTAATTCCCTCTATTAAACCATATTAGGCATGGTGAGTGTATCAATTTTCCATTTTACCTATTGTCCTCCCTGCAACTTAACATTGAAAAAGGCAATAGCCCTCCCCTCCACCAGGTTCTTATGCTTACCTTGTACAAATATCCCCTAGCCCTGAATCCTCATGGAATTCCTTTAAATGCTAGAAATGTGAACCCTAACTGATATGAAGAAGAAAATGCAAAAGATCTAGAGGAGGAAAATCCTAATGTTGATGAACTCCTGGTTGATGAACAAATTCCCCACCACCCTCCTGCAATTGTTGCTAGGTATGTGTTAATCCCTATGAAATTTAACTCCCCTGTGGCTAATGTGTCAAATCCCTAAACTCCTCTATTGCAGAAGAGTGAGGAAATAAGAAGCATTGAATTAGAGCTCATTAGAGAAATGCCTGAAAAAAGGAAACTCTCCCCTTTGTTATTGGAACCCTTAAAATCTAAGAAACCCAAAAGAGATATTAATCCTAGAGATGTAATAAATATCACTAAGGGAACCAAATGGAGGAGGCTAAGGAAAATTTACAAGGGCAAGGGAGTGGTGGTAGTGGGGGAATAAGGTCAGCACATCTAGCTAAGGTAGCCTCAAAGGAGAAAAAAGGAAAACAAAAAATGCAGTGAATGAGGAGGAAGACCTGGGGTATGAAGATTTTGAAGCCCAGGAAGAAGAAGACTCCAAAGACCTGGATTTTGAGGACACTGCCTATGAGATGGGGGAGGATGATTAGGAGGAGGGAAAAGAGGAGGAATAGGAGCAAGTGGAGCCTTCTGAGGATAAGATTGAGGGTGGGAATGTGCAAGATGTTGGGTTCTTGGGAATGGAGAACAAAGTTGAGGATCTTAGTAATGAGTTTTTAAAAAGTATACTAACCTTTTTGCAGGTACTATTCAAAGACATGGAGAAGGAATTAGTTACTCCTGTGAAAGTAACTAATAGGTTGATGAGAAGAGCGATGCTTGGAGTGGCTTCTGGTGAAACAAAGATTACTAGGAAATTAAAGAAACAAGGGAAACCTGATACCCTAAAGATGTTGGACGAGACAAAGGACCCTAACTGGTGCAAATACATTACTCTCATGGGAGAGTATAGGGACTTGTTAAAGAAATCTAGTTAATGGCTTGTTGTTGCTGCTCTTCTATTTTTTGATGAGTTTTTTGTCTTTTTATAATATCTAGGACTGTTATGTTATTCTCTATAAGTTATGGTGGAATACCACCTAGGATACTGTCGATTTAATTAATGGTCTTCATAGATCAAAGTATGCTAGTAAAAACTTAATGTTTTTGATTGATAATGGTTGGACAATGGTTACTTTAAATATTGGCCTGGGGGATAAAACTTATGATGTTTTTTGGTTGGTTAGTGGTGTTGTTTCCCACCTCTCTCTACTTCTTTTTGGTCTGTTATTGTAACTATGGGATCAGGGCCCTTCCCTGCTTATCTAATCAAAAACATAAAGTACTCCCCAAATAATTACCTAGTGTGATTAACCACACCACCTAGGTGCATCACAACTAAATAAATTATGCAATGGTGTACAACACCATATCCCAATAGGTACTTCACCTCTCATGTACTCAAAAGGTTGGTCGGCCTCCCTATTTGCAAAGTGCTTCTATAAATTCAAAATAGATTGCTAAAGGAATCTAATATATTAGGTTGTAATAAAATATCATTATTCAATTATGATATATATATATATATATTCCTAATTTATATTCTCATACTTACTTCCCAATAATATTATTGTTGAATATAATATTTGTTTCCAACAAATATCTTATGTTTCAATTTCTTATTTTCCTTTTTCCAATCTTCCTTACTTTTTTCCTTTCCCCACTAATTTATTCTCCCTTTTATATCTTCCATGGTGGGGAGAGACATCTTTTAATTAATATTTTTCGTGGAAATGGATACACCTCTTTAAAACCAAGTGTTACCCTTAAACCCCTTTTAATTATTAATTTTATGCTTTTTTGTGAATCGTTACCTTAATCAACCTTTCATCAATCCTTTTTAGAATGATTGAGATAATTATTTTGGACAACAATCTTATTTTTCTTAAAGTTGTGATTCCTTTCTTGACAAGGACATGACAATTCATCCTTCCCAAGATTACTTTCCCTCAAGCAATGTTAGTTTTGGTCTATCACTGAATCATTTTTTCCAATACCAAGATCCCAAATCAACTTTGGAGATTTTTAATCCTAGATCCTCCTTGCGATGTAATGTCCATTTTTGGTAAATTTATAGTTTTATGCATATGAAACAATAATAATCACTAAAAATAGATAGTAATAACAAGTATCAACTTGATAGTGTGTATGCCCTTTCTTTTGGAGCATCAGCTTTCTATTGGGTCCTATAATTTATGTCTTCTTTTGAGGTGAAAACAACTCCTATAGAGGTGGAGTCCATTGTTGGGGTCATAATGGGAAGCCATCTTTTCTAGTCTCCTCTAGTGGTGTTCCTATTGAAGTGGAAGATTCTCCTATTGAGATGGAGCTTGAGGTTGTTGGAGATTTGTGGCTTTGGCAGAAATGGTTTTCATTTCATTGTCTCCAATAGAGGGGAGCTCTTTCCTCTAGAGGTGGAATTTGAGTTGGATTGTTGGGTTGGATGGTGCTTTAAGAGGATTCTTTCTTCCTTGGTATTTTCTTTGGTGATCCAATTTGGGTGATGTGGATTTTCTACACCATTTATTTTGTTTTGGGAGATGTAGGGTTTCTACATCTTCATGGTTGTCTTTCTTGGCTCAGGTTTGGCTATTCTAAGCAGTTGGTTTGTTGCGGCCTAGCTATTGCAAGTTGTGTTGTTTCCTAATTGATTCAGGTATTGGTAGTGTTGTTTGGGTGCCCAGTCCCTATTTTAACTAGTTGTTGGTGGTTTGAGGTTCCCTATAAAACTTGTTCATTGTAGCATGATTAATCTGGATTTTCTGTTGATGGTTGTTGTTGTTAGGCTATTGTTAGTCTAGGTTGTATTTGTTTGCAATAGGGTTTCAAGTCCCTTCAAAATTGATTTGTTAAAGGATTTCATGTCCCTTCAAAACCTATTTGTATAGGTTTCAAGTCCCCCCAAAACCTAATTTTCCCCATTAATCAAAACAAGTATCGACTTTATGGTAATATTAAAATTAATACATAAAATATTGTAATATTGAGAACAATACATCATAGCTAAAACGTCATAATAGTTAGAACTATAATTCATATCATCATTAATATTTGAATTCAAAATGTTTTAACATCATTAATGATTATACCAAGGCATATTTCTATATCCAATCATATTAGGAATTCACTTGAAGTGTTTATGAACCACAATCTCAAGGATGGTTGTCATTGTATTGCGAGAGCATGGGTGGATCCTCACCCATCCATCTCAGGGTGGCATACTTTAAAAGACCCTCAATCCCAAGATCACTTATCTTCCTCTCAACCCATGAACATGGTAGGATCATAGGACCACTCCATCCAACAATCTACCTTGGAGGCACTCCATCCTCCTTGATCGAGCCCAAGAGAAATCATTCACCTCCCAACCCACTAGCATGGCAATTAATCCATTCCATCCATCTCAAGTTGTCATGTTTGATAAGATGCATGAAGAATAACTTTCTCAACAAGCCCAAGAGCATTCATTTACCCACCAAACCATGAGCACTACATCTCAGGTGGTAGTCTTAATGAATAAAAGGTTGGTACTTCAACTCTCATGAACTTGAAAGGTTGATTGGCCCCCCTATTTGTAAGAAACTTCTATAAATTTAAAATATATTGCTAAAGCAATATACTATATTAATTGGTAATAAAATATCATTATGTAATTATGATATATATATGTAGCTATTCCTAATTTATATTCTCAAACTTACTTCCCAATAATATTCTTGTTGAAAATAATATTTATTTTCAACATATATCTTATGTTTCAATTTCATATTTTTCTTTTTCTAATATTCCTCACTTGATGCCTCTCCCCACTAATTTATTCTCTCTTTTGTATCTTCCATGGTTGGGCAAGTCGCATATTTTCATTAATATTTTTATCTTGGCAAGGGATACACCCCTTAATAACCAAGCTCCACCCTTAAACCCTTTTTAATTATTAATTTTATATCTTTTGTGAATCATTGTATTAATCAACCTTTCATAGATTCTTTTTAAAATGGCTAAGATTATTATTTTGGATAATGATCTTATTTTTATTAAGGTTGTGATTCCTTTCTTCATAGGGGCATAATAGTCTGCCCTTTCCAAGATTGCTTTCCCTTAAACAATATCGATTTTGGTCTCACTGAATCATTTTTTCCAATACCAAGATCTGAAATAAACTTTGGAAATTTATAATCCATAGATCTTCCTTGTGATGTAATGTCCCCTTTTGGTAAATTTATGGTTTCGGGCTTGTAAAATAATAATAATCTCTAAAAATTAATGTTATTAATAACAAGTATCAACTTTATGATAATATTCAAAATAATACATAAAATATTATAATATTGAGAGCAATACATCATAGCTAAAAAGTCATAATAGTTAGATCTATAGTTCATATAATCATTAATGTTTGAATTCAAAATTTCTTAACATCATTAATGATTATTTCAAGGCATATTCCTATAGCCAATCATATTAGGAATTTGTTTGAAATGTTTTCAAACCAAAATCTCAAGGATGGTTATCCTTATATTGTGAGAGAATGTGTAGACCATTGTCCATCCATCCTAGGGTGGCATACTTGAGGAGACCCTCAAGCCTAGGATCATGCATCCACCTCTCAAACCATGAACATGGTAGGATCTTAGGACCACTTCATACCTTAGTCCAACTTGGAGGTGCTCCATCCTCCTTGATCAAGCCTAGGAGCACTTATTCGCCTCTCAACCATAAGCATGGAAGGAGCTCCATTTCATCCATCTCGAGGTGGCATGCTTGATAAGATGCATGAAGAATAACTTCCTCAACAAGACTAGGAGCACACATACACCTCCTAGACCATTGTTGCTATATCTTGGGGTGGCATTTTTGATGAAGGAAATATCGATACTTTACTTCTTATGAACTCAAAAGGTCGATCTACCTCACTATTTACAAAATACTTCTATAAATTTAAATTAGATTGATAAAGAATTCTACTATATTAATTGGTAATAAAATATCAAATTATGAAATTATGATATATATATAGTTATTCCTAATTTATATTCTCAAACTTACTTCCCAATAATATTCTTACTGACTAAAAATAGTATTTATTTTGAATAGATATATTATGTTTCAATCTCTTATTTTCCTTTTTTCTAATCTTCCTCACTTTATGCATCCTCGCTAATTTATTATCCCTTTGATATCTTCCATGGTAGGGAGAGTCACATCTTTTCGTTAATATTTTTATCTTGGTAGGGGATATGCCCCTTCATAACCAAGCAATACCCTTAAACCTTTTTTAATTATTAATTGTATGCCTTGTTGTGAATCGATGCATTAATCAACCTTTCATCAATCCTTTTTTAGAATTGTTGAGATTATTATTTTACAAAGTGATCTTATTTTTATTAAGGTTGCAATTCATTTCTTGGTGGAGGCATGACAATCCACCCTTCCCAAGGTTGCTTTCCCTCAAGAAATGTTAGTTTTGGTCTGTCACTAAATCATTTTTGCCAATACTAGGATCCCAAATCAACTTTGGAGATTTGTAATCCCTAGATCCTCCTTGAAATGTAATGTCCCCTTTTGGTAAATTCTTTGTTTTAGGCATGTAAAACAATAATAATCACTAAAAATTAATATCAATAATAACAAGTACCAAATTTATGGTAATATTCAAATTAATACATAAAATATTATAATATTGAGAGAAATAAATCATAGCTAAAACATAATAATAGTTAGATCTATAATTCATGGCATCATTAACAGTTGAATTCAAAATATCTTAACATCATTAATTATTATTCCAAGGCATATTCCTCTAGCCAATACTATTATGACTTCACTTGAAATATTTGCAAACTACAATCTCAAGGATGGTTATCCTTGTATTGTGAGAGCATGGATGGATCCTCATCCATCCATCTTGAGGTGGTATACTTGAGAAGACCCTCAAGCTTGAGAGCACACATTTTCCTTTTGACCCACAAACATGGTAGGATCTTAGGACCACTCTATCCCTCAATCCACCTTGGAGGTGCTCCATCCTCCTTGATCAAGCCCAAAAGCACTCATTCACCTCCTAGCCCACTAACATCACAATAGCTCCATTCCATCCATCTTGAGGTGTTGTGCTTGATAAGATGCATGAATAATTCCTTACTCAAGAAGCCCAAGAGAACTCATATGCCTCTTATCCCATGAGCACTACATCTCATGGTGTTGTGTTTGATGAAGGAAAGTTTAATACTTCACCTCTAATGAAATTAGAAGGTTGATTTGACTCCCTATTTGCAAAAAACTTTTATATAGATTAAAATAGATTGCTAAATGAATCTACTATATTAATTAGTAATAAATATCTTTATGTAATTATGATATATATAGCTATTCCTAATTTATATTCTCAAACTTACTTCCCAATAATATTCTTGTTGAAAACAATATTTATTTCTAACATATATCTTATGTTTTAATTTCTTATTTTCCTTTTTCTAGTCTTCCTCACTTGATTCCTCTCTCCACTAATTTATTATCAATTTTATATCTTCCATGGTGGAGAGAGTCACATATTTTCATTAATATTTTTATCTTGCCAAGGGATACACAAATAAGATAGAACAAATTATGTAACTACATAAATATCCCACTAAAAGTGATACCAAGATATATATGGGATCATGACCAATATCATTTTCAAAACTCTAATAAAAGTGAATAGATCTTCTCATGCACCATAAAATGTTACTAAAGATTCAAATGGACAACTATATTAGGTAATCTCAATAACGATCTCCCACTACAATAAGCATACCAATGTAACAATGGTGCCAAGAATATGGCCTACCAAACAAAATCCACATAAGACAATTTTATAGGATCTACACATCTACAACATCTCAAAGGATAAATACATAATCATTGCTCCAATCTCAAATAACTAAAAAATAGATTCAACCCCACATCAATATCATACAAAAAATAGATATTTAGGTATAACATGTGAATTTCCAAGACTCAAACACCGAGATCAATTCTAGATCTGATTTTCCATCAAATCCACATTAGAGTAACTATAGATCAATAAGAATCCTTCAAGAAGCCATGCAAACTTGTAATTGTCTTCATCCAGAACATCGTGAATATATTTACATCACAAATATACATACCACATATTTTAGTTAACATGTAAAACATGCAAAACCATATCTATAAATCTAAAATATATTTAAACATCCATACATTCACATCAAATATTTCATTTAAATAATGGAATAAGCACGTATCTACAAACCCACAATTGAAAAAAAGAGTAAACTGCAACTCAGTAGGAAAAACCAAGTTTTCTAGGAGTTTATAACACATGAAACATATCATATTTTAGAACTCACAAATAGGTTAGTGGGTTATCTTCTAGTGCTTTCATGTAACCAGGGGCTAAGACCATGAAGCCAACATAAGCACTTCATTTTGTAGTCCAAATCGAGGTGTTTCTCCATGTGACTAGGATGTCTCTACCCATCCAACATGAACACCTTCTCACTAAACTTAACCACAAGGTAAAGGAACAAATCCACAAATCAAGAGGGTACACACATATTGTACAACAAGAGCTCCATGTTACCAAAAAATAACCAACTCTGTAAAGACCCATAATCGTGAGCTTTCAATGCTCAACATAGATCACATTGACAATATCCATGGATTCCAATCTCATAAATCTACAAAAAAATATAACTCATAGAACATTCATTGCAACCCCACAAGCCTTACAACAACCTTTAATTACTTCTAACAAATCCTCATAAGATTTCCATGCTAGGAAATAAAAAAGAAGGAATATCCAAAACCAAATTCACCTTAAGCTCTGATACCAAATGATGAGAAAGAAATAGGCTCTAGTATCAATTGTTGGAAATTTAAATCTCTAACCAAATATGACTTCAATGGATGAGATACAAGGTTTGAACTATATCAACATGAAAATCTAAAACTTATATAAAAATATAAAAATTAAGCTGCCTTAATATGGAAATACCATGATTAGATTCATCTTCTTTATGATGTCAAAAATTAACCAACATAACATGCTTATAAACATTACCTTATGTGAACTTATAGTAATAATATATAAAGAATAACATCACCATAAGATATCAGAAATGAGGCACAAATCAACAACACAAGTAAATCACATAACATAGGATTTACATGGAGAAACCCTTGCAGGAAAAACTCCACCAAGAAGTGAGGCCAAGTATGCATTATCTTCAAATGAATGAGATTACAATACAACTAATTTCATTCTTCTCATTTCCTATGATATGGAAATATTTTTGCACCTATGAACACACTATTTATTTCTTGACATGTCCTAGTTTCTACAAATAAACTCTACATTCAATTTTTCCTCACTATTTCTACATCCAAAGAGTTGATTTTATAGATGTGTGAAGAGGTCTAATGCACTAAACATGGCACCCAAAGACAAATTTTCATTAAAAATGTCTCCAACCTTTGGGTTACCTCCTCATAATGTGAAAGGACACTAGTATTGGCTCCAATACTTTCCCTCCAACTTGGGCACCCAAACATGGATGATAAACATTACATTAAATGTAATAAATGATGGAATACCAAGACACACATGTTTCCTTTTTTCAATATCCCACTTGGAGAATACCAACAATCACTCATATGTCCTTTCCTTATCTTTTATTATCCCATTCTAGGTGTCCACATGTATGAAAAATAATCTTAAATATTTATACCCACAAGTCACCTTTACCGCTGCTAGTGGAACCCATCACCCCTTATGAATGTAATACAAACAATGGTGGACATAAATATTAAAAAATATTTTTCCAATAAAAATTAAGTTACTAGGGACACTTTCCAAGGATGTTAGAACTATGCAATATGGTATAGTATTTACAAGGTAGATGACACCTTAATCCTAACAAATTTAAGGCATTGAACAATATATTTATCTATCATCTTGTAAGAAGTGTCAAGAAGAATCAAAGGACACCAATTAATAATATAATCTATATTCTTACCCTTGGGGGTGATATAAATGAAAAATTAATTAATCAAGTCTCTTAATGAGCCATTCTAAACTTCCATATGATAAAAGTCCCTTCTAATATAATACCACACAACGCTGAATAATTTAACAAGGATTCCATCCAACCTAGGGATCTATTGTTTGGTCATATAAAAATGATTTATTAGTATTTATGAGAATAAGTTATCTAGGTGATTATTGAGGTGCTCATTAATGTTGGTAAGGATAAAATAACTCATAGTATTCTCCTTTCTTTTTTAAATATATCACACCCAATATAATATTGAAATTAAGAAGATTTAGTGGACTAGAGTAGAGAGCAATATCATCATCCAAAATATAAATAATCTTCTCTTATTTATGCTTGTGTTTAAGGAAGTGAAAGAATAATTTAGATCTATGGTTACTATATTTAATCCATTGAAGGTTAGATCACATATAGGATGCTTGGCCTTTCTAGGAGTCTACTTTTCTAGATATGGACTTAGTCATTTTTACTACATGATAAATGGATTCAATAGTAGGATCTTGAGGGAGAAGAGTGTTAATTTTTAATTTTACCATAGAGGATTTTCTCCTTATATTTACACTTTTATATCATTCTTTTAGTGCAATATCTAGAAAGGAGCTACAATAATAAGTAAAATTGTTTGACCAAGTGATCCAATTATGATCTTCCGAGGGTTTAGGTGCAAAATACCTATCCACTACAAGGGTCTCAAGGCACTCATGATGGTGGAGAAAGGAAACATTTTAATCATAAGGAAGAAAATTGGAGGCTTTGCATAATTTATTAAGAGATATCAATAATGAGAGGGAGATGGTTAGAGTATTTGAGAGGTCAAGTTGAGAAAGTAGTCCAAGAGGATTAGTAATAAGAGAATGGTTGTTGGAAATATTTAATAGTTCAAGTCTATTGATTTTTGATAGGGCCAATTTTATAATTTGAACAAGTGAATAAAAAAGGAGAGAAATTTTGAAAACCTCATCAAGGATTTATAAAGATAAAAAATAACAAATTCAAAATTCTCTTGAGAGAGTCTTACAATGTTATTCCATTTATACTCATTTTAGTTTACCATCATGTTAAATTCCCCATCAACAACCTAATTAGTAGTGGAAAGATCAGAATTTATGTAATTAATAGGAAAGTGTAACTCTTGGTGTCATTTTAGGTATTGAAAATCCTAAAAGTCAACCATTATACAGAATAATAGCTCTCACAACTAAATTAGCAATCCATAGAGTTACCCCCATGGCAAAACCACCACTACCATCCAAATGATATGACTATAAAACAATATTCCTCAAGTAAGTAGTAATAAGAGTGAATTCAAGCTAGGAACCACTCAAATTGACCTCATAGAGAAAGAATAGATCAAACTTATTATAGGAAAGAGTTGCTTTCAGTTAAATATTAAAAAAGGGTAGATACATTCATCAAATAGTTAAATAAAGAATATAGAGTATTTCATTGTTAGGAGGGGAATACGATTGCTAATTTTGAGTTCAAGGCCATAATTGGTTATTTTGGAAAACTAGTTGGCTTTCTAATGGAAGCTAAGATAACATAAATTCTTCCTTCACTAATCTATATGAGAAATGTATATAAAATGCAATTAGACAATTGTAAGAAAGAAAATATACACAACAAAACATTATATAGTGATATACCCTAGGAAAGTACTTTTGAGAAAAAACTTAGCATCCAAATCTTGAACCAATTTTAATTCTAATAAAACTAATAGTTACAATACAAATCCAAGACCAAGCCTTCATATGAGATAATTGTACTAATACATTCCTCTTAAATAGAAATAAGAGCGAATTCAAGATAGGCATCACTCAACTTGACCTCATAGAGAAACATGAGATCAAACTTCTTATAGGAAAGAGTTTTTTTCCACTTGAATATTACAAAATGGTAGATACATTCATCAAATAGTAGAAAAATAGAGTATTTCATTGTTAGAAGGGGATTATGCTACTTAATTTTGAGTTCAAGGTCATAATTGATTATTATGGAGAACCAATTGGATTTACAAAGAAAGATAAGATAGCATAAATTCTTTCTTCACTAATATATATGAGGAGAAGTGTATATAAAATATGATCAAACAATTATAGGAAATAAAAGATACAAAAAAACCATTACACGATGATATGCCCTAGGAAAACACATATGAGAAAAAACTTAGCCTCCAAATATTACAGTAATTGTATTTCCAATAACACTGATAGTTAACATACAAATCCAAGACCAAGCCTTCATAGGAGATAATTCCAATAGCACATTCCTCTTAAATAGTAACAAGAGTGAATTCAAGCTAGGCACCACTCAACTTGACCTCATAGAGAATGAGGAGATCAAAATTATAATAGGAAAGAGTTGTTTTCAATTTATGATTATAAAAGGGTACAAACATTCATCAAAGGGTCAAAGAAAGAATAGATTGTTTTATTGTTACGAGGGGACTATGATTCTTAATTTTTAGTTCAAGGCCATAGTTGATTATTATGGAAAACTAGTTGGATTTCTAAAGGAAGATAAGATAACATAAATTCTTCCTTCACTAATTTATATGAGGAAAAGTGTAAATAAAATGTGATTAAACAATTGTAGGAAATAAAATATACACAAAATATATATAGTGATATACCTTGGGAAAACACTTTTGAGAAAAAAAATTAGCCTCCGAATCTTGAACCAATTGTATTTCTAGTAACACCAATAATTACAATACAAATCCAAGACCAAGACTTCATAGGAGATAACTCCAATAGCACATATAAAGAGTTTTTGATAGCATAATAGAGCCTAAAAATACACTATATGAAACATTCATCTCTAGCACATAATAAATAGAAGGAGAATAATCCACAAACTAATTGTGGCTTACCAAAACCATGACCCAAAACTATGACCCAAAAATGGCATCCAATCCAAGGGCCCAAATTTTAATGCCCATATACAAGATGATTGCATATAGTCTAAAAATAGAATATTCTCCTCCACCTATTAGAATTTTTTATAACCTATCATTTCTTTAAACTAAAAAACTTGGGTTCTTTATTATCTCCATTCAAATACATTATATGATGTGCCATAACATGCATCATAAATTAGTCTACAAGTCAGGTCAACAATGTAACTACCCTCTTACATGCTCTTACATCTCTTACACATTATTACATTGTCATAGATGTTCTTACATGTCTTACATGACAAGAGATTCTCTTACATATATCATATCAAAGCATATACATGTATAAAAGTTCAAGTTGATAAATTCAAAAAAATCTCTTCATTGCATGTACAAATGAGCTATTTCACTAAATTTAAGTGCTAGCATCAAACCTTAAGAGATTGCCAACTCAAACCCCCTTCAAAAGAACCATAGCTCATCAAACCTCCTTGCACCATGCACTAACAAAGATGCATTCTATACCAAATTAGCACTAGTAGAATTTGGAAAATAAATGACTAATTTGGTCATTTATAAGTGACTAATCTGGTCATCGGGTAAAATGACTAAATAAATGACTAATATCAAACAAATAAAAATGACTAAATAATTAACTAAATTAATGACTAAATAAATGACTATTACTCTATTCTTTTGAATTTGAATTTGATCATAATCCATAGAGCTTAAGCCCCCCTCATGGGACCCCTACCTAAGCAGGTCATTTGGCTGTCTAGGTTGCTTGATGCACTAAAAATACCTATTGCGTGGAAGGCATTGGCTCTCAATGCAGTCTTAAGGCCTTGACATATTTTATAAAAAAAATTAACATTTACATTATTTAACTTTTATTACTCATTATGTTAATGAATCATTAATGTTTTTAACTATGATTTGAAGCCAGTTTGATTTTCCTATTGTGTTAGCATGTCAAATGTATCAAAGAGAAATTATGGTCAATTTCACTAATAAAATATAATTTAAACAATCCAATTGCATTTTGAGGGTATCTTTCATTTCAAAACACAAATAAAGATGACTAAATAATTAGTCACACATAAAAATTAGACAATATGATATTAAAGTGGTTAATTAAAAAAAAATGAATTGAGGAAGTGTATTGTATTATAATATAATATAATAATAATAATATATTATATTACAATACAATATATTATAATAATAAATTATTATATAATATATATTATTATATAATATTATATTATATTATTATTATATATATATAATATATTATATAATAATATAATATAATATAAATATAATATTATAATATATTTAAAAGCGGGAGATTTAATTTTGAAATCAAAATCAAATGAAGTAAAGAAGTGGGAAAGTGGGCGATGGTATTTGATTTTTCTAATAAAAATCATAAAAAGGTACCTATTTTATTTAATAAAATGTGAAAAATAAACCATTGGGCCTAGGGCAATGAAAAAACCCTAAATCAAAAAGAAACCAAGCCCTAATCTCATTTCATTTTTCACTTGTATTTTTGGAGAAGAAACTCATTCCATTTTTCACTTGTATTTTTGGAGAAAACTCAACACCCCCATGCCTAGGTAGGGTTTGAGAGTGGAATGGTGACTCATTCTGTTGTTTCTAATGATTTTCCTAAAAAAAAAAATCTTGCAGAGGTAAGTCTTTGGTTTTGAAACTGAAAAGTATTCTCCATTTTGAAGCATTTTATCGAGCTCACTTGGTCACGACTGAGTATTTTTGTGTTGTATTTCCTTTGCTTACCATTTGTTGATATCTCTCCTCTTTGTTTGACTGCCATTAGAGTATCTTTGAGGCTCATTTCTAAAGTCTTTGGAGGGCGTCTCCTTTACAAAAATCTTGTGTAAGTTTCATTATTCTTATCTCTTAAATTTCTATGAGAATAGGCTCGATTTGAGCTCAGTAGAGACAATATGATAAAAACCCTTGTATCTCCCTGCACAAATCTTGATGGGTTACTTTCTTTCTATAGAAAATGTAAAACTTTGCACTCTCAACTTACTATTTTCATTATTTTGAGGGCTTTTTGTGTTCTAATGGTCGTGACCTTCATAGCATTTTGGATATTTTTCTTTATGTTCATTTTCTCTTCCTCATGGCTGTGTGGTACAGACCCAATACTCAATAAAACAAACTTTTGTATACTTGACGTTTCCACAAAGGAAACTCCAAAAATTATATAAATGGGATGCCCTGAAATTCTTTCTTTAATTTTATTTTATGCTCTTCATCCAAGTAAAGTGTCTAATTGTGAATGGGATGAATGACAGATTCGACAAGAGCAGCCAAAGTGTGTCTGAATTCCCAAAGAGCACCTTCATAACTAAGAGAATTATTATATTTATTGGAAATCTTGATTTTAATAGAGGGCCATCATAACTTAGAGAATTATTATATTTATTGGAAATCTTGATTTTAATAGAGGGCTTTGTTTAAGCTTCTTTCCACTTAATATCACAACTTTTGACATTTCCTGAAATCTTTGGCCTATTTTCATTCATTTCCAGATTTTGTTCTTGAAGTAGATTTTGTAAATAATCTAGGCTTGTATTCTTGAACCCATTTTATTCTCACAATGCTTTCAATAATTTTGAGCACATTCATAGCTTCATAGTGTATCTTCCATTCACTAAGCCAATAATATACATTTTAGTTTTTTTGAAGTTTTAGTTTTTCTTAAATAATTTTGTTACAATAGAATTTTAGTTATCAAGAGATATTCTAATATTTTTTTTATTTTATTTTTTTCATTAGAAAAGAAAAAATAAAAAGAAAGGTTGCTTTTATATCTAAATTAGTAATTGTTAAATTAGAAATTAGAATTTAATTTAAATTTAGAATGAAATTTCTTAAATAATTTTATTACTAGTTTAGTTTTTTTGAAGCCTTTCTTTTTTAGTTTTTTTCATTAGAAAAGAAAAACTAAAAAAGAAAGGTTGCTTTTATATCTAAATTAGTAATTGTTAAATTAGAAATTATAATTTAATTTAAATTTAGAATGAAATTTAATTTTTCAAGATATTTGGTGATTTGATTTAAAGAATAATACAATAATTGAATCCAAAATAAAAAAGTAGAGATTATTTCTTTTGCAATATCACTAATTCTATGCATTTTTTATTTATTAGACTTACTTTGATAATCTAGTAATATATTTAAGATATTACTTTGATATTTATTCTTTTTGCATTTCTTTTGCAATATCATTAATTCTATGCATTTTTATTTATTAGACTTACTCTAATGCTTATGGGTATTTGCATTTAAAATATTCATTGTTTACAGCTATTTAGTAATATTTTTATGGATAGTACATAGTAAGGAGATATTGCTCTGATAAACTAGTAATATTTAAGATATTACTCTGATATTAATTCTTTTGCAAATGCATTTCTTTTGTAATATTATTAATTCTATGCATTTTTATTTATTAGACTTACTCTAATGCTTATGGGTATTTGCTTTTAAGATATTCGTTGTTTATGCTACCTAGTAATATGTTTATTTTTTTATTGTGGATAGGTACAGAGCAAGGAGAAAATGCAAAACCAGTGCCTTACTAGATGCATTTACTGCCCATCTCATGTGCAATAGTGGCATCACTGAAGACATACATTCACACCATTTAGTTTTAGTTTTTTTTCAATTTTAAAAGTATAATAAATCAGCAGTTTGTATACTACAAAAGATTTTGTATTCAAAACTCTATATATAGAGTTCTTTGTAACATATTTTATATACAGTTTGAATATATAGAGAATTATTTTCCAATGTTGTTTCAATCCCAAATTTGTTGAAGTTTTAATAACATAAGAGCTTTAAAGTTTTATATTATTCAATCACAACATAATTTTCTCTTGGTTTGCAATTTCATAGACTAGTTATTGTAATAGCATTCTCCAAACATAAGAGTTTGCATACACATCTGAAAGCATTAGTTCATAAATGATTAAATAAATGATTAACATGACTAAATAAATGACTAAACCATGACTAAATAAATGACTATAATGACTACCATGACTACTATGACTAAATAATGACTACCATGACTAAATAAATGACCAGTTAACAATAATCAATGACTAAATTAATGACTAAATAAATTGCTACCATGACTAAATAAATGACCAATTAACAACAATCAATGACTAAATTAATGACTAAATCAATGACCAAATCAATGACTAGATAAATGACTAAAATAGTTTAGTCATAAATTTGGTCGTGTTATAAATGACCGACAATAAACTACTAATGGTCACATGACCAAAATTAGTCATTTATATGCAATTTTTAGTAGTTTATTTAGTCATATATTGTTGTTTTTGTACTAGTGTAGGGAAGTGTAGAAATCCAAAAAATAAAGTTGATCCCCTTAGTAAAGAATTGGATCTTGACTCACCCATGATAAACAATATTAATCTAGTTGTCATTGAGATATACCTTCCCACCATCAAAAGTCTTGTTGAAAAAAAGGTGAAACTAAAATATATTAAAAACTTATGAATGTCCTTATAGATCTAAAAAATAGTTAACCAAATGAGATATATGTGTGACTACACATTCAACATTAATGTAAAAATCAACAAACCATAAGAGACACTAGATTTATGTTGAGAAACCCTTTCAGGCAAAAACTCCACATGAGAAACGGGGAAAGTATAATATTAATCTTCAATGAAGAGATACACAACAATACACTTCACTGCTATTCTCTTATCATCCTGATAGCAACATACTAACTATAAAATACAACATAAAACTACCATCTCATGGCTCTAATTTATAAAAAATTATGAGAGGGGAAACCACAATGGTAATCCAAAAAAAGAAGCAAGAAACCACTTGCAAAGAAACCATGCCTAAGATAATGGACAACCAACAAAAATAATAAAATAATAATATTTACATGGCTTCAACACGGGCACCTATCAAATATCCAATCAATCCTTTGTCTTTTCAGATGCTCTATAACTCCTCAATGACTCTTTTGATCACACAATAGGACAACATTTCACCTTCCATTCTTGGGTGCCCAACTCAAGACTATTCATATTCCCAAAATTGGATACCTAGAATGAATTTTATTCTATTTTTCCTTTAACCATTACTGGCATGTGTTCACCTCTTTGAAATGCAATTACAATTTGTCATAGAAACCAATATTAAATGTTTTCCCTCTCATATCCCCTAGAACACTTTCCAAGGAATGTAGAGACACATGAATGCCATAGGAATGAAAGGTTAATGTCACCTTTCCTAAAATTCCCCCACTTGACATTGTACATTACAATTGCATCCAAGAGATACAAATAATAAAATCAATTACATCAAGGCCCGTGGCCTTCTTGCATGAAGAGAACTTATCTGTGGTCACTAACTTCATAACATAATCTACAAAATTAACCAAAGTATCAACTTTTTAAATCAAGACCTTACCTTTCTCAGCCATTTCTTGCACAAAGTGATAATAAACATCAACATGATTAGTATGAGCATGATGCATGGTATTTTTGGCCAAATAAATAGCACTCTGACTATCACATCCAATCCTTATTGTCTTGGAATGAAAACCACTACCATTACCAAGTCTCTATAACCATAGCACCTCCTTAGATGAATATTTAGCAGCCATATACCCTACTTCAATGGTGGAAAATGTAACTATATTTTGTCTCTTACTCATCCAACTCATTGCTCCTCCACATAAAGTAAACACATAGCCACTAGTGGACCTTTGACTATCCACATCACCTGCCCAATCTACATCAACAAACCCCTGTATGTCTAGTGAATTGACCACATCATCAATACCATGATAAACCAAATAGTGATTAGAAGTACCTCATAAATACCTAAACATTCTCTTAACAAAGTTTTAATGCTTTCTACTAGGATTAGACATAAACTTCCTCAATACTCTACAAATTATTGCATAAATTAAACTACCAATGATACTAGCAAAAGGAAACTTAGAAATCCCATAAAAATCAACATCAAAATTAGGATACATATTGAAAGTCAGCTTAGTACCAACCAGAAATGGAGTATAAACTAGCTTACATTACTACATATTATTTATCTCTACAAAATGGTATCAACATACTCTAACTTAACCAAAGATTTATGTGAACATGATATTTGTTGATCTTCATCCCAAGGATATATTTTGTGGCCCCCAATTCCTTCATACCAAATGTTCCAAAAAGATGAGTCTTGAGCTCCCTAATCATATACTTGTTATTACTAATAAATAACATGTTATCAACATACAATATAATAATTAATATAAGATCATCAATAACCTTAATGTAAACACAATGATCATCTTCACTCCTAACATAATCCAACTTCAATGCAAAGGCATCAAAATTTTGGTACCACTTCCTAGGTGACTATTTTAAACCATTCAAATATCTCTTTAAAATTCAAACCAAGTGTTCTCCTTTAACAACAAAACTATCAAGTTGTAGCATATAGATCTCCTCCTCAAGATCCCCATGCAAAAAATAGTTTTAACATCCATTTGCTCTCTCAAAATTACAAGCAAAAACAATAGATAATAGGAATCTAATAGAAGTAAATGTAGCAACAGATAAAATTTCACCAAAATCAACTCCCTCTCTAGGAGTAGCCCTTGGCCACCAGTCTGGCCTTGTATCGTTCTAACCAACCATTTACACAAAAATTATTTTTGAATACCCACTTGCAACCAATGGGTTTTCTTCCTTTGGGTAAACTAATAAGATCCTAGGTGACACAAATACCCAAACCCATAATCTCCTCCTATATGTCCTACATCCAAGGCTCACTTTCCTCTGAATAGAGAGCCTCCTTGAAATATCTAGGTTCATTTTCAGTACTCAATAAAATAAATACACAACAAAAAATTTGTGGACTATACATATCAACTATATTTTTTTTCCTTGTGGACCTCCTCGAGGTAGGATTAATAGGAAAGCTACCTATTCTTCTTGTTTTATGTGCTCATCCTACACATGCTATGAACTCTTTGAACCCTCTTCCTCTTCTCTGTCATCAAATCCATTTGATTATTCTTCCACATGTGCATCCCCCATCTTCTTAATCTTTATATTGAAATGCATTGTTTTGTCTTATCTTTATCCTTTGGTTGTTCACTTGAGTAATCTCTAAACTCCCTAAAAATCACATCTCTAGAAAATATCATTTATGGGTTATAGGATTCTAAAGCTTATAACCTTTTACATTCTCACTATACCCAATGAAGATGCATTTTTGTGCTTTTGGATATAGTTTAGATCACTTCTCTTGAGGAACTTGAACAAAATCCTCACAACCAAAGACCCTTAAGTGTGAAACAAGATTCTTTCTAAAAATTCACACTTCATAGGGAGTTTCATCAATAAGAGTTGAACAAGGAGCTCTATTAATTAAATAACAAGAAATACCTATAACTTCTACCCAAAATAATCTATCAATCTTAGCACTACTCAACATGCTCCTAGATATTTCTATCAAGGTTCAGTTCATTCTTTCTACTACCTCATTTTTTTGGGGGAGTGTAAGGATTAGTCTTCTATCAAACAATACTTGCATGCTTAAATAATTCATCAAATTCCCTAGAATAATATCCACCTCCATTGTCAGATCTCAACACTTTAATCTTATAATATGATTGCTTCTCAACTGAGGCTTTAAATTCCTTAA
Source organism: Sequoia sempervirens (assembly GCA_007258455.2). NCBI lineage: Eukaryota > Viridiplantae > Streptophyta > Pinopsida > Cupressales > Cupressaceae > Sequoia > Sequoia sempervirens. The sequence goes on from VDFB02271358.1 coordinate 677,071,273, forward strand.
ACTTAGTGAAAATTTAGATTTTTAATGCATAAAATAATTCCATGTGTATTTTGAGACATCATCAATAAAAGATACATAATACTGATATTTTCTCAAAGAGTCAACATCCACTAGTATAAACACATATGAATGAATACTCTCTAATAATCTCCTTGCCTTATTAGTTCCATTAGGAGGTGATGATCTATTATGTTTACCAAATACACAATGCTCACATAAATCATTTTTTCCAACATAATAATCCAAAATACCATCAATCAATTTTTTATTAAGAATGGTCTTAAGAATTTTTTGACAATGTGACCCAATTTATGGTGCCACAATATACATGCATTTTTGGTGTCAGGTACATTGGAAAAGTTACAAAAAGTAGAGGCTTTTAGCCTAAACAAAGTTCCTATATGAGATCCTTTAGCTATCACCAAAATCCCTCTTACCAACCTGTAACCAAACTTTTCAAATGTCACATGCATTCTAGGATCATTCAATTGGATACTAAAAGTAAATTTCTTGCAAGTCTTGGAACATGAAAAACATTATCAAGGGTTTTAACCCTCCCATCACTAAAAAACAAATTTAATTTTCCCTTACCAACAATCTTCTTCATGTTGTTATCACCAAGGAAAACATCTCCCCCATCATATGCTTTTTATGTAGAAAAACACTCCTTGTGAGGAGTCTATGGTAGGAGAAACCTGAATCAATAATACAAGCATCATTATTAATAGTGTTAGCTAAAATAAGAAAAGCATCAAAATCATCATTAGAGGGCTTTTCTATGGAGGAATCAACATTATTTTTCTTGTTCTTATACTCCTAGATTCACATGCCATAGTTTTCCACAATTCCAACACTTTACTCTTATTGGGGGGTTTATAGCATCCTTTAGACTTATCACTCTTTTTGTACCCTTTAGGCCCTTTATATTTGGACCTAATCCATACATGCAAGGTATCTTGGGAGCCAACATTCATAGATTTTTTCCTCAACTCTTTTGAAAGAAGTATAGAAAATATGCTATCCATCTTTGCTCTACATTACCACTACTTATGCCAACAATTATATTTTCCCAAGATTCAAGCAAAGAAAAAAGAAACAAGATACCTTAGCTTCATCTTCTAATTTAACATCTACTAATGCAAGATTACTTATAATCAAGTTAAACATGTATTTAATGATCTACAATCGAATCACTATCTTTTATCTTTAAAGAATACAGCTACCTTTTCAGATACAATTTGTTAGATAAATTTTTGGTTTGGTAGATTTCACCTATCCTCTTCCACAACTTGTATGTGTTGTCTTCTTTTGAGACATTCAAGAGAACAAAATCTATAAGACAACCAAATTTTTCCACATGCCTTATTTTCCAAATTCTTCCTATATTTATCAAATATTACAATTGGCTTTGTTTATTGTGAAACTAAAAACCATTGATCTCTCTCTTCAAGGAGATCCTATATATTCGATTTCCACATCTTGTAGCTAGTGCCATTAAATTTCTCTATATCTTGGTGAGAGGTAGTGCCCATGGCGTACAATATTCTTCACAAATCTACAATAGAACACAAAATAGAAGCTCCCATTGCAACCAAAAAAACCTTCAACTCTTAGGAGAATGGCATCCCTCTCTCAAAAAAATTGTTAGCTCTGACACCAAATATTGAAAATAAGGTGAAACTAAATTGCATTAAAAACTTATGAATATTAAATTAAAAATCTAAAAGTTAGATTAACCAAATGAGATATATGTGTGATTTCACATTCAATGCTAATGTAAAAATCAACAAACCATAAGAGACACCAGATTTATGTGGAGAAACCATTTTAAGAAAAAACTCTGCATGAGAAAGAGGGCAAGTATATTATTAATTTTAAACGAAGAGATACACAACAATACACTTACTACTATTCTCTTATCAACTTGGAAATACCTTGTTACATGTAAAATACTCAACATAAAACTACCAGCTCATGGCTCTAATTTATAGAAAGTTATGGGAGGGAAAACTATAGTGGTAACTTGAAATAAGAGACAAGAAACCACTTGCAAAAAACCCACTCCTAGAATAATGGATAGCTAACAAACATGATAGTAAAATAATAATATTCAAATGACTTCAACATGGGCACTTATCCCATAGCCAATCAATCTTTTTCCTTATTGGGTGTTTCATAACTCCTTAATGACTCTTTCGATCACACAATAGGACAACCTTTCACCTTCCAATTTTGGGTGCACATCTCACAATTGTTCTTATTCCCAAAATTTGTTGCCTAGAATGAATCTTATCCCAATAACTATCACTGACATGTGTTCACCTCTTTGAAATGTAAGTATAATTTGTTATGGAAACTATTATTAAATGGTTATCCTCTCATGTCCCCTAGAACACTTTCCAAGGAATGTGGAGACACATGAATGACATAAGAATGTAGGGTTAATGTCACCTTTCCTAATAAATCTCATAGTTTAAAAACCACTCTTGATGGGAATTCATAGTATAAAGATGCTCTAGATTCTATATTCCATTCATCCTCATGTGCATGCATAGCCACAGATCTAACAAAAGCATCACCCACATCCTCTTGATAAGATTTATTAGATTCAATATTTTTTTCTTATTTTTCTCCTTTGTACAAGCTCTTTTGAAATGACCTTTCTTGACACAATTTCAAAAAAAATCCTTGGACTTACCAAGAGACTTAGATTTACCTGTTTCCTTCTTGTATTTCTCGTTTGATTATCAATGAATAGTCAATGCTTTCTTCATGGATTTAGAATCCTTTCATTTCATCTATTCTAAGAGTAAAGCAACTACTACCTCATCAAGCGCAAGATTTGAAGTAGTACTTCCAATATCTACTACCAAGTTGTTCTACGAATCTAAAAAATAATATAACAATGCCATACATTGATCTTTGTCTTCTATTTTCACACCAATCTATAATTAATTTATGATCATGTGTGAATGTATTAAGGTTCTCAACAACATAACCACCCTTTCCCATCCTTAAAATATATCTAAGTTCATAGATTCTTTTTTACCAAGGACTTGGCCTTGTATATGTTCCCAAATTTTTTTGAGAATTCTTCCATGGTGGTTTCTCCTAAAATATTCAATAGGTTTGAATTTTTTAAGAAAAATCTACTAAGACTAGTGCCTTTCTATCCAACATAGTTGAGTCATTAGGTGACATTGGCACATTTTTTTATAGATATTGTACCCCATAGATCTTAATAAACAAGAAAGTCCTCTATTTTAAGCTACCAAGTATCAAATTTGTGTTGTTAAATAATCCCATCTCTAATCTATATGTGCTTACCATCTTTGTTGAAATAAACATCTTCTACATGCACATGATCCCATTCAAACCAATATTAGTTCAAAAATATTTTTAACCACCACCTAGGACCCAAGTTGATCAAACAATGATACCAAATGAAAAGAATATACAATAATTAAAATGCTTCCTACACTAATATATAAGAGAATAAGTGTACAACAAATATGATCAAATAATTATAATAAAAAAATTCACAAAAACCATTACATAATGATATACCTATTGTCATGTGAGACCATCAACCCTCGTCAACATTCCCTTAACCTCTATGATGATGCCCTTACTGACAATTTAGGCTTTTGGTGTAGTGGCAATTAGTCTATGTTAACAAATTGGTGACTCTACTAGGGAGGGTTCAGCTCTCGATCTTGACACTCTTTCCACCTCGCGGTTGACTATGTTTGTCAAACCTCTTGGTTGGGGGTAAAATATTTTCATGCAAGACACTCAACCCTTGTCAGCATCCCCTTAAAATCTCTAGTGGCAGCCTCACTGACAACTTAGGCTTTTGTTGTAGTGGTAGCCAAAAGCCTAAGCTATTAGTGAGGGTGCCACCAAAGAGGTTAAGGGATGCCAATGAGGGTTGAGGGTCCCACATGACAACATTACCTTGGAAAAACTCTTTTAGGAAAAAACCTAGCCTCAAAATATTGAACCAATGGTATTCCCAAAAATACTAATGATTACAATAAAGTATTTTTTAAAAGCCTTCATAAGAGATGATGCCAATAATAAATATGGAGAGTTTATAATAGCATAACAATATTTGAAAATACACCAAATGAAACCTCTATCGCTAGAAACCAATAAATAAAAGGAGAACAAACCAAAAATAATTCATGTTTTTACCAAAATCATGAGCCAAACCCATGTCCAAAAAATTATGCCCAAAATAAGGACCTAAACTTCAATGCCTATATCCAAGATGAGTCCATATGCTAAACATAAAATATTCTCTTCCACTTGTTATAAATTATCATAACCTATCATAGCCAACTCACCACCACTCCATTTTATCTCCATTGTCTCCTTTTATAGATGCCATGTGTTGCATCATAAATTGGTTAAGAATTCAAGTCAACAATGTAACTCCCCTCTTACATGCACTTATATGCATCATAGATTCTCTTTCATCTCTTAGATACTCTTACATAGATATTGATGCAAAGGGTCCTCCCCTTTGCACAAAACTCACAACAGCCTTGACAATTTTATTTGTCAAACAACCAATTCAAACTTAAATTTTATCACACTGAGATTGCAACAAATAATCAAATCCTTTTCTTATTTAAATCTATCAAAATAGATATAAGCATCATCTGAATTCAATCTCCACAATTACATCAAACCTAATACAAACCACTCTATAGATCTGCACTTTAATTAAATTTTTGCAATTATTTTTAAGCCTGTCTCATGGCCTCCTTTATTCAGTCTCATGCAGCCTATTCTTTCTAATCTTCCTGTTTGAAAATAATGAACTCTTCCATATATGCACGGTCTGAGATTTACTGGTCTACAATTATTTTAATACAATTACTCTAGGCTCCATGCAGCCTCACTTCTCTCACGTCTCATCACTTCATATCTATTACTTCCTCTTGTTTATCTATTTCCTATGTCTGCACTCTATCTAGCATTAGCATCAACCTACTTGTTTATTTCACTCACACACTGTAATATGTTTCACTTCACAACCCATGTCTCTATATTGTATGCCCCTTATCTTCCTTCTATATCGACCTCTCACTTTGGTGCCCTTCTCTTTTTTACAAGCCCTTTGTATTTTCTATCTTGGTTGCTCCAAACTTCTATGCAACCTCCTTCTCTCTTAATTCTTGCATTGGTTTCCCCTTTCAAATTAATGTGTATTGAATTTACAACCTCCTCCACTTATGCGCAAGCCCCCCCTTGTCTATTTTCATTCAAATGATCTTCAATTGCCCCCTTTTAGCATGGCCTTCTATCTTCCTTTAATCTCTACCCCTATTTTATTTTACCATGACCCTTGAAATTTTGTTTGCTTTGGTTTAAAATAAATATCTCCTCTTTTATTTGATCCTCCTTCCAACATTTGTTGTTCAGTTTTCCAAGTTCCCACATTGTCTTTTGAAGTTGAAAGGCACAATTGAAATTGAATTTTTCAAACTTAATTAGAGTCCAAGACCCCTCAACATGCTTGTCTATGCTTCCACATTTGCATATATGTTTACAAAGCAGTTGCAAATACAACATTTGATAAAATTCCATCAAAGCTCTAAATTTCATTAAAACATTAAATTTAAGAGGTTTAGGCACAGATGAACGAAGAGAGAAAAACCAAACCAGAATTGCAAAACAAAACCAATAATATTTTTGGATGGTGTTGATTGCCAATTCACCCATGTTCTCCTGCACCAAAAATGTCGGGTAGAAAGATTGTGAGCATAGGCTCACAATGGTGGAGTGAGTGATAGAATCATTCTTTTGGGTTGGAGGAAACCCACAATGAACTCCTTCATTGAATATGTGCACAATGTCATTTCTTCTTCCACTTTTCCTAGCACCTCGCCAGAACACTCGTCACCTTCCTTCCACAGCTCCACTCATCACCCTTTGCTCCTCTTGTGGATTTGAATCCACCATATGTCATCCTCCTCTACCAAATGCTCTCTACCTTCTTCTTCCTTGGGGGCTCAAACCCACAATTGCCCGACCTCCTCCACCAAAATCCCTCACCAACATCCACAACACCTTCACCCAAATCTACAATATACAATCTCAAACTTGCATCCACAAACTCACTAAAACCTACATATACTCCATTCTAATCTACAACATCTTCACCCAAACTTGTATACACCATTCCATATTCTTCTCCAAAACCAATATTCAACATATCCAATGAATGCATAACAATATCATTCTCATAAGCAAATATACTTACCTTGTCTTCTTTGGCTGTAACTTCATCCTTCGCTGTGATATCTTCCAAACCATCATTAGCTACAATATTTTTCTCTTCTTCCTTCGCTACAACAACAAGCTTTACATTCCATTTCGCTTCAATGTCTTCATCTTCTATTATTGTGACCTCTTCACTACTCACATCCTTCTTTTCTTCCTTTTTCTCCATGCCTTCCTCATGGCATTTCTCTACTGCAACTTCTTCATCAATAGGGGTTGCTCTTACTTCTTTTTCTTTCCATCTAGGACTACAACACTCATTTCTTCTATCTTTCTTTCCACTATCCTCTTTCAAGAGAACCTTCTTCTTTTCACTACTCTTCACCATTTTCCTCTCACTCTTTCCAACACTCTTTTCTACTTTTCCTCGAACCATCTTCTTCAATGCTTCACACAATTCCTCAAGCCTCACCTCATTCTTTCCTACTTCCCAAACTATCTATCCCATATTTTCAATCATCTCATCCTCCACTTTATCCCAATACTGCTCCCAAAATAGTATCCACATGAGTCTCCTCACAACCCAACCCATTTTTTCTGTTGCAATCTCATCTCTCACAATATGTCACCACTTCTCAAGTTTCCTTCCCAACTTCAAGCTCCTTCTCTCTCTTCCAAGATTCCTCACACACCTGCAACAACTCTCATGAGCTTCTTCACAGCCACTTCACACACTTTCTTCTCAATGCAAATTGCCTCCCCGTCGGTGATCTGTTCACACTTCCACACCCGCAAGTCCTAGTGGATCCTCTCCACTCTCAAGACTACCTGCTCAAATACCAATTGATGCAAAGGGACCTCCCCTTTGCACAAAACTCACAATAACCTTGACAATTTTATTTTCCAAACAACCAATTCAAACTTAAATTTTATCACACTGAGATTGCAACAAATAATCAAATCCTTTTCTTATTTAAATCTATCAAAATAGATGTAAGCAACATATGAATTCAATCTCCACAATTACATCAAACCTAATACAAACCACTCTACAGATCTACACTTTAATTATTTTTTCCCAATTATTTTGAAGTTGTTGGTATATGGAGCCTAATCAAACTCGGAGGTTAAATTTTCCCCACTTTTATCGACGTGGGTTCCCCCTAGATTATTTAATGGGGGTTTGGGGCAATGCCCCCAAGATGAGGTCAAGAGGTAGTGCCCCTTGCAGGGTTCAGGGGCAACACCCCTGGTGCGCTCTCGCGATATAGGGTAGGGTCGAGGGGCAGCACCTCTGCAGGGGCTTGGTGGCAGCACCCCTAAAACCTCTCATGATTTTTTTATTATTTTATAAAGGTGTTGGGAGTTATTTTTTCTATTCGTCAACATTAAGAAAACCCTATTTTGTAACTGACATAAGTCTTGATATAAGGCTAAGGGTTAGGGTTTCCATTGATATTGTATTGTAGCATTTGCAGCGATATTGAGTTGCAAGGATTATTGGTTGTAATCAGTTTGATTTACTGGATAATAATATTGGACTCTTTGTTGGTGGAAGTAGCCCAAGTTTGGGTGAACCACACTAAATATTGTCTCTCGCTATTATTATTTATGTGTTTTTCATTCCTCTATTTAATCTTTATTTGTATTTAATTGATATTTTCTACATGCAATTCCTAACAAGTTGTATCAGAGTAGGTTGTGTTTGATTATCATCTGCATGAAAGTCTCATGGTTGAGTGGGAGTCTCATGGTTAAGTGGGAGCAATGGCGGACGAGGGTAAATTGAAGGTAGATAAATTCAATGGGCAGAACTATCAGTTATGGAAGATGCAGATGGAGGATTATCTCTATAAGAAGGATTTATGGAGGCCATTGGAAGGAATAACCAAGAAACCGACAACAATGAGTGATGAGGATTGGAATCTTCTGGATAGAAAGGCACTGGGAGCCATTCATTTATGCCTAGAACATTCGGTGGCATTCAATATTACAACAACAAAGACAACTCAAGAGTTGATGGAAACCCTAGTGAAGTTATATGAAAAGCCTTTCGCTTTGAATAAGGTATTTTTTATGAAGCATTTATTTAATATGAAAATGGTAGAAGGTGGGTTAGTTGTTGATCATTTAAATGAGTTTAATGGTTACCAATCAATTAACTTATATAAATGTAAACTTTGATGAAGAAGTTAGGGCTCTTTTGATTCTGTGTTCTTTTCCTGAAAGTTGGAATAGCTTGGTAATGGTTGTTAGCAATTTTTTTTCTGGTTCGAATACATTGAAATTTGATGATGTTGTTGGTGTTATTTTGAGCGAGGAAATTTGTAGGAAAAGCTCAAGTGGAACATCCACATCAGGCAATGTTTTGAATGCAGAAAGTAGGGGAAAAACAAAAGAGAAGGGAAACAACTCTGGAAGTCATGGGAAGTCATGAGGAAAATCAAAGGACGAAAGATCCCAATCTAGAGACAAGAAGCATTGTTGGTACTATGGTAAGCCAGGTCATTTAAAGAAAGATTGTTGATCTCGAAAAAATTGAGACAAAAAGGAAGGAAGTAAAGAGGAAAAAGTGGTAAGTAACAAATCTAATGAGGATGCTTTGATTCTTTCCCTTGATAATTTTGATGATTCATGGGTTTTAGATTCAGAGGCCTCATTTCATGATATGCCCCATAGAAGTTATTTTCTTGATTATGTTCAAAAGGATTTTGGACTGGTTTATTTGGGAGATAATGAACCCTGTCAAATTGTTGGAAAGGGAAGAATTAAGATTAAGTTGTAGAATGGGAATCATTGGCTACTATAAGAGGTAATGCACATTCCAAGGTCGAGTAGAAATTTAATTTTAGTAGGGCAGCTAGGTGATGAAGGTTGCACAATTACTTTTAATGATAAAAATTGGAAGGTTTCAAAAGATTCCTTTGTAGTAGAAAAAGGTGTGAAAGTAGGCACCTTATATATTTGTACAGGTCATATTGTTCCTTCTACTTTAGTTGTTGTAGATAAAACACAAACAGGTTCAAGAACAATTGTTGCGGGTTCACAGGAAGAGACAAAAACAATTGTTGTAAATTTTGAGATAACACTGTGGCATAACAGACTTGGGCATATAAGTGAAAAAGGTATGAAGGTACTTCATTCTAAGAAAGTTTTACCAGGTTTGAAATGCATTAATATGGATTTTTGTGAAATTTGTCTGTATGGAAAACAAAAGAGAGTTAGTTTTCTCAAGGATGGGAAGCAAAAGAAAGATGAAAAGTTGGAGCTTGTGCATACAGATGTAGGGGGACCAACTCAGGTATCTTCTCTCAGTGGCTCTTGGTACTATGTTACATTCATAGATGATGCAACTAGGAAGGTTTGGATTTATTTCCTTAACTCAAAATCTGATGTATTTGAAACATTTAAGAAATGGAGAAGCTTGGTTGAGAATGAGACGGGTAAAAGATTAAAATGTCTCAAATTTGATAATGGCGGTGAGTATTGCAACGAAGAATTTGAGGATTATTGTTCCTTTAATGGAATTCATAGGTAGAAAATGGTTCCAGGGACTCCACAAGAAAATGGAGTGGTTGAGCACATGAATAGGACAATAATGGAGCATGCAAGGAGCATGAGATTGCATGTTGGGCTACCATTAAACATGTGGGCAGAGGTTGTCAATACCATTGTATATTTAATTAATAGAGGTCCTTCAGTTCCTTTGGGTTGTGGTATTCCAGAGGAAGCATGGACAAGTAAGAAGGTGAATTATTCTTTTCTCAAAACCTTCAACTGTGAATCATTTGCACATGTAGATTCTAAAAATAGAACCAAGTTGGATGCAAAATCAAAAAAGTGTATCTTCATTAGATATGGCATTGATGAATATGGTTATAGGCTTTAGGATGTTGAAAATTTGAAAATTGTGAGAAACAGGGATGTTGTATTCAATGAGAAGGTGTTGTACAAAGATCAGTTGAAGCAACATGAGAAGAAAGAAAAGTATTTTGTGGTGTTGGATAATACTCCAGATAGTAATGTTACAGTGGTTCCTCATGCTCCGCAACAACAACAACAAGAAATGCCACAAACTTCAGTGAATGTTAGACAATCAACATGGCTAAGTAGACCTCCTAAAAGGTTTTCTATCTCTTTGTATTCTATTTTGTTAATAGATGCTAGTGAACCTAAAGGGTATGATGAAGCTATGCAGGTGGATACAAAGGTTTAGTGGAAGCATGCAATGGAAGAAGAAATGGACTCCTTGCTGAAAAATCAAACTTGGGAATTATGCAAGTTGCCTATAGGAAAAAAAGGCTTTACCAAACAAATGGGTTTATAGGTTGAAAGAGGAAGATGGAGGTAAGAACATATTTAAAGCCAAGTTATTTGTAAAAGGATTTGCATAGAAAAAGGGCATTGATTTTGCTGATATTTTTCTTCTAGTTGTTAAGATGACTTCTATTCATACTATTTTAAGTATTATGGTTGTTGAATATATGCATTTGGAATAGCTAGATGTGAAAACCACCTTTCTCCATGGTGATTTGGAGGAGGAGATATATATGGAACAACCCCAAGGATTTGAGGTCAAAGACAAGGAGAAATATGTGTGCAAATTGAAGAAGAGTTTATATGGCTTGAAACAAGCACCTTGACAATGGTACTTGAAATTTGATAGTTTTATGGTTGAGCAAGGCTACAACAGGTGTAGTTCTAACCATTGTGTTTACTTTAAGAGGTTAGATAATGAAAACTACATTATTTTATGTTTATATGTTGATGACATGCTTGTAGCGGGGTCTAACATGGATCACATAATTGAGTTAAAACAACAGTTAGCAAAATCATTTGCTATGAAGGATTTGGGGGAAACAAAAAAAATCCTTGGTATGAGAATTTGTAGAGATAGGAAGAACAAAAAAATGACTCTATCTCATGCTGGTTATGTAGAAAAATTGTTGCAAAGATTCCACATGGAGAATGCAAAAGTTGTCAGCACACCTTTGCCTAGTCATTTGAAATTAACTAAGGAGATGTGTCCAAAGACAAAAGAGGAGGAAGAAAAAATGTCTAAGGTACCATATGCTTCAGCTGTAGGAAGTTTAATGTATGTCATGGTATGCACGAGACCAAATATTGCACATGTTGTTGGAGTCATAAGCAGGTATATGAGTAATCTCATATCAAAGTATTGTAATGCAATAAAATAGGTTCTCAGGTATTTGAGAGGTACATCCAATAAAAATTTATGTTTTGGGGGCTCTAATACTGATTTAGCAGGTTATGTAGACTCGGATTTGGCAGGGCATATTGATACCAGGTAGAGTACTACAAGTTATGTCTTTACTGTAGGTGGGACAACAGTAAGTTGGATCTCACAGTTGCAAAAGGTGGTTGCTTTATCCACCATGGAGGTAGAGTATGTAGTTGTAATAGAGGCAAGCAAGGAGATGATATGGTTACAATCTTTCATGGAAGAATTAGGAAAACAATAGGCCAACAATTATTTGTTTATGAAGAGCTAGAGTGCCATACATCTTGCAAATAATTTTTCTTTGCATTCAAAGACCAAACACATATAGTTGAGGTATCACTTCATTTGGTCGGTGTTGGATGATGGATAGTTAAGGCTGGAAAATATACATATAGATGAAAATCCAGTGGATATGTTTACAAATATGTTTACAAAGGTAGTTCCAAGGGAGAAGTTGAACTCCTCTTTAGCTTCAGTTGGTCTTCAAGACTAGAAATAATAAAATCAGAACAACATCCAAGGTGCTTATTTCTAGTGGGAGCTACAAGGTCAACGGTGTTATGATCAGTCTACAAGTGGGAGATGATATGGGGTGGAGTCTAATCAGTCTCCAAGTGGGAGATTGTTGGTATATGGAGCCTAATCAGACTCGGAGGTTAAATTTTCCCCACTTTTATCATAGTGGTTTCCCCTCAGATTATTTAACGAGGGTTTGGGGGAAACACCCCCAAGATGGGGTCAAGGGGCAACACCCCTAGCACACTCCCTATCACTATACAGGGTGGGGTTGAGGGGCAACACCCCCGTGGGGGCTTGAGGGCAGCGCCCCCGAAACCTCTCACAATTTTTTTATTATTTTATAAATGTCAAGAGTTATTTTTTCTTATCAATCTCCAAGTGGGAGATTGTTGGTATATGGAGCCTAATTAGACTCGGAGGTTAAATTTTCCCCACTTTATCGACATAGTTTTCCCCTAGATTATTTAACAATGGTTTGGGGGTAGTTCCCCCAAGATGGGATCAAGGGGTAGCGCCCCTTGCAGGGTCCAAGGGAAACACCCCTGGCACACTCCTTATTGTGATGCAGGGTGGGGTTGAGGGGCAGCACCCCCAAAACCTCTTGTGATTTTTTTATTATTTTATAAAGGTCTTGGGAGTTATTTTTCTATTGGCCGACATAAAAGAAACCCTATTTTGTAACTGACATAAGTCTTGATATAAGGCTAAGGGTTAGGGTTTCTATTGATATTGTATTGTAGCATTTGTAGTGGTATTGAGTTGCAAGGATTAGTGGTTGTAATCAATTCGATTTATTGGATAATAATATTGGACTCTATGTTGGTGGATGTAGCTTGAGTTTGGGTGAACCATGTTAAATATTGTCTCCCGTTGTTATTATTTATGTGTTTTTCATTCCTCTATTTAATCTTTATTTGCATTTAATTGATATTTTCTACATGCAATTCCTAATAGAAGCCTCTCTCACGGCCTCCTTTATTCAGTCTCATGCAGCCTATTCCTTCTAATCTTTATGTTTGCAAATAATGAACTCTTCCATATGTGCACGGTCTAATATTTACTAGTATGCAATTATTTTAATACAATTCCTTCAAGCTCCATGCAACCTCACTTCTCTCACATCTCATCACCTCATATCTATTAACTTCCTCTTGTTTATCTATTTCCTATGTCTACACTTTGTCTAGCATGAGCACTGACCTACTTGCTTGTTTCACTTACACACTATAATATCTTTTACTTTGTAGCCCCTATTTCTATATGTTACACCCCTTATCTTCCTTCTATATCGACCTCTCACTTTGGTGCCCTTCTCTTTTTTTACATGCCCTTTGTATTTGCTATCTTGGTTGCTCCAAACTTCTACACAACCTCCTTCTCTCTTAGTTTTTGCATTGGTTTCCCCTTTCAAATTACTACATATTGAATTTGCAGCCTCCTCCACTTATGCGCATGCCCCCCTTTTCTATTTTCATTCAAATGATCTTAAACTGCCCCCTTTTAGCATGGCCTTCTATCTTCCTTTAATATTTGCCCCTATTTCCTTTTACCACAACCCTTGAACTTATGTTTGCTTTGGTTTAAAACAAATATCTCCTCCTCTTTTATTTGATCCTCCTTCCAATATTTGTTGTTCAGTTTTCCAAGTTTCCATGTTCACTTTTGAAGTTGAAAGGCACAATTGAAATTGAATTTTTCAGACTTAATTAGAGTCCAAGACCCCTCAATGTGCTCGTCTATGCTTCCACATTTGCATCTATGCTTACAAAGCAGTTGCAAATACAACATTTGATAAAATTCCACCAAAGCTCTAAATTTCATTAAAACATCAAATTTAAGAGGTTTAGGCATAGATGAATGAAGAGAGTAAAACCAAACCAAATTTGTGAAAACAAAACCAATAATATTTTTGGATGGTGTTGATCACTAGTTCACCCACGTGCTCCTACACCAACCATAGATGCTCTTACAAATCTTACATGACAAGATATTCTCTTAAACATATCATATCAAACTGTACAATATTCATAGTGGGACACCCTTTCCATGAGGGCTCAAAAATAATTAAATAATTAATAAGCTATTAGGATTACAAGGTGTATGAAACACCTACCTAAACACTTTCATCATCTAATATCTCAATAGGACCTCTAGATAGGGGATATAAATGTTGGTGATTGAAGGAGGGGTGTAGAGAGGAGAGTGAAGGAGAATTGAAGGGTGAAAGTTCAAAACCGTGTCACCTTTTTATAAAAGAAATGACTAAAACAAATCAAACTTTTTAACTTGAAGCACATCAAGGTGACATATACATTTTGAATTTTAAAATTTTATAAACTCATGAAATTTAGAATTTTTAATGTAGTTTATGTTTGTATTTCAAAAACTTGGATGTTAGTCTTTTATAAAATTAATATAACTAAATTGTTAAAAATTAAATAGAAACTAAGGTCAACATGTCTCCACTTTTAATATAGTAAATTTATTCTTTTTTCCTTTAAATTATTTTACCACTTAACCAACTTGAGTATCTAGTGTATGGAAGCAATTATTTTTGACATATATTGTTTTATTTGTAATGTTTTAAAGTCAAGTATATTAAAAATGTAACAATTTTAATATACCTTCACTTTATGTTTCAAATTGTTTATCATAAATAAAAATAAATTTATACCCATTTGGAGTGGGTTCTCTCCTCTAGTGCGCCATATCTTTCTTCAATTATTTTTTCACATCCCTTATTTAGCTCTTAATCTCTAGAACTAATGATCTTGTTTGAATGAAATTTCTATGAATGATAGCACTATTGAACAAAAATTATATACACGCAACATGATTTAAGGTAAAAATTAGGTTTGGTTTCATTTGGTTGGTATGATTTCACTTTGGTAATGAAAATTTACTTTATTTATAATATTATATTTGATTAATTATCACTGGTTGGCTTGAGGTGGATTTAGGATGGTTATTCCAACCCTTGCAATTGATAGATGGAGAGCAACATATAAGATAGGGAGATTTTGATAGTATGTGGAAGTTTGAACCTATTGAGAATCATCACACATATATACTAGTTTACATGATATCAGTTTTGATGAGTCTATAGGCACGATAGTGGTACTAGGTGTGCTACTAAGTGTGGATAATAGTTAAGAAATAAATTAATCAAGATGATTAGTATTGATTCATAATTAAATAGTTTCATAATTATTAATTATGAAGTTGTATGAAAATTAATTTAATTAATTATCTAATTAAGATGATTTTTTAGATAATAATTTAAAAAACTTTGATTCTTAGAAATTTGCTTTATTGAATAATTAGAATCAAACTATTTTTTAATTTTTTGAATGCATAATATATTTGATGATAAGGATAATATAAAAATATTAAGTATCAGATTTATCATTAATCTTCTATATTCATATCTTCATCATATTTTTGTTTTAAAAATGATTCAACACTTTATAAGTAGACTTTTATTTTAAAAATAAAGAAAATAAAAGTAGAACAACAATTAAAATATAAATACATTATGTAGATATATTTTTAAAATAAAAATAATATAATGGAGGTCACTTGATTGAAAATCATGTGTGAATTCGTAGGCATTTGCTTATTTTTGAAGTAAATAATGATATTTGTGGGTAAGGAAAGTTTCTTTTCGTTGAATTGGAGAGTTAGCTAAAAAAAAAATGATACCTCTTCACATGAATAACCTTATTTTAAGACCATATTTTCTTTACTACAAATATAGGTACATACAAAATAAGGTCATTTGGTGTAGCAAATATTCAAGGTCAAGACCCTATCATTTAATATCTCAGTGGCATGTCTAATACATTTTCTATTTCAAAGTAAGGTAGTTGCTTGAAGTCATATAACTGTGTATGTACAATTTATATGTGCAAAAATCATAAACCTCATTATGTGGCTCAACCAAAAAATGGCTTGTGAAGGGGCTACATGGTGCTAAATTTCATCCTAATTTGAATTTTACTTACCTTGTTTGAAAGCTCTTAGTTAGGCATAGATAGTGAAGATGCTAAAAAATTGTGGAATTTTCCTTTACTTTTGCCATTTGTATTTGACAAATAATTTATAAAACATTTTTAGTAATGGTCTAGCTTGTGCATATCTTTCCACCTTGGCATTCCATGTGACCATGTCTCTTTGAGGCATTTTGCAAAATAATTCATAGATCTTCTTCAATATTGTTAAAATAATTCACAGTAATTCCATTGACAATGTGAAGATGTATCGGTCGGGATTTGCCTCCAATGGAGTGGGAAAAAGGAGAAAGAAGGGTTTGGAGACCCAAGCAGTTTCTTCAAGAGGGTAAAAATTACAGTCCTCTAGCAGGTAGAAGTAGAGTCATTTCAATCGCCTTGAGCTATATGAAGCAAAGGTGGGAACACTTGGAAGCATACGACGTTTTGGCGAAATGGACTGGAGGTGAAGTCCCAAAGAAATGAAATTGTGAATGGTTTGATGGCAATTTTGAAGGTAGGGTAAGCACTAAAGCCTTTGGAAAAAAATATTTCTGCTTGTTTGTGTAGACCAAAAGACCAAGAGGAAAATCCTCTTTAGAGAACCACCACTCTTTGATGGGTTCTGCTAAACCTTAAAATGGATTGGATCACCAATTTTAATCTAGAGACATACTCCCCTTAGAAATACCCTTCATGGATTAATTTACCAAACTTTCCCCCAGAATATTGGAGTGAGGAAGTATTGGGAAAAAATGGAGAGATCCTAGGTACATTCATTGCATTCAAAGAAGAATTCTTCCTGGGAAGATCAGAAGAAGTCAATTTTTTGGTTGAAATCAATATGAATCTTAGAAACTTGGATAATTTATAGATCTTAGCAGATAAGGGTAATTGGTATCGGAAGTTGATTTTTGACATTAGAGGTGGAAAATGTATTTTAAGTAAGGGATATATTGCCAGCTGCTCAGAAGGAGCAGGTAAGGCAGTAGATCACTCTTTCGCAACATTAGGAGCCCCTAATTTGACAAACTGGAGAAGATATTCAAAAGGATTTAATCAATTATAAAGGAGGATCTGAAAGATTTTAAGATTACATCCCCGAAGATAAAGATCTTAGATGGGAGGCAACCACAAGGGAACCTTGCAAATTTACGAAGGGATGTTGAAGATCTAAGAATGGAGATCCAAGAAAATTTGAACACCTAGATAAGTCTAGCCTCGATCAGTGAAGTATTCCCAGACACTAGTCATCAGATGTTTAATAATGTCGACAAAATGATGGTTGGATTAGAACCTCTTATTGGGAACACAAAGGCCCAATCAATGGAAACAAAAGCAAACAAGTTAGTCCCTCTAAAAGAAACTATTGGAGAAGAGTTTTTAGAAGATGGTGGGGTAGATGCTTCTATTGAGGTGATGAATGAGTTTATAGGGATTGTTGAGCCCGCTGACCAAGATGGGGAGGAAATTAGAAAAGAAAAATTGGAGTTAATCAAGAAGATTTTGGAAATGGGTGCTCCAGGAAAAAAATTTGGTGATCTATCTGAGGATGTGGAAGTCAATGATCTTAATTAGAATATGGAAAATCTAGGAATACATCAAATCCCCTCCAATAGGCCTAAGCCAGACTATGGTAAGGATTCTAGTAGGAGAGGGGCATGAAGGAAATCATTGGTTGAATTAAGGGCTAAAGATGGTGAAGCAACTGGGCAAGTCAAAATTACTTCTCTTGGACTTAGGGAAGGGTAATGCCCTTCCCTAGGAGCCATGAGGCTCCTTTCATGGAATGTTAGGGGCTTGAATTCCCCTAAAAAAAATCATCTAGTCAAGTAAAGGATTGACTTGACTAGAGTTGAAATAGTATTAATCCAAGAAACTAAGCAATCTCAAGAGGAAGTAAAGTCAGTATTCAGAAGTTTCAAAAATTGGGAAGTGTTAGTGGTAAAGTCTGTTGGAGCTTTAGGAGGAGTAGCTATTTGTTGCAATGCATCCAAGGTATCCTTTGAACCATTGGTAAATGGAAAGCTATGGATAAGTGGTAAAATTAAAAGTTTTGAAGTAGATCTTCAATTTGTAATAGTCAATGTCTATGGTCCTATTTCATGCCTAGAAAAGAGGGCATTATGGAATGAGTTGGATACCTTTTTTGGGTCCATTCAAGACAAGCATATCATAGTATCAAGGTATTTCAATGCCACCTTATATAGACATGATAAGAGAGGCGATATTGCTAGGCCTGGTCAAACACAAAAAGATTTTGAGGACTAGGTTTTAGAAATCAATTGATGCAAATAGATCTAAAAAATGGGCAATATACATGGAACAACCATAGATTGGGATTCAATAATATAGCTGAAAAATTGGACAATTTTTTCTTTAATGGAGATCTATCAACATTCCCGAGCTCCCTTGAAGGTGTTATTCTACCTTGTTTGGGCTTAGATCATTATCCCATTTAGCTTAACTTGGTAATGGAATATAGACCCTTTGGAGCTCCATTCAAATTCAAAAACATGTGTTTCAAGGATGATAACTTTCTTGAAATGGTAGAGATGTGGTGGAAGGAAGAAGTGTTTATAGGTTCCAAGTTATTTTGCTTCATAGCTAAATTGAAAAGCATCAAGAAGAAGCTTCTCAAATGGAATATAATGCATTTTTGTAACTAAATGAAGAATTTATCAGATCTAGTATGGACAATGACTTCTTTTTGAGGGAGAAAGATCTTCTCAAAGAATATGAGGATATCTTAGCCAAGGAGGAAACCTTCTGGAGAAAAAAATTGAGGGAACTTTAGTTGGAGGCAAGGGACAAGAATACCAAGTATTTTCATAACATTACCAGACATAAGAGAGATTTGAATCATATCAACAAATTAGAAATGGAAAATATGGTCTTTATCGAAGATCCTTTAGAAATCAAAAGACAAGTGGCTACATTCTTTGAAAGCCTCTTAAATAAGGAGAAAAGAGAAATCTGAACTTTTAGGATATATTCCCTATATCATTAGCAATGAATAGAACAAGATGCTAAACAATAAGTTCTCAGTGGAGGAGGTGGATACTTCTTTTCATCAATTGCATCCGGATAAGGCTTCTAGCCTGGATGGTTTTCTAGCTACATTCTTTCAACAGTGTTGACATTTCTTAGGAAGAGAATTGGCAGGGGCTTTGGAAGCTGCAAGAAATTCAAGTCGCTTGTTGAAGGAAGTTAATAATACCTTTTTGGAAATCATTCCCAAAAAGGAATAGGCCA
This sequence comes from Sequoia sempervirens, assembly GCA_007258455.2. Taxonomy (NCBI): domain Eukaryota; kingdom Viridiplantae; phylum Streptophyta; class Pinopsida; order Cupressales; family Cupressaceae; genus Sequoia; species Sequoia sempervirens. The sequence continues at coordinate 677,090,512 of VDFB02271358.1, forward strand.
CTAAGCTGGAAGATTTTAGCCTAATATCACTCTATAATACATTATATAAGATTATGTCCAAAGTATTAGCTAACAAAATTAAGATCTTACCAGACATTATCTTAGAGGAGCATACGGGTTTTTTCCTTGGTAGAACTATCTTTGATGGAGTTATCATTGCTTAAGAGGCTATACATTCAATGAAAAACAATAAGGAAGAAGGTATGCTCATAAAGCTAGATATTAGAAAAGCCTATGATAGGGTAGATTGGCAATTTCTATGCAAAACACTTGAAGCATTAGGTTTTTGTCGACAATTTATTAATTGGATATTTGAGTGTATATCTACTCCAAGAATCTTTGTTCTAGTAAATGGTTCTTCGAAAGGGTTCTTTGAAATTTCTAGAGGCTTGAGGAAAGGGGATCCTCTATCCCCCTTTTTATTCATCATCATGGTGGAAGCTCTTGGTAGGGCTATTAGGCATGCAGCTGAAACTAGGAAGATCTTAGGAATAAAGGTTTCTAGAAGCATATCGGTGACTCATCAACAATTTTTTGATGATTCTATGTTACTTGGCTCATCAAACAAGAGTGAAGCAAGGTAGTTTATTAAAATACTATCACAATATGCAGAGGCCTTAGGACAACAGGTAAATCAATCCAAATCTAAAGTGTTCTTCATCAATGCCTTGCCTAGGAAAGAATTGGAAATCTTAAATGTATTAGGGTGAAAAAAGGCTCCCCCCTGCTCTTATTTGGGTTTACCATTGGATAAGAATTTGAGAAACACCAAGTTATGGGACCCTCTTAAGGATAAAATGGAAAAGAAACTTGGCTCATGGAAAGGTTGATGGTTGTCCTGGGTGGGGAGGATAGTGTTGTTGAAATCAATAATTGCCTCATTATCGATCTATCTCTTGTCTCTCATGGCCCTTAATGTTGGGAAAACAAATTCTTTGTCTAGACAATGAGGAGATTTTTTTGGCAGGGCCTATCAGACAAGTATAAAATGGCTTTGATCTCATGGGATAAGATCTGCACGCTGAAAGAAAATGGAGGGGTTGGTCTAAAGAATCATATGTGAAAAAATAAGGAACTAGGGGCTAAGCTGATATGGAATATGGCGAGGCAGAAAAACACTAAATGGGTAAGGATTCTCTAAGAGAAGTACTTGAATAGTGATGATGAGTCAGAAATAGTCAAAATTGAGAATCCCCCTAAAGGGTCTAAGGTTTGGAACTTCATGCTAAATTGCAAGCCTATTATTTGTAGGTTCCTTTCTTGGGACATATATGATGGAAGTAAGGCTCTCTTTTGGGAAGACTCATGGTGTGGTTTACCATGTCTAGACAATCTAATCGATATAAGAATCACAAGAGCATTCCTTAAAGAACATTGCGGTTCAAAGGTAAAGGATTACATTATACCCTCATAGCTAGGATTGGCGTTTGATTGGGAATGGAAAGATCTGATCTCCCTACTTCTTCCTCCACAAGAAATAGAAATTCTGATAAGTATTCTTTCTTAGTAACAAATAAACTTCAGGAGGGGGGGACAAGCTAATTTGGGTTGCTTTGAAGAATGGGGAGTATAATGCAAAATATGGATATCATTGGATTGTTGAAGGGGGAAACCTTCATAAAATAGAAACACCTATATCCTTGTGTTGGGATAAGCTTTGTATCCCTAGAGAAAGTGCCTTTTCTTGGGCTACTTTGTAGAAGAAGATTCTGACAACAGAGAAATTCAAGAAACTAGGTTTTGAAGGCCCTTCTAGATGTGTTATCTACAAATGAGAGGAAGAGACAATGGATCATATATTCATTGGATGCCACTTTGCTCAAGAGTGTTGGTAATGGATGTGCACAAAGCTAGGGTGGATCACAACCCTACCTAATGATATTGCTAGTCTCTTTCAATGTTGGCCTACAAATGCCAATACTAGATTGTTGAAATGCCTCTAGAAGATTTGTCCTTCCCTTCTTATCTAGGAATTATGGAAAGAGTGTAACCACATAATTTTTCAAGATAAAGCAATGAATATAAGACCCTTTCAAAATAAGGTAGAAGTTGCTATTATGGAGGTGGCAAACCAAAGATCTTTAGTTCTCTCCTCAAAATAGGAGTCTTTCATAGAATGGGATGGTAAGAGGAGGTTCAATTGGGCAAGCTTAAAGGTCCCAACCTTTTCCAGACTGGAGCAAACATTGTTACAAATATGAGGGAACAAGCTAAATGGTTTGTGCCCAGGGTAGGTTGGTACAAGTTGAATTTTGATGGGGCATCTTGTGGCAACTCGGGGCCTTTTGGAGCTAGATGTATCATCCGGGATTGGAATGGGGTCACAGTAGGCAGGGAAACTACCCTTTTGGGCATTAATACAAACAATTATGCAAAATTTCAAGCTTTGATTTTAGGCCTTCTCCTTTGTAAGGAAATTAATCTTGGAAAAATTGAAGTGGAAGGAGATTCAACCATAGCAGTTAATGTAGTTAGGCAAGGGTCCACCCCTAATTGGAAGCTAAATGCCATGTTAGGAAGAATTATTGAAATCTTCAAATCCTTTGAGGCATTCACAATCAATCATATATATAGAGAAGTAAACAAGGAGGCTAATCAGCTGGCTAACTTGGCCATTGATGGTCACAATATTAAGGAGGAAAGGTTTGTGACTAGTAGGATGGTAGTATAGCCTCCCTTGAATCTGAATTTGAATGTGGTTAGACACCCTTCACATGGAACAACCATATAGGAAGTATGGGTTCCAAGTTATAGTGGTAGACATGTGTAAGTACCGAGCAGTGAGGTTTGAAGGCTAGTTAAAGGTAATGACATGAATAGACCCAGCTTCAACACACATCTTCTAGGCAATGTCACAAATTGGCTGATTTGCATGATGGTGTTGGTGAGGTTGGATTCATATCTTGTTCTGACTATCATAAATAATCAAATTGAGCAGCTTGTTTAAGCCTCTAGGAAATTTTGGCAAGATGGCATGAGCTATGGTCATGGAGTCTACATTAAGTTTTTTGGTATATCTAGTGTTCATATATTTGGGCATTTTGTTACTATGATTTAGCTGCTACTATCCTAGTCGATGGTAGAAATGACAGACTTGGTATAGTTTATCTTCCTTTTTGTTTGAGGAAGATTTAGGGAGATGAATTAGATGTTAGGCAGTGAGAGCAGAACTTCTATAAGAAAAAAATTAGATAGCCTGGAGCATGCCTTGGCTTATCCAATCGATGTATGAATTTTTGTGTAGCAATATGTCTCTAGCTAAGGCCATTTACCTAGCAAAAAAAATGATATTGTAATTAATTAGTTGATACTAGTTGATTTTATCCTTAATTGAGGGTTTGGTATTGATTAACAAGGTCAAAATTGTAGAAGGGGTCCTATAATATAATATTCTCTATTTGGATTATATAGAGCTTACAAGGTATTTAGTTTTGCTTTAATTTTATGTTTCTTATTCAATTATTACACTTTTATAATTATGTGTATGTTAGAAGTTGGGAAGTAGATAAAGAGGGTGTCAAGAGTCTTCAAAATTGAATTCACATCATTCTATGATGGTTTTGATATCCTTCATTGGTCATTATCTACCACCCTTAATGAAGGGTAAGGACTTCCAATTTGAGAGAAGTGTGAAAGATTGCTAATTCCATGGTTGGAGGAAAGAGATCTAAATGAATTTCTCTCTCTTTACATTTGATTACTCTAGATCAATTATCTAAATAATATAATTATCTCAAAATAATTTGTAATGAGTTGATATACACTTATATGCATATGGAAGGGTAATTATTCGCTAATAAGTTTTGTTGTATCTAATGAAAGTGAAAAATGTATATGTAATCATATGTGAACATCAATGGTTATTTAAAATATAATTAATTTTAATATTGTGAATGACATTACAAAACTATTATTATAACATTAATGTATCCTTGTTAAGACTCTTGTGGAATATCCATTCAAGTAATTATATTATATAAAATAAATGAATTGAAGGATATAGAATTAAGATGCTTGGCTATTTGTTAGTTTTATATATTAATAATTTTCAAGAAAATCCTAAGAGAGATCTTACATATTTAAATAAATTTTAGTATACATTTTAAAATTTTCAATCTACCTTATGTTTGACTACAATGACCTACTTGTAGTGAATTATAAAAAAATAGAAGTTTAATTTATTTTTATTTTTTTCAAATTTTAGACTTTGAAACCTACCAAAGGTATTTTTCAAATTTTGTTAAAAATATCCCCGATCTAAGAACACTTAATTGAAAGATAAAGTTTAATTTATTTTTAAAAACAAGGGGCTAAATTGTAATAAGATTTCTAGATTGAAACCGTGTTAGTTTTTTACATCAACAGTTCATATCATACTCCATGATCCATCCTCATGGAGTGTGATCTGAAATGTTGTTGTAAAAAACTAACATAGTTTCAATCCAAAAATCTTATTACAATACTATCATGGACTGTGAAAACTTCATGCTTTTAAGGAACTAAATTATCAGATCTAGTACCATCTAAATAGTTTCACTTGAGACATTTTTAACCAAAAGAGTTTAAATCAAATAGTTTATGGTCATTTAACAAGTTTGTTATTGTCCCTTAACACAAAAAATTAAGAGGAAGATAAAGTGATAATTTTAAATTAAAAAATATGAAGAAAATTTGAAAAAATCAAAGTCTTATTCTTTTATTACTACAAGCATTGATGTGGAAAGAAAAAATCAATTAAGATTGTGGCTTCTCTCATTCATTATTCATTATTATCACTTCCACATTCATTTTGAACAATTCATAATTCATTATTCATCATTCACCATCCATCATGTCTACCTCCACATTCATCTTCACCAATCCATAATTTTCTTATAAGAAAATAAATGAAAGTAATGAGGTTATAAGTGCATACATGACCTCATCATGGGAGAATAGGGTCAACCCAAAATAGTTGATTCCTATTGAATAAATCAAACAATTATTCTAGTTGATATTAAATTATAAATTTGATTTAATTTTTCATCAATCGATCAATTATATTATATTATAGATTAGAAAGTAAATTAGAAAAACATAAATTAGATTATGGTTTAGAAAATAGAAAACAAATAACTTCAATTTAAATTATATTATAAATTATATTGTAAGTTGTAGATTGAATTGTGAATTAAATTATAAATTAGAAAATAGAATAATAGAAAATTTAAATTTAATTTAGAAATTAGATTATGGTTTAGAAAATAGAAAATTAATAACTTGAATTTAAATTAGATTATAAATTATTGTAAGTTGTAGATTGAGTTGTGAATTAAATTATAAATTAGAAAATATAAATTTAATTTTAAATTAGAAAATAGAAATTTAAATTTAAATTAGAAAATATAAATTAGAAATCAAATTTATATAATATTATAAATTATTGTAGATTATAGTCTACATTGTGAATCAAATTATTAATTAGAGTATATAAGTAAATCATAAATTTGATATAGATTAGATTGTAAATTTAATATTAAATTTAAAATTTAAAATTTAAAATTGTTTAAATTACTAAAATTATAGTTGATTATAGCTGAAATAGTTTCATTTAAACATGAATAAAAATATATTTTTTGTTTTATTACTTTTGTTTAGGTTGAATTATTTTCAATTGAAACTCGTGATATGTAGGCACCACATAAGGTTGGAGGTATTTTGAGTGAATCAGTTTAGGTTGAAAACATATCTAACCAAAATTGTTTTGCTTTTAAATGTTGTGGTTGGCCTAAAAGGCAACACAACTTTAAACTTTTACCTTGAAGAGTGATATGATCACCTTAGAACCCCATCCTTTAGAGGGGGCAAGATCTAGAGATTAGGTGGTAGTAGAGATGAGTTTCTTACACTTCTTAATCATGTTCTAACCTTCTTCTAACACATCATGTAAGTCATGATAATAATCTAGAACATTAGGTCAAAGGATCAAGATGAGAGGTGGGAAGAGGGGGAAATGCAACAAAAGGGGAGGAGTGGAGAATGGGCAAGTTAGAGGAAGGGTGAGCCATAAAAGAAGTTGGGGTTTGGTATAAGGTAGATGAATAGAGTCCAATCTATCAAAGGGGATGGGAAGGGTTTGGAATTGAAAGAGGACCAAAGAGACTAATATTATTTTAGTTTATATAGATATAAATATCACAATTCAAATGAATTTTTGGTAATAAAATTAATCACTAGGTTTGTTTATTAATAAAATATGTTAATTCACCTAAAAATAAGGCTATTTTTTTTTATAAAGTTTGATAGAGGCTGGTTGAGGTCCAATTGAATGCAAGCTCAAAGTTGGAGCCCTCATCTAGAAATCTACATTATTCTTGCTCCAAATCACTATACCTAATTGACTAACAATCTCCTTTAGAAAGGGTTAATAATTTAAATTAAGTTGCAAGAATTCCACCCACATGAGCTATTTGAAGTGAGACATACCTTTAGGTTGGAAATCAAAGTTCCAAGTCTATAGATAGAAAATGTGGCCACACATGACCCATGTTCCATATTGAAGAATTAATTGGGCATTGATCAAAGCACTCAAACATGCATACTATGTAGCCCTCATATAACCCTCTACTTGACTAGAGCTCCCAATCCTTATTCTCACAATTAGTTTTCTTCAATTTATAATAATCTTATTCAAAAGGAATGCCACACAAAAAGAAAAATATTACATATTTCTTACACTTTTCCATAATATCTAGTATATCAATTGGGAGTTAGTAGTAAAAAAAATACTTCCAAAATAGCTTCTTGTGTTAACAAACCCATTGATGGTTGTCATTTGCTACAAACCAAGAAGGTTGAAGTTAGGCCCTTTTCCACTACACTCTTGTTTGTTGCAATCACCATTATATTTTAGAGTGTAACATGCCATTATTCTACCCAATAATTTTACTATGTTTTACCCACAAGTGAATATATTATGCATCTAACATTAAGAGCAATACAAATTTTATTTTCATTTGAATAATAAATGCACATTTGAAACATAACCTTTCCAAACTTTTCTATTTGCATACTAAAGAATTTCTTTCATTAATACAAGTATTGATGATACATAATCTCAATATGACATAATTTCACATTTATAACTTCCATAGAGATGAATACAAGTTTACATACATAGCTTCAACAAGCTTACTGAATATAGAAATAATGAATGGTCCAAAATATCCTCCTCAAATCTTGACCACCAACTGTGTGAGGAGATGCATCACTCAACACTTTTTTGCCAACCATGGACTTACTGTGGTCCCCTGCACATCTACCAAACTGGTAAGATGGCCCTACCCTTCGACGAAGAGATTGCTTTGGTAACCTCATAAATCTAGCCTTTTCTGAGCATGGTGTTGTGTCCTACATATCTAGAGCTACCATACATTGGCTACAACCTACATATATGACATTCCTAGCCTAGCATGTAAACCCAGATCATAGTCAATTGACAGTGTAAATAGTGGCAACTTACACTACTTTGTCCAAAGAATTCATCACCCAGTATTTCGAGTGAGAGTCATCTAATTCACCCACCTTCCTAGCTCAATTTGGTTTAATGACCATTCATACTTTATATCTAGGTTACTCCCTTTCCCATGGATCTGACTAACCCTAGGAATAACCCACTTAACCACTCATAATCAAAATGATTTTACTACCAAAGTGATTCTAGCAACTTCTTACTTTATGCTACATACATCTAGTATAAACAACCTACATATAGCGATGGCAACTATGTATAGTATAAATACATTGCATTCATACAAACTCCCATATATAGGGTACATACACATCTATATTAATATAAACCAATATGATATGTTTCTCCAACATAATAAATAACCATGAAACATGCAAACATGTATAGGCATCACAACATATTCAAAACCATTCCTTTCCAACATAGTAATCAAAACTATTTTTAACATTTCCTACATAAATGACAAAGTATAAAAACTAGCATGCCCATATAAAAGCTCCAATTGATTAAACTCCCTTCCTAGCCCAATTCCTCAAGCTCGCTTGATACTTCCTCTAAGATCAACTTAATTCCCTCTTCTATCCTCTCACTAATTCTCTCAACAATAAAAAATGCAAAATAACAAAGCAACTCTTTAACTCTCTAGCTCTCAACTTACCGCTCATAGAAATCACAACAGAATAACAACAAGATAATCAAATTGAAAAGTGTAGCAATTGGTAGAATGAGCACCTCTATTTATACTAATTGTGAGCAACCAAACGTTACAAACAAGTTAATATTTTTGCCACCTTTCTAACCCCATGCAACGACTCATCAAAATAACTTACAGGTTTGCAACAAACAATAGTTCTCACCATTCAAATGGTTGAGTCGACTTGTTTCAAGGGACAACAAGAATCTTTTATTGAGTCAAATGAACAACAAGCTAATTAGCAAGTTTTCTATTTTGTTTGCACTTTGAATTTCATCTTATATTTCTGCCAAGTTTACTTTGACTGAGTCTAATGGCTAAGATATTGCTTTTCCAGACTTAGGCATAGCAAAAAGACTTCTTATGCATTCCACTTATTTCTACATTGGTGCCACATTTCATATACTGGCACTCCTTTAAATTAGCACATGTAAGACTATTTCCACAATGTTAAAAGCCACATTTACTTCTTTTACAATCCATGCACAACACTTCTTATTTCATGTGTGCTTCTTAGACTTGGTTGACTTGGTCATTGGTTTGCTTTATGCATAGGTTTCTACTTTGCAACACATTTACAAAGCATCGCCTTATGCATCCATGCTTCATTTAAAATTCTCTACTAATATAAGCCACAACGCTATGTATTGTGCTTTAGAATTTCTCAAATGATTATAAATTATAAATTATATTATATTATATTATATATATATATACTCATTTCACTTAGTTATCTAATACATTAATTGTCAATTATCAAACATATATTATATATCAAATAACATTACATATATTTATTATATATATACACAATTATGATATAAATATATATTAATATATATGTAGCTATACTATTTTATACACACACACACATATATACATAATATTAATTTAATACCTTTACAAAAACACTCATACCCTCATATCCATTGATTGACATATAGACATGAAGTGTATATATACATATATATACACACACACATATTTATATATGTCACCTTAGTCCAATTGGTATTCCCATGCATATGGGTAATTTGTCCATGAGCCTGTGCAGGTACGTCTACCTACGTATACTCATGTACATATTCACTCATATGTATGAGTTTATTGTAGACACGTACATATTTACATATATATACATTTTATGGATATATCTCATCGACATAACAATAAACACACAAGGAAGGACTTCCACTTGACATCAAGACTTAATCACATTTCTCAATCACAACATTCATATGACAAGATCATAACTGAACACAACATTCACATCCAAACCAAAGATTACTTACCTTTTCCCAAAACTAACTTGACTTGACATAGGCCAACTAGGGTGTGAGTGTGTGAATGCTCAATTAGGCTTATTAAGGGTTACTAGACCAAGTTCTTCTCTTGAGTGACACTTCCCCTCTCTTTTGGAGGTTCGAACCTGTTCCTGCATTCAGCTTAGCACATAATAACAATAGTTAGCTTATCACAATATAACCATATGCATCATACATTTCATGGTCAAAATCATTATAAAACATCAAATTGCATCAATCATTCATTCATCATATTTCCATTCAAGATTCATAAAACACATTCATATATTCAAGCAATTTAACCAAACAAGGTAATAGTAAATAGGTAATAACACACGGGTGCAACATAGAGAGTGATCTATGTCTTTTGGTGGAGGATAATGAGAGATTTGATCTATATTATTAATATGAGATCAAAATCTTGAGGTAACACATGAATTTGAAAGGTTAGTAAACACATTAGTTTGGAGTAGAAAGGGTCACACAAAATTAGGGAGATTGAAAGGACCAAGCTTGGTACCCATACATTGAACAAGAGTAAGAGATAAATATCGGTATATTTCTAAATTGAAACTTGTGAACCCTATGGTTTTGTGTAATCCTATTTTAGTGTTCTATGTTCCATGGTCTGCAAATCCTAATCCAACCTCACTTTTATAAGTTCGATTAAATTTACCAAAGAATATATTAGTATTAAGCCCATGGATTGGTTGAGGAAGCCAAAAATTCTTATTAATTTTCCACATCATGTAAAATTGTAAAGATGCAAACACTACAAAATAATACTATCAACCATTTCTATTGGTATTGTTCAAAATTTTATTGATTTTGTGCACTGTAAGATTGTAAAGAATTGTAGCACAACAAAACATGATCAAATATTTTTATATTTAAGTTATTTTAAATATTTTGATTAGTAACCTATTTATACAAATTCTATAGTAATTTTTAAAAACACTAAATAATAATTGTACAATTTATTCTAAAGTGATTTTATATTAATACAAATAACTTTTTACACAAAGTAAACATATGACAATAACAAATGAGATTGATGTAGTAAGCACATGCCCTTTATTTTTGGTAATCACAAACCTTTTCTTATTCTTGGGAACATGTTTACACTAAAACCCATATTTTTTACGATATTGGTTTATAATTTGTAATTGAAAAATACATCTATATGTACTAAAATAGTTTTTATCTTATCTTAAAAATAAACCCATGATCACAAACTTAGTTTAACCTTTCTTACCTCAAGTTACTCATCCTAATACTTAATCATCTCATAGTTTTAATTCATATGATGGGTCAAATCTTAAATACACCATTATTTTAATACTTTTTAAATCACTTTAATATAATTGTACAACAATTTTTAAAGTGATTTTACATTAATACAAGTAACTTTTTACACAACGTAAACAAATGATAATAATAAATGAGATTGATGTAATAAACATACCTCCTTTATTTTGGTAGTCACAAATCTACTCTTATTTCGCAAACCACTTTTATACACTAAAACCCATAATTTTATGCATATATTGGTTTATTATTTATAATTGAAAAACACATATATATGTACTCCAATAGTTTTTATCTTATCTTATAAATAAACCCATGATCACAAACTTAGTTTGACATATCTTACCTCAAGTTAAGTATCCTATTACTCAATCATCTTTTAGGTTTAATTCATACGATGAGTCAAATCTTAAATACTTCATTATAGTAATATTTTTTAAAGCACTTTAATTTTATTATACAATAATTTATTCTAAAGTGATTTTACATTAATACAAATATCTTTTTACACAAAGCAAACAAATGCCAATAGGAAATGAGATTGATGTAATAAACACACCTTGATTGTTTTTGGTAGTCACAAGCCTCTTATTCCTCAAAACACTTTTATACATTAAAACCCATAATTTTACGAGTATATTAGTTTATAATTTGTAATTGAAAAGTACATCTAAATGTACTCCAATGGTTTTTATGCTATCTTATAAATAAACCTACGATCACAAACTTAGTTTGACATCTCTTATTCCTCAAAATAATTTTATACACTAAAATCCATAATTTTATGGATATATTAGTTTATTATTTATAATTGAAAAATACATCTATATGTACTCCATTGGTTTTTACATTATCTTATAAATAAATCTACGATCACAAACTTAGTTTGACATCTCTTATCCCTAGTTACTTATCATCATATTAATCAATCATCTTATAGTTTTAATTCATTTCACGTGTCAAATCTTAAACACCCCATTATAGTTTTTACTCACATTCGTTATGACTCAATCATCTCATAAACCATCTGTCATATGGATAAATGTTTTATTTAATTTCATGGGTCAAATCTTAAATATCATAGTTGCTACTCAACATCTCATAATAAGTTATCCAACTTGAAAATATTGTTGAGCCACTTTATTTGAATCTTAAATATTCAACATGTTTTATTCCAAGCACATACGATAAAAAAACTCTAATCATAAAAAGCTTATGTACTTTGAAAGGAAGTCATGAGATCAATTTCTAAAAATAGTCAAAGATATATTTATACACCAAATTGATATCTCAACCAATGTTTTATCTCATTTCACAAGTCAATTTTAAACACACCACTTGCTTTAGTCCAACTCACACTAAAAATCTACTCTTAAAAAAGCTTATGTACTTTTTAAAAAGAATCACAAAATCAATTTCCAAAAAGAAAAATACCAATATATATTTATACATCAAATTGGTCTCCCACTTCTAAAATTTAAATTAATCAATTCAAATAATCCATCTCTCCTAGCCACACCGAATTAGAGCCTACATACACAATTTCCTTTTCTCTCCCCTAGTTGGCAACCCATCTCTCCTAGTCACACCTACACAATTTCCTTTTCTCTCTCCTAATGAGCAATCCATCTCTCCTAGTCACACCTAATTATAGCCTATCTACACAATTTCCTTTTCTCTCTCCTAAAAAATATACCAATATATATTAAAATGAAATGAAATATTTTAATAACATCCACGAGGCCATAGAAGCCTATGGGACCCAAGAACAACACAAGACCACCAGCAAAGAGAAAGCCCCTAAACATTTGCGATCTTCGTTCGAGATCCGCTCTTTGACAGTGGAATTTGATGATGTAGTTCACCATTTTGTCCAACCTTGCCTCCTCAAACAAGGTACTCAAGTTATCAACTTGTAATGTGTCCTCATAATTGACCTAGATATCTTTATACACTGAGCACTCCATAACAAAGTGCCATTCTGTCTCCACTATTCTCTTGTCACAAAATTGACATATTCTTTCTTCCCACTCTTCTTTAGGTACCATCCATCTTCTTGTTTCACATCTACGATGATGTGAACCAGTTCGTAATTGAGCTATCAACATCTTTGCTTTACATTAATTAATCTAAACAACCCAAACCCATCTCTCCGAGTCACACCTAATTACAGTCTACATACACAATTTCCTTTTCTCTCTCCTAATCAGCAACCCATCCCTCCTAGTCACACCTAATTACAACCTATAGACAATTTCTTTTTCTCTCTCCTAGTCAGCAGCCCCTCATTTCTCTCTCCTCGTCATTGACAGCACATGCATTTATAAAACACCTAGAGAATAACGACAAAGTCCCCTAGAAAGAAGCCGAGGTCTAATAGAATACCACAACTAATATAAAAAACCGTGTGTTTCTCATGAAATAAAATTCACAAAACGACAAAAAATTCATCCATGCCATCCATGGCACTCATACAAGACTGTATGTATGACCATGACCCCATCCGCCCTTATATCTAGCCAAGGCGAAAATAATTTTCGTTACACTGAGTAAGGAAAGGCCACGAGATAGAGGCTCTTGGAGATCCCGCTACCCAAAAAAAAAAAAAATTGTACACAGGTGGTTCAAAGAGATTCGCAATAATTAACCCAAAACTAGGGTTTCTAACCTGTGCCCATTTGTCGTCTCCTGCGATTCGAACCCTGCGCAATGATTTAAACACGCTGTGCCCATTCCGTAGATTAGCTTTTTCTGTTTCGATAAGCCCACGAGTGTGTTTGTCAGCGTTGTTTAGGTTTCGAATTTTTGGTATTGTGATTGCAGTCGGCACAGATGGTTCAATTTGTGAACAATAGAATTCCTGAATCTACTGTAGTTACATCTGGAACTACAGTTAGTATTACTGCTGCTAATAATAATAATGCGCAGAGTATTAGTGAAATTAGTGATTTGAGTTCGGCTAATGTTAATGTTAAGGTGGAGATCGATGCAGAGGAGGGCCGCCCTCCGAGTTTTAAAAGGCCCAAATTTGCCGTGCCGCATCAACAGGTATATTATTGTTTTCCTTTTATTTTAAAAGTACTGTAACCCTTGTTTTGAGCTTCATGAAAACTTGTATTTGTTTTGAAAATGCTTTGATCTTATTTTCCTTTGATAATGCAGTCGTAGCGCCCTAGGTTCGTCATGTGTTTGATTCCCTACACTCTGGGTTTTATTCGTTTTAGTTTTTCCTTAATTTTGGCTTTGGAGAATGAAATAAATTTACAAGAGGATGTTCGGAAAATATTTTTCTAATATGGGCCTTGGATCAGAACCCGAAGCTGTGCGAAATAAAACGTTGCTGATGGCATAGTATTCTTTGAATTGCATTTTTTTCGTAGTAGAATTTGGAGATGAGTACTAATAACATGGCTGGTAATGGGGGAAACAAACGATTGTATGTCTGAAGGGGCTTAGCCTTTTTTTCTTCTTTTCTATTTTTTTCCCTATAGTGAAGGAAGGCGGTGCAAGATTTTTTGTAAACCCTTTTTGTATTTTTTGCTCTGTTGTATGTTATAATCTGTACTCCAGAAACCCCATTGTTTTATTGCTCTGTTGTCAGTTTTCATTGTACGGCTCAATGTTTTTTCACTGGACATATAATAAAAAATGCATTGGTAAAATTAGCCTTAGATGCCACAATGGGGGCGTATCTCTTAAGCTAAGTCACATAAGACTTGCACACAGCGCAGGCTTGTGAGCTTTAACACACCAGGAACTTGATGCAATATTTCATCCAATTTCAACAGTTAACATGTATCTTTGGCATTTAAATCCCATAATTTACAGTTAATTCCCCAATGATTTACCACTTAAGCTTGACTTCCTATTTGATGGCATTTTCTTATCTTCAGTTTTGGAGTCTAAATTTAATTTGTGAAAGTAAAACAATGTTTTAGGTATTGGATGAGAAATCAATTTTAGCTAGTAAAATTTTGCTGATTCCATGTTTTGAGTTGCATGTATGAATAAAATCAGGGATTAGCTAAGACAGGAAACAAGCAGTTATCTCAGTCAGGGTTTGTCCTTTTTTCCTCTTCATTAGGATTTTGTGGGAAAGGTGGCACAAGAGGTTTTGATAGCTCCCCTTAGTATTTTTTCTTTTGTTGGAGTTTACAACCCACGCTCTGCAAATCATGGGCTGTACTTGAGAGTTTGATTACTTGCTTGTCTGTTTGAATCAGTCATTTCAGTAATTTTTTTTTAATTTTGTGATTTTCCTTTATGAGTAACTCTTTGGTTTAGATTTGGCATTTTGATAAATTTCAATACAATGTCTCTTTCAAATTTGAACCCCGAATTTTGATATGGAAGCTACAACTTCTTACCAGAAACTCATCCCATATGATGGCATTTGATCAATCTTACATTTGGACCATGAATTGATTTGTGAGAGATTCCTTTCAAAACATTTTTGTAATGAATCTTTGATCAGAAACTGAAATCACAAGAAATAAAATTTTACTGATTCCATGTTGTTCCATCAACTGCATTTATGACGGCGGAATTTAGGGATTTTTTACTAGCAATATGCTCTGGTAATGAAGGGAGCAAGGGGTTCTTTTTCCTAGAGGTCTTGGTCTTTTCTGCAATGGTATTTGGACAAAGGCATGTGTTTGAGGTAGAGGATGTGGTTTTGGTGCTGGTCTTTTTGGTTTCTTGTACTAGGGATTGATGGGCCAGATTTTGATTCAGCCGCCTTCCTGCCAGTCAGCTAAATAGTGCATTTCTTTTGCTGTTTTATTTTTTGGGCCACATCTATTTTAAAATGTTGGTTGTTACCCGACCTTTGGGCTGTGTTATTTTTCTGATGTTCTTTTATTTCTTTCTATGACTCCTGTTTCAAAGCTATGGTGAGTAAATGGTCCTCTCCCATGGAGGATTGCTAGTTTTCAGTGGGTGCTTCTGATACAATTTGCAAGCAATTTGCAATAAAATGGTCCCATGTTTGATGAAATTTCAATTTCTCTGCTGGTGCTTTTATTGGGACTCTGCATAAAAAGTCTCCCACTGGAAACTTGTTTGTCTGAAAAGCGGTGGATGACATTCATTTTTTTCCTGTTTTCTTCTGCCAGAGGTTTTATGGGGCCATCTGTACAGCAAAAATATGAGCAGCAGTTCCTTCCATTGGATTGGTCAGTTTCTTGTGGTGTTACAGTTAAATGAATATTGTTGGAGGCTCAACTCACACTCTGGTAAAGGCTAAAACTTTGAAGCACTGGTAGCTTTGTAGTAGATCTCCATGAAGCTCTGACGGGAGATCCTAGGTTTAAGTCAAAAAAAAAATGGGATAAAATCTGGAAAAATTTGTCAGTCATGATTATATTGTGATCTTTTTTATTTTTTGGTCCAAAAAAATTAGGGTGTCTGGCTTTTTCCCGATTTCTGTAGTGATTTTTCCCTCAGCCTAGCCTTAGACCTAACTCAATTTTTTCCTGATTAATTGAAAAAATCATCTTTTGTTTTGCCAATTTTTCATGAGAAAGATTTTGCTACTGTGATTGCTATGATATTCTGCTAAGGAAAGAAACATATCTGTAGTGTACTTTGCAGAGATATTGTCCTTTCATCAAACAGCTTTGTTGCAATGGGTTTGGTTTCACATCCAGTTTGTATGATTTTTGTTGAACCATGCCTGGAAGTATTTTCAGGTTTTGCAGATTTGCTGATATTGGCTAACCTTTTAAAATCTGTGATCTTGCAATTCTTGATTGGAAATTTATCATTTTGTCCTTTGTTGAGCGCAGCAACAATGGAGTTCTGGATCAAACATAATTCGTACTCAGGCTGCATTTTACAACCCCTTGAATGAACCAAGTCCACTAGGTTTAACACTAAGAAAAACACCTTCCTTGCTGGACCTTATTCAGATGAAGCTCTCTCAAGAGGATCCAGCATATACAAGCAGTCTAAACCAGGATGCAGTGAAAAGGAAGGATGCAAGGTCTGCAGCAGCCCAGGCAAGTGCGGACAAGCTTAAAGCCTCCAATTTCCCTGTGTCGGTTTTGAGGATTGGGTCTTGGGAGGTAAGGGTTTATAAATGTAAAACCATAGCCAAGTTTTGCCTTAGCAATGTGGATGCAGTAGTGTTAATTTGTTAGTTATTAAAAGTTTCCCTTGTGTTATGTGATTAGAATTTTTATGTTTCATAATGTTTATTGACACTTTTGGATTGATAAACATTTAATTTCTGCCAGTGCATATCAAGATATGAAGGTGACTTGGTAGCAAAATGCTACTTTGCAAAGCATAAGCTAGTATGGGAGGTTTTGGATGGGGGCCTGAAGAGCAAGATAGAGATACAATGGTCTGATATCACTGCTCTGAAGGCAAGCTGTCCTGAGAATGAGGCTGGAACCTTAGACATTGAGGTGAGAAAATGAATTATCTGTTGCAATTATAAACTGAACTCTACTTTCATTGCTTTAATGACATTTCCTATTGATTTTTACAGGTATCAAGGCCACCTCTGTTCTTCAGAGAGACGAATCCTCAGCCAAGAAAGCATACTTTATGGCAGGCTACTTCTGACTTTACAGGAGGACAGGCTACCATATGCAGGTTAGCAACTCTGGTAGCTTTATTTTCATTTTTCACTGTCACTATGGTTTTGCTTTGTCATTTCTCATAAGCAAACATTATATGCATACATCTTTGGTTGGTGAGTCCCTCTGGTTGCATTCTGGTCATATTTTAAAAGCAAGCTGGTAGACTCATATGATTCTGGCAAGTACTGTCAAGAATGGATAATATTTCCAGGCCAAGGTAGCTGGGTTACATTTCTAAAAGTCTAAGTGTAGTTACTTAAGGTCTTTTTTTTTAAAATTTATTTTTCTGACATATTTAATTTTGACATTTTTAAGAGGGTGGGTAAGGTGTTTTCAATTATTTTCTAATTCAGTGTTCTTAATTTAACTCAGAGAACTTATTCCAAGAAATTTAATGCAGTGTTTCCTTTTCTGTTTCATCGATCTTCTGTATTTCTGTTTGCAAATGCAGTTGAAATTTGATGATTCCACCAAGAGGAATGATATGCTATTCAAATTGTGCATATCAAATTTCTGTTGGCTATGGTACTTTTACATATGTTTTAGATGTCAATTTTCCAGCTCCAATTTTTATTTTGAAAATCCCTTTGTGTCTGTCAAATACTTAACCTTTCAAACACAGTTTATGGTTATACATATATTCAATAGACTAGTGGGGGTAATTTCTTTTCCCTCTTTAAATGTTGATATTTTTGTTTCTGACAATTTTTACTATTAGCTCAACTTGACAACTGTCAAACTGTTTTCTTACTGAATTGTTGGTATTTAGGGAATCAAAGCCTTGAGTTTCACAATTACTAAATCTCTACAAACTTTACAATCACATGTTTCAAATTTAAGTGCTTGCTAGTGCCCTGTTCTCTATTTTTACATATATTTGAATTCTCTACATGTGCAGTGTAGTTTTGTTTCCAAATGTTCCTTCATATTAACACAAATGGCCAATAAATCTGGTTTGAAGAAATAAACTCTTGATAGCCCAATTATAGTACCAATTTTCAAGTCTTAACAATTTTTTGGTTGATATGCAAATGGAGGCAGATGTTTTCCTTTTTTGCAGTTAAATTCTAGCCTTCAGAATAAAATGCCAAACTATGCCTGAACTGAAATATCATATATTGATAAATTTTAATTTTTATTTGTAGAGTTTCTTTTTTAAATATTTTGCCCATTGAATGCAATCGGAACATTTTTGTCTGGTGACAAGGCATGCTCTAAAAACGTGTTGCTTAGCCATAACACAGGATATAATTTATCTTTACATGCATTCCTTATGAAAAGCTAATTTTTAAAAGTGCAAGAAAAGCTGTTTTTTCTCCTTAATAACCACTTTCAAATTCATTTCTATGCATTGCAGGAAGCATTTCCTGCAGTGTCCTCAAGGATTACTCAACAGGCACTATGAAAAGCTTATACAATGTGATGCTCGTTTAAGCTTGCTGAGCAAAAAGCCTTTCCCAAGTAGAGGTTCTCCATATTTTGATGCTAGAAGTGCAGCATTTCATGATCAGAATGAGCAATCCTGCTATGGACATGCCCAAGATAACAAATCTCATATGCTGTCACAATTTGATCATTTGAAAAATGAGTATCTTTTGCCCTTCTCACAATTCCCAGATGTGTCACCTCCTGTGTCTGAAACATTGGTTCCAAAATGTGAAGCACTTGACTCCGAAGTAAGGACGGAAACAACTTCCCCAAGTTCAGGTAAGTCTCATGAACTGCTAGCATTGTGCATTAACATGATCTGTTAAGAATAAAGTTTACAGATTCTTAAAATAATTTAGTTTTTTCAAGTTTTGGAGTTAATTCTACTTGGAAGTAAAATTAGTGGTATTATTTTTACCATCAGTAATGGATTCACGGGCCATTGAAGATCATGGCAGCAGTGACAATGATGAGCTGAATATGAAAAGGTCCCAGCAGTGCGAGCAGTTGAGATTGTCAGAGTCTCTCAATGGATTACTAGAACAAGGATCTGGATTATTGTCAACATCAATGAGTAATTTGGTTAGTCAAATAGGTATGCGCTTCCAAGAGCAGCAGAGACATTCTTCTAACTCTGGTTCTGCAGGTGAAGGCCCTTGGTCATCAAACAGAAGGATACTTGATGAAATTGCTCAACATTTGCTGAGTGATTCTCTGCTGTCAGCAACATCTGATGAACAATCAATAATTGCAAGAGTTAATTCTATGTGCTCTCTCCTTCAGAAAGATGTTTCTACCGAGCATTCATCAGAGATGACTCCTTTAAAGGTTGTAGCGCCAGTCACTGACTATAATTTTGGAAAAAGTACTAATGGAGAAGCTGAATTTGTGGATGATGTAGATGATATGAGACCTACACTCCCAAGGAGTCATGGCCCTATTCCTCATCTGGCTGAAAACAGTTCTGTGGATTCTAGTTGCCTAACTGTTATACCCAGGAAAGAGTCATCTGGCGATTTGCTGCTACATCTCCCTCGTATTGCATCCCTTCCCCAGTTTTTTGTTCAATCTTCAGATGATCTAGCTGCAAGGAATGAGCCAAATGGGACAGTTGGAGGTGGTCGACTGAGATGACAGTTACTTCTGTGGGGTTGTGTGAGAGGCTAATTGCACCCTGATTAAAAGCAAACGCATTTTGCCTCCCATATTGGGAGATGTACAGGATCTCAAATAATTGAATTGGTCATTTCAGTCGTTTCAAATACTTCTTGCTTTACAGGCAAGCACCAATCTTGATCGATATGTGTAGTAGTACTGTATGTGAGACTTTTGTACAGGGAGGAAATGGGAAGTGTCTTTGTTATGACAATTAAGTTCTGTTTTCATTTTAATTGTATTTTTGTACATTGCAATGTCAAGAATGTTTGGATCTTGGAAGTAAATAAAATGTCAGGTTATGTAAGTTTGAGGGTGCAAAACATTTGATTCCACCATTTTTCCTGGGTACGGCCTGATTATTGATAGAAACAAATACAAGTCAATGCAGCAGCAGTTGCTATTCACATGTTCAATAGATGGAAATGCTGATAGAAACAGAGGACTCTGCAATAAGAAGCTAATCTAGCAAAAGGGATGAACATTCAAACATTTGCCTGTAACTGAAGCATTGGGCAATAATGTAATATAGTATCCATTAAATTTCAAAGAACTCTCATTATTTCTTTTTAAGAAATCTGTTATATATGTCAATGCTCTAATTGATAGAGCGAACCTTAACTTGATTAATTGATGGGCATTACAAAAACATGCATCCAGCTTAGCTTATTGATCCCATGTATTGCTTTTTTCACCTACCTTGGCCTTGTCTTTTACAAATTATTTTTTCAGCAGGATTCACAAGGCAAGACCTTTCTGCCTTGGGTTTAAGTTCTAGAACTTTGTACGTTGGGTGTAATGGTGAAGTTATATTTTAAGCATGACGTCCAAATTTGCAATGAAAAATGAAGGCCGAGTTGCACTAGGTGTTGTAACGAAACAAAATGTAATTAAAAAACTGATATTTTCACTGCCCACTGAATTTATAAATGGATTTTCTGCATTATTTACTGTCTAAAACAAATTAGAAAGTGTTTACTAAACTTTTGGGCTGCACTGTGCGACGCATCATCAGAGCTTGGTAAGTAAATCCCAAGAAAAAAAATGTTTGAAACATAAGGATTTGTCTTTCATTTTCTGCATTAAAAACTGTAGAAACCTATTTTAAAACTAAAAGAGGGGTAAAAATTTATTAAAACAAGAAGTACAGCGCAAGGCTTTAAACAGCCCTGTCAAGCTCAACTAAGGTGTCTAGCTCATGAGACAAATCCAGGGGTAATTGACCCCTATCCACAATGTTCCAAATTTGCATATGATCGAAGGCCCACTTGGCCAAACAATCCGCAACAGCGTTCCATTCGTGGGGAATATGATTGAAAGTAACCGACTCCAAAGAAGCACAAATATTAAAAATCTGTTTAACAACTGAAGCTAAATGCCAACTAACATCCTCTAAATCCCACCTATTCAACAGATTCACCAGCACCTGAGAATCAGACTCGCATATGACCCTTCTCCACCCAAGCTGACAGCCACGTGTCATAGCATATAAAAGAGCTTCCATTAAGTTGTTGGTATGAAGACCCTTCTAAACAGAAAAGATAAACTAAACAGTCCCAGAACTACTCCGACCAACTCCACCAAGGCCAGCATGACCAGGTTTCCCCTAGAAGACCTATCCGTGTTGATTTTCAATACACCCTGAGGAGGAGACCAGCGTCTCTCCCTATTTATCTTCTGACGAGAATGTCTACCACGATTGCTTATGAACTGTCTTTGCTGAGGAGGAAGATGAAGACAATTGCACCAAACATCTCAAGGATCCACAACTTCCATCAAATCACATTTTGCTGCAACAGTTTCTCCCAAAGAATGAAGAATTTTTCAAGTGGTATGATTATGTCTTTGGAGCTTCTATTTGATGGGACTCCATGCAACAATATACAAAAAAATCACCAATTTGACTATTGTAGCACCTTTTGACACACAAAACGCTAACTATTTCTCGGCCAAGTACAAGACTGATTGCAGTCTTCAACATATAGTTTGCATCCACATATGAGCAAGGAAGTGTTTTAAATTTTTTTTAAATTTTTTTTCAAAACGTCTGTGCCTAATAAATATACAATATATCTGGCCTCTTTTCGATGTGGTTCACTTGTTTTTCAAATAATGGTCATTTGTGTTACAGAAGGTTCAACCCGTAATTCGTGGCAATCCTTACGACAGATCCTGAAAAAATATCCACAAAATTATCATGCCTATTGCTTCTAATTAATTTCTTGGTCGAGTGCAACTCCCATAGTCGTAACCTTTAGTTTGCAAACACAGTGTACACAACAAATGTGTTCCATATTGTATTCTTTCTAAATGCCAATGCAATTGGAATACAATAAACATTATCTGGCTTCTTGGTGTTTCAATTGTTGCCCCAACGTCGAAGGTCTTCTGAATTTCAGAAATTTCAAAACGTAGTCGTAAAAATAAAATATATTCACGTTTGAATTCAAAAACTTATTCAAGTTTCAATTTGATATTTTTTATAAATTTTACGTGTTGAATATGTTCTTCCAATGCATTTGGCTTCAACGCCTCCAAGTCGTCAATATACGTAACAAGTCCACATGATATGAAGAAGATTTTAGATACAACTCCACGTGAGATGGAAGATATTTTAGCTACACAGAAATTTGTGCCATGGAAAGTAATATTGCCCTCGTGCCCCTATGGTTGGTTCAAGCAAATTGTCCTCATCCTGCTATCTCATGTTCCATCTGTGTCACGAATCAAAATATGGCCCCTTTTAAGCATAAAGGGCAAAATAGTATTTTCAGAATTTTCAATAATAAGGTTTAGCTTAATCAATCTATCGGACTATTCCATCCAAGCCTTTGCTTCTTGTTGCTGTTTGACACATAAATTTGGGAATGGATATCCGCACCTTGAACCATGATTAATGTGGTTCTTCTTTGATTGCCATTTTCGCCAAATTGCGCAAATGGACCAAGTTTTTTATGAGATTGCATGGTGATGTGTCATATATGCCATAGGGTTGATCACAAGGGTGCAAGAACATTAGTACAACACTAAATTTTTGGAAGAAAAAAGGCTCAAGGGGAGCCTTATCTTCCATGTGGTGGTGCTATTAGGTATGACTGAAAAAATCAATTGTGTGATAGTGAGCAAATCTCAATTTGAAATGAGTTGTTTGGATAAGGTTTGTAAGGAGGAAAATTGTTGAGGTTGAGGATTGTGAAAACTGAGTTTTAAATGTCCTTAGCCTTATGTATGAGAGTTGGAGTAAACAAAACTTGTGGTCTGCTATCAAGGAGTTGGTTTCAGGTTTGAGGTGGGATAGGGGTGCTGCAATCTCTTCAAAGTTTGATCTTTTGAGTCAAGGAACAAACTATTAGTGGAATTTAGAGTTTTTCAAGCGTTATAGCTTCAAGCCACTTCAACTAGCTAGTTTATCATTGCATATGGGTGGTTTGCTTTGAACTTTGGATTTGTGGTATAATTTGATTTTTGCTTCTCAACTTTTATACTGATTCTCACATTGATGTCTCATGATACTTGTCTGAACTTGATTGATAGATCTTCTCTAATCTTTATAAAAAATAGACACCTTTAAAAACCAACATCTATTTTTAATTAATCAATCAACTTTTTTTTTAAAATGTTTGCAAACATCTTCTTTACAAATGTGAAATTACTTTTATGACTAATAAAGATAAAGAGACCCAAAAAAAAAAAAAGAAAGAAGAGTTTGTCACCACCCAAATAAATATAATAGTACTTCTTTCTAATCATTGGTCTTAAAGTTGCCGGTATTGGCATGGTCTGTTGGTTTAAAGGTGGCATTGTTGTTCTTGCCACCAAGGTTCAAACCCCGTTGGGGTGGTTTTGTTGAATGGTTGTATTCCGGTTCATAGCTCCGGTCAAAAGCGTTTACCCCTTGAATAATAATCATTGGTCTTAAAGTTAAAGCTATAATATTAAGATAAATTTTGTTGGGCTCGGCGATGTGAAATGTAGTTGTGAGCTTTTCAAAGGCTACAATTCTTAGTCACATAAAAAGGATTATAAATTGCAGTTGGAAGTTCCATTGGAAACAAACATTTCTATTGGTCACTTCCACGTCATTCCATGTACTTCAAAGGTTGTCTTTCTCTATATTATCCTTTCCTGAATTGATGGTGTGACTTGAGGGGTCGGTCATATGCAGCAGTCACGGTGACTTTAACACTTGAATTGATAGGAAGAACATATTAAAATATCTATTGCATGAGGTATTAAACTTTGGATGATAAAATTGATTATTTCATTATAGATGAATTTAGACCTTTCATTAAAATTAATGAATGCATTGGTTGTTAACTTTGGATGATAAAAAATAATTATTTCAATAGAGATGAGTTTAGATCTTTGGTTCTTTATTGTAAGATCCACATTTTTTTATAAATAATCTTTCATAATAGTTGTTTAAACTCTTCTTAAATTTATGATCAAATTATAATAAAATTTATAAGTTAAGTAATATTTTTTATTAATATAATTATTTGTCATTAATGTCTTTTGGAGAAGATTTGTAAGGAGAAATGTACTATTTTTTAATCAAAGAATAAAAATCAAGTTTTGAAAGGGTCTGAAATCTTTTATAAGAGTAGTACAACAGTTTTAAACAAGTCATTTCACAACACAACTGTAACCAAGCTGTCACAAGAGAACAACAATCAAAGGGTTACCAACTTACATTACACCTAATCCTATCCTTTCAATCCACACACCCTTAACCCTAGGATGGGAGAAGTCCTCTCTTCCTTCTTTGAACAATTGTCCAAGATACACCATTATCTAACTCTTCCGATTATGGAGAAAGGAGGGGAAAATCTTCAATTGTCTCCTTCCACGAAAAGAAAGAATGTCCAATCAAAGATGCCAGATGGTAAATAGAATCTGCAGACAGAGCAGGACCAGGATAATGTTAAGAAAGATTTAGATGAAATTTTTTTGATTGTCTTTCATTTGAATCTTGACATTCCCTCTTCTTGACTAAAGAAAATAGGATGATAATTTAGACCAAGAAGCATAATAAAAATTCTACCAAAAATAAGATAACAAGTAAGATTCAAAATTCCCTAAAATAACTTATTTCTGCTATTATTATGAGGCAGTGTGTCCAGTCTGTTTCATCCTTACCTCTGTTAAAGGGGGCCTGTTGTTTTGCTGACTTTGCATGGTCTGTGGCATTTTTTCATTGATCTTTATAAAAGAGTACTCATAACTGGATTAAAAAAGTTTACCTATAATCAATTTTTTAAATTCACATATCTTCTATTTAAATTTAACCTTATCCTTTAAAGACTTACGTGTAAGCATAACAAATATAAGTACATTAATGATACGATCTGTGTGGTTCGATGGGATGAAATGGAGTATTATGTTGAGAAGGACTCTTGAGTCAGAGAATCTTCAATCGTTTCAGTGACATTTAGTCTTTTTAGGACAAGCAGAAAACTTTATGCTATTTGAATATAATATTAGTTCATGCCATGGAACTGTAGAGATTAAATTTACCTGTTTCTCTTAATGGAAAAGAATGTTTGTATTATAAAAAATTTAATAAAAAAATAAAAAATTTCCACAAAAGAAGGCACAAGAATTTAGGTTTTTATAGTATGATCAAGTTGCTAAAGCAGCCTATATATGCTGAAAATGATTTGTATATTTCTTTTGATTAATAAGAGTTAAAATATATTATCTTGTCTCTGTTGATTTCTTAAAAAAAATTCAGACATCTCTGGAGATCCCTATGCAGACATATCAATATATGCCTCAAGGTCCAAGTGACTATACTACTTTGTCTGACGCAGGAATGGCAGGGGATATAAAGTTGGGGAAGGCCGCTCCTTTATGGGATAGCCAGCCAACCCATCACTTCTGCCAGATACCAGGACTATCACCAGAGCCCTGCTGCTACCGCTGAACCTTACTGCTGTTTTTATATTGTTGAACCTTTTGCTTGTATGACTGCAGCAACAACTCCCTGCTTGGATCAATCAAAGGCCACTTGGTGTAAATGTTATGGGATGCCAAATCTAGGTTTACTAGACATCTCCTTGAAATCTGTGTTTTTATATGTCAAGAAGTGGATATTTCTAAGAGTGGATCTTTGAATATGATTAAATGCCAAAATTTTTCTGCTTGCGTTACTTCAGCTTAAGGTAGGGATGACGATGATGCAGGAATAGTCAGCCTCCAATCACAAAGTTACATGGTTGGCTGTGACCATTTTTTATCACAATAGTGTCCTCTGTGCTGTCACTTAAGTGTCTGATTTGGAAGCCATATCTATAAGAGTATTTACACAAAATACTATTTGTCACCATCTTAGTGAGCATGATAGAGAGTTAGAGCATAGGTTGATCTTGGTTTAACTGTTTTCTTTTTTGTTCCTATGGGTATGCAACTGGTACATTTTATTAGGCTACAATTTAGTTGGTTGCTAATTTTAATTAGCTATAGGCTATGGATCATGTGTACTTATATTATATTTATCTTAGTAAGAAGAATGGAAGAACATTACCTAAAGTTCCAACATATGGTGAACTTTTGTTTATATTCTATTCTGCTATCATGAATCTAAATGGCTATGCATTTGGGGTCAAGGTTAGCCCACTTAGAATCTACTTTATGCAGTCCATGATGGACGATTTGATTCTACATTGTTGTATTCATGCTGCATTTTGCATGGAATATATTTGCATCAAGGGCTGTGAAACTTTTCAATAAAGTCAAATGCCGAATTTATTTGTTTGTTATTGGAGTGTTCTATCACTTGTATACTGAGTTACTAGTCTTCTCACATATTGAACTACCAGTTCTTTCGGTCACTGATCTATCTTTGGTTGTCCATACTTCCTTAATCACACTCCTTTAGTTATACTGCAGGTTTTTGGGATCCTAGCTTAGGTGTTCGGGATTTTAGTTTGGTCTGGTTTTGGTGATCTGGGTTCTATATCATGTTAAATTTTTCATGATCTAGCCAGGAGATTTACTATCGGAGTGTTCTACCACTGAACTATTTCATAGACCGGTTAAGAGATATGCTATTGGTTATCCATACTTCATTAGCCACACTCCCTTAGCTACATTGTGGGTGTTCGAGATCCTAGCTTGACTTGGTTCTGCTGCCCTGAGTTTTATACATGTTAAACTTTTCATGGTCCAGTTAGAAGATTTACTACTGAAGTGTTTTACCACTGAACTGTTTCATGAACCAATTAGAAGATTTGCTACTGAAACGTTTTACCACTGAATTACCTACCCTCTTATTATCAGTTTATCTTTGATTCAAACATAACCCATTTTAAAAAATAAAATAAAATAAAATTGTTTGTAATCGCCTGATTTATATCCAATTCAATAAACTTAATACAGGTCTTTAATTTGATTATATTGTCTAATCAATGCACGAGGTGCTAAAATAAAATGTTTCCCTACTGTTATTTGTGTATTATTGAAATGAAATTCAGATACAATGTGCTTCTCAATATTTTACCGTATCAAAATTACAAGCAACCATAGATGTTCATGCTATGTTATACTGTCCACTAAGCGGAAATTCTTGTATTTATAAGTATGAACGCTGAAACAATTTTCTATCCTACCATAAATAGCAGACATACATTCGAAGAAATAGAGAAAGCACTACACCACCACCAAGTCTAACAACTCTATATGCCGTTTCAAATTAAAATCATTGACAAAGCACCGCACCTCCCACCACATACACAAGGGTTCTTTATAATATTAATAGTGCAGACTGAAGGGGTGCTAATAAGTGCATAAGCAATGGCAAACCTCTCACCATGATGATACATAATTTGTTTCTTAAGTTCATCCATCATATCACAAAGCACAAAGCTTGTCTCTGAAACAAACCCTACAATGTCTTCAGCACTCCATAGATTTCCTCCATTTTTGAGTGTGATCTATCTTTGACATGAATGCATGCACTGTTATTGAGATTACACAATTAGGACTCTTTGTCAAGTTTATCTTGTATTAAAGTGTAGGAGAATGCTTGTAACACGTAGATGCTAAATTTTTAACCCAGAATTAAATATTAGGTATAAGAGATATTAATTACTTTTAAGTGGCTGTGAGATTTGCAAAAACTTACGGTTTAATATTTTTGATAGCTAGGAAAATAGCAAGAGTTTCATATGACGTTATAGATGTAATTTTTTCTTTTAATATGAATTGTGTGGATAGGTGCAACAACAGTTGTCTCATATTCCCCTTACAAAATGCGATATATATATAGAGAGAGAGAGCACAATGTGTGATAGAAATTTTAACACACATTTTAGATGTATTTAGAGAATAGATAAATGTTCAATTGAAATTGTGAGTTTTGATGACAATTTGTCATTTCAAACTTTCATACATAAAAGATTTGTTAAAATAGAAAGAAATGGAAGATTATAATAACATCAATGAAATAATTTATTAATGGTGGTGATAGCTTACTTATTATTATAGGATGTCTAGAGGGTATTGTGTCATATATATTAGAATTCACAAGGCCTTGTAAAGTTTTATTGTATTGGTTGTGATTGTGTTTGTACAAGATGAATTTTGAATTTGTTTGTCAATAAACAAATGAGAGGTGAAGTGTCTAGGAAAATATGACTTAGATTGTATGGTCCAATATTTTTGTAGTGGTTTTTCATGGCTAGTTAGATGTTCCCAGTTATGATTAGGTATGGGATTCTAAACCAAATAGAGAAGCATTTAATTGAAAATGAGGTGATTTTTACTTTCTTATCCAATGGTATGGATGTGTTATAGGACACTAACACCATTAGGATTTTGGTTGAGGCATTCATGCAAGTGAATTGTAGATTAAGAGTAGTTGTTGCAATAGATGAGTATACCATATATAAAGCAGAAAAAATTGGTGATGTCTTTCCAAAAGCTAAAATGAAAAAAAAGTGAAGGGATTATGGAGTTTACAAAAACCATCTAGGAAGGGTTAATGACATAAAGTTTAGACTCATTATGAAACTCATTGAAAAAAGAGATTAACTCCTCTTTGTACAAAAATGTGAGTGAGTGAAATAAATAATGTGAGGCCTTGGTTCTCTTAGTAAGTGTGCTCTTTCTCATGGTGGTTACAACTCTCTTTCCATTAGTGATAAGGAGTATCCTTCAAAATAATTGTTTTTTAGCAGGTGGTCTTCTATAATTGAACAACAATTTTTTTAATAGGCCTACATGCTATTTTTTTGTAAAAATAAACTTTATTCAAAGAGAATTAAATACAAATCAACCAGATAGAATTCTAGATAGCTATGGCCATCATATCATTCAACAAAAGGGGAACACATTAGGGGTTCCTACAATACCACCCTCCAAAATATTTCAAAAATCTAAAGCACCAACTAAGACTCACAATCCCCAAAACAAAAAAAAATAATTCAACCCAATTGATCATCATGAATACGTTGAAGAATCTGTTGATGCTTATCTTGGCCTAGATCTTGTCAATCCAAAACCTTCCATTTACACATCTCTTTAGAAGCCCATTTAGTTGAACAATCAACTACCTTATTCCATTCCCTAGGAATATGAACAAATGATATTATTAAGTCAAAGTTTGTGGCCAAACTAAGAATTTGCTCAACCACCAAAGCTAGCCTCTAGGAGCACTCCTAAAAAAAGATTTTATTCAAAAGGGATACTAGAATCATAGAATTCATTTTACATATAATCTTCCTCCATAACATCACACAAGCTCTCTTTAGAATCATAAGAATGGCCCAAGCCTCCATTTGATTATTAGAATGCAGTCCCAAATAAGTAGACTAGAAAAAGAGAACCAAACCTTCACTATCATGATCAACTCCACCAATCCTCATAGTGCTTGGATTTCCTCGAGAAGAGTCATTTGTGTTAATTTTAAAGAAATCGTAAGGGCTAGGGGACCATTTGCTTGACATGCTTACCTTCCTAGTGGCCTAAGCTCTAGAGCCAAGCCTAGCTTATGAGGAATAGGAGAGGAACCTATCTATGAGTTTTGCTAGGCACAAATCACAAGAGGTAAGATAATCATCAACATTAAATTAAGGAACACACATGATGCTATGTTATATATTTTTGACAAAAAATATGACTACTTTTTGTGCTCCCCCAATTTGATCCTCTTAATCTCCACCCTTAAAAAAAGTAGTTAGAAAAGTTAGAATATGAGTATTTCTAATCTTGTTTTTATCACATATTAAATTTTTGAGCCTAACTATCTTTAATTACTTGTCGAAGTTTAATTTTTGTTGGTTTCATTAAAAAAGTGGCCACTTTTGACCCACTTTTGATCCCCCATTTGTCACATAGATAGTAGTAAAAAATAAAACTTGTGTCTCATATGCTAAACCATTTAACAATCTTGGTTTTGCTAATGACTACCATGATATTTATGATCCTATAATCACTAGTAGGAGTATTAGAGGGCTTAGATACATCTTTAATTTAATTAAGCTACAAAATACTAAGCTTCCAAATCATAAAGTGCTAGTGTGTTGTAGGTGGTTGGATCAAGAGGCATGATTTTACATGAGGTTTTCCCTTACCTAGAATTTGTCATGGTCTATTCCTAAATAATGATGAAAAAACAATTATTAAGAAACACACCCAAGAAGAAATATTGTCCATTAGCAATGAAAATGTTGACTATGAGATGGGGTTTATACTTGTTGATTAGGAACCATCCCCATTAACCTTAGAGCACTTGCTATTGATTATGAGGTAACCAAAAATAATTTCAAGGAAAGTTTTTTGTAAAAGTAATATTAGGTGGTAAGATACCCAATGATGTTCCTCTTTATAAAATGAATTTGTTTTATTATAGGTTAGGGATATTATTTCTATGTCAGTATTTTTGCTTTGGATTGGAATAGGAAAGGAACATATCCATGAGTTTTGCTAGGCACAAATCACAAGTGGTAAGATAATCATCAATATTAAAATTAGGAGCACACATGATGCTATGTTAAATATATTTTTGACAAAAATATGACTACTTTTTGTGCTCCCCCAATTTGATCCTCTTAAAAAAAATAGTTAGAAAAGTTAGAATATGAGTATTTCTAATCTTGTTTTTATCAAATATTAAAATTTTGAGCCTAACTTGTTAAGGTTAGAAGGTAGATATCTAACATTTAAATGTAGATTTGATCAATAAAATAGAGAAATTTAAAACACATAGAAAATTATAGCAGAAACAAGACAACATAGAGAATTTAATGAGGTTCACCCAATCTAGGCTAGGCTACATCCACAAAACCACAACCTTCCAATGATTTTATTATCCAGTGCAAAACTTATTACAATCTTGCGAATAATTGCTTTTTTTCACCATACTGTAACTCCCATCCCAACCCCTTATAACAAGCTTTTAAGAAGCTTCCAGAATTAGGGTTTTACAAAGTCAATTTTTTTTCTTTTTTGGTGACGACGCGAAAAAATATGACTACTTTTTGTGCTCCCCCAATTTGATCCTCTTAATCTCCACCCTTAAAAAAAGTAGTTAGAAAAGTTAGAATATGAGTATTTCTAATCTTGTTTTTTATCACATTAAAATTTTGAGCCTAACTATCTTTAATTACTTGTTGAAGTATAATTTTTGTTGGTTTCATTAGAAAAGTGGCCACTTTTGACCCCCCATTTGTCACATAGATAGTAGTAAAAAATAAAACTTGTGTCTCACATGCTAAACCATTTAACAATCTTGGTTTTGCTAATGAATACCATGATATTTATGATCCTATAATCACTAGTAGGAGTATTAGAGAGCTTAGATGCATCTTTCATTTAATTAAGCTACAACATACTAAGCTTCCAAATCATAAAGTGCTAGTGTGTCGTAGGTGGTTGGATCAAGAGGCATGATGTTACATGAGGTTTTCCCTTTCCTAGAATTTGTCATGGTCTATTCCTAGAATAATGATGAAAAAATAATTATTAAGAAACACACCCAAGAAGAAATATTGTCCATTAGCAATGAAAATGTTGACTACAAGATGGGGTTTACACTTTCAGATTAGGAACCATCCCTATTAACCTTAGAGTACTTGCTATTGATTATGAGGCAACCAAAAATAATTTCAATATTTTTTTTTGTAAAAGTAATAGTAGGTGGTAAGGTACCCAATGATGTTCCTCTTTATGAAATGATTTTTTTTTATCATAGGTTCTAGGGATAGTATTTCTATGTCAGTATTTTTGCTTTGGATTGGAATAGGAGAGGAACATATCTATGAGTTTTGCTAGGCACAAATCACAAGAGGTAAGATAATCATCAATATTAAATTTAGGAGCACACATGATGCTATGTTATATATTTTTGACAAAAATATGACTACTTTTTCTGTTCCCCCAATTTGATCCTCTTAATCTCCACCCTTAAAAAAAGTAGTTAGAAAAGTTAGAATATGAGTATTTCTAATCTTGTTTTTATCACATATTAAAATTTTGAGCCTAACTATCTTTAGTTGTCGAAGTTTAATTTTTGTTGGTTTCATTACTTACTTTTGACCCCCCATTTGTCACCTAGATAGTAGTAAAAAATAAAACTTTTGGCTCATATGCTAAACCATTTAACAATCTTGGTTTTGCTAATTTGAATACCATGATATTTATGATCCTATAATCACTAGTAGGAGTATTTGAGAGCTTAGACACATCTTTCATTTACTTAAGCTACAAAATACTAAGCTTCCAAATCATAAAGTGCTAGTGTGTCGTAGGTGGTTGGATCAAGAGGCATGATGTTACATGAGGTTTTCCCTTACCTAGAATTTGTCATGGTCTATTCCAAGAATAACGATGAAAATTAATTATTAAGAAACACACCCAAGAAGAAATATTTATAATTAGCAATGAAAATGTTGACTACGAGATGGGGTTTATACTTGTAGATTAGGAACCATCCCCATTAACCTTAGAGTACTTGCTATTGATTATGAGGCTTGACCAAAAATAATTTTGAAAGGAAAGTTTTTTGCAAAAGTAATAGTAGGTGGTAAGGTACCCAATGATGTTCCTCTTTATAAAATGATTTTTTTAATCATAGGTTAGAGATAGTATTTCTATGCCAGTATTTTTGCTTTGGATTGGAATAGGAGAGGAACATATCTGAGTTTTGCTAGGCACAAATCACAAGAGGCAAGATAATCATCAATATGAAATTTAGGAGCACACATGATGCTATGTTATATATTTTTGACAAAAATATGACTACTTTTTATGCTCCCCCAATTTGATCCTATTAATCTCCACCCTTAAAAAAAGTAGTTAGAAAAGTTAGAATATGAGTATTTCTAATCTTGTTTTTATCACATATTAAAATTTTGAGCCTAACTATCTTTAATTACTTGTCGAAGTTTAATTTTTGTTGGTTTCATTAAAAAAAGTCGCCAATTTTGACCCACTTTCGATGCCCCATTTGTCATATAGATAGTAGTAAAAAATAAAACTTGTGTCTCATATGCTAAACCATTTAACAATCTTTGTTTTGCTAATGAATACCATGATATTTATGATCTTATAATCACTAGTAGGAGTATTAGAGAGCTTAGAGGCATGATGTTACATGCCGTTTTCCCTTACCTAGAATTTTTCATGGTCTATTCCTAGAATAATGATAAAAAAATAAAGATTAAGAAACACACCCAAGAAGAAATGTTGTCCATTAGCAATGAAAATGTTGACTACGAGATGAGGTTCATACTTGCAGATTAGGAATCATCCCCATTAACTTTAGACCACTTGCTATTGATTATGAGGTAACCAAAAGTAATTTTGAAAGGAAAGTCTTTTGTAAAAGTAATAGTAGGTGGTAAGGTACCCAATGATGTTCCTCTTTATAAATGATTTTTCTTATCATAGGTTAGGGATAGTATTTCTATGTCAGTATTTTTGCTTTGGATTGGAATAGGAGAGGAACATATCCATGAGTTTTGCTAGGCATAAATCACAAGAGGTAAGATAATCATCAATATTAAATTTAGGAGCACACATGATGCTATGTTAAATATATTTTTGACAAAAATATGACTACTTTTTGTGCTCCCCCAATTTGATCCTCTTAAAAAAATTAGTTAGAAAAGTTAGAATATGAGTATTTCTAATCTTGTTTTTATCACATATTAAAATTTTGAGCCTAACTATCTTTAATTACTTGTTGAAGTTTAATTTTTGTTGGTTTCATTAAAAAAGTGGCCACTTTTGACCCATTTTTGACCCCCATTTGTTACATAGATAGTAGTAAAGAATAAATTTTTTGTCTCATATGCTAATCCATTTAACAATCTTTGTTTTGCTAATGAATATACCATGATATTTATGATCCTATAATCACTAGTAGGAGTATTAGAGAGCTTAGATACATCTTTCATTTAATTAAGCTACAAAATACTAAGCTTCCAAATCATAAAGTGCTAGTGTGTTGTAGGTGGTTGGATCAAGAGGCATGATGTTACATGAGGTTTTTCCTTACCTATAATTTGTCATGGTATATTCCTAGAATAATGATGAAAAAATAATTATTAAGAAACACACCCAAAAAGAAATATTGTCCATTAGCAATGAAAATGTTGTCTACGAGATGGGGTTTATACTTGCAGATTAGGAACCATCCCCATTAACCTTAGAGCACTTGCTATTGATTATGAGGAAACCAAAAATAATTTTGAAAGGAAAGTTTTTTGTAAAAGTAATAGTAGGTGGTAAGGTTCCCAATGATGTTCCTCTTTATAAAATGTTTTTTTTTTTATCATAGGTTAGAGATAGTATTTCTATGTCAGTATTTTTGCTTTGGATTGGAATAGAAGAGGAACATATCTATGAGTTTTGCCAGGCACAAATCACAAGAGCTAAGATAATCATCAATATTAAATTTGGGAGAACACATGATGCTATGTTATATATTTTTGACAAAAATATGACTACTTTATGTGCTCCCCCAATTTGATCCTCTTAATCTCCACCCTTAAAAAAAGTAGTTAGAAAAGTTAGAATATGAGTATTTCTAATCTTGTTTTTATCACATATTAAAATTTTGAGCCTAACTATCTTTATTTACTTGTCGAAGTTTAATTTTTGTTGGTTTCATTAAAAAAGTGGCCACTTTTGACCCAGTTTTGACCCCCATTTGTCACATAGATAGTATTAAAAATTAAAACTTGTGTCTCATATGCTAAACCATTTAACAATCTTGGTTTTGTGAATGAATACCATGATATTTATGATCCTATAATCACTAGTAGGAGTATTTGAGAGCTTAGATACATCTTTCATTTAATTAAGCTGCAAAATACTAAGCTTCCAAATCATAAAGTGCTAGTGTGTCATAGGTGGTTGGATCAAGAGGCATGATGTTACATGAGGTTTTCCCTTACCTAGAATTTGTCATGGTCTATTCCTAGAATAAAGATGAAAAAATAATTGTTAAGAAACACACCCAAGAAGAAATATTGTCCATTAGCAATGAAAATGTCAACTACAAGATGGGGTTTATACTTGCAGATTAGGAAGATCCCCATTAACCTTAGACCACTTGCTATTGATTATGAGGCAACCAAAAATAATTTCATGGAAAGTTTTTTGTAAAAGTAATAGTGGGTGGTAAGGTACCCAATGATGTTCCTCTTTATAGAATGATTTTTTTTTATTATAGGTTAGGGATAGTATTTCTATGTGAGTATTTTTTCTTTGGATTGGAATAGGAGAGGAATATATCTATGAGTTTTGCTAGGCACAAATCACAAGAGGTAAGATAATAATCAATATTAAATTTATGAGCACACATGATTCTATGTTATATATTTTGACAAAAATATGACTACTTTTTGTGCTCCCCCAATTTGATCCTCTTAGTCTCCACCCTTGTAAAAAGTAGTTAGAAAAGTTAGAATATGAGTATTTCTAATCTTGTTTTTATCACATGTATTAAAATTTTGAGCCTAACTATCTTTAATTACTTGTCTAAGTTTAATTTTGTTGATTTCATTAAAAAAGTGGCCACTTTTGACCCACTTTTGACCCCCATTTGTCACATAGATAGTAGTAAAAAATGAAACTTGTGTCTCATATGCTAAACCATTTAACAATCTTGGTTTTGCTAATGAATACCATGATATTTATGATCCTATAAGCAATAGTAGGAGTATTAGAGAGCTTAGATACATCTTTCATTTAATTAAGCTACAAAATACTAAGCTCCCAAATCATAAAGTGTTAGTGTGTCGTAGGTGGTTGGATCAAGAGGCATGATGTTACATGAGGTTTTCCCTTACCTAGAATTTTTCATGGTCTATTCCTAGAATAATGATGAAAAAATAATTATTAAGAAACACACCCAAGAAGAAATATTGTCCATTAGCAATGAAAATGTTGACTACGAGATGGGGTTTATACTTGCAGATTAGGAACCATCCCCATTAACCTTAGAGCACTTGCTATTGATTATGAGGCAACCAAAAATAATTTCAAGGAATTTTTTTTGTAAAAGTAATAGTAGGTGGCAAGGTACCCAATGATGTTCCTCTTTATGAAATGATTATTTTAATTATAGGTTACGGATAGTATTTCTATGTCAGTATTTTTGCTTTGGATTGGGATAGGAGAGGAACATATCTATGAGTTTTGCTAGGCACAAATCACAAGAGGTAATATAATCATCAATATTAAATTTAGGAGCACACATGATGCTATGTTATATATTTTTGACAAAAATATGACTACTTTTTGTGCTTCCCCAATTTGATCCTCTTAATCTCCACCCTTAAAAAAAGTAGTTAGAAAAGTTATAATATGAGTATTTCTAATTTTGTTTTTATAACATATTAAAATTTTGAGCCTAACTATCTTTAGTTACTTGTCGAAGTTTAATTTTTGTTGGTTTCATTAAAAAAGTGGCCACTTTTGACCCACTTTTGACCCCCCATTTGTCACATAGATAGTAGTAAAAAATAAAACTTGCACGTCTCATATGCTAAACCATTTAACAATCTTGGTTATGCTAATGAATTTATCATGATATTTATGATGCTATAATCACTAGTAGGAGTATTTGAGAGCTTAGATACATCTTTCATTTAATTAAACTACAAAATACTAAGCTTCCAAATCATAAAGTGCTATTGTGTCATAGGTGGTTGGATCAAGAGGCATGATGTTACATGGGGTTTTCCCTTACCTAGAATTTTTTATGGTCTATTCCTATAATAATGATGAAAAAATAATTATTAAGAAAAATACGCAAGAAAAAATATTCTTCATTAGCAATGAAAATGTTGACTACTAGATGGGTTTATACTTGTAGATTAGGAACCGTCCCCATTAATCTTAGAGCACTTGCTATTGATTATGAGGCAACCAAAAATAATTTCAAGGAAAGTTTTTTGTAAAAGTAATAGTAGGTGGTAAGGTACCCAATGATGTTCCTCTTTATGAAATGATTTTTTTTTATCATAGGTTAGGGATAGTATTTCTATGTCAATATTTTTGCTTTGGATTGGAATAGGAGAGGAACATATCTATGAGTTTTGCTAGGCACAAATCACAAGAGGTAAGATAATCATTAATATTAAATTTAGGAGCACACATGATGCTATGTTATATATTTTTGACAAAAATATGACTACTTTTGTTTTCCCCCAATTTGATCCTCTTAATTTCCACCCTTAAAAATAGTAGTTAGAAAAGTTAGAATGAGTATTTCTAATCTTGTTTTTATCACATGTTAAAATTTTGAGCCTAACTATCTTTAATTACTTGTTGAAGTTTATTTTTTGTTGGTTTCATTAAAAAAGTGGCCACTTTTGACCCACTTTTGACCCCCCATTTGTCACATAGATAGTAGTAAAAAATAAAACTTGTGTCTCATATGCTAAACCATTTAACAATCTTTGTTTTGCTAATGAATACCATGATATTTTTGATCCTATAATCACTAGTAGGAGTATTAGAGAGGTTAGGTACATCTTTCATTTAATTAAGCTACAAAATACTAAGCTTCCAAATCATAAAGTGCTAGTGTGTCGTAGGTGGTTGGATCAAGAGGCATGATGTTCAATGAGGTTTTCCCTTACCTAGAATTTGTCATGGTATATTCCTAGAATAATGATGAAAAAATAATTATTAAGAAACATACCCGACAATAGCAATAAAAATGTTGACTATGAGATGGGGTTTATACTTGTAGATTAGGAACCATCCCCATTAACCTTAGGGCACTTGCTATTGATTATGAGGCAACCAAAAATAATTTCAACCTAAAAGTTTTTTGTAAAATTAATAGTAGGTGGTAAGGTACCCAATGATGTTCCTCTTTATAAAATAATATTTTTTTATCATAGGTTAGGGATAGTATTTCTCTGTCAGTATTTTTGCTTTGGATTGGATAGTTATAATCTAGTGGATAGAACCCTTCTTGAATTGGTATATGACATCTATTATGTTAAAAAAAATGTTAAATATGGATTTTTAGGCATATTTTACATCCATCTATAAACAATTTTATTAATTAAAGAAGGTTCCAACACAAAAAATTTAGGTCAACAACCTATTTTTGTTATTTATTTTTATGACAATTATATATGGTTTATATACAAATAACTTAAGGTTGAGCCCTATTTTGATGTGTAATAAAAAACATTGGCACCAATAATTGAATAGATCCATACTTGACAAGAATGCATGGTAATAGAAGGAAATAGAATCATTTTGTAGACTATATTTTGGCTTCAATTTATAAAGCAATTACAAGTACTTCAATGACTAGATTACATGTCTTTTAGAGATTCAATTAAGTTATGATAAAAAATAAATTCTTATTGGTACTTAATAACAGAAATACCATGCTAAGATTTTATGGATTGGAAGTAAAACCCCATAGACTTCCAATATATGCATTAGAGATGATTTTTACCATGGAATATACATGAAAGGTGGATAATTCAAATCAATTGCATATTTTTAGTTAATAAAAAAATCATATTTCCTTTGGTGTCTTCTTTAATTTAAAATTTCACATTTAAGAGAAAAGCATTTAGTGTTGCACACATAACTTTAGAAATTTTAAATTTTGATGTTAACTCTCATTGTAGTATGATCCATGTGAGGTGATTAAGGCAAAGGGAGTGACTAATTAGAATTATGTGAGTAAAATTCAACATGAAATTAAAACCCTTCTTAAAATATTGAAAAAAAGAACTCTTGGGATGAGATCAAAGAAGTAATGAAATAAATTTCTATTGGGAATGGAACTACTTTTCAATATTTATCCCCAAAATTCTAGGGTTTTTAATTGCATCCAAAGATAGAGATAGAGACAACAATTAGGAGATAACAATATTTTTTTATACAAAAGATGCTAATAAGTCTTATTAAATAAACATACTAGAGGCGTAAACAAGAGCTTGTGTAAAAGTTGGTTGGATACTGTAAAAATTAACTATTGTTTGGTTATGAGGAAGAATCTAGGCAATTTAAAAACTACTTCAAAATTACCTAAAAGATGAAGAGTTTATCAATTTTTGGCATAAATATCATTCATTTGAGATAATACATTCTAAATTTGAGAATGAGGATGAATGGTTGGATGTTCTATGGGACACCAACATTTGAGTTTACTAAAAAAATATGATATGCATAACCACAAAAAAAAAAA
>VDFB02271358.1:677130272-677232113 GCA_007258455.2 Sequoia sempervirens
ATGAACTAAAGAAAAAATTAAAGTACAAATAAAGTTATAATAGTGAAAGAGGTCCAACTCAAAAAAATTCAAAAGAGGTTGCAGGAATTGAATATCTTAGGTCAAAGAGCGTAATAGAAGCAAACAAAAGATAATATAGATGCATAAAATTAGCAATATAAACTAAGGGAAGAAAAAAAAAGGTTTGAAAGCCTACACCAAGAGTTGATGAATGTAGAAACAGAACTAATATCTTCCGAACATAAAGTATCTAAATTTAATAAGCAAATAATGATTAATATAAAATAACATTTGGGGGAAGATAATCTAGAAAACTGATGATTTGAATAAAATGCTTGAATTCATGGATGGTTTAGATGTAATTTGGTGAGTTAAATAAATACATTATTGAAAATAGAAAGGGGATGATTTCAAGAGAGGATACACCAAAGAAAATTTGGAAACAATCTACAAGATTAGTGATAATGAATTAAAATTAAAATGAATTCATAACAAGAGTGATGCTTCAATAAATATATCATCTATCATTTGAAAGTGTATGAAGTTAGGTAAAAGTTAAGATTTGTTGAATCTGTGTCAAAGGTGTCAATAGAGCTATATGGAAAGGTAGAAAAATTCACAAATCTACGGTTGTTATATCTTTGAAAAAATACATTCATCACAAAGGGTGCTTTCTATAGGAAGATGAATAATGTGAAGGAAGATGAGGACTAGTTTCTTGAGAAGCTAGATGAAGCAAATTTTTTCATTTCATAATAAACTTAAAACTAAGTTTGCATGATACAATAAATAAAAATCTATGCTTAGTTATGAATTGTTGACAAATAATAATATCAATCATTGAGTTACAAAAAATTATACTTCCAAGAGATGAAGAGTGGAACATGCTACTCAAGATGATATGTCACCCTTTGTAAATGTAGAGTAGAATTCAATTAATAGTAATTTAATTTTAAAAATTGTTGCATTTGTTATACTTTTTCATTTTTTAAGATACACTATTACAATTTAAACTATTTAGATAGTTTGACAATTTTAAGATACAACGTCATAATATTATAACCACTTTTATAACCTCTTGATTGTGTGTTACATATTTTTTTGGACAATGGATAGTGACATGCAACTATTGACACCTTCATTTTAGCAGTGTTGTTCTTATATGTTTTATGGGTTTAAAAACACAATTTCAATATATTAAGATTTATTCTAATATAGATTATATTCTATTGTATTAGTTACTACCCTCATGAAGTTCTCTTCTTCCCATTCATTCTAGAAGATCTATTTTTAAATTTTATATTACTATGTATTTATCAAATAAAATAAATCTTCTATGAATTTATTTCTAGTGCAAGTGTCAAAATTAATAGAAATGCAAAGTTCATAACACACTAAATGGTTTTAAGAAATAAAAGGTCTTTTTTTTATTTAGAATTGTTATTAACAATTAACAAAATATAATTAAGTTCCTTGTGTTAATAATTATTTTCCTACAACTACCATTAAAATATTGTCACAAAAATTTGGGACTTATCAAATAAACACTACAAGTACAATTAACATCAAGTTTGAAAATAATGTTTAAATTGTAGATTCTAAAATGAAATATTAAAAAACTATATATTAATTCTTAATCAAAAAATGAAGATGTGTATTAACATGTCCATTGTTTGACTAGTAGATAAATACAATTATTATCAAGAATAATTTAGAGCATGAAATACACTATATATACACATTAAATACCTTCTAATTGCTAAATGATATACTCACTCTAAGTATGTGTACCGTCCTAATCCTAGTCTTTATTTTCTTCTATCTACATACTTCCTTTTAGTTGCATCTCTTTAGAGCCACTAGATATGTTGATGTTTATTGTGTTAGATATTTTAGCATTATTTGAATTGTTTCATGTAATGCTCTTTTTTCATAGATGGACCTGTAAATTTGCAATGCCTTTATCAAAGGACAACTCAAGATATCATATTTAGTTATATACTTATTCAAAGAAATTTTTAATTCGTTGTCAAGATTGGTTCTTATCTTAGATTCAAGAATCCCAATGCATAAATATTTCATCCTTCGCCAACCATAATATCATGGTTTTACATATATCAATTATTTTGAAATATTTTGATGTTGAATCACACAATAATTTTATTTGAATAAATTTGTTCAAATATTTATTATCAATCCATCTTTAAAAGGACTCTCCATGAATTCAAACTATTATATGATTAATGTTGTAAAATAGGTTGATTTCTCTATAAGCTTAGATTTATTTATAATTCCTTCTATATGTTATCCATTCATTTCTAAACTTCTAGAGAACTATTTGGATAAAATCTTTATCTTGTTATAAAAATTAGATGGTTGAAAATTATTTTAGCATTGAGAATACACAATACACATATTCAAGTAGTTAATATTGAGGAAATTAATCTTTAATTTTTGAGAAAAGAGATCCCATAATATCATTTAAAGTATCAATTACAAAATTAATGTAACATTTTTAAAAACTACCCTTGTAATTGAAACTTATTTGGTACCATGCCCAACCGTGGAAAAAAATATATTTATATGTCATATCCCAACATAAAGACACAAATATCTACTTGAATTCAACTATACAAATAAAAATATTATCTATATTTTCATTATGTGACAACCATTAATTATTGAACTTGTGATTGAATACTTTGCTGGATACAAATTATTGAGGTTCATGGATATCAATTTATGTAGCTTTGTATATTCTAAAATGTACATAGTTATTTCTTGAGATTTTTTTCATAAGAATGTTCATTTCCTTCAACATGAGAAAAATAAAAGTAAAAATTAAAGGCATTTCTATATTTCCTGACCTAAATAAGTGGTCATGAGATTTGTTTATTATGAGGTGATATTCATACATCAATCCAATCAATTCTTGATAGTATACAAAACTCTTTGCTTTGGTCCATGCAAGGAAATCCATGTAGTATTAATATACTTAAGAAGCTTTTTTCTTGTAATTGTTCCCTCTGTAAATTGTTAAAAATTTAAAGCTCATTTGGGGCTTCAATTGAAATATAAGTGGAAATTGTGGACTATATCTTCAACTTTTTATATCAAAAAAACTTGCTCACAATTTTGAATTCTAATTTTATTTTCTAGGTCATCTCGTGAATGGAAATCATGTATGTTCTAGAACAAGTTTTTATAATTACACAAAGATAATTCCTATGAACTTACATTATCAAATCTCCATCCACTCTTATGCACACTAACCCTTTGATAATTGTGTAGTGAACCATACTTCTAATTTCTTTCAAAAACAATAACCGTTTTAAATATATATTAAATGTTGATTTCTTCTTCATTTATGAACAAAGAGTAGTTGAGGCTAGTGGACATGATTTTCTACAGTATACATACACATACATACCTAATAAGTATTATCTACTATTAGAACTTCAACTAAAGATAATGCAATAAAAATTGACTATTTTATTTTTTGTTGTACATCTCATTTTTCCATTTCAACAAGAGAAATTTTCCATTCCCTCTCTTTTATTATTGAGACTGTGTGTTAGAAAAATTAGGAATTCCTATAAATGTCAAAAAATTATAATATTCTAGGTAGTTTTTCATAGGACACCCTCTAGACAAAATATGAAAAACAACTCCTAGCTAAATAGCTTTTGCCATCATAGGACATCCTCTAGTCAAAATGTGAAAATCAACTCTCAACTAAATAGCTTTTACCTTTTGTGTTGCTTCCATAATATTTCTAAATTAAAATTGAATTGTGCCTAATGCAACAAGTTTCACCTATATTTAGTATACTCATAATATTCCATGACATACTTAACATGAAGAAATTATTCCTTTGTCTATGATTTACTTTTTTTCATAAAATTTACCAACATATTTTTCTATATTAAAGTGTCAATTTTTTGATACAATTTCTTGTCCCTACCATATTTCCAACTAAAAATATTAAAAATAAATTATATGGGATGTTCTCCTTGTTTCATTCTCTACCAGTTCAATGAATGTGGACTTTGACACCCAATCAATCTAAAACTTATTTTCATCGATCTAGTGAAGAAAGTGCAATTTGTTATGTAAGAAGAAACTCTTGCAAGAGTTATGGAAGGGAGAACTACTAAGTGCATGGTGAATGCATATGTAACAAGTAATATTATGGGCCATTAAGCTTCCATTTTTGATAAGGAGAAAATGGAAAACAATATCTACTTGAAGATGAGATGAAGGTGATGAGGAAATGCTTGTTTCATGTGATTCCTTGTTTCCAATTTTAATTGTAAATATAAAAAGGAACACATAAGATTTATCTTACCT
Organism: Sequoia sempervirens; assembly: GCA_007258455.2. NCBI lineage: Eukaryota > Viridiplantae > Streptophyta > Pinopsida > Cupressales > Cupressaceae > Sequoia > Sequoia sempervirens. The sequence continues at coordinate 677,134,623 of VDFB02271358.1, forward strand.
AGTAAATAAATAAGATCGCTCTAAGCTCTTTCATGGTCAACAAGTGATATGTATGTGCTCTCTTCTAATGGACATTGCAATTTGTAGCAGTGAAGTTGTAAATTATAATTTTAACTGTTGTATTTTTTTTTAAAGTTTATTAATCTTAGGATAAGTACTTCAATGCCAAACCTACAAAAATTATACTAAAAACTAAAATTATGAGAAGAATTAAATTTTATTTTGAAACAAAATTGACTTGAAACTTCACTTAATTAATTGTCGTTACTAATAAAATATGTTTTAATATATAAATGAACATTGGAATGAGTAATATTTGAACTTCAATGTCCATAAAAAATGATGTGATTAGAAGGATGGGACTTCCATAACCACTCAAAAGCTCTCAATAATTGTTCTAAGCCAATATAATGGCTCTTATATGATTTTGTAATTTATTCCCCTACTATACATGCCTTGTTAGATTTGTGTTCTAGAATTAAATTTTAGTTGTCAATCATTGTTTATCTAACAACATTGAATCAAAACTCACATTATTATATTAGTATAAGAATTACAAAAGGGAAATCATGAATTATATTCACACTACTTAATATTCAAATTAATATGAAAGTGAATGATCTTTGTGGGAATGTGGGAAATATTACCAAGTATATCTCAAAAAATATCACCATTGATATGAATAAATTAAATGATTGATGAATGATCTAGGTCTTGTTCTGGAATAAATGTTTCTTTGACAATTTTTTCTTAGAATATTACTTTATCCATCAATATTTATTCTAATGTAGGTTGAAGAGTGAGGAAAATCACGTGGTGACAATTGATATACCTATCCTTATATTATAAATACCCAATTTGGGGAATTATACAAAATTTTGTGACTCATTTTAAAGGTTTATGGAAGAGAATAAAGAGATACACAATTAAAATAGAAAAAAATGTTGTTCACTACTAAAGCTATGCATCTAAGGTATATTTTACTAACCTTAATCTTAGAGGTGTATAAAACATCTTCTATTTCAAATGTCATCATTGATTTTAGGTTTGTGTTTCTTTAGAACCTTTTAATTGAATGCAAATAGTAATACTATATAACTTCTATTGTAAATTTTTGCACTAGTATGCACTTTGCAATATGTTTTCTATTTGTAAGACCTATAAATTAAAAATAAAATATTTTTTAGAGTCGAATGCCATCTATTAGGAGTTGATGTTTCTGGATTTAATCAAATATAGATGGTTTTATGGATGTATATTTCTTCTTAGCATCTAATACATTGTAGAACTAATTATTATATTCATAGTTTACACTACAACTTGTAGGGCATGTGATTCTAAAATCAAACTAGTCCACATAATCCTTCTATACTAGCCTTGGTGTTATTCAAAAAAATGAACTTTATTGTATGTGCACTTATGTTTGGCTACAAATTTAATGACACTATTCCATAGTATACAATGAAATAAATATCTAAAATATTGTTAGTAAATAGGTTACTTTTGGATTGTAGTATGTTATTTGTGAAAACTAGTTCAAGTTAAGGATTAAAGAAATGTAGTTATTCTTTTAGAAATATGATTCAATAGTATGTAAAGTTATAATTGAAAGGAAATTACTTGTACCAATGTATCATAATGCATATATTACATATATTTTAATTAACAAATATTTTAACTTTTGTTTCTTGAATCTTGATTTCATGAACGATCTTAGTTTTTTATTACAATTTTAATTTTACTATAAATATAGGGATTAAAATTTTCTTTTCTAAATTTGAAAATATTATAAATTCCAAAAAATAATTTTTTTTTTATCTAATAACCTATACATTTTAATGACACAATATGTACTCTTGTTATATTAAGTAATATAATACTAATCTCATCACATTAAAAATTCTTTAGTGAATTTATATATTGGCATACAAACCCTTAGAAACCTTTAACACTTACACCAAAAAATATAGCCATGATTAGTACAAATATTTACTAGGCCTTGTAATATATGCTACATAATACCCTCCATATTACCTTAATAATTAAGCTACACGAATATCAATAAATGCACTTGTTTAAAATATTTATTTTTCATTTCACCTCAAAAAATATTTTGTGTGTATAAGAGCCTAAGATGATATGATGTCCTTGGAACCCAAAATTGACTAGACAAAGAGCTAGCAAGAACAAAATTACTTCCTCCATGATAGATATTACATAACATGATTGTGTTAATTGAAGCATGTGAAATAAACATAAATACTAGCTAACACATTAAAGAAATTACATTTATATAATATTAGTGCAAAAATTAGATCTTGCCTTAGCAATTAGTTTCATTCATCTCAATCCTAGAAAATGGGAGACACCAAGTGTAGTCGATTTTGATTTGGGAACACAACTATGGAGTATTCATCATTAACTCACCACTTGTGGAAAACACCATTAAAAAGGAAATTCACATCAATTTTTATTTAGGAATTTCTTAAAGGGTTTCTTAATTGAATCGTGACATCATTTTTTAAAATATTATAGACACATTAACAAATGAGGGATTGTTGCAAGTAATAGTAAAATTACACGTCAAATGATATTAAATCACAAAGAATAGGCCACCACATTCCATAGTAGGATATGATTCCAAGGTAGGGGATTTGATGTTGGATGCGTTTTTCTATGGGTTATCCATGCTAACTTAGTTGACACAAATTCTATCCTTTGAGCTACTAGAAATGGTTTGGCTGCTAGATCCAACTATGTGAATTTAGGAGTGTTATAAAACCATGGAAAGGCCTCAAGTGTGTAAGCTAATATATTTTATGTAGGATAGAATAAGACTACAAAGCAAGATACACTATAATTGGTTCATCATATCCTATATTTGACAAGAGATTTTATTGATTGAAGCTTTGATTTTTTTAAATCTATCTACACTCATTCATTAGCATATCCTTGTCATAATGTGAAGGAAGGCAGTAGCTTATGTGATCATATTAAGTAGCATTTAATGTGCTATTATATGGTTACTCTTGGAATGATTCAAACATGTCCTAGATCAAGTTGGTAGATTGGTATTATAGATAAATAGAATACAAAGAAACTATTTTATTTATTAATTAGGTAGGTGCTACTTTGAGGGTAGTCATATATTTTGTAGAAAGTATGTGGTTAAGAACCTCATAGAGAATAGAATATAAGGCAATGGTACATTAAGATGGAATGACATTTTTATGAGGGGGAATATATGATTTACATTTGTACTACATGTTTTATTGTAGGGATATAATTACGTTTGGGTTTATCAAATTCATACTAGATGAGTAAGCTCTCTATAATAATCAATTATTGAAGGTGGTCTCACTTATGTCTCTATTTCCAACATAGTGCTATATCTACCTAATGTGGAAGGCTACCTATGGTTGCTTAAGATGATCCTAATTGACTAATTTGTGGAAATGTTGGTGTTAGAAATAAATCATGGTGGGGTTGGAAATTGAAGTAGTGGAGGTTGAAGCGATAGGTTTGATGCCTTAGCCTTCTCAAAGGTAGGAAACTACAAATGTGATGGAAGAATTAAGATGATAAATTAAATTCGTAGGAGCTTATTGTAGCAATGTGGGAAAAGCCTTATTAGGAATGCATATACACCATTATAGAGGACGGTTGGAGGTTGGAAATGACTATAATCCCTCATTTTTTGGTTCTTCTATTCATTGCTATAGGAAGCATCATGAAATATGTTATGGTATTCCTTTTCCATTTCTTTCTAGGATATGAATTTAACTTGGTAATGTCATGTTCCATGGGTGGAGGAAGTGGTGGATATTAACCAAGATAAGTACTATGCTCAATAATCCTAGGGGAAATATAGTGATTTGTAGCTATTTCTTTTGCTTTTGAATTCTAATGTGGAGGGATAGTGATTTTTGGCTATGGTTGGAGGAGGTCAGGATTATTTTTCTTCCTTTTCTTGTATACTTTTAGTCCATGTTATGCAACTTTAGGTAGTAGTTTAGTTTTATATAGAACCTTAAATTTATGTATCAATTTAAAATACTTACATGAAAGGGGAGAAGGCCCCCATAGAAACCCCATCAATTTATCTTTAAAAACTAGCAAAGTGACTAATTCATACATTATGCTTGTAAAGTTAAAAACGACTATTAGAGTATAAAATTTAGTAATAAGTTAAAATTTAAAACACATGGCTATTCTATATCTTGACGATATCATTATAATACTACCCATTCCAATTTTCATCACTCATAAGTGATCATAGAGTTGCTAAAACTAGGCTTTTATAAAATTAACGTTTGAGTTAGGTAATACAAAGCTTGAGAGCTACATAAGAAGGAAATTAAATTGGTGGAAGAGATTATGAAGTGGCAGATGAAAGATTACATGAGAATAATTCTAGGTACATGTCAGTTCATATAATAGTTCAAGTATGCCCTAGTCCCATGCTTAGAGCTAATAGAGGTGGAAGGTGAAGCGACATTAAATTGATCATGGAAGCCTATCCATACGTTGGGGGTACACTAAGGTTATTTACTAGAAAAAAGGATGATTCTATAGCTCAATCCTTATTTGTGAGCATTATGATCAAAATCCTATTGTATTTTATTGTATTTATAAATTTCACCTCACATTTGGAAATATATGTTAATCATAAATCCTTCAATGACATATCCAAATCTTAGGAGATTACTATCACCATAAAATCATATATTATTTTTGATCCTTTATCAAGCTCATCAAAATAGTTGATTGCCATTCAAATTCATTGTTTGAGGTTTGTGCCAACATCTCAAAGCTTATTATAGCTAAGGAAAAGATTAAAATGTACATTACGCCCGGGAGATAAGTATGGACCACACTAAGACTCATTGATTCATCATTATTACACTCATTCTAGAAGGTTCATCCTACACATTTGGACAACTACACACTTTATATGGAATTGAGTTTTACACCACCTTGTAGCTCTCTAAGATCATTCCTAATGCTAAGAGATACTATATAAACATTACTTTAATAATTTAAGGTAGTCAAGTGAAAGATAAGAGAAGGGATCCAAGTTTGAGCATTTTATTGCAATACATTTTTAACTCTATAATTCACAATAAAGAAATGAGGCCTAGCATGTTGTAAGCCCATTGCATTTGGGATTGATGATGTGATTTTTATTTTTGATTATCTATATGTTGAATCAAGTTGTTCATGATAATATGTTTGAGTATCACTATGCATAAAATGTGTGTGTTGGTGTTAAGCTTGCATGGTTGGATGGCCATTTATTTGACCCTTTGGCCATGACTACATTAGATAGTATTAGAGTGAAGGTTTGAAATTTGGTAAGAGGAAATTTATACTCGTTGATAGATTACCAAATTGAGGTAGATTACAAACATAACTTGTCGACAAATCATTCAATGTAAAGTAATCAAAAGGATTTTGTAAGTATATTGTCAAGGTTGAGGCAATCAACATCATATTTATGAAGTAGAAAGCTAAAACCTTAGAGAAAACAAATTGTTGACTATGAGACAAATTGCATAAGGTAATAAGTGATAAGAAAGAGAAAAGATAGCACCCTTCAAATAGAGCATTGATAGTGAGGATATTTGATAGTAGATGTATAAAGTAAGTTTGAGAGGTGAGACCTAAGAAGAGTTGTGAATAAGGTGGATAGATCATTAACTAGAGAGGAAATGCATTGAGAAATTAAATGAATTTACAATGTGAGTAGATAGAGTGCTAAAATTTGAGGAAATCAACAACTACTTTGGTGATTTAATACTTGGAAATATCGAAGGTGTAAATGAATTCCTAGATTTAGGGTTGCTAACATGAAGGAAAGATCCCTAGAAAATAAATTGAAAATGTTTAAAGATTTGATGATGAAAGATGTAGCAAGCTGATTTGATGTATTGCAAAGTGATGAACAAGAAATCTAATTTTGGATGCAAGGAAAAATGAAGAAGAAATGGTAGATATCACAAGAAAGAAACCCAATAGTGTAATGTGTAGCATTAAATAAAAATGATGTGTGGAAAGAGATCTAACATAAACTTAATTTGATTGCATAATTCCAATAAAAATTCAAAAAATGTGGAACAAGAGGAAGATCAAGATGAATATAAATATGATTATGTTACAAACAAGGTAGAAATAATGTTCAATATGGACAATAACTATTTAAATATGATGAAAATATTTGAGGTACATGAGAGTAGAAGCCTAGAGATTAGTTCAAATGAAGAATGTGAGGATATAAAGGATGAAGACATGGAGATAATTTTAAGTTCCCATTAGAGGAAGTGGAAGGATTAAGTGATAAGGAATCTATCAAGATATATTTGTTGAAGAAATAAAAAGTTAAGGAGTTTTGGAAGCTATGATTTGTGAGAATTTATGTGGTGACAATAATTAGTTGGGAGATATATTTGAATATTTGAAGGTTGATGAGAATAAAGAAGAAATGATACTTGTGATATGTACAAAGTTAGTGGAAAATAACATAAAGTGAGAACATGGTGATATTGGAAATTATAATGAGATTAAACAAGATGAAGCATGTGGAGTGGAAGGACCAACAAATAATATATATATAAATGATTGGAAGAGAATGTGACAATTTAGGGAGCAGTAATAAAAAAATAAGGCAATGAATATGAAGGAATAATAAAATATGGTAATGTAGAAGGAAAAATTAAGGATATGCTTGAGCAAGAACAATTGAAGATAAAAGGGAATGTGGTAACATAGAAGAAGAATATGGAGTTGGGGCAAGGTATTAATAATTTAAGTTGGAAATGAAGATATTTTGAAAGAAATAATGAAGACATATGAATAATTGATGATACAAATAATTGTTGATGAAGACAATAAGAAATTGAGAGAAATGCAATTATAGGTAACAAATGGAATGATTATGAGGTGCCAAATTAAAATAATAAGGTAAAAGAGATAATGTGTGTGTGTGTGTGTGCATGCAAGGTTGCATGGTTTGACAATAATTGCTTGAGCTCCCCATTTATCCCTCATGATTTTCATTTGTCATATATTAGATGTTTGTATATTCATTTTTTCTAGAAATTGTGTTTTTGGCCCCTAGCTATGAGTTTGCTACTTGATTGTAGTGATTAATGTATTTTTACCATGACAAAATTTTCCTTGTCAAAATAACTACATGTTTTGCTTATCCATATATACATGATTGAGTCCAAAATCATTAATTTCCTTTTAATTCTTATCCTAATTCTACCTAATTTAAATCTACCAATCACATTTTTAACTCCAATCAATTAACATTTCTTCAGATAATCTATTTTTATACTTTTTATGGCCATGAAAAAGCCATCTACATAATCCATTATGAAGCTCCATTATTTAAGACCATTAATTTACAACCAAATTCTATCCAAAAAATAGGCGTTCCATTTTCTATTGTTTCTAAATGCTAATACTATTGGAATATAACAAACATTAGGTAGCCTCTTTTCAAATTGGACTTGTTTCATTCATTGCTCAAATGCCGAAGGTCTTTTTACTTTAAAAAATTTCTATATATTCATAGAACTTTAAAAATCACATTTAAATTAAAAATTGTTTAAATTTAAATTTTATATTTATATTTTTAGAATAATACTATCTTTTGTTTGAATAGATTCTTCTAATGTTCGTGAATTCATCCAAAGTCATTAATATATATAACAAACCTATATGATATGGAGAAGAATCATATAAAAAATATTTTAACTACACTTTTTTTAATAGAAAATAATATTTTAATCACCATAAGGGCTTCACAATTGAACATGTTCCAATAATTGTGATAGCATTTGTTCGAATAATTGTAATACTAATAGTTGTGACTTTAAAGTTGTTAGTGCTGATCATGAAGACTCATAGTCCAATGAAATGTATTTTTTAGATCTAAAAATAACAAATTATACAATGCCACATTGGTACACCAAGAAAACATGATTGAATGCACAACTATTGGTCTATTGTTTTGAATTTTTTTGCACACCTCAACAAAAAACATACTAATGTAACACCATATTTGATAAAGTATATTTGAAACCTCAAATATTAATATGAACCTTACCAAATATGTTAGGGGAGAGGATCCAGTAGTTGAGCACCCTAACGTCATGAGCACCCTAACTTCATGTTTCTCAAAATCCTACATGGAAATTTCAAATCACTCACAATTTTTTAGAGTAACTTACTTGGAAAGTCCCCTGCTTATAACTAAGGGTTCAAGGCCACATAATCAAATATGATGCCACATTAACATGCTTTTTGTTGAGGTGTCCAAAAAGACCCCCCAAAAAAGTGAGACATATAATTGTGCACTAAATTATGTTTTATTGGTACGCTGATGTGGCATCACATGATTTGTTGCTTTTTAAATAACTAGCACTTGTACTTAAAGGAGGTTCAAGGATTACACTGATAGAGAACTATATGTATATTAGTATGTTAGAGAGTATATGTTTGTGCATGGATGCACAATTAATAATAAGTGCTGGAATGAAATAAACTTAGACAAATCTAGATTTTTTTCTTAAAGAAATTAAGTATTATTTTGTATACAGATTTAATTTAAAAAAAAAAAAACATTACAAATAGTAATAGAATGTTCCCATCCAATTGCCAAATCAATATTTATCTGACTTTTATTTAATAAACAAGATTATTATTGAAAAGCGTCACATATGATTATATTTTAAGAAGTAAGATACTCAATTATGAATCCTTTCCCCAATAACAGTGATTAATCCACAAATTTTTAGCCAGTAGAATTTGCATCTCTACTCTGTATCTTTTATTTGGTAATGTTAGGAGGAAGTTGAACAGAAGTTTGAATTTTTTGGGACACTGTAATTGGTTCTCTGTCACTGTATTGAATATTGTCAGAAGAGGTTATGCCTTTTACTGGGCACAATAAGACCCAACATGGATGAATATGTCCTGTCAAAAACTGTGCATTTGCAAGCATGCCATACCTGCAACTGTAACGTGTCAATAAAGCCCACGAGTCCTTTCAGTGATTTGGCATTTTCATTTTTTCCCTGATGGGTTTGAAATCAACTTTGGTTTTCAAGCTTAGGCATGCAAGAAAGGATAGAACAAAGCAACCCACTCCATTTGCCTGCTTGAATGGATGTCAGTTGGAAACACTGAAGAAGCTGCCAAACCTGCTGTTTTGTTCATCTGTTCTGAAGTTGCCATGTTCATGTAATGCCTGGTCAACCTCTGGGCTATAGTATTTTTCTAGAAAGTAGGTTGTTTTTTTATTGAATTATTAACTGTGATTTGGACCAGTGCAACTTGTTCCACTGTTGTGCTGCCCTCTAGGATTGTACAGGGAATGGACCTCATTGTGGAAGACATAAATGCTCAAACAGGGCTGCAGTGTAGTATTCCTCAAAACCCTCTGCCAACATTATCTATCTGTTAATCTTAAATATCTACTTCTATACATAGCAAGGTGGAAAATGTTGCTTGTGCACACTGCAAACAATTATGATAGTAGATAGCTGGAGGTGTTTTAAAGCTTTAATAATCCTTTTCTATATTTACAACTTTGTTTCAAACATAAGATGGATTGTGAAAACTTGATAACTTTGTGTTTTTTTCATGAGAATTTTTTTCCCTCTCACAATAGAATGCAAGCTTAGAGTTTTAAAGATGCAAATAGGGTATCAGGCCAAACATTGCAGGTTGAAGTTCCAAGAGGAAATGATCACTATTTTTGATTTGAACTAGGTTATTTTATATCCTGTTGATTTGTATTCCATGTTGAATGGTGGATAAAATTTTCCTAACATGTCAAGCTGCAAAGATTCATTATCATTATCACTAAAAGACTGGGTCCCTGAATCTTGCTTTGTGAGGAAGAGAGACTATATTATTCCAATACACCTTCACCAATTCTCTCACATTTCTTCATATTTTTTCAGAATATAACTATCTTTTTGCTCAAAGATCCTTTAAAAAAAAATGTAGGACGTTGATGTGAAATATTGTATTTCCAACTATTTAAAAACAAAGTATCCTAAGTAGTATAAAACTGTGGTTGATAGTTGCATGATCATCTACTTAAACTTTATATTGTTATTTACGTACCCATAAATTTTAAAACTGCACTTATCAAAACTTAATTAATGCATTATGCTGTATTGAATGCTAATTTTATTATTTTAAATAAGGCTGGTGAATCAGGGGATTTGTTTTTCTTTTTATCTTTGTGACCATGGTGTTGAGACTTTCTGAACTAAACATAAAACTCCTTAAGTTTGTGTGGTGATTCTCCCAAAACAAGTTTAATAGACTGGTTGCCCAAGTTTGGTTGTTGTAATCGTCTTCATCTTCCACCTCCGCAACGGCAGCTCATGCGCAACAGATGTAGACATCCTACCCCGAAAGTGAATAGGGAGGGAAGATGGACCCCTCCTCCTCAGGGTGTCCTAAAAATCAACTCTGATGGCTCTTCTTGTGGAAATCCGGGTCATGCTGGCATTGGGGGTATTGGCCGGGATAGCTTGGGGGATGTTCAGTTTATCTTCTCTGTGTATAAGGGTCTTCATTTTATTGGCTGTGGAGCGGGCCAGTCTTTTGGGTTGGTGTAAGATCATGTGAGTCTGACTCTCTCCTGCGAATCTATCTCTCCAATTGGATCACTTGATTGAACTTGATAAGGCCATTTAATGCCCTTGCTTTGTAACATTTTCTTGATTGAATAAAGTTTTTACCCCTCCTTGATGTCAAAAAAATAGTAAATATAATTATACTATTATTGTGAAAATAAATTTACATTATATTAAATGGCATCTACAAATTCACTATAGGAAAATTCACTGTCATGATTAATTCAGCTCAAGGAAAATTCACCACGTGCAATTCACCCCGCGGAAATTAATGGCAAACTTTTAATGCGATGAATTTTCCCGCAGTAGTGAATTGCTGGTGGTGAATTTTCCTTGAGGTGAATTTATGATGGTGGTGAATTTTTCCGCAATGAATTGTTGGTGGTGAATTTTCCCCCAGTAAATTGTTGAGAGTGAATTTTCCTAGAACCATATTAAATATAACATATACACATATATTTCATCAATTTATATATTATACAATATAATATATAATATAAATATAAATATAATAAATAATCTATAAATAATAGAATATAATATATTAGTTATTAATTATATTACATATATTATAAATATAAATATAATATAATTATATTTATAATTTATATAATTTATCTGTAATAAGATTTTATTAATTTAACCTGATTACTTCTTTATATTTATCAAACCAACAGATGCATAACATGTGGTTAAAAAGCTGTGTTTGATTAGTTCGTTTGCAACAGATTATTGGTGGAAACAATGAGATCAATTCAAATAGCATTCTAGAGTTCTGTGTGACTCACGAAACTTCATAACAATAAAAAAAAAAAAAAAATTTATAAAAAACCATTAAATAATTAAACTGTATGAGCTGTGAGAGTGTGTATTCCGATTTACCTCAGATTTTCTATGCATTTACTACCTAATGCATAGAACCGCGTTAATGCGGTGAGTGTAAAAAGTAGAAAAACGGCATTAAAAACCCAACGGAAACGGACGTCAACAAACGGTCAGGATGGTTTTCAAAAACTGTGCGCCATTGATTTATTTACTATATCAGGGCGGCTCGCGGCTCGCGGCTCGCTCATATTTAAAGTGAAAGTGGACGGCGTGAAAGGCGGAGATTCGTTTTAATGTCAACCAAGCCCTATTCTTGGTTTTGGACCGTTCAATGGCAAAATGAATTTGGAAAGTTCATATAGGACACGCCTTCGGCATAAATATGATAATACTTTTTTTAATATTTTCTTTTTTCTATCATTGATCTTAAGGCTCAAGCTATAATATTAAGATAAGTTTTGTTGGGCCAATGTGATGTGACATGGAGTTGAGAACATTTTAGAGGCTACAATTCTTGGCACTGGGTATCCAGCCCCAGGAATGTACTGGGGCATGGATGGCTCCCCATCATGCATCATCCATGGCTGCATTTAATTAAACGTCTGCTGCTGTCAGTGTCTGCAAACATAGTAAATCCTACAGCAGTTTCAAGAAAAGAGATTTTAATATTTTTTAATATATATAAACTCTTTAGTATTTTTAATTAAAGATTTTAATGGTGTATTAATAAAAAATATTATAGAGTTTATATATATTAAAAAAATAAATTATTAAATAATTTTTAAACAAATAAAATAAATTAATATTTAATAAATATAAATTAATTAATTTTGAAATAAAATAAAATAAAATAATTTTTAAACATATAAAAATAATTTTATTATATAAAAAATGTAATGAAATATATATTTTTAATAAATATATTAACTTAAAATTGATATTAAATCATCAAATTTTTCACTTGTGTATCCACCATGCAATATAAGTGAACAACAAAATAGAAGTGATGTAGTTAGAGGTAATACTCTATTAGAAATTCCATCATTTGAAATTATTGAGCATAGAACGGTAAAAAGGTATAAGTTTATATTATATTTTATATGCATTGCATCTATGGGAGTGAACACATTGCAAAATTGATATAATAGATCTCTCTTACTAGACAGGGAAATTATTTTTAATCCAAGTTAATAGATTTGTATAAAATAGTTTTTATATGTTATTGTTAATATAGGTTTTCCATTATTGCTAATAAGATGCTCAATGTCATGATGTAGGCTATAGATTTTGGATCTATTAATCAATTTTGCATTCTAATAAAGGTGAGACACTATGGGGATGAAGCTTGAACAAGTAAAATGGAAGAATTGCTATGCAATTGTATTGTCTTTTAAAGGAATAGTGGTGTCATGATTTTTTTTTTATTGATATAAGTGGTTTAGGGCCTAGGATTTAGGGTTTATGGTTTAGTGTATAGTGTTTAAGGTTTACTGCTTAGGGTTTAGGGCCTATGTTTAGAGTGGCACTTACCTCCCCCCTCTCACTCTCCTTTATCTCTAAATTATTTATGGTTTAGTGTTTAGGGCCTAGGGTTCAAGGTTTATGATGAATCAGGTTTAGAGATTAAATTTAATTTTGAGGTTTTAGTTTTAAATTAGTAATGTTAAGTTTTAGGGTTTAGCAAATACTGTTTAGAGTTTAGGGTTTATGATGGAGGGTTTAGAGATTAAATTTATTTTTTAGGTTTTAGTGTTAAATTATTAATGTTAGGTTTTAGGGTTTAGTGAATAGTGTTTAGGGTTTAGGGTGCATGATGGAGGGTTCAAAGATTAAATTTAATTTTTAAGATTTAAGTGTTAAATTATTAATGTTAGTTTTTAGGGTTTAGATAATATTATTTAGGGTAAATGGGTCTTAAGGTTTATAATTACAATTTAGTGTTTATGGTGGAGGGTTCAATCTTGAGGGTTTAGGAATTAGATAATTTACTTCTAAATGTTTTAGTGTTAAAAAATATTAATGTTAGGTTTTGGGTTTTAGGGTTTAGAGCATATAGTTTATAGTTTATGATGGAGGGTTGAATGTTTATGGTTTATAGATTACTATAATTTTAAAGTTTTTATGGTTTAGGGTTTAGTTTTTAGAGTTTAGGGCTTAGGGTTGGGTTTATATCCTATTGTTTAGGGTTTATGATGTAGGGTTCAACATTGATGGTATGAAATTTCATTAAAGATATGCTTAATGATAGGAACATTTGTTACAAAAAAGTACTATTTTATAATTGAATTTTTAATAATAATGAAAACATTAGACTAACTCTATTGTATTACAAAGACTAATCCTAAAGTAATAATAAGACTAACCCTAACCCTAATTTAATTGTAAACATTATTTTACAATAACCCTAATTTAAAAGTGACACTAACCTTAACCCTAATACAAACCCTAGCCCTAATCTTAATTGAATCCTAACTCAAATCAATATTTTATATATGTATGCTAGTGTATTGAATTGTTAAAAAAGGTCTATTGAAGTGTAAAAAAAATGGTTTCTCTTCAATTTTACTTTTAATTAGTGATTTTAAAAATAAAAAAGTTAGAGATATATATTTTTATTTAAAAACATTTTATTTGGATTATGTATTGATTAGTAATATTCATTTAAAAATTAATTAATTATATTGTTTTTTATTCTTTAAATTATGATTTCTTTGGTTAAATAAGGCTTTTATGTTAGGAAATGCATAAACAATAATTTGATCATCTTAGATCTAAAACATAAATCAAAAGGTATAGATATATAATTTTCAAAATTACATCTATATTTGATCTTTAATTAAAACATAGACTAATATAAATAATTAAAACTATTAAGTATCTTTAATATATAATAAATTATGTGTTTGTATATATGTTATAGATAACATTTTAATATATATTAAAATTTAATATATATATTTTTAAATCTACAAGTATTGATTAATTGAGCCAAGTCTAAATAGAATATAAAAAGAATAAAACGAATACATCAATAATATAAGAATGATAAAAAAGCACATCAATAATTGTTAATATTTTAAATCAATATTTTATTTGTGTTATGTATTGAATAGTTAAAAAGAAATCTATTGAAGTGTAAATAAAATGGTTTCTTCTCAATTTTACTTTTAAATCAATAAATCCTAGGCCCTAAACCACTTATATCAATAAAAAAAATCATAACACCACTATTCCTTTAAGAGACAATACGATTGCATAGCAATTCTTCCATTTTACTTGTTCAAGCTTCATCCCCATAGTGTCTCACCTTTATTAGAACACAAAATTGATTAATAGATCCAAAATCTACAACCTACATCATGACATTGAGCATCTTAGTAGCAATAATGGAAAACCTATATTAACAATAACATATAAAAACTATTTTATACAAATCTATTAACTTGGATTAAAAAGAATTTCCATGTCTAGTAAGAGAGATCTATTATATCAATTTTGCAATGTGTTCACTCCCATAGGTGCAATGCATATAAAATATAATATAAACTTATACCTTTTTATCTTTCTATGCTCAATAATTTCAAATGATGGAATTTCTAATGTAGTATTACCTCTAATTACATCATTTCTATTTTATTGTTCACTTATATTACATGGTAGATACACAAGTGAAAAATTTGAGGATCTAATATCAATTTTAAGTTAGTATATTTATTAAAAATATATATTTCATTACATTTTTTATATAATAAAATTATTTTTATATATTTAAAAATTATTTTATTTTATTTTATTTCAAAATTAATTAATTTATATTTATTAAATATTAATTTATTTTATTTGTTTACAAATTATTTAATAATTTAATTTTTTAATATATATAAACTCTATAATATTTTTTATTAATACACCATTAAAATCTTTAATTTAAAATACTAAAATGTTTATATATATTAAAAAATATTAAAATCTTTAATTAAAATCTCTTTTCTGCCGAAAATGCTGTAGGTACTTTGTGCTCGAAAATAAAAAAATGTCAGACACTGACAGCAGCAGATGTTTAATTAAATGCAGCCAGGGATGATGCATGATGGGGAGCCATACATGCCCCGGTGCATTCCTGGGGCTGGATAGCCAATGCCACAATTCTTAGCCATACAAAAAGAATTATAAATTGCAGTTGTAATTCAATTTGAAATCAAACTCTCTCAATAGCCACTTCCACGTCATTCCATGTACTTTAAAGGCTGTCCTTTAATGGCAAACTTTTAATGCTAAATTAGAGTTAAATTTTATGTTAAAATTGATTATTAAATGTCTTAACGTTCAATATAATTTTAATAATATTTTTTTATTAAATGTTCAATATTTTTAATAATATTGGATCAATAGTCGTGATTTTGAAGTTGTTAGTGTTGATGATGACTACCCATAATTGAATGAAATGACAGATCATGTGATGCCACATCAACACACCAATAAAACATGACTTAGTGCACAACTATCAGTCTCACTTTTTTTGGGCCCTTTTAAACCTTGACAAAAAACATGCTGAAATGACATCATATTTGATGATGTGGCCCTGAAACCTTAGTTATAAGTAGGGAAATTGCCAAATAAGTTGCAGAGTGATTTGAAATTTCCAATAAGATTTTGAGAAACACTAAATTAAGATGTTCAAGTACCCAATCACACAATCCTCTCCCCTAATAAACTTATAAAATATGCAAATCAATTATATTTTCATCAACTATTAAATACATATATTCTTTTATTATTTTTACTTATTTTTTATTCACACCTTTTTTGGCCTTTAATTTCAATTTAAACTTGTCTTTTAAAGGCTTGGGTAAGCATAACCGTATATAACTATATTTACAATACAATTTGTTTGGATGCCTCAAATAGATGAAATGATTATTATGTTGGATAAGGACTCTCTGACTGAATTACTCCTCTTTTCGACCACTTCAATGAAATGTAAGTCATAAAGGATTAATGTAGTGATTCATGTGTTTTTACCTTCTGTCAAAATAATTTCTTGTTTTGCTTATCAATGTATACATGGTTGAGTCTAAAATCATTAATTTCCTTTTAATTCTTATCCTAATTCTACCTAATTTAAATCTACCAATCACATTTTTAACTCCAATCAATTAACATTTTTTCAAATAATCTACTTTTGTACTTTTTATGGCCATGAAAAAGCCACCTACATAATCCATTATGAAGCTCCATTATTTGAAAAATTAATTTACAACCAAATTCTATCCAAAAAAAACAGGCGTTCCATATTCTATTGTTTCTAAATGCTAATACTATTGGAATATAACAAACATTAGGTAGCCTCTTTTCAAATTGGGCTTGCTCAAATGCCGAAGGTCTTTTTATAAATTTTTTTCTATATATTCATAGAAATTTAAAAAATCACATTTAAATTAAAAATAGTTTAAATTTAAATTTTATATTTTAAATTTTTAGAATAATACTATCTTTTGTTTGAATAGGTTCTTCTAATGTTCGTGAATTCATCTAAAGTCATTAATATATATAACAAACCTATATGATATGGAGAAGAATTATATGGAAAATATTTTAACTACATTTTTTAAAATAAAAAACAATATTTTAATTATCGGAAGGGCTTCATAATTGAACATGTTCCAATAATTGTAATACTAATAGTTGTGATTTTAAAGTTGTTTGTGCTGATCATGAAGACTCATAGTTCAATGAAATGTATTTTTTAGATCTAAAAATAATGAATCATACAATGCCACATCGGTACACCAAGAAAACATGATTGAATGCACAACTATTGGTCCTTTTTTTTTTGCACACCTCAACAAAAAACATACTAATGTCACACCATATTTGATAAAGTATACTTGAAACCTCAAATATTAATATGAACCTTACCAAATATGTTAGGGGAGAGGATCCAGTAGTTGAGCACCCTAACTTCACGTTTCTCAAAATCCTACATGGAAATTTCAAATCACTCCCAATTTTTTAAAGTAGCTTACTTGGAAAATCCCCTGCTTATAACTAAGGGTTCAAGGCCACATAATCAAATATGATGCCACATTAACATGCTTTTTGTTGTTAAATTTGATAATATCCATGACATAAATACTATTTTATGTGGTCATTTTTTTAGTTGGGGGGATCAATATCAGCTGCTGATCAAACCTTGGCATTCAAATTTTAGTCCTGTTTCTGAAACCTTTAATAAATTCCCAATCTGGGTGCGCCTTCCTAATCTCCCCCTCCATCTCTGGAAGGATTCTCTTCTGGAATCGATGGGACAGGCTCTTGGGGACTTTCTGTTTGTTGACGAAGAATCTTCAGATATCTTTCATTCCACATTTGCTCGAATACTTGTAGAAATTGATGTTACAAATGGACTTCCTGCTGAGGTTTCATTAGAATGCTCCAAGGGGACTTGGGTCCAATCACTGGATTATGAAGGATTACCTTTCCGTTGTAGAAGATGCTTTAAAATTGGACATGCTGCTGCTCAATGCAGATTTGAGAAAAAATTATATAAGGCAACCTGGTGGAATGGCGCTTCTCAATGTCATTATACGGTTGAGAAGATTGCTGATCTTAATAAGAGTTTTTCTGAGGTGGCTGCTTCGGAACCATAGGACCTTGGAACCCCCCCTCCGGTCATCCCTCTTGGTGAGGTTGTTAAGGCAACCCCTATTGAGCCTTTGGCTGCTTCTCCGGATGAAAGCGCTTTGGCTGTTCTTCCCAGCTGCTTTCCTGAGAAGTCGCTTTCTTTACAATGCAGTCATGAGGACAACCCCAAGCGTATGGTTGATGGCTTTGATCGCCATGAAAATATTAAGAAGTTTTGGCATAGTTTGGCTGCGCAGGTGGAAGAAGGATGGATTATAGTCAAGGATAAAAAAGATAAATCTTCATGGCCTTCTTTCGACATGACTCTTCGCTCCTACAAGAAAAGTGCTAATTGTAAATCTTGATGAGTTTTGTTTGGGTGTTGGCTTTTTGTTGGCTGCAGGCTGTCTTTTTTGCAGCCTGGCCTTTTTTGTTGTAAAGGGTTTTGGATCCCTTCAAAATCCGCTTATCCCCAAATATCAAAAACATGCTTTTTGTTGAGGTGTCCAAAAAGACCCCCAAAAAAAGTGAGACATATAATTGTGCACTAAATTATGTTTTATTGGTACGCTGATGTGGCATCACATGATTTGTTGCTTTTTAAATAACTAGCACTTGTACTTAAAGGAGGTTCAAGGATTACACTGATAGAGAGCTATATGTATATTAGTATGTTAGAGAGTATATGTTTGTGCATGGATGCACAATTAATAATAAGTGCTGGAATGAAATAAACTTAGACAAATCTAGATTTTTTTCTTAAAGAAATTAAGCATTATTTTATATACAGATTTAAAACATAAATCAATGCAAATGTAAAAAGAAAGTTACTATCAAATTAAAAAAAAAAAAAAAACATTACAAATAGAAATAAAATGTTCCCATCCAATTGCCAAATCAATATTTATCTGACTTTTATATAATAAACAAGATTTTTATTAGAAAGCACATATGATTATATTTTTAGAGGTAAGATACTCAATTATGAATCCTTTCCGCAATTAACAGTGATTAATCCACAAATTTTTAGCCAGTAGAATTTGCATCTCTACTCTGTATCTTTTATTTGGTAATGTTAGGAGGAAGTTGCACAGAAGTTTGAATTTTTTGGGACACTGCAATTGGTTCTCTGTCACTATATTGAATATTGTCAGAAGAGGTTATGTCTTTTACTGGGCACAATAAGACCCAACATGGATGAATATGTCCTGTCAAAAGCTGTGCATTTGCAGGCATGCCATACCTGCAACTGTAACGTGTCAATAAAGCCCACGAGTCCTTTCAGTGATTTGGCATTTTCATTTTTTCCCTGATGGGTTTGAAATCAACTTTGGTTTTCAAGCTTAGGCATGCAAGAAAGGATAGAACAAAGCAGCCCACTCCATTTGCCTGCTTGAATGGATGTCAGTTGGAAACACTGAAGAAGCTGCCAAACCTGCTGTTTTGTTCATCTGTTCTGAAGTTGCCATGTTCATGTAATGCCTTGTCAACCTCTGGGTTCTAGTATTTTTCTAAAACGTAGGTTGTTTTTTATTGAATTATTAACTGTGATTTGGACCAGTGCAACTTGTTCCACTGTTGTGCTGCCCTCTAGGATTGTACAGGGAATGGACCTCATTGTGGAAGACATAAATGCTCAAACAGGGCTGCAGTGTAGTATTCCTCAAAACCCTCTGCCAACATTATCTATCTGTTAATCTTAAATATCTACTTCTATACATAGCAAGGTGGAAAATGTTGCTTGTGCACACTACAAACAATAATGGTAGTAGATAGTTCGAGGTGTTTTAAAGCTTTATTAATCTTTTCTTATATTTACAACTTTGTTTCAAACACATGGATTGTGAAAACTTTCAAAACTTTTGTTTTTTTCATGATTTTTTTTTTTTTTCTCACAATAGAATGCAAGATTAGATTTTGAAAGATGCAGACCAAAATTTGCAGGTTGAAGATCCAAGAGGAAATGATCACCATTTTTTGGATTTGAACTAGGTTATTTTATATTCTGTTGATTTGCATTCCATGTTGAATGGTGGATAAAATTATTATAACCTGTCAAGCTACAAAGATTCATTATCATTATCACTAAAAGACTGGATCCCTGAATCTTGCTTTGTGAGAAGAGATACTATATTATTCTAATACACCTTCCCCAAGTCTGTCACATTTCTTCATATTTTTTCAGAATATAACTTGCATGGAAGAGATGGTTCAGTTTCTAAAGCTTTGATAATTATCTTTTTGCTCAAGGATCTTTTAAAAAAGATGTAGGATGTTGATGTGAAATATTGTATTTCCAACTATTTAAAAACAAAGTATCCTATGTTGTATAAAACTGTGGTTGATAGTTGCATGATCATCTACTGAAACTTTATATTGTTATTTACCTACCCATAAACTTTAACTGCAGTTATCAAAATTTGAGATAAATACATCGTGCTGTATTGAATGTACTTTTATTATTTCAGATAAGACTGGCGAGTCTAGGGATTTGTTTTTCTTTTTATCTTTGTGATCACGGTGTTGAGAATTTCTGAACTAAGCATAAAACTCCGATTTAGTAAGGTTCATTAATTAGTTTCGTATACTTCTAGATATAAATTATCTAAAAAATTTCTTCTATCAACCTTTTGGATCTATGATCTATCATCCATTATAAGATGAAATAAATGTATAAAGTTAATATTATGGATTCTGAAAATTTTAGTCAAGTATGAGGTTGGGTCACTCAAAATCAAGTAAAAAAAACCCACTTCGAGGTCAAGAATCTGATTTGAATTAGTAATTTTTTGTCCAGCTTTGATCAAATTGTGTTTTTCTGATATTCATTTTGGAGCATAGATATTGTATATTCTGGTACAAGTGTTCGGTTGGAGTGGTTCTATGATTTGGTATACTTTAAAAGTGGGAGCTCAGCTGATTAAGCGTGCGCTTTTCTGGATCTATCATTCGCGGTCACAGGCTCTCTTTTGGTTGGACTCTTGGGATGGTTATCCGCCTATTCTGTCTGCTTTTCCTCATTTTCAGAACCTTTGTGATATCTTTACTGTGGCTAGCTGGGATACTATTGAGCATTACAAGATCGCCGAGCCTTGTGGATCTATTATTACCTTTCGCTGGAAACACCCTTCTGAGTGGCCTCCTGGGGGGTCTGCGGGGGATAGGCGAGATCTTGCTCAGCTTTTGGCTTCTCGCTCTTGCAATTCTCTGAGGGGACCAGATATTTTGGCCTGGGATGGTCCGGATAGGTCTGGGAAGTACTCTGTGTCTACTGGATATAAGCTGTTGGGTAGGTAGTTGTTGGGGGATATTGAGGTCCCTTGGTGGAAGCAAGTTTGGCACAAGTTGTCATGGCCCAAGTGCAATTTCTTCATTTGGTTAATGGCTCAAAATCGGTGTCTTACCTGGGATAATTTATGCAAGCATGGATTCCAAGGTCCCTCAATCTGTCTTTTGTGTCGTGCTGCGGGGGAAACTATCTCTCATCTCTTCTTCCAATGCCCTTATGCTCGGGAGATTTGGCATTTCTGGTGGGGGGTGTGGAATATGCCTTGTGGGCATGTGTCCTCTTTGGTTGAGTTTGTGGATCGGTGGGGCAAGACTCCTGTTTCCACCTCCTTTCTTCAAACTGCCTGGGCTATTGGCCCTTCCTTCATATTTTGGAATCTGTGGTTAGAGAGGAATCAGCGGATTTTTCAGGATGTGCAGCTGGCGGCACTGCATTTGTGGGGGAAGATTTTGCATTCGTTGGGAGAGACAGTTGCTGCTAACTATGATATGTTCGTTCTTGTTGCTCCTAGTGATGTGGGCAGTTTTAATCGGCTTCATCTCCCTCCTTAGCAACGAAAGCTCATGCGCAATAGATATTGACATCCTACCCCGAAGGTGCATAGAGAGGGAAGATGGTCTCCTCCTCCTCAGGGAGTTCTTAAAATTAACACTGATGGCTCTTCTCGTGGTAACCCTGGTCATGCTGGCATTGGTGGGGTCGGTCGTGATAGCTCTAGGAATGTGTAATTTTTTTTCTTTGTTTATAAGGGTCTTTATTCTAATAATCTTATGGAGGCTTAGGCAATTTTATTGGCAGTGGAGCATGCTAGTCAGTTAGGCTGGTTGCAGATCATATGTGA
The DNA here is from genome assembly GCA_007258455.2 of Sequoia sempervirens. Classification (NCBI taxonomy): domain Eukaryota; kingdom Viridiplantae; phylum Streptophyta; class Pinopsida; order Cupressales; family Cupressaceae; genus Sequoia; species Sequoia sempervirens. Next base: position 677,156,863 of record VDFB02271358.1, read on the forward strand.
ATCTGATTCCCAGGTTGTGGTGAACTTGTTGATTAGGCGGAAGTTAGATGATGTTAGCTGGCATTTAGCTTTGGTTGTGGAACATATTCTCTATCTTTGCGCTTCTTTGGAGTCTGTTACTTTCACTCATATTCCTCGGAAGTGGAATGGTGTTGCTAATTGTTTAGCTAAATGGGCTTCTGATCATATTCAGGATTGTAACTTGGTGGATCGGAGTCAATTACCCCCTGGATTGTCCCAACATTTGGACCATTTGGTTGAGCTGGATAAGGCTTTTTAATGACCTTGCTTTGTAATTTTTTCCTGTTTTAATAAATTTTTACCCCTCTTCATGTTTTCATATAGCAGGTATAATCTGATAGATCAAGGAGTGTGATATGAAATGTTGATGCAAACAAATCACACACAACAATCCAAAAAAAACCACTCTTTCATCAATATGAACTGTGGAAATCTTATGTTTGAGGTATAACCTGACTAACACATTGAAGAAATTGCAGTATAAGACCCTAATATTTGTTAGGAGATAACTCCCTTTTTCATGCACAAACTATTCACATGAATGCAATAATTCAAAAAAAATTGAAACTGATATAGGGGAGATGGGCTCATAGTGGAGTGGGTTCCAATAATGGGGATATAAGTAGTCCTTAGTGGGCTTCATAGTGGAGCATCTTAATATCCAATTGCAAAACACTTTCTATCCATAAAGTACACAAACTGACAAATCATGTGATGCTGCATCAATTAAACATTACTTGGTGCACCACTATTGGTCTCACCTTTTTTTTTAGCCTCTTTTATTACCTTAACAAAAAGCATGCTGATATGGCATCATATTTGATGATGTGACCCTAAAATTAAAATTTTTAATCAGATGAGTTGCCAAATAAACTGCTGTTCAAAATTGGGACTGATTTGAAATTCCATGTAGAATTTTGAGAAACACGAAGTTAGGGTCTCCCCTACTCATTGGTCAAAATCCCATTTAACCAACTTGCATTTAACAGATGTTACATTTTTCTAGTAAAAAGACTCTTAAAATAATCATTTTTAAAAAAAAAAAAAATTGAAAATCATATATGTCAATGTAGTTGTGAAGCTTACTTTCCTAACTAGTAAGACACCAGAAAGACTATGCAAGTACCCAGCAGTATAAATATAATAATACTTTTTTTTTTCTATCATTGGTCTATTAAGATAAGTTTTGTTGGGCCAATGTGATGTGACATGGAGTTGAGAACTTTTTAAAGGCAACAATTCTCAGCCATACAAAAAGGATTATAAATTGCAGTTGTAATTCCATTTGAAAGCAGACTCTCTCAATGGCCACTTCCACGTCATTCCATGTACTTTAAAGGCTGTCTTTTTCTATATCATCCCATGTTGAATTGATGGTGTCGGACATATGCAGAAATCATGCTAAATAAATAGGAAGAATATATTATTAAGTATATAAATTGGTTCAACTATTAACTCTATTTGAAATTGATATTAAAAAAAAAAAAATATTAAAGGAAAAAGAAATATTAGAGTTAAATTTTATGTTAAAATTGATTATTAAATGTCTTAATGTTCAATAATTTTAATAACATTTTTTTATTTTATGTTCAATATTTTTAACCATATCAGATCAATAGTCATGACTTTAAAGTTGTTAGTGTTGATGATGACTACTCATAATTGAATGAAATGTATTTCTTAAATCTAAAAAGCAACAGATCATGTGATGCCACATCAACGCACCAATAAAATATGACTTAGTGCACAAAAATTGCTGTAAAAAATTGAGAGTGATTTAAAATTTCCACTTAAGGTTTTAAAAAAGTGCAAAATTAAGATACTCAACTACCCAATCTTCTCCCCTAATAAACTTATAAAATATACAAATCAATTATATTTTTATCAACTATTAACTACATATATTCTTTTATTATTTTAACTTATTTTTTATTCACACTTTTTTTTGGTCTTTTATTTCAATTTAAACTTGTTTTTTAAAGGCTTGTGTAAGCATAACCTTATAAAACTATATTTACAATACAATTTGTTTGGATGCCTCAAATAGATGGAATGGATTATTATGTTGGATAAGGACTCTTTGATTGAATTGCTCCTCTTTTCGACCACTTCAATGAGATATTAGTCGTAAAGGATAAGAAGAGAAACTTTATACTATTTCGATATATTATTAGTTGTGTCCAAGGAGAATATTAATGCATCCATTGCATGCAATTTTTTTAGAACATTTAGAATTAAAAACTTGACCAACAATTTTATATAGTCTATTTTAAAAATTGTTAAAATATCTTTTACCTTTCTTTTTATTGGTTCATCTTGTCAACAATGACTACAGAAATTATGTTTTTTTTCTTTCTAAATTATGTGTGCAATCCAATGCATTTATTTCATTGGATCAAATTTCAAACCTATTAATGACTTAAATGACATGAGTACTATTACATACATATAATATAGTTACGTTGTTGACTTAGAAGTAGTACTTTACATAGTTTATTTAATAATTGGTAAGATTTTCAAAGCTTATTAAATGAATGTGAGTACACTCAATGCATATTTTATATTTGTTTACCGGTTTGTATTAAATATCACAATAAAATTTATAGCAAAGTAAAATTTATCTATCTACAATTAATATTTGAATATAATCTACCCATTAAATATACATATACATATAATTATATAATTTAGCAAGGCAAAAAGTACATAAATATCACACTATCAAAAAGATAAGAAGAAATATTATATATATGGAGTTATTATAATAATACATATTTGTATAATTAATTTTTTTAATTTTTACAATATTAATTAACTATAATAATAACATTATACAACAACAAACAATCATATTACATCCCTACCTACTTTTATTAATTAAATGTTTAAAACAACCAAGCACACCCATGTATGAATTTTTATTTTTTTATTTTTATAACAATAATCAACTATAATAATAACATTAGACAACAACAAACAATCACATTACACCCCTGGTTGCTACTATTAACTGAATGACAACAACACTCCACATGAATATTTTTTTTAAATTTTTGTAGCATTAATCAACTATAATAATAACATTATACAACAACAAACAATCACATTACACCCCTAGCTACTTCTATTAACTAAACGTTTAAAACATCCAAACACACCCCACAATGGGAAGAACTTGATGCAAATGCCTCTCTTGTTGAATTCACCATCTAAAGGATAAAGATAAGCATAGGGAAACTCCTAGTTTATATACTTTATTAGATACATGTTTCATGAAGAGGCTATCTATAGGTCTATTACATCTTTCAAAAGGCTATACATATTTGATTGTGAAGAGTTGTTTAATGTTTAAAAATTATATTTATACATTTTGAGTTTTTTTAATTAGTGTTTCATTTTATAATAATTTTACAAGTGGGATATATTGGTGTCAATTCATATTTACATTATTATATTTTTGAATTTTATTATCATTTATTCTTAGAGTCGAGTCTTAATTTTTGGATCCCTTATCAATTAATTTTGATCAAACCGATAAGATTAAATTTGATTTAGGTCACTTCTATAATTATTGGTATGAATCTTCAACTTTTAAAATTTAAGCTATCATTTATTCCTAGAAATTGGTCTAAATTGATATACTATTGATCAAATTGACAAGGGAAAATATGATTCAAGTCACTTTTTCATTTCTTGTTATGAACTTTGAATGTTTAAAATTTAAACTATCATTTATTCCTAGAGATTGACCTTGATCCTTAGATCTCCAATCTATCAATCTAGATCAAATTCATAGGTGTAGACTTGATCTAGGTCACTTTCATAATTGTTGATATGAATCTTGAATTTTATTCCTTTGGCTTCTTTCTATTAGCCATTTTGAAATAACCTATTGTACACTTGTATTGATTTGTGTGCTTAATTGTTGTATTTAAGGATATTTATTCCCTCATTTAGAAATCATTTGAGAATATACTACATAGGCTCACTCAAGGATTTCTTACAGAGCATATAAAAACATCAAATTACATCAATACATGTCTCTCTAAGTCCACTGTATAGTTGTCTTTGGCCTTTCACTCAAAATTGTGAAGTTAACTTGTCTAGTGATTCAACTAGGAGAATATGATCCTTGCAATTCAACACATTCCCTAAAGATGTTTCTAACTATCATATGTTCCTTATCAAATTCAAAGTACACACAATAATGAACATGTTCTAGACAACAAAACTTTGTTAAATCAAAGCTATGTATTATAGGTTCATAACTGTACATTTGTTTTAGAAATATGAAACAAATGCATAACCGATATATTTCTATGAGAGAGATAAGATATAAAACTGTAAATAAAATAACACAATTACAAAAGCATGATTCCAAAAGATGTGCAAATGTCATGATAACAATATTGCATTAGGAGCTCAAAGCAAATCTACAGAAGAATGTCTATATGCATCAATGTACATGTATGCCAAGTATGCAACAATGAATATGCAAGAGTATGAATCCAAATACAAGCTAGGTTGTGAGTTTATGTAAAACTAGGTTAATGATGAAGGTGAAAAATGTAATAAATAGAGAGTGAGGTCACCAAGTGGTCTAGAAAAATAGTAGAGGGTAAAAGTATAAAGCTCTGCCACACTTTCAGCTAACTTATCAACACAAGTGAATTTAAGTATAAATTTAACTAAAAATCAATTTTGGCCAAACATATGATCTATTAAGATTCATTCTAGCTAAGATATTTTCACAACTTTTCCAACCAAAATTATTGGCTAAATGCATATGTAGCACCACTTTGAGGCCAATTTACCAAAAAAATAAAATTATTTGAAAAACTTGATGTTTCAATAACTCATACTCATGTAAATAATTTTTTTTTTAAATATTTAAAAATACCCTTGTAGATCCATAAGTGTAGTTTTCAAAAATATACATTTACATAGTTTAATTATTATTTATATTTTATTTTTATTTTTACTAAAAGTAGGTTATCAACATAAAATATTAGGTTGATTACCATGCCAAAGAAAAATACTAAAACTTATTAAACAAATTAAAAAATATGTTGCACTAGATAAAAGAATCTATATCAAGATTGTATATTTTTTTAAAATTTTAGATAAATATTTAATATGAAAGTTGACGTTGAATGAAAATAGTTGTATGTTTTTTTTTTCTTAAGATGTGGGGTATGGGCCCACTCCCTTTCATTAAGATATATGAAAATACAATGGACTACAAGTTTTCCACATAGGGAGCAAAGAGATGCTAAGGTATAGAGAAACCTTTGAAAGTAAATAGACCTACCAAAAGACTTAAAAGAGAGAAGGGAACACAACTATCTCCCTAACAAAGAATAACAATAAAATGAACCATCATCAACTTGGTCAAACAAACCAAGCACAAACTAAGGTTTTTTGTTGTTTTGCAAAAGGAGAGCATCTAAAGTCCATTGGGAGCCCTCGTCCACCACTTCCTTACCTTCTATCTGGAGTTTTTCAACATCTATTTATACCCCTTCATATTTTGGGGACTATAGTTAGGTTTGAGTGTATTGCTCACTGTTTGTGCAATTGAGCATTTCCTAGGAGGGGAGATAATGAAATCAAGCTCAAAATGCTCTAGGGAAACACCATCCAGATCATCCACGAATGGAAAAGTTCCCTAAGAGCCTAAGTCGACATCCTCCTTAAAAGAATTGGCATCCAAATTTTCAAAGAAAAGATCTGTAGAAGGAGTGGGAACACCCAAAGGTAACATGGCCTCAAATTTGGATCCAACATGAGATTCAAAAACTTTTCCATGGTTGCACCAAATAAAATCTACATCTAAAAATCTAGACTTTTTTACCCATTTCTTGAGACTAATTTTCCTGGAGCCCAACTTTCTTGGAGAGGTGCATACACCAAATTTATGACCCAACTGATTGCAACAAAAGCATCTAAATGGAAGGCCTTCAAGATTAAGGAATTGAATCCATGTGCCAAAAGACAAGTGAATACAAACAGAGTGAGGTAGAGGCTTAGAAATGACCATCAAAGCACATACCTTGATGAACCTATGAGATGAACCCACCTCATCCAAATCAATTTTTACAAAAATACGTGGACTGTAGAGCCTAACCCAAAGGGGAATCTTTGAAATTTTGGCAAAGGAAGGATCAAAGAAAGGAGACTAGGGAGAAACAAAGATGCCCAAATTTCCAAAAAAATAAGGTCCATTTTGAACCACAAAATTGCAATCAGAAATGAAGATGAAACGAATCAGGAAGAAGCCAAAATCCATAGGTTCAATGGTGAGAAGAGGAAAACTACTCTAGGAAGTTTTAACCTAGTCTAGAACTTGATCGTAAGAGGGGTGCTTCCTCAGGAATCTTATTATGAGAGAGAAAATCCCCACATCAACAACCACCACATCAACACATCAATCTGAAATAAGAAAATCCATCGGCTTGTTAGAAAAATCCACATCTGCATCCCCTATCAAAATAGGTGCAAGAGTAGATTTTGAGGCAAGTAGCTTCAAAGAATCCAAAGGAAAGGACAATGGGGAGCCAACCAAATTTTCCTTTTTTATTTTCTCTAGGAAGCGCTGCAAGTATGGAAGGGGTTTGATCTATTTTTACATGCCAAGAGGGCATCTGAGTTCAAAGGGGAATCCACCAACGAGGGAGGAGTAGGAGTTGCTGGAAGGCCACCCAAAGCCGAAGCTAAATCCACTCTAAGGGGGTCAAAATGACCATGATTAATGTTCACATCAAGCTGTGAAGAATGAGGTTTATGAGAGGAGAGTAGGGAATATCTATCCCTACCTACCCTGGGCACCTCCTCATTTCCAGAGGGTTGTGAATGAGAATCATGGCGCTTCCCATGCCTCACCCTGGAGTTATTGGCTTTGGTCCAAACCCCAACATCATTCTTCAGAGCTATACACACCTTGGGCAAGTTGCCACCTACACACAAATCTTGCTCGTTGATGCACTCCAAGCCTTCACACATTGCCACCTTTCAAAAGTAGTTGTGTTTTAATACACACACATTTTAATATTTATTTGAATATATATAAATATCAAAATTGAAAAAAAAAAATCCATGCACTAAAGTTTCAAGTTATAAATGCACACAAAAATTTTGAAAGAAAAAAAAATTATTGTAAAAAGATTGACATCTCATGTAACTTCATTTTTCAACATTTTATCAACAACTAAATTATAGTGTCAATTTATTAAAAAACTATTTTAAAATTATTTTTTAATTTTTTCAAAAAATTACAAACATAAAATATACTAAAAAATACAAATTTATTAGTTTACATCATTCAAAATTAAAAACATATATGTCACTTTTTGTGATTCAAGTTTAAAAGTTGGATTAATGTTGGTTGTTTCATTTATAAAAGTGTAACACAACTTTGTACTCTTATCCTAAATGCTCCACCCTTTTAAGATGGTGACACCTCAACACCTTATCTCCTAGTTATTAATTAATTAAACACAAGTTTATTAACCTAAGAAAGCTTAATAAAAGTGTAGGAAAATTTGTGAATAAGGGATATTAAATTAACCCGCTAGGGGTGATCCCACAATACTGGTTTACAATTTTTGGCCAAACTAGACACTGAACTAATTTTTTCTAACTAAATCTCCACTTTCGAGAACCTATAGCGGCTAAACTAAGAGGAATTTGAAGATGATGCAAACTATTGATTTGTGACATTTTGTCTGTAGATTCTAAATATATTTTTTTCAAAATTTTTGGAATCAAATTGTACTTCTTTTTCCATCTCCTTCAAAAACTAGTTTTTTCAATAAACACCATTTTTAAGGAGTGATGCTTACCGTATACAACATAAATTTTTTTCCATGAAGGATAAAATTCTATTTTTTTTGAATTTAGATTTGTAACTACAATATCTAGTGCTTCCAATTGGTTTTATAGTATTTTATTGAATATTTTTTCCTTAATCAAGTTTCAAAGTCAAACCAATTACAATTCAGACATAGGCAGACCATATACAACATAAATATTTTTGTATGTATCAAAATTCTTTTTTTTTTGTTGGATAAAAGACACCAATATTTAGTGCATAGATATTTTTTCATTTTTTTTTGATAATCTGTTATTTTTTCACATGCGCAGAATGAAGAGCAAGATTTTCGGTGAAAACCTTATGTTTAATCAAACTAAAAAAAAAAACATAATAAAACCAAAGCATATTAAAATTATATTCGTTGGATAGCTCGTTCTAAGGAATGCCATCATCTAGTTGGGTTTGTGAAGTCTCCTCCATTTTCATCCTCAACTCGATCTTCGAAGGGAAAGATTTTGGATTTTTTTTGTGCTAGAGGGGAGAAGGGGGGAAGGGGGTTGGTGAACCCCTTTCCACAACCCTTTCCTTTTTTTTTTCTTGGGAAATGTGGGACCCAAAATTTAATGGATTCTCTCAAAGGGGGGTTCTCTGGGTTCACTTGAACCAAATGTTTGTTTGAACCCCCAAAAACCAATTTTTTTTGCATGGGGATGCTTTTTACAATTTTCCTTCCTCACTAGAATTGTAAACTAGTTTTGTGGATTTACCCCTAGGAAAATAAAAACCTACACTAACACCCCCACTTAAGCGTAGCTTAAATGGATGAAAATATGGTGATGGGTCTTGGAAAATGAGGCCATGTTAGGTACCGATGTATATAGAAAATCACTGGACCAAAGAAGAAGCGCTCTCCCACAACAAGGAAGTCATGCCCCCCAAAAAAATAAAGAGAGAAATGAAGTGGAATGACTAAGAAGTCCCCCATAGAGATCCAATACTAGTTGCTCAAAATTGGATGTAGAAGATGATCCAAAATTTTTGAACAATTTCCCTCTCAGAAAGAAACACAACCAAAAGTGTATGCATGATATATTCCTATTCCTAAAAGGAATATGTAGGAAGAAAGATCAAAATATATGAAGTCTCTAAACTTTTCTTATGTGTCTCCATGTTGATGCTAAAAGATGCCACTACCAAGTCAAGTGTTCCAGGCCACATTGATGAAGATAAAAATCTAAAATTTAGTTAGAAATGAAAGTAGAACAAAATCCAAAGACTCAGGTATCTCATCTGAAGACAAATATTTCTCCTCCAAATTCTTCTCAAAAGTCTCCACACTCATGCCAAACTATGATGAGTGATCACGTGGAAAAATAACTTGAGGGTTTAAATCTTCCCTCATAACATTTAAATAAGATGACACAACTTTATAAGAAGTAACATCAAAGAGGAGAGATAACCCCTCAAATTTGTCCTCTAAATATACAATATGAGACTCCACAAACAAGTCTAAAATTCCTATTAAGAAATCATCCCACAAAGAGAAATTTGAAAGACAATACATGCATTGCTATTAAAAATCACTAGAAGCTTTCAAAGAAGCAATGTAATGACTCTAAAACTTAGCAACAAATTATTGAGATGTGATCTCAATTTGAGGATGAGAAGCAAGAAGAGAATTCTTTATGCCATCTAAACATTCAAGACTTGAAAAATACTTAGGCTCCTCTAAAGTATCATCATGAAGGGGTATTTTATCTACATCATCAAGTGGAATGAGGCAATCTAAAGTAGGATAATTTGGGAATGGAGAAATATGAGGGTCTCCAAGCATCTCCCAAATCTTAGTCCAAAGTGTGTAGGGACAATCAATGACTATTATAGTCCACATAATTTCATGATCAACATTAGAACAAATAAATCCCACTAGATATGATCAATTTTATTACCCAATATAAATTTCTTTCCAAGTGTGTAGTTTAGGTATGAGCCCATTAAGGTAAGGAAGAAGTTTGAGCCATCTAAGATGGGTTAGAATGCATTTTTTCCAAGATTCATAATTACCCTTATCTAGGATCATCATAGAAGGGTGAAAATAAAAATATATGATACAATCCTCAAATGATAGAATTGATGATTAAGAATCTCAATACAAAACTTATCCAACCAATAGTATGTCCACACAATTATCCAAAATGCAGATATACAAAAAATTGAATAAAAGATACCCTCCTTTCTAGTAGTCTTAGAAATCATCCCCTAGATATTACAATGTTGGTGCTTTTATGATTAGTGTGATTACAAGGCTTTTACTAGATTACAATGATCTCTAGGCCCACAATGGCCAAAAATACAAAATTGATACAAAATTAACTTGATACAAAATATTTAAAAAATAACCATGTATTTGTGTAGCTCTCTTCAATACCTTTTCAATACCTATTCGTTTTGAAAAAACAAAGCTTAAGGGTGAAAGTTATGACTCATTGAAGAAAAAGCATAAAACAAATTCAACTTGCAATATTATTAAAAAAAAATCTTTTTAAAACCTATGTGGATAGAAAATACTTATCTCCAAATTTCTATCAAATTGTTTGTTCACCAAAATTTGACACCCATGGAAAAAAATGCAAGTTTGAAAAAAATCTCAATTTGACCTATAAGAGGGCCTTGGTGGCCCCCTAGCAGCCCTTAGGTGATACTACCAATGATGGTGGCCATTGGGTGGTTGATGGATAAAGGAGTTGAAAAAATGTGTCATGGTTAGATAAAGTGGCTCACAATTTATCAAAACACATGGTGCTATTTATTTTTAGCCACTAACAGTTGGTGGCTTGACCACCCCATTGTCAATCTAAACATTATTGGTGGGCAGCCTATGGCTATGGGTGCTTGGTGCCATGCACCTAGAACTATGAGTGCTAAGTACCTAAGGTGCAATTTTTTTCAATATAAATTGTATGGACTATACCAGAAGGGGTTGTATGACCCTAGGAAGAAAAAACTTGCCTCAAAAAACTTGAGGTCAAATTTGAGTAAATTTTATATCAAAATTTGTCTAATCAATCTTATGATCGCAATGAAAGGGTTCATTTGGGCCAAAAGTGCTATGATAGAAAGATATTTGCCAAATCTAAGCTTCAAACCCTTGTTCTCTATTATTTCATATGGTGGCCAAATTGAGTGAAATAAAAACCAAATCTGACTTTCTCAAGCCTCTTGGACATGCTAAAACAACCAAAATTAATGCCACTATAATCAAAATAGATACAATCACTAGATCTTACCAAAAACCCACATGTAAATACATGATTGATAGATTTTCATAATTTTGGAAAAATTTTGCAAGAAAAAACTAACAAAGAATATTAATAGGAATAATACACATATAGATTTACATGGAAAACCTGGTAAAATTATTGTTGGAAATAGGTTGCCATTCAATTGCAAATCCTAAACATTCATTATTTCATGTATCTCCTAGATTCTTGGAATGTGTTCAACAACACTAAGATTAACATGAGATTAATATTTGATGAATTAATCATGATTATTGACATTTTTAATTAATTCTAAATGTAAGAAGCATGTGAGGGCATCCATAGTGAGTTCCAAAATAATAGGGACACATGGGACACTCACATGGTAAGGTGACACTCACCTTGTGTTCAGTTAACTATACGGAGTAACAATTAACACTTCTGAATGCATGTAAAGATCCTAGGAGTTAGGATTTGATGTTTGCATGTTTGAAGTTCAGTTCAGTTCAGAATTAGTTTAGTTTAGTTTAGTTTAGTTCAGTTCAATTCAGTTATGGTTCAGTTATCTTTAGTTGCATGCAAGTGCATGTTGAATGCATGTTGGTTATTTTGAGTTGCATGTAGTTAGCTTTAGTTAACTTGGAATGCATGGCTAATAACTGGAGTTGTATGATAGATAACAGGGACTACCTCCAATTAACAGGGGATGACCATTCTTGCATGAATGGTGTTGAGTAAATGTTTTAGTTAACTATAAAGAACTTGAAGCCAACTTGGGTGCCCAAGATGCTTTATTGGATTTACCTCTCATGCATGATAAGATATTTCTTAAGGCTCAGTTAAGTAGGATTACTTAAGGGTGCCAACTTTGAGGAAGAGCTTTGGAATTATCACCGAAGTGAAGGAGAAGTTGTAGCTTCAGTTTGGGACACATAAATGCATAAAGCACATGTTGTAAGCTTTAGTCTTCACTAAATAACTCAACTTGAAGGAATATGGCATACCTTTTCAAGGGCTTGAGCTTGTGCATTGTAATTATCACCATTTGGAGATTACAAGGTTGCATATTGTCTCTATATCTCATTCAAGTTGAATAGAGTTTTTATAATTGTTATTGCAGGTGTGAAGAAGATTGATAAAGATAGAAGAAGCATTCTCAAGCAAGAATTGGAGCTATTGTAATTCAAAGATTGAATAATATAGAATAATTCTTGGTGGAGTTTTTTCTTGAAAGGGTTTCTCCACGGTACATCTTGTGTGATCTTTCTAATATCTTGTCTAGTTCTTCTATCAACTTCTCTCTACATTCTACAACAATAAAATGGATTAATCAAGATAATCATCCACAAAGAATATATGTAACAAAGAAAAGACTTACTTAGATCAGCAATATTAAAGTTTTACAGAGTATTAAGCTAAGAAAACACCTCATATTTCAACAATTATACCAAAAAAAAACCACAATCAAAGATCTTCAATATTTTTTTAATTTGGAGAAAAATCGTTGATACAAAAATCATCAAAACTATATAGAAGGAATGGATTTGTATAGGATAAGAAATCAAAGTTGTAGAGTCCTTTTTAGAGAAAAATTTCTAAAAAAGGAAAGTGTGACTCATGCAACTACATATAGAACGTTTGTCAAAATTACCATAAATAATAAGTCGCAAAAAAAAATTGGTTCCATCAAAAACACCTTCAACATGGAAAGGGGGCTGCAATAGCCCCTCACAACCCCCTATCAAGCCTTTGGCCACAATAGATGCATCCTTGAGTACTAGTATGACACTTGATTTTGACTGTTCATTACTATTGGAATACAATCAAAATTGACTTCATATTCCAACACATAATTCCTTTATTCCTTCCTAGATTGTATTAAACACAAGAGAAGAGCATATGAGAACAAGATCATACAAAAAGCTTTAATATCTTAATCAAGAATCCAAGTACTCAAAACTCTCAAAACCAAAGCTCTGATGCCATGTTAAAAATATGAAATAGATGCATAACCAAGATCTTTCTATGAGAGATAAGTTATAAAACTATAAATAAAATAACACAATTATAGACCCATGATTCCAAGAGATATATAAATGTCAAGATGACAATATTGTATTAGGAGCTCAAAGTAGAGCTACAAAAGAATGACTATATGCATCAATGCACATGTACAACAAAGTATGTAACAATGAATATACAAGAATATGAATCCAAATACAAGCTAAGTAGTGAGTTTATATAGAACTAGAGAGGGGAAGGAGGTGGTAAATCCAACCAATAGGGAGTGACTACCAAGTAGTGTAAAAATAGTAAATGCTCCACCCTTTTAGGATAGTGACACCTCAACACCTTATCTCCCAGTTATTAATTAATTAAACTCATTTTATTAACCTAAGAAATCTTAATAAAAGTGTAGGAAAACCATATGAATACATAAACTTCAATTAACCCACTAGGAGAATAAAAACCTACACTAATAATTTGGTTTAGGTCTACAAGCACATAGACAATTTATGCACATGAGAAACTTAACCTAGATATTACACATTTGGCTTTATCAGATATGACTATCATATGAAGAGTTGTAAAAATATGGCATCATGGTGAATAGATTTTTGATATCTATATAGTGACATCCTCATCAAATTCAAAGCTAAGTATTTGTGGATTTAATTTATTTTTCTCATAACTAATTTAGAATTTCTTATAATATTTAGTATTAGCCTTGATTCATTATCTTAAGTCAAATTTATTTATCATTGTGATTTAATTAATTATCTTATGGTGATTTATGTAGGTTGTGTATTTTATATTATATTATTTTGTGAACTTAACATTCTTTCAACCCTTGGAGTTTTTTCCTTTTATTTATTCCTTTTACATTAAGGTTTTATATATGATACTTTTTATTGTTGCATTTTTATTTTAGATCTGATCAAGGCTCATATCCAACTTTATTTTTCCTATCATATTTTTTATCCATCTTATGTTAGCTTTCCTTGTTCACTTATGGGTTCTCTTACTTCCGTCTCCTCTTTTCTTGAGGATCCTAACATGATGTAGATACACATGTTTAATCTCCACATGATTTTTCTATCCCTTCTCTATCTTATGGCTCATGGCCTATTGTTAATACATTCAATGAGGAGCATAATGATAGTTCTTTGTCTTCCCATGATATTGAGGATGATTTAGTTTGCAATGCATATTATTTTAATATGTACATATCATAAGATTCATTTATAATGAAGACACAAAAATTCATATTAACTCTTTTTATCTTTATACTATATTCTTAGAATGGTTAATTCATATGATGGTTAATTTCAAGAAAAAAATTCATAAACGATTCACACATTTGACCAACAAAATAGTATTGGGTGAAATAGATTCACCCTAAACAATTTTGGGTGAAATAGTTTCACCCTAAATAGTTTTGGGTGAAATAGTTTCACGCTAAACAGTTTTGGGTGAAATAGTTTCACTCTAAACAGTTTTGGGTGAAATAGTCTCACCCAAAACTACTTGAAATATAAATGATAGAATTTCAACCAAAATTCTTTCACCCAAAACAATTAAATAGCTATATTTTTATTTTAAAGCATAGAGAATATTGAATTTACATTGATTGTTTCGACTAAATCATTTTTTTACAAAAGTGTTCTAGTTGAAATATTTTCACACAAAACTGTGTATGTGGTAATTTAACCCATTTTTGGGGAAAAAATCAACAAAAAAATCAACTTCTACACTAGGTTTCTCCAACTAAGGTGTAAGACCCCTCTCATTATATCAGAGTTACAACCCCTTTTATTCTAAACTTATGTTACTCTACTGTGCAGATTTAGAGTGCATCATTTAGATGATATATGATCCACCTATGTTTGATTGCCACTATACTTAAATAGTCATTTGATTCTAAGAGAAGATTAGTTAAATTCTTATGTGAATGCTTCTATTAAAGTAAATGACTAAATCTTCATTGATAGATACTATAATTTGTCATGCTATAATGTGTTGCTAAGGCCCACTTGTAATAGTAGTTATTTCTTATCATTTGACTCATGTTGATTGTGAATGATTTGTAGAGTATTCACTTGAGGTTCCTCATATCAAGTATTATGACTAAAGTCACTAAAGGAGCCTTAGAGGTTTTAGTAAAAAGTAGTAGGAGTGGATTTGATCCCTATATAGTACTACTTAACTTAGAGAAATTAAGATAGCAAGTAAATAAGGAAAGATGAAGAGCTTAGAGTCTATACTACTATTGAGTTGTGTCTTATCATTGAATTATGATCTACACTTAAATTAGAGCATCATACCCTTATGTATAGTTGGGATATTTTAATGGAGAGTTAATTTGTTAGGGATGGTTGAACCTAGCTTTAATTAGAATAATAGCATGTTGGCAATCTAATTGTCATTAAGGTCAAAAGGGGCACCTCATCAAAGTTAGAAGGAGATATGAGTGATATCGGATGAGGAATTGTTGTTTGAGGTCAACAGGGCTTCATGAGGATATTAGGGAGAAGGATTCATTGGCCTTAGGGTGTCATTACAACAAGCCTTGAAGAGTTACAAAAGTTTGGGCATTAGGCCTTGGGCTTACCTTGTATTACTTTCTAAAGAGAAAGGAGTTAGTCATTTTTAAGCTAAGTTTGATCAGGCTTCAAAATTTGAGCTTGAGGCCTACTCTATGCTACAAGAGATCAGACTTCAGGCTTCAGTCATGCTTAATATCGAATCCCTCAGAGAAAGGAGGGAAGAGTGTGCTAAGTCCAAAAGGCGTCAGGAATTGGGCATTGGTGTTAAGCCTTACATCTTAACTGAATGATAATAAAGTGATGAAAGAGGTACAAGGAAGACCCGAACCTCGACACCCATAATGGTCTCAGAGTTCACGGGTTAGCCTTGAGGTTTATGCATTAACAATTTGGCAAGGCAAGCATAGACTAAGAAGAAAGCCCAAAGGCTGATACCTGAAAGGGTTAAAGTTTGCAAAGGAAATGTTCAAGCATTGCAGTTCAATAGGAAGGCTTATGATTTATTGGAAAGAATGGTAAGTGACAATAGTTAAGGGAAAACCCAAACACTTGAAATAGTTTTGGTGTTCATGGGCTAGTGTTAAGGCTTATGCCTTACCATGAAACAAAGGAAGGAGTATGAGGTAACCTCGAACCCTAACATCTAACAAACTCATGCATGTTTTAGAGTTCGCATTTCGGTGTTTCAGAGGTTAGTGTGTTGGTTTGCGACAATGCAAAGGAAGGAAAATGGTAAGGGGTAAGGCCGATGGCCGAACCCCAATAGGTGTAAAAGAGCTTCAGACATATGTGTTCGGACTTGCTTGTTAAGCTTTGTTGGGCACTTCAAGCATGAGGTAAGAGGGATTAGTGATCCTCTAGCTTTGAAAAGCATGACAAATGGTAGAATTTTTCCATTCCACGAGATTCTTGTATTGAATTGGGTTGACCAATGCGGGTATGCAAGTGAGCGACGCATGGAAAGCATCGATGGAAACTAATTTACATCATTGTTGTGAATCATTCTAATAAGAGGACGCCAACATAATAGTAAGAGGGTATGTGCAAGATCATCATGGAAAAAACAGGTCCTTAAGTGGCAAAAAATTCAAAAAAATTAGAGTTAGGCAACTTGACATAAAAATTTGAATAAGTTATCTATATTATTTCAAAAATATGTAACAATAGAATTTATAGAAAATTGAATGTAGTTTCTAAACTACTAGTTTTTCCTAAAAAATCTATTTGTTGAAAATTTGAAATTTCAATGCAGTGGTACTTAAATTTGGAAAAATAAGGAGGTGTCTGTTTGACCACCCTAACCACAATAAAATGATAATATTTTTTTTATAAAATTTTAGATATAAGTAGAGGACTCATGCCTCAATGTGATGCATATTTTTTTGTAACTTTTTTCCAAGTAAATAATTAATTATGAATTTTTATTTCAACTTTTTAAAAATATAAAAAATCGTATGTCTGACAACCTTAACTTGGTCAAAACTTCATGAAATTCATTTTTTATTTTTTAATCCTATAATATGTGAAGCATGTTTTGGATTCAAAAAATGTGATACCGTTTGAAAGCTATAGATGTTTTTCAATAAGCCTATTAATTAGGACTTTTGTCATAATTTGAATAGAAAATGAATAATAATTACTTATTAAATTCAAAATAAAGCATAATTTATATCGGTGGAAAGCTGAGAATTTCCTTTAAAAAAAAATTTCGTTTCATCAATTTTGGGTAAAAAAATAGTCGTCAGCCACATACCCATCATATTGCCACTTTTTGGCCCATCATGATCCTGCACATACCCAAGATCAACAACATAGTTTTAGGTAAAGATCTACAACCAACATTTAAAGCCCGTCTAATATGATGGTGGTGATTTAAATGTCATGACAGTTGAGTGATAACCTTCTAATCATGGTGTTATTTGATTATCTATCAAAATAATGTTGCCTATCTATTAGCAAATGGATTGGCCTTTCATAATTTCTTCTGCATTTGTGATGACATCTGATTGTGTTAATTTTTGCATATTTGTATTTTTGTGTTCACATTCACTCAACAAATAATTATTTATGCATCACTATTGATATTGTAAGGAAAGCTCTAGAAAGACCATTAGGTCCCTCCGCACGGTTACAATATTTCTTCCTTTTACCGCTTTCAATTTTAATAAGGAATCAATACAATCAACATAAACAAAGGTTTTTGAAACCCTATCGAAGATTGATAAAGGTTTTGAAACCTCTAGTGAGTCCTAACATTGAACACTTTCTTTTCAATGCCTTAGTCTTTTTCTTTCATAAACAAACTTTTGAAAGGTTATAAAAACTTCAATGTGAACTAACAGTATTTTGAATTGATCACATAAGGTTTCCATACAAGATATTAATATCGAGCAAGGTTTCCTTAACTTTACTAAAGACTGACGAAGAACTATATCTAGCAAAAGAAAAAACTTAAGAAATGATGGTCATCAAGAAATGGAGTTACGATAACCTTATTAGTCATCAAAAAGTTTATAAGAACACCTCTTTTTTCTAATAAATGCACTAAGGACAAAGAGTTTTAGTATTTTATGAAGGTTATGAAACCTCCATCGGTCACCTCCAAGGTTTTCATAAACATTCCTTTTCTCAACGCATTATAACTTATAGTTTAAGGTTCATCTTTTTAAAGTCATAAAGCGTGTTGGTGCCTAAAAGCATCGTTGTAACCTTTAAAAGTGTTGCTTAAGTCAAGTCATTTTGGATTTTTTCCAAGTTTGGTAACTTTCATTGATCCTCAACAAAGATAGGATAACTCCTCTTGTTTCGCCCAATATAAACAAAGACTAATTTTTCTTGAGTTTGAAGTCTTAATATTTTTCCCTGCTATCCCGCAAGACCCATGTGGTGGGACTAACTCTTTAGTTCATGGAACTATGGTGTCTTGAAATGTGTCCCTTGTGGGAATAAGCATAAGACATGCAACCAAGTGATATCAACAGCTGGGGTTCAAAGCGATAAAACAATTAGGCAGCTCCTACGCACCTGCACTACTCAGAAGATGACATGAACTTGTCAATCTATGAAATTGTGGGAACATGACAAGTGTCTCAATGGTACCAAGCCTTAAGCTTGAGATGTAATGTGATCAATGTGGCCAGTATAACAGGTGGTATTCGTTCATTATATTGCTTGTGTAAACATAGCTGCATTAAGTAATGAGTATGTGATCAACAACAAAGTTTAAAGAGAGTCAATCTAACAGGTGTGTTTTAAGGTTGTGACTTCAAAAGATAACCAACTGACCATGGCAAGAATTTCAAGATCGGTGATCTACATTCAAAGGCTAGATTGTGTCAACGACTAGGCAAAGAGAGCTAAGGAATGAAAAAATGATATGTTAGCTCCAGGTGACATTCTTGTAAAGGAATGAAGGAAATGGACACCACCATGAGTGCGAAGGTCAACTATGTAAGCTGAAAGAGATCAAGAAAAAATAGAGATGGCATTCAATGCAAAACCTAGATTATGATATGCTAGAAATTGCAGGTGCAATGAATTTGGTAAGGGGTGCACAAATCGAGGAGAGGTAGCTTGTCGATGAAGAAAAGAGGAATGGAGTTCATTTTCTTGGAAGGAAGGATGACATGAGCTTCGAGGGGGAAAGGGGATGAGGGGCAGAGAGAGAGGATGAAGCAGAAGGAAATAGAGAAGGTAGAGGCTAGGCATGACACTTTATCTCCAAGTAGTGGAAATTGGAAGGCATAGAATCAGACTGCCATTTTAGATTTACTGTATGACTAAAGCCCTCTATGGGTTTTCATGGTTGACAAAGGATTTGTGGAGTAGAGGCAAAGGTTCAAGACCCCACCTCAGGCCTTGGAGAATATTTATGCACAAATGGGAGTCTATCTTTAGTTAGTTTTAAGCATACCCACCAGGCATTTCGTGCATATAGATGCATTTGCATGTTGGACCCTATCATGTGTATTGAGGGAGTTGGCTGTTTTTTGTGTATTACTTTAGTGGGTAATATTTGAGAGTTTTTCTTTATACCCAGATCGTATCCATGCATTTTTGGGGATTGTGTTTAGAATTTTGGCTTCCATCGACCATTCCATTGGTCTCAAGTGAAACCCTTGTTCATAAGCCCTCATATGGTGATTTTAATGTTATCTCTAAATGAATAGAGCTTGGGTATCTATGTCCTTCTTGGCCTTCAAATGACAATAATAGTAATTTATATATAAGCTTTTATACATAATAACTAGTAAGAATAATGGGTGTTGGAATGCTATGTTCGACAAAATTTGAGTATCACACTCATGAAACTATTTGACAGTTACTTAGATAAATATTGTCTTGAAATACCATTTCATATTATCATAATGGAAGAACCCATTTCATCATCATGGGGCTAAAATATTTTTTTCTCGAGGGTTTGGCTAGAGCTCATGAGGCTTCATGATGCCAATATGGTCGAGTGGAGAGCTTGCAAGTTGGATTCTCTTGAGTTATATCAATGTTGTTACTAATCTCATGGGTAGAGATGGTCTTTGACCATTCCACTTAACTAGGATTGTTTCCTTAAAGAGAAATGAATATTAAGTCTAGACATTAAATTGTCATTTATGCGTGATGGACATTATTTATGAATAAACTATCTTTATAAACTTTGTGCATATCTTGAAAGGATTCTTAGGACAGGACAAAATCCTTAGAAAGTAAGTAGTATGAAACTATAAATCCAATATTAAATTTTCCTAACCTTAATACCTAGTATATTCAAATTTAGCAAGGGAATAATATTGCAAGATGCCCCCAAATATCTTTCAACCACTTATTGAGCAAGAAAATTTCGATAAGGGAAATATAATATATTATTGTCAGGATCCCTATAATACATTCTTATGTTAATACATAGATTCAACTCGTATTATGCATGACTAAGTTTGCTAAATTATCAGGGATCAATTCTATACCTTTATGTTGTTAAGATATCCTTAATGAGTTTTTTGATCCTCGACTTCACCTGTGTGGGTGGTAGCCAACTATGGAACTTTTTGTGGAAAAAGGACACTAGAAATGGTTGTGTACCCACTCATTTAGTTTATAAATAAAAGAATGGAGGTATAGGATGAATAGAACAAAAAAATGTGCTTGGCATATGTTAGTGTTATTGGGATATGAGAGTGACTGAGGTAGAGTCATCTTTGAACCTAAGGGTTATACCCCTTGTGCTATTCCTCCAAGTGTATGATGGTTGAATATCCTAGAAAGATTTAATATGTGAATTGTCTTATTACCCTTTCACCTCATAATCTCAATAATGTTATATGGCGACCTTTGTATGGTTCAGATTAAAACCACAACTTCAATTATAATAATCTATTAAAGATATGATATGGTTACCTTCATCCTAGATCATTCTTGGTTATCTATTTTGTCAAGTGGCCCTTGAGGGGCATTGCAATTAAAATTGTTAACCATTACTCCTTATAGTAGAAGGAGCCCTTATAGATTAATCGTCGTTGACCATTCTTTGTATTCACTACTGTTGTGAGTTAGTAGTGTTTTAAACCTAGGTGAAATGTGTGATTGTTGGTCAATCAATACGAGTTGGGTGAACTAAAGTTGTCAAACTATAGAGTCTCTACATAATACACAGGAAAGGATGTCCGAGATGAGCCATCGAGGACTAGGTCTGGCCCCTAGGTCTTGTTCTCTTATTTTTCTATTTTGAGATTACTATTGATATATATATTTTATTGCATGACATGTGACTTGGAATTATGTTTCAAATTATTAATTATTTAGTAGAACTAATTATGTCTATCTTGGTGGTGTGGATTTCATGTCACCTTTAAAACTCAACCATGATTGTCACAAAAATTGTTTACTTGACTAAGTTCTTATAATTTTATTGATCAAATGTTGTTAGTCAACATGTATACTTTTGGAAGGTAATCAAGTAGAAATATATGTATATCAAAAATAAATAAGTGATTGTGAGTTGAGATTAATGATAATAAGTGATTATATATAGGAAAATTACATAAATTGATGTAGAAATGAATAAGAATAGTGAGTTGGAATATGGTTGTGGAGAAGAAATATAAAGTTATAAAATGTATTTGGAAGAGAGAGCAAGAAGGTGAGAGGAGTAATGTATTGTAGGAGACAAAAAAGTCATAGATAGGAAGGTTGATGGAGTTTTTAGGAATAAGAGGTAATTTGTAGAATATATATGTAATAATACAATTTGTGGTGAAATAAAATGAACTAGACATAGGTCAAAAAATATTATATATATTTGTAGTAGCCAAATGTCAAGAGAAAACGAGATGCATGAAAATCAAGTAGTGTATGATGGAATTGAGTTGAATTAGAGGAGTTGCAATGGTGTTAAGATAGTGTGTACATAGTGAGTATAGAGAAGGTGGATCATGTTTTGAGGTAATTGCAAATGATTGTGGGTGGTTACTAAGGACCAGTAAATTCTTGGGCCATGGATAAGAGGGTGAAGTAGAAAAAAAAATATATAATGAGAGTGTGACATTTGGAAAAGTGAAGATTTGAGGTTCCACAAATGCAATGACGTAGTTAAGATAAAGTATGGTATGAGGTTGGTGTACTAAATATAGGAACTTCTGGTAGCAGATATGGATTCAAGATGTAATTAGAGAGAATAAAGTATATAGGTATGTAACCAAGATTGGAGATATGGCCATTTTATTGAAGAAGATGATGAGTTCTTATTTTATGGTGATAGAGGTTAGAACAATTAAGCTGATAATAGTAATCTAGAGTTGATATAAAATAAAGGGATGAAGTGGTTGGTATAGTTTGAAATAAATGAGGAATATAAGTGAAAATGTGATAAAGTGAGTTATAAGATCAAACAATAATGATGTGAAGGCTAGTTCAAAGGTAGGTGATAGAGTCAAAGAGACAAATTAGATAGTTGATGAAATAGTAGGAAAGTATGCAATAAGATAACAATCTAGAAGTAAAGAGCAATGGGCAGGAAGTTACAACATTGTAGGAGGTAATTAGAAGATGTAAGGTGATAAATAGATGGTTGTAGATGATGGAGGAAGTGATTGGAAGATGAAGAAATGTGTCAAGGGTTGTACCCAATAGCAGATAAGATCAACATAAAATATTATGAATATTATGATAGATATGGAATAGAAAAATCTGTGGTGCTTATGGAATCTCAGAAGGGTGATAGTAGAAAAATAACAACAATTGAGTTTGGGATAAAAATAGAAAATACAAATTTAGAAAAAAAAAGTTAGAAGTATGGAAAAAAGAAGAAGTTGGAAGCATGTGCTAGAATATTTGGTAAGGTGTAGTAATAGTAACCAATGGTTGATTGGGGAGTAGTTTATAGTATGAGGATAAGGATCAAATAATTAGATACTGCAAACAAAAAGGATGGTAGAAAATGGTGGGGAATTTTTTGGGCATAATATGAGATGGATTTAGTTGGATAATATAAAGGTCAAGAGCTACAAAAGAAGCAAATTAGATTGATGGAAGAGATTTAGTTACATAGGAGTGAGATGGAATCTATGAAAAAATATCTTAGGAGAATAGTAGGTACATGCCAAGATATGATAGTTCAAGTATGTCCCAGTCCCATGCTTGGGGATAGTAGACGTCTAAGGAGAAGGAAAATTTAGTTGATCCTATAATATTATCTGTGTTGAGGGTGCATTGAAGTTGGTTACTAGTGGAAAGGGAGATTCTCTCACTTAGCCTTTATATGGGAGCACTACACTCACAAATCATTTACCTTGGGTGTTTAATGTAGGAGCATCCTAGGGTATTGCATCACTCAAAAATATGCTCTTTTATTTGTTTATTATTTTGTAGGTTTTTAGTAGCATTTCAAGCATCAATTAGCCAAGACATACCCTACTACATTTCGCCATAATTATATATTTCACCTTGTGAATCTTGAAAAATATATGTTCATCATGTATCCTTCAACGAGACATCCAAACCTTGAGAGATTTAATTGTAAGAAAAAATATATTAATTAATGATCCTTTATTGAGCTTAGTAGAATAATTAATTAACATTCAAATTCATTATTCAAGGTTTATGTCAACTTATTAAAGATTGTGGTTACTAAGGAACACATGACAAGGTACATTGGGTCCAAGAGACTTTATGGTATGGATGACACCAAAACCCATTGATCCATCATTATTGCACTCATTCTAGAAGGTTCTTCCTACATGTATGACCCAATATACATTTTACAAACTGGTATTGGGTTCTACACCACCTTAGAAGAAACTAAAAATATCCTAAAGCTAGGAAATGCCATATAAACATGAATTATAAACATTTGAATTTAGTCAAGTGGAATATTTGAGATGTGAGTCAATTACGAACGTTTTGTTACAATATCTTTCAAATTCTTTAATTAATAATCAAACAATAGAGTCCTAGCATGTTGTAAGCCCATCTCGATAGAGCTTGGTAATGCAATTTTAATTGTTGATTATCTTAATGTTGAACCAAGTTGATGTCCATGAGAATATGCTTGAGTATTGCTATGTGTAAAATGTGTGTGTGTGTGTGTGGTTTGACAATGACTGCTTGAGCTCCCCATTTGTTCCTCATGATTTTCATTTGTCATATGCTTGGTGTTTGTATAATCATTTTTCCTAGAAATCGTGTTTTTGGCCCCTACTTATGAGTTTGCTACTTGATTTTAGTGATAATGTATTAAATTACCTTGAAAAAATTTTCCCTACCAAAATAACTACTTATTTTTCTTATCCATGTACACGTAGTTGAGTCCAACATCATTAATTTCCTTTTAACTCTTGTCCCAATTCCACCTAATTTAAATATACTAGAATCGCATTTTTAACTCCAATTGATCAATTAACATTTATATAGATAATCTATTTTCATACTTTTTATGGATTATGTATGGCTACATAATCCATTATGAAGCTCCATTATTTGAGACCATTAATTTACAACCAAATTCTATCCAAAAACAAGTATTCCATTTTCTATTGTTTCTAAATGCTAATGGTATTGGAATATAACAAACATTAGCTAGCCTCTTTTCAAATTGGACTTGTTTCATTCATTGTTCATATGTTGAGGGTCCTTTTCCTCTCCTTTTTTTATATATTCATAAAAATTTAAAAAATCACACTTGAATTAAAAAATCTGTTTAAATTTAAATTTTATATTTTAAATTTTTACAATAATATCATCTTTTGTTTGAATAGATTCTTCTAATTTTAGTGAATCCATCCAAATTCATCAATAAATATAACAAACCTACATGATATGGAGAATAATTATATGGAAAATATTTTACCTAAAAAAAATTGTTCTATAAAAAATAATATTTTAATCATGGGAGAGGACTTCATAATTGAGTATGTTTCAATAATTGTGATATCATTTTTTGATTTAATGTCTAATATTTTTAATAGTTTAACACTAATAGTTTGACTTTAAAGTTGTTCACATTGATCATGAATGCTCATAGTTCCACAAAATGTATTTTTTTAGATTAAAAATAACAAATCATATGATGCCACATTAGGGCAACAAAAACCATGACTGGATGCACAACTATTGGTCTTTTTAATTTATTTTTTTGGAACACCTCAACAAAAAAATACTAATGTAACATCATATTTGCTAATGTAGACCTGAAACCTCAAATATTAATAGCCTTACCAAATACGTTAGGGGAGAGGATTCAATAGTTGAGCACCCTAACTTCATGTTTCTCAAAATCCTACATGGAAATTTCAAATCACTCCCAATCTTTTACAGTAGCTTACTTGGCAAGCCCCCTGCTTATAACAAAGGTTTTAGGGCCACATCATCAAATATGATGCCACATCAACATGTTTTTTGTTGACGTGTCCAAAAAGACCCCCAAAAAAGGTGAGATGGATAGCTGTGCACTAAATTATGTTTTATTGGTACGCTAATCTGACATCACATGGTTTGTTGCTTTTTAAATTTAAAAAATACATTTCATTCAATTATGGTTACTTATTATCAACACTAACAACTTTAAAGTCACAACTATTGATGCAATATTTATTAGAAAATATGGTAGAGGCAAAAAATTTTGCACTCAATAACAATATAGTTGTCTCATATTTTTCTTCAATACACTTTACATATTTATAAGATTCTTAAATCCTATTATTTAGGAAACAACATAAATGACATCCCTAAATATATTAAGTTGTTTTAACAACTCAATTACAAACAAACACTCCTGCTGCCACTAACAAACTCTAACAAATAACTATTCTCACATCCCTAATAGTTATGCGAGTTGTGATAACAACTCACATTATTAACTTATGCGAAAACTAACATTTAATTTCCCAACAATATTATTAAAAACATTGAACATTAAATCAACAAATACTATAACAACTATTGAAACATGCTCACTAAATCCTTTCCCCTAATCTAAATAATTAAAAATGTTTTAAAAAATTGAATCATTTCCCAAATAACATGGTTCCTTCCAAAACAATCACTTTTTAAATAGTGATCAATCCATGAATGTTTAGCAAGTAGAATTTGCATCTCTATTCTGTATCTTTTATTTGGTAATGTTAGGAGGAAGTTGCACATTTTTTACATAGACAAAATTATAATTTTTTGGCACACAGTAAATTGATTCTCTGTAACTGCAAAATTAGAATTTTTTTGGCACACTGTAATTGGTTCTCTGCCACTGTATTGCAGATTGTCAGAAGAGATTATTCCTTTTACTAGGCACAATAAGACTAACATGGATGACATATGTCCTGTCAAAAAACTGTGCATTTGCAGGTTTGCCATACCTGCAACTGTAACGTGTCAATAAAGCCCACGAGTCCTTTCAGTGATTTGGCATTTTCAAATTTTCCCTGATGGGTTTGAAATCAGCTTTGGTTTTCAAGCTTAGGCATGCAAGAAAGGATAGAACAAAGCAGCCCACTCCATTTGCCCGCTTGAATGGATGTCAGTTGGAAACACTGAAGAAGCTGCCAAACCTGCTGTTTTGTTCATCTGTTCTGAAGTTGCCATGTTCATGTAATGCCTTGTCAACCTCTGGGTTCTAGTATTTTTCTAAAAAGTAGGTTGTTTTTTATTGAATTATTAACTGTGATTTGGACCAGTGCAACTTGTCCCACTGTTGTGCTGCCCTCTAGGATTGTACAGGCAGTGGACCTCATTGTGGAAGACATAAATGCTCAAACAGATCTGCTAACATTATTTATCTATTAATCTTAAATATCTACTATACATAGCAAGGTGGAAAATGTTGCTTGTGCAAACAATTATGGTAGTAGATAGCTAGAGGTGTTTTAAAGCTTCATTAACCTTTTCCCAAATTAACAAATTTGTATTTTTTCTTTTTCTTGTTTTTTGCCTTTCACAATAGAATGCAAGCGTAGAGTTTTAAAGCTGCAAATAGGGTGTCAGGCCAAACATTGCAGGTTGAAGTTCCAAGAGGAAATGAACACCATTTTTGGATTTGAACTAGGTTATTTTATATTCTGTTGATTTGCATTCCATGTTGAATGGTGGATAAAATTATTGTAACCTGTCAAGCTGCAAAGATTCATTATCATTATCACTAAAAGACTGGATCCCTGAATCTTGCTTTGTGAGAAGAGATACTATATTATTCTAATACACCTTCACCAAGTCTGTCACATTTTTTCATATTTTTTCAGAATATAACTTGCATGGAAGAGATGGTTCAGTTTCTAAAGCTTTGATAATTATCATTTTGCTCAAAGATCCTTTAAAAAACATGTAGGATGTTGATGTGAAATATTGTATTTCCAACTATTTGAAAACAAAACAAAGCATCCTAAGTTGTATAATACTGTGGTTGATAGTTGAAACTTTATATTGTTATTTACCTACCCATAAATTTTAACTGCAGTTATCAAAATTCGAGATTAATTCATCATGCTGTATTGAATGTACTTTTCTTATTTCAAATAAGACTGGCGACCAGGGGATTTTGTTTTTCTTTTTTATCTTTGTGATCATGGTGTTGAGACTTTCTGAACTAAGCATAGAACTCCTTTATGTGGTGATTTAGTAAGGTTCATTAATTAGTTTGGTATACTTCTAGATATAAATTATCTAATTTTTTTTTTCTATCAATATTTTAGATCTATGATCTATAAGCTAATATTATAGATTCTGAAAATTTTAGTCAAGCACGAGGTTCGGTCACTCAAAACCAAGTGAAAAAAAACCCACTTCCAAATTAAGAATCTGATTTGATTTAGTAATTTTTTGTCCAGCTTTGGCCAAATTGTGTTTTTCTGATACTCATTTTGAAGCATGGATATTGTATATTCTGGTACATGTGTTCAGTTGAAGTTTGACAAAAAAAACTATATTTAGATAGTTATTTCATGTAGCATGTATAATCTGATGGATAACAGAGTGTGATCCGAAACATTTATGCAAACAAATCACACAGAGTTTAATAATAAAAAAAAAAAAAACACTTTTCATTGATATGAACTATGGAAATCTTATGTCTTTGAGGTATAACCTGACTAACACACTGAAGAAATTGCAGTGTAGAACTCTAATATTTGTTAAGAGATACTCCCTTCTCATGCACAAACTATTCACATGAATACAATAATGAAAAAAAATATCAAACAACAAATTTGAACCTGATATAAGTAGGTACTCATTGATCAAAATCCCATCTGATCAACTTGCATTGCCATACAGCTCTTGTTTCATTACTTTTTTTTAGTAAAAAGACTTAAAATAATATTTTTTTTTCTTTTTGCTTATTGAAAATCATATATGTCAATGCAGTTGTGAAGATTACGTTCCTAACTAGTAAGATACCAGAAAGACTATGCAAGTACCCAGCAGTATAAATATAATAATACTTTTCTTTTTTCTATCATTGGTCTTAAGGCTTAAGCTATAATATTTTATTGGGCCTATGTGATGTGACATGGAGTTGAGAACATTTTAAAGGCTACAATTCTGAGCCACACAAAAAGGATTATAAATTGCAGTTGTAATTCCATTTGAAAGCAAACTCTCTCAATTGCCACTTCCACGTCATTCCATGTACTTTAAAGGCCGTCTTTTTCTATATCATTCCATGTTGAATTGATGGTGTGCCGGACATATGCACAAATCATGCTAAATAAATAGGAAGAACATATTATTATTAGGTATTTAAATTCGTGCAACTGTTTTAAACATAGAGTTCAAACTCATAAATTCTATTTGAAATTAATATTTTTTAAAAATTAAAAACAAAATTAAAGGAAAAATAGAGTTAGAGTTAGATTCTATGTTAAAATTCATCATTAAAGATCAATTTGTAAATAAATCATAATAAACTTATAAAATATGCAAATCAATTATATTTTTTATCAACTATTAAATAAAGATATTTTTTTATTATTTTAACTTATTTTTTATTCATACTTTTTTGGTCTTTTATTTCAATTTAAACTTGTCTTTGTAAGCATAATCGTATATAACTATATTTACAAAACAATTTGTTTGGATGGCTCAAATAGATGAAATGATTATTATGTTGGATAAGGATCTTCTCGGCCACGTCAATGAAATGTAAGTCGTAAAGGATAAGAAAAGAAACTTTATACTATTTCAATATATTATTGAAATCACCATCTTAAGGATAAAGATAAGCATAGGGCAACTCTTAGTTTACATATTTTATTAGATACGTGTTTCATGAAGATTGCTATCTATAGGTCTATTACATCTTTCAAAAAGTATACATTTGATTGTGAAGAGTTGTTTAATGTTTGAAAATTATAATTTTATGTTTTGGGTTTTTTTAATTAGAGATTTATATTATAAATTTTTTACAAGTGGTATATATTGGTGTCAATTCAATTTATATTTATATTATTCTATTTTAATTTTATTATCATTTATTTTAGAGTTTGGTTTTAATTTTTGGATCTCTTATCAATTAATTTTGATCAAATTGAGAGTGTAAATTTGATTTATGTTAGTTTTATAATTATACCAAGAATCTTCAACTTTTAAAATTTAAGTTATCATTTATTCCTAGAAATTGGTCTAAATTGATAGATTGTTGATCAAATTGATAGGACGAGGTACACCCATTTCACTTCAAGTATCTATTACAAAACGGGTACCTGTTTCAAAAAGTTATATATATATATGGAAAGATGAATGGATTTTTTCTACGTCTGCATCTTTCGGCCGTGTTAAGGCACTCGAGCTCTAGCTCGTGACTGTTCTTTGCTTGCTCTGTACGTTGTGGGGCGGTTCTTGGTGTTGTTTAGGGGAGGAGTCTAGTTTCTCTCATTTTTTCTTTCCTACGGTGGCTGCATTCTCTTTTATGGTGGTGTTTTCTTCTGGCGTTGGGGTCTCCAATCCCTTTCTCCTGACATCTTGCGCTCGGGGCAACTACTGTGGAGTGGGATTGGGCCTGTAGTGGGGTGGAGGTGGTGCGTTGGAGGGTTTTTGGGAGTCCCGTGTGTAGGGTGACACCACTCTTTGGGCTCTGTGGTGTCCCTCTCGGGTGTGGGGTCTGCTCTCTACGCTGCCCTTCTTTTGTTTTGTGTGGGGTCTAGCTTTCTACGCTGCCCTTCTTTTTCTTTGTGTGGGGTGCAATTGGTGAGTGGGGTTGTTGTCCCCACTCCCCATCGTGGAGCGTTGGGTTGTGTGCCCGTCTTGGGCCCCTTAGTTTTAATGGCTCTTGGTGAATCATCTAGGGTTTCGCCCATAATGGACTTTCGCTCTACAGTTGGTGCTAAGTCATCTTCCCAGGATGCAAAGTTTTTTGATAATAATTTATTTTCACCTGAATCAGGAGTTGGTAGAATGGGACTGTCTGGTGGATCACACATTACAAAAATTAATGGATGTCTGGAACACTATAAAGAGCGGTTGAAGCTGGTTATCCCGCTGGAGATGATTGTAGAAGACATTGATTATTACTCGAGTCATTCTTTATTGTGCAAGTTTATGGGGATGCATATCTCATTACAATTTCTAGAGTCATGGGCACAACAAACCTGGATGCTGGAGGCCGAGATGGAGCTCATGTTGCTGGCAAACAACTATTTCATGGTAACTTTTAATTGGATGGCGGATCGTATTAGGGTCTTTGAAGGAGGCCCTTATCTTTTCAACCAGATTGGGCTATTTATTAAACCTTGGCATGGGGGTTTTGATCCTTCTGAGAAGATTCCAACTAGCGTTCTGGTGTGGGTTTGGCTCCCTCATTTTCCTGTGGAATGTTGGCAGGATGATGTTCTGCACCTGTTGGCCATGATGCTTGGAAAGCCAATTGTCTCTGCGCAACAAACTCAGGTTAAAAAGGTGATGACTTTTTCTCGTATTTGTGTTGAAATTGATTTAAGTAAGCCATTACCAAATTCTTTGGATGTGTGCGGGTCCTTATTCGTGGTTGCAGCAATTGGACTATGAGACTCTTCCTTTTTGCTGCCGTCTTTGTCATGAATATGGACACCTACTACGTTGATGTACAAGGGCTAGGCCTTCAGAACCCCAGTCTTCTCAGCCCCCTCCCAAGCCCCCAGGGCTAACAAGAGGAAGGATCCCATTCTGGGTGGTGTGGTTGGTGCAGATGGTTACGTTCCTGTAAAGGCTCATCACAAGAACCGGGGGTCAAAAGAAGACCCTGATGGAAAGACAGGATGAAGAAACTTTTAATAGATTTGAGATTTTAGATGATCTCAGCCAGCGGGAAGTGAATCTGGGCTTGGTGAATCTAAATCAGGATGTGTTGGTTTCAGGGCGGGAGGGTCTTTTGTCTGAAGCTACTCAGGCTATTTAGGATGCAGGTACTTTGCAAATGGAAATTGACCTTCAGACGTAGGTTAGAATGGAGTCGATTCCTTCAACAGAAGGGAAGAAGGGTGTGGGAGAGGGTTCTTCTCTGGTGGTGAAAGTAGGTTATGAAATGGTTAATAGTAGCAAGTCTCCTTCTCCTTTGGGTCTCCTTCAAAAGGACCCAAAAAAAGGGGTGGGGGAGAAACCCTCCAAGCTTGATAGAAAAAAGGATTTGGAAAAGATTAAATTAATAGGGGAGACTTTGGTGGAGTCAGGGTCTATAAAGACCCTAGATTCTCATTTCTCATGTCCCTTGAAATGATTGTTTTGTCTTGGAATGTAAGGGGCTTGAACAATGGCCCTAGACAAAAAGTTGTCTGTGCTTTGATTAGTAGTCATTCTCCTGATGTTCTTTTCCTTCAGGAGACTAAGTTATCAGTGGAGTGTATGTTGAGGTTGGTGCCAGTGCATTGGGGCTCATGGATCGGTTGGGGGAGTGGCTTGTCTATGGAACCCTTGTAAGTTTCTCCCCCTTTGGTGGATGTCCTTTAAGACTTCTTTATCTATGAGTGCATCTTGTTTTGAGATAGGGGAATCTATTCTCTTCTCTAATCTCTATGCGCCTCTTGAGATTTAGGGTAAGCAACTTTTGTGGTCCCATATCAGGTTTGTCTGTAGCATGGTGCCTTACCTTCTGTGGATTTTGGCTGGGGATTTTAATGCCATTTATGAGCTCGTTGAGAAGCAAGGGGGTATTGCAAGATTGGAGGCGTCTGTGCTACTTCTTCGGGACAATATTACAGCTTTAAATCTTGTTGACATCAAGCCCACCAATGGTCAGTTTACTTGGAACAATTGAAGGGTTGGGGAGAGTTGCATTGCGGAACATTTGGATCATTTTCTAGTTTCCTGTTTCTGGGTTGGTGGTCGGTGGTCCTCTAGCTCTGAAATTCTGGATTGGTGGGGATATGATCATTGGCCTATCAAGCTTTCCATTACTTCTGCTCATGTGCCCTGGTCTCCTTCTTTCAAGTTTCAGCTTATGTGGTTGCATGACCCCTCTCTGCATGGCCATGTTGCTGACTGATGGAGGTATGGTCAACCTACTCATGGTATGATAATGTATACTTTTGCTAAGTTATTGCAATTTGTGAAGTACCAACTTAAACGTTGGAACCACTGGTGTTTTGAAAAAAATTTCCATGATAAGAGTGCTACTCAGGCTAAGCCGGATGGTATTATGAGGGCGATTAGGGAGGATGGGGTAACTAAAGATTTGCTTTAGGAGGAGGCTAGGGCTTTGAAGGTGCTGGAGGAGTGTGAGCTGCAGGATGAAGTGTTTTGGAAACAAAAGGCTCAGATCGAGTGGCTACAGGAAGGCAATAAGAATACTACTTTCTTCTTCAATTCAATGAAGGCCAGGAGACATGGCAATTCTATTTTGGTTCTGGTGAATGATAGGGGGAGAATCTTTCCTCTTTTCAAGAAATCTCGAGTGAGGTTGTGTGGTATTTTGCTTCATTATTCAGGGAAGACTCGTAGGGGGGTCGCCTGAGGAAGCTCAGGTTCTTTCTTGTATTCCTCCTGTGGTTTCTAGGGAGATGCAAGTGCATCTTATGGGTGACATTTCTTTGGAAGAGCTGGAGGGGACTATGTTCCAGATGAAGAAGGGGAAAGCTCCTGGCCCTGATGGCTTCTCGATTGAATTTTTTTAGGAATTTTGGGATATTATCAAGATGGACCTTTTGGCTGTTGTTCAAGGGTCACAAAAGAATAAGCAGATGTTGTGTGCTTTGAATTCTACCTTCCTTTCTCTTATCCCCAAGTGTGAGGGGGTAGATAAGTTAACTCAATTTTGTCCTATTTCCTTGTGCAATGTGATTTATAAAATTATATCTAAATTGATTGCTGATAGGTTAAAAAAGTGGCTTATTATGCTAATCTCTAAGGAACAGAGTAGTTTTGTGGTGGGTAGACAAATTTTGGATGGGGTGGTTATTGCAACTGAGACCATTCATTCTATGGCTATCTCCAAAGATAAGGCGATGTTCATTAAGCTGGATATGGCTAAGGATTATGATAGAGTTTGGTGGTCCTTCCTTCAGAAGGTGCTTGGTGCTTTTGGTTTTGGGGAAGACTGCATTCAATGGGTTTTGAGCTATGCTACCTCGACCTCGTTCTCGGTGCTTATCAATGGTGAGCATTATGAGCTTTTTGGTGCCTCTCATGGTTTGCATCAGGGAGACCCCCTCTCTCCTTATTTATTTCTTCTTGTTGTTGAAGGTCTCAGACGCTTGTTGAGAAGGAATGTGGAGTTGGGTATCATTCAGGGGTGGAGGTGGGGAGGAAATTTTCCTCCACAGTCTCATTTATAGTTTGTGGATGATACCGCTCTAATGGGTTTGGCTTCTATTAGGGAATCGTCAAATTTGCGCAGGGTGTTGGATGTTTATCTTGCTGCCTTGGGACAATTGATTAATGAGGATAAGTCCTCTATTTTCTTCTTCAATAATTCAAAACCCATTCAGAGGCGGATTGCTCATATCTTGAGATTTCAGATAGGGGCTCTCCATTTGACCTACCTTGGTATTCCTATTTCGGTGGGAAGGCTACCCAAGGGTTCTTGGCAAAATTTTTTAGACAAATTTCATTTGAGAGTGAATCATTGGACACACAGGTGGCTATCTTTTGTTGGTCATGTTCAGTTACTCAAGTCTATGGTGCAGGCCCTCCCCATTTATCGTTGCATGATCCAGGTGGCTCCTATGGGTTTTGTTAAGGAATTAGATTCTTTAGCAAGACAATTTTTATGGGTTGGTAATTTGATATCCTCTAAATGGAGTCTTGTCAGATGGGATGTTGTTTGCAACCCAAGTAGTTGGGTGGTCTTGGATTAAGGCAATTTGTTGTGTCTGGGG
This sequence comes from Sequoia sempervirens, assembly GCA_007258455.2. Classification (NCBI taxonomy): domain Eukaryota; kingdom Viridiplantae; phylum Streptophyta; class Pinopsida; order Cupressales; family Cupressaceae; genus Sequoia; species Sequoia sempervirens. The sequence continues at coordinate 677,191,265 of VDFB02271358.1, forward strand.
TGGCGTTGGCTGCTAAATTGTATTGGCGGTGGTGTGTGGAATATGATCAGATCTGGGACCGAATTTTATCCCATAAGCATTTCCCTGGGATTCCTAGGATGGATATTCCTTGTTATCCCCTTGTGGGGAAAGGTTCAGTGATTTGGGGTACGCTAAAAAAAGGGGCTATGCTCATCAAAGAGGGCTTGTTTTGGATTTGCAAAAGAGGGGTGGAGGGGCATTTTTGGTCTTACTCTTGGGATGGATTCCCTCCCATTGTTTCTCAGTTTCCTAATTTGTTGACTCTGCGTTAGAGGTTCTTGGAGGCTGGTTGGTCGAGGGTGAGTGACTTTAAGTCCTTTTTGTCTCATGGTCAGTTGGAGGAGGTGAGATGGAAGAACCCTGAGGAATGGCCTATTGTTGGTACGAAGGAAGAGTTTGTTGAGCTTCAGAATATCCTTGTTAGTAGATGGTGTAGTTCCCTCCTAGATGGGGATGTTTTGGCCTTGTCTTCTAATCCTAAGGGTGTCTATACTGTCTCTTCAGGATATCAGGGGTTGTTATCCCAGAGGTTGGATGCAGTGGAGGTTCACTGGTGGAAGAATGTGTGGAACAAGTTCTCTTGGCCAAAGTGCAATTGCTTTATTTGGACTTTGGCATGGAATAGATGTTTGACTTGGGATAACATTAGGAAGAGGGGGTTCCAGGGCCCTTCCATATGTGCTTTGTGTGGAGCTGGAGAGGAGGATTCTTCTCACTTGTTTTTCATCATATGCAAATGACTGATTGATTATGTTTTTCTATGTTTTATGTTTAAACCTCAAAAGCATTGTCTCATTTCTAGCACTTTTAGGCAAAAATCAGTGAACAAAAACAATTAAATAAACTACCAATTGATAGAAATTAGTGAATAAATATGACCAAATATATGACTAATGTAGACACTCCAAATTTGTCCTCACAATCATCTTATTTTTTGTCTATTAATTAAATGGATATTATTATCTATTTAATTTTAATTCATTTAATACTTTCTTCTATTCATTCATTAATTCGCTTAAATCATTAACATATTATAAGTATTATCCATTTGCATAATCATTTATTAATCCATTTCATACACACTTTATTCATGCATAATAATTAAAATATTCATACATTAATTTACATGAAATCTGCATTCATTGCATATTTTAAATCATTTGCATTTGCATATACAAATCCATTTAATTAAATCATTCATTAATTTGTAAATTCACTTTTAATCTAAAAGCTTAAATCTCCATCATGTCATAAAACCTCTCATTTATCTCTCTCATTCCCATCAATTTCATTTGATTAAACAATATGGGATAACTATCAATTTCCCCATTTCATGATTTTAATCCCACATCTCTCCTATAATAGGGATCTATCTTGTGAGGACATCTATAAAAGGCCTCTTTCTTCTCACCGTTGGACATACACACACATATTCGATACATGCACATTCAATTTAGATCATACAATATTTTCTTCTGTTCATCATACCTTCTTGCTGCATTTGTGCTTGTGAAAATATGAGAGCACCAAATGCGTAAATCAATATCTTGATGATAGGAGAACAATAGAGTGACTTTTCCTTTTGAATGCTCATGTTTTGGTTTTCATAGTTTAGTTTACATTTTTGCATGTGCTTTCATTTAGGAAAGGCTTCATTAATGTTATGTTGAAATTTTGATTTCCGATTTTAGATTTCAATTAGTTTCTCATTTTTAGCATAAAACAACTAAATTTAATGATTATGAAATTAATAAACAATGTATTAAAATACTACTAGTTGATAGAAATCAATGAACAAAAACAATTAAATAATCTACCAAATTGATCAAAATGATGATTAAAATTAATGACTAAATACACTACTAATGAACACAAATCAGTGAATAAAAATGACTAAATAAGTGAGTAGTTAACAACAATCAATGACTAAATTAACGACTAAATATATTAGTGAATACAAAATGACTAAATAAGTGACCATATTACACCAATCAATGACTAAATCAACAACTAAATAAGTGACCAGATTATAGCAATCAATTGTTAAAAGATGAAGGACAACTAAGAGGGGGGGAGGTGAATCAATTATCACAAAATTCAAAACTTAAAAACTTCAACACATATCAATTCCAAAATCACACTATTCTATTACTAAGTGCATGAGCATAAGATACAAAAAACATAAAGTAAAATAACACACTAAACACCAGATTTTACGTGGAAAACCCAAGGAGGGAAAAACCACGATGAGGATTAACTCACAATATAGAGTAGTTCTAGAACTGAATATATAAGGCTCACTGCCCTGAAAGGACTCATTATCCAGATACAAAAGCTCACTGCTTATAGGGAGGCTCACTGCCTACAAAAAGGATTTACAGAACAAAATTGGGCTTCACAGCCAAAATGAACTAAGAATAATGCACCTAACAAGTGTTGATATAGTTTTAGTGATGCTCAATACACTGACTTAACACACTTCATTATATTCATTCACTTTAGCATTTACTGTTGCCTCATTAATCACACATTTAATCTTCAACCATGTCCAATATATATATACTTGATTCATCCACAAGCATCAATTAGGTCGGTCTAATTAGATGCACTTCATATTTACCAAAAATACTAAGTGTCGGCTCCAAGTATTCACAAAATATTTCCAAAAAGTAATTCAAACATCTAACATGCTACATCATGTTGGCATAGACCTAAGATAGGTCGTACATACATCTGCATATAAAAATTAATCCACCATATCACAATTAACCCAAGAAGTTGGCTAGGGGTAGACTTCAATGCAAAAAGAAACCAACAGAATAATGCCACTACATCTTACGAGCACTAGAGCACATACTATTCTGAACATGCATGCCTTCAGTAACCATAAACAATTTTCAAAAACCACAAGTAGTAACTGTCAACTGCGGAGAAATGCGGACTAGAATACCAGAGAGTGCAATTCGAATACTGGTTTAGATACTAGACCAAAATACCGGATCAAACATTGAATTAGACTTGTAGGCACAACATGGTGACATCAATGACAACACAAAGTTGTAGAGAGTCATTCTTCTCCATTCTTCGAACAATCTCCCCCTTTTTCATTGATGGCAACATGTGCCAAAGAAAACTGTTCTTCCTCCAATATCTTTGAACTTCCAAAAACTCTCCAACTCCAATCTCTCCCCCTTTGACATCAATGGCAAAGGGCAACCACAAGATATAAACATGGTGACATAAAAATTTACAAAAATATTCCAATTCTTTAAAAACTTCCAGCCATCCAAAAAATTTCAAACAACAATTCAATTAACTTTATTCTATTTAGATTCATTTTCCTCTTCTCTTCTTTGCCAAAACAATAGAAATTGAACACTGTATTTCAACATCTTCTGCATCAGTAAATATTGTGGAAATATGGTCTAACTGTACCTTAGTAATCTCCTTAAGGAGCCAAAAAGTCTTCACCACATCATCTCTTTGTCTTTGTACAACAATTAGTTCAACTTGTAATTCTCCAACTCTTAGCCTTTGTCTTCAAAGATATCAAAGTTATTTCCAATGTTGTTTACTTCAGATTCAATTGCTTCAATTCTACTTTTGAAATTATCTACCGTAGTAGGCCATCAAAGAAAATATTTGTAAATATCTGATATTTCTTTAATACATTTCTTTGTTTCCATAATAAGTTCAGATAGTCTCAGCTTTTCTTTAGTACATCTCTTTTCAACCAATGCTTCAAACTTACATCCGTCTGGACCTTCAAGTAACATTCTTTCTTCAACAATCTCAACTAAATTTTCTAGTAGGGAGCTAGAGACACTTGATATATCAATACCTTTTCGAAGTAGATAATCTACAAGAGCATCATCAATTTTCAGTCTATCAACAAGAGAGGTTGTATTCCATATCTCACCAATATTCTTACTTTTTCCTTTAATGAACATAGTTTGGATGTCATTTGGATCAGAGAATTCAAATCCAGGTAGAGATTCTTTTTCCTTCTCTTTTGAATAGACAATGATGTCTTTAGTTATAACTTTTCTTTTCTTTGATTCTAGAGAGGAATCATCAATAACAACTTCCAATTCTCTTTTACCAGAGGATGAACCCACTTCAAACTGACTCTGTGCTAACATATCAGAGCAAATATTTGCTTTCAAGGATGTGAAATAATATTTGCACACACTTACATTATCTACCAACACTTCCAGGTACCTATAGATTTGTTTCCCAATAGGAATACCAGATTTCCACACAACATTTTCTCTTCTCGGTAGGGAACTCAAAAAGTAAAACACCAAGCACACAAGCAAAGATCCAAATTGAAAGGGATAACCCTCAACCACTGACATTGAAACATTTTTAGAAAGATTCTCAAGCAATAGTCCACACAAATAAAATTTCCTATTCTCCTTAACCATCATATGTGCAATATAAACAACAATAGCTGATGTGGAACCTTCATGATTTCTAAAATATATTTTGTAAGAAACATTGTATGCAACATACCTTATAGCCAAATCCTCGAGAGTGTTTATTAATGGGGCTCAAGGGTCTTTACTAATGCTAGTCAGTTCCTCCACATCTTTGTACTTCACAATTTTATTTCCAGGAAGATCCCCAATACTACATAAGCCAGTAATCACTTCAATAACTTCCTTTGAGATTAAGTAGGGTTTTTCCAATTACAATATTGTCATTCTTGAAATGATTCAACAAGAACAAAATAAACTCTTTATCAAAAAACCACATAAATTCTCTCCACAAATCCATACCTAGGGTTTTTATGCTCTGTAATTCATTTTCGCTCAACTTTAGTTCCATTTCTTTCATCTTTCTATGATCAAATTCATCCAATTCAACTCCTTTCAGCTTCAGTGGAATGACACCACTTGATTCTCTTTCCATTTTTGCACTTTCTTGAATTTGTTAATCAAAACCTCTTCATTTTTCTTCTTTCCCTTTCGCAAATTGAGAAAAGATTCCAAATTACCCCTGACAATTTCTTTGAATTCCCTTCAGAGTTGCTTCAAGCTCACTTCAGGATCATTCTAGGGAACCTTTCAAGTTCTTCAAATGCCTAATTAATCAAGAAGACTCACAAATTTCAACTTATACACCATCGAATTTACCCTAAAATGCATTAAATGTGGCAAACATAAAAAAGCTGCTAAAAACATTCTTCCCAACACAAAAAACCCTAATTCAGTCCACAAATTTTCATGCCAACATATTTTCCTTCGGTTCCTTTTCCAAAACCTCTGAATAATCATTTTTCACATTCCATCCTCGTGCCAACCTCTGACACACTACTGTATTTGACTCCAAATTTTGACGAATGTTTGTTGAAATACCGACAAACTATTGTCGAAATACCGATGAAACACTCATATAAATTTCATTGCTAGTTTTTTGTCACTTTTTCAATAAACTTTTAAATGTCGAAACTACAACCCAACATTGTTGGTCATCACCACAAAAGATGGAACCAATGTTCATTGAAAAATCGACGCAAACTTCATCCATTTAGCGACAAAAAATAACCACAACACAATGTGAAATGCATCTTTGAAAGCATCGAAATAACATCAACCATTCGTTAAAAATTCGATGAACATCTTGCGATTAACTACTAAAACTTCCAATGAAATTGTTGTACATGCGACGAAAATATCGTTGAACGTGCGACGAAAATTTCATCACATGTATAGCAATTTCGTCGGAAGTTTTATGGTTCGTCGCAAGATGTTCGTCAAAATTTCGATGAATTTCTGCAGTTTTTTTTTTAAAAAAAATCCGTTCAAATATATGCTATTACATACATTTGAACAAATTTTGTAACTTGCTCCTGTTTTGGTAATATATAATCAATTAAAAAAATTATAGAATTTTTTCATTCTACTTTTGCGATTCTAACTTATATATTGATGGGCATTCAAATAAGATCCACAACAACAAAGAAGATATTTCTCCTTAAATACATTTTTTTCTGTTTACAGAACTTTTGAATCACTCTCAATGAGATATGATGGTCTCACAAACTTATCATCTCTCCAGATGTGTGTGTCTGAATCTAACACACGCCTTCACCGTACTAAAATATCAATTGATATATCATATAGGAGATTTAAGAACTTGTAATGAATGATGTCTAGCACTACAATAATTGGGTAACAATGAATCCATAGCTTTCCACTGAAATAAAATAATTGTTTATTGAAGCACATTATGAGATTTGGTAGTTCTTTTAGAGAAAAACGTCATAAATGATGGTTGTATTTCTTCTAGATTTTGCCCCTTGGTTTCTGGCAATAGTTTTGCAGCAAACAACACTGCACCTGCACCAGCGCCCCCAAAGATAAAAAGTGAACCTACAAGATAACATGAGAAATTAGCATTCCAAATGCTTCATGCGTCAATTTGCAAAATCACTTGCATGGAATGTTTAATTTAGAGCATCTAGCCCAATGCATAAAATAGCCTAATTACATATATTAAGAGGGACTCTCTGATAATCATACATGCAAAGTTTCAAACTGATCTCATGGAAGAAAGTGGATTACCTGCTGCACTCCATGTTAGAAGAAAATTATTTAGAGGCAAGCAAGTCATTGATTTCCTGATTGTAAATTTCCATGTAAGACATACGTAGAAGACTATCCTCTGACTGACATTGGATAAAAATAAAGTTCAGAGCACATGTTGCAAATCAATTTGTTGACTGAACCTTGTACCATGCAATGCTAATCCAATTTTAACTATAATCAATTCAAGTAACTGTTAAAAGAAACTTTTGATAAAGATTATCGGGGTTCATTGGTAGTAATCTGATATCAAGTTCAATTGCAAACTCAAGTACAAGCCTTTCAAAAATCATAATTTGTTTAGATAGCTTCATAGAATCAATTTAAATATGTTGCCATTTATATACCAACTCCATGGCATGAACTATACCAATTTAAAATAGAATATATGATTGAAATTTCAAGTAGTTGCCAAAAGCTCACTCCCAGCCAATGTGATTAAATTTTGTGGAGTATAAGTATAGGCAACATCAAAATTGGCAGATGAAACTGGTGACAACAACCGTTGATGTGAGTTTTATTACTTTCTTAACTAGTTTGGAAACATCAGATGAGGCTCTAAATTGATAGTAAAATGATTGAGGAGTCCACCACAAATAATTCTTGGCAGACCCATCAAACGAAAGAGCAATTCATGATTAAATTCTTATCCAATGAGATTGGGGTTATTTTTGTGGCTGACACTATACATATTCAACAAACAATTGGCACAGATAATAAGGAATTGGTCAATGTTCACCAATCAGTGTCAAGATCTCAAAAACACAAAGAACAAATAGATAGTCAAGGAATTCAAAAGTTTTTAAGACAACTTGCATGACATCGAGAAAATATGTGTCATTTGAGAACACATAGTCTAAGTCACAAGAGAAGAAATACGGTGTTCTCTACAATATTGTGGGTGCAATCATGGCAACCTTGAAATATAAAATTCGGCAAGATTGTCCTTTGAATTATTTTCTAGGTTTTATTAACAACAAAAATCTTGCCATTTCGAGAAGCACAAGTGAATACTTGCGAGGGTGAGCAAAATCTAAGAGAAGGGTAGTCATGTAAGAGATTAGAAGGGAAACAGAAAAAAGAAAAGAAAAGAGGATTTATATAACATGATAAAAAAACCCAAGCAAGAATAGTAAGCCTTGGTGATAGATCTTCCCACATTTAGTCTTAGTAAAATAGAGTAGCTTGGAAGATGCTACAACACCTTGAATGGACAGGGCAAGTAATGACTAAAGTGTTTCTTGTAGCTACACTGCAACATTGCAAATAATAACTACAAGAATTCCCTCCCATAATTTTAAAATATCAAAAGATTCCAAAAGAGAGACGAAGGTTAACGACATTCTCATAGTTTTAGTGATTTAAGAATAACTGTGAGAATATCAAAACAAATTAGATGTGCATTGTAATAAAAAACTTTTGGCTCCTGAGTTTAGGCCAGAATCTGTTGAACAATATATAGGTGTACAATACATAAATCATAATAGGCACTGACCATGTTATATTACCCTGGCTCTTATTTGACAAGCATAATCTTATTCCAAAAACTGGAAGAAGAATTTCTAGTTCAAGACTAATATTGGTGTACTGTGTAGGCATCCAAGTAGGGACACAAATATAGTACCAAGATGAACACAATTATTATTACTATTAATAACCATAATTGTAACCATTTTCCCTTTTTATGTTATATTAAAATCAAACAAGAGAAATGATGATGATTTAGAACATTTATTTTATTTTTTTCTCAATCATGTTGCTTTTGTTGTTTTTTTGTGATTCTAGACCTAATCAATTTAGCTTTACTATCATAAATAGAAACTTGCTTCATTTGAATTCCCATAAACTTAATTAAAAAAGATACCTTCTTGATGTTCCTAAAAGCATCCTAGACGACAAGAGGAATAACGCCAAGTTCAGCTGGAGATCCTCACATTGTATGGGTTTTTCCGTTGCTAGTCTATCCATAAGCAAACACTGTCCCTGTACACAAAAAATAGAGCATTGTTTTAGTCAAACAAACATCAAATTTCAGCATACAACAAGAAATTAGAGGTAATCCTTTCCCATGTAATGGCATGGTTGGAAGTTGAATGAACAACAGTCAACCACTCAACTGACCAGAGTACACAGCAGAAGCAAAACACAGGTCACAATGGAAATAATGAAATTCTTCACTAATTCTCATAAACCCATTGTATTAAATACTTTGAAAGAAGTACGCCAACACACACATATTTCTCTACACACACACACTATCTCCTATCTTCATTTACAAACTTCTCAACATTCTTTTCCACACGCTGCAGTCAAATACTCTCTTCCAAGCTTCCATGTTTTCCAACTTCACTCTCCACTTTTCTAAATTAGTGCAACCAAATTATCCACCTCACAATTAGTGCAACATTGTCAATAATGAATGTGAAGGGTATGTTTATTTGATAGTGCAAAGGATGGATAATGCCCCAATTAATAGAATCTTACTATTGAATAGTGAAGGTAGATTCCAAGTAGAGTACAATCCCCAACTCAAAATATTGATATTGATTTGCTCAAGGAATTTGAAAACTCTCATCAACAGTTGAAATTCCACTTTCGAATACAATGTCACATGTCACACTGCAAATATTGCCCCATAATTTTGGAGCCATAGGTACAAGCTTTTATTCTACCATCCCCTGCTAAAAACAATTCCTCTCTTCAAAATCAGTAGAAAAAAGTTCCATTGCAAATCCTACAGAAAGGCCATATTTGGAGAAAGAAGATTGTACAATTTTTTCAACGCCCAAAACTTTAAAAACAAAAAATCTTAAAATTCTTGAAGAATCTTCTCAATATTTTATAAACTTCAAATCGATACTTTCTGCGGATAGAGGTCTCACAGAGAAGTGGGCAGAGAAAAAATATAGAATGAAATTTCTGAGGAAATTAAATATGGCGCCATAGCAAAAGCATTGAAGTTTTCAATAAAAACAAATTGAGCAATGCTCTAACATTTCAAACTTAGTTCTTCTAACAAATTGAGCAATGTTCCTAATAGCATCCTTCTCCTGTAAGGCCACTACCGCAGCAAAGACAATCAATGGGTCATAGTAATTAGCACCAGACCCACACCATCCTGCAATTATTAAGTTAGAGTAATTAGATTACAAGCCAACCAAGCTACTTTCAGGAAAGAGGGTGTAATTATTAAGTTAGAGTAATTAGATTACAAGCCAACCAACCTTGTTTGACCTTAGTTAAGATGACTTATCTACTTGTTACATGATTAGGGCATAGTATTTTATGGGACCTACAATAAAACCCTTATGAATACAATGGGGGGTTTGTAGAAAGAGAAGACTATGTATGTGGTATTTCTAAAGTGGTACTTGGTTCAATTATGTGATGGTCAAGTAACACAAATCAATGAATATGATATCATTGGATGAGTATTAGTTGGCTAGTAGGTTATTACTAGATCAATCAAGAGAAAATTGATAGCTAAGTACTTGAATTTTATTTTATTGGCACTTGATAAATGCAAGATTATAGAGGTGTTATGTTTCTTAATTGAAGTAAAGAAAGTGGTTGACATGGAAGTAAAATATTTTAGAAACTCATAAATGATACATAGATAGATATATCTTCTTTATATTATCCTTATAATTAGTTATGTATCTTCAAATATTAAAAAATAAAAGGAATCCAATGTGTATCATCTAATAATAACTTATAGAAAATATCAAAAAAGATCAATAATAAAAAAATATATATTAACTAAGAAGCAATGCAAGCATACAATAGCATATGTTGGTAAACTATAATATATACAAGAAAGCAATATATGCATACAATGTCACATGTTAGTAATACAAAATACATGTACAAGAAAGCTATATGCCTGACGTTTGTCGAAAAAGCGACGAAAATCACCTTCGTCAAAATATCAATGAAAAATCAGGATCGTCAAAATTTCGATGAATGTCGGGCACAAATTTTTTTTAAAAATGAAAAGTACATGTTAAGTACACATGTACCCGATGATTCAACTAATTGTACGTCTTTCATCAGAAATTTTCATCATATTTTGCAATCAAATGAGTTAGTGACACACCATACATCAGGGGGTTTTCTAATTTTTCTGATAATTCTCCCCTTAAGACCATGCTAGGTCTAATTATCGAATAAATCATCTATACTGGATGAGGGCATAGACACATTGATAGTTTCAAGTTTTTCTTCTTCCTATTTCTTCTTCCATATCTTATTCATCTCTTGTTTCATCTCTTTTGTGTCAATCTTCTTTACCAAATCATTCTTCTCTACCAAAGCAAACTACTTTCCTTTCTTACTTCTACAAACCTTTGAGATATGTCTAGGCTTATTACAATTATAGCAGAAAACATTTTTCTTATTAGTTTGACCTTCGTTACCTCTCGACCTACATTTATTTTCTTTATATCCAAATTTGTTGCAGGTATAGTAGTAGCCATTAAAGGATTGATTCAAATGTTCTACCTCCATGAAACCTATTCATCATCACCTGGCTAATCATTATCACTTGAGATTTGCATTCAATAGCCTTATGTCCAATCTTCTTGCATGAAAAACATTGTCCAAAGAAAGAGCCATGGAATAGATTTTGATTCATCTACTCCTACATTTTGTTGCTTTGTGACCATATTCATTACAGGAAAAAAAAATACCATTGAAAGAGGGATACCTTTGTGCATTAGGTTGTCTCACAGACTGTCTTCTTGCAAACTTCCTCAAATTTCTCTTTTGCTTCCCTTTGTCCCGAGTCATTTGATTTTCCTTAGAACTTTCAACTACATCATTTCCCAAAACAACTTTGTTTGTACTTGATTTCTATCCAACAAACAATTTTCTAAGCTTATCAAAGCTAGATTTGAAATTGTTCTCACAAAGTTTTTCCATCTCTAGTTCAATCCTCAAGTTTACTACCTCCTGATCAAGTTTAGTGCATTCATTAGATTTATACTGCACTATTGTATTAAAACATTCTTCAATTCTTTTCTTTTCTTCTACTGACACTTTCAATCCAATTATCTCTTGTTTCACCTACTCATTTACTTCTTTGTGTCTTTCCTTGAATTTCTTCAGTTGTTGTTTCATCTTCCAGAAACATTCATTTGCTTCATCAAGATTCTCTTTTAGATCTTTGTTTTCTCTTTCCACTTTGTCAAGATCCTCAAGAGTAGTTTGAAGCTCTCCTTTATCATCCATCTAATCAACCTTTAGGATCCTCCTCGAGCAATTAATCTCTTCACCAAGGAACCAAAGCTCGGATAATAATTGTTTAAATATGCATGACAACTAAGAGGGGGGTGAATCAATTGTCACAAAATTCAAAACTTAAAAACTTCAACACATATCAATTCCACAATCACACTATTTTGTTATTAAGAATGAGCATGAGATATAGAAAACATAAAGTAAAATAACACAATGAACACTATATTTTAAGTGGAAAACCCAAGGAGGGAAAAACCATGGTCAAGATTAACTCACAATATAAATTAGTTCCAGAACTAGATATATAAGGCTCACTGCCCTGAAAGGACTCATTGTCCTGATACAAAAACTCACTACTTACAAGGAGGCTCACTACCTATACAAGGAGGCTCATTGCCTACAAAAAAGGATTTACAGAACAAAATTGGGCTTCACAACCAAAATGAACTAACAATAATGTACCTAACAAGTGTTGATACAGTTACAGTGATGCTCAATACACTGACTTAACACACTTCATTATATTCAATCACTTTTACATTTACTACTGCCTCATTAATCACACATTTAATATTCAACCCTATTCAATATATATACTTGATTCATCCACAAACATCAATGAGGTCAGCCTAATTAGACACACTTCATATTTACCAAAAATACTAAGTTTCAACTCCAAGTATTCACAAAATATTTCCAAATATAAATCCAAACATTCAACACGCTACATCATGTTGGCATACACCTTAGATAGGTCACACATACATCCGCATAGAAAAATTAATCCATCATATCACAATTAACCCAAGAAGTCAGCTAGGAGTAGACTTCAATGCAAAAAGAAACCAATAGAATAATTCCACTACATCATCAAAGCACCAAAGCACATACTATTATGAATGTGCATTCCTTCAACAACCATAAACAATTTTCAAAAACTGCAAGCAGTAACTATCAACTGCAGAGGAATGTGGACTAGACTATTAGAGAGTGAAGCTAAAATACCAAACCAAAATATCAGGTCATGCACTAACTTAGACTTGTAGCCACAACATGGTGACATCAATGACAACACAAAGCTATAGAGATAGTCATTCTTCTCCATTCTTCCAACATCAATGACTAAATCAATGACTAAATATACTACCAAATCGATCAACCAAAACAACCAATAAATGACTAAAAATGGTTTAGTCATCAATTCAGTCATGTTATAAATGACTGGCAATAAACTACTAATGGTCACATGATAATTTTTGGTCATTTATATGCAATTTTTAGTAGTTTTTTAATCAGATATTGTTGTTTATGTACTAGTGTATCCTCGCAACTGAAGTGGAAAGGGAGAAGGAGATGAAGCCATAAAGGACACCACCTTCATGAAAGGCATGTCTATGGGCTATGAAAAATGAGGAATATCAAGAAGAGAGGTGACAAGAGGTAGCTCCACAGAGGGAGTGATGAATACTTGCACCCTTTTGGGATAAGGTTCATTGGGATATACCAACGAAGCTAGAAGAAGTATGGAGGTGATAGGGATTGAGGTAGAACAAGAAGCATAGATAGGAACAATAGAAGCAAAAGGGTCCTCTTTGGTCTTCTATGAAGCAACATGCTCTTTATCTAAGGCCTTTCACTGATGCTTATGCTCTTGTGCAAGCTTGTTATGAAAACTATGGGCACTAGAAGATGCAACCTAAGAAGAGGTCGAGGGCTCCTTCTCTACCAGAGGAGAAACCTCCACAACCATTGCTAGTGGAAGGGTGGACTTCTAAGGAGGAGCAATAGGAGGAGGCACAAAGATGGAAAGAGAGGTAGGTGTCTTAACAATGAGCTCCTTTCCTTTCATTGTGTATAGGAGCGAATTTTCACCCCTTGTGCAAATTCCCCTTTCATACATCCTCACCTTAGAAAACCAAATCCGAAGTCAAAATTTCACATTAGCAAGCTGCCTTCCTTCCACTTGGCATTTGTCTGTTATGTTGATAGAAGAATTTTTTTCAGGGATTCCCAGGAGGCGCACAGACATCTGCATGACGCATGCTCATGTCCCTAACAAATTCCTACATCTGAAGTTGGAAGAGGTGTTACACTTCCTATTGGGAATGATTTTTAATGTCCCTCTTCGAACAACCAACAACAAAAATGGGAGATTATTCCCTCTTATTCCTTCAAATTCATTCACTCTCATTCCATTCCATCTCTTCACAAGCTCTAGCAATTTCGGTCTCATTCTCAAGCACCTTCTAGTATTCTCTTCACTCTCAATAGCACTTCAACACTCCATTACAACAACAACAACACTTCATCAAATTTCTAAAGCAAGTGTGAAGAAAGCCATTGTAGTGCAGGCCTGAGGTTTTACAAAACCTCCCTTCATGATGGTCAAGGTTGTGGTGATTGTTCAAGTCCTCTTTTCTCCAAAATTGGCTAGTGAGCTCTTGGTGGAGGTGGTAGCGTTTTGCTCCTCTCCTTCGCTATTTGGTTGAGTAGCTCTTTACTGTTTTGTAGTTTTATTTACATTCCTTCCTTCTTTACTTATTTAACATACATTTCTCTATCGTTGCTATTTGGCTATCCATGGAGGTGGAAACACCAAAATGGGGGTTTGACTAAGGTAGGCCCCTATACAGCCCCAACAAATTTCCCCTCTTTCTTGTGTTTAGGTGGACGCGCTTTTGGATCTAGCTGGAAAATTGGTATCTTGGTGAGATTATCCTTGTCACTTTATCTCTTATCTATCTTTTGATCAAATCCATTTGTATTTCTCACACTTTATAATTCCATTTTGTTCATTTAGGAGTCATTAGCTAGGTCGTCAGCTTGTTTTTTGGTGGTTCATATTGTATTCTCTGTCCTCTACTCATACGGATGCTAGTGCACCTAAGAGATGCCAGTCTGCCACACTATCGTCCCAGAACTACGCTTTCATCCTTGGGTAGATAGCTACCTGAGGTATAGTATTGAATCTGAAAACTCACTCACCTAGCCTAAATTTGGATCTTAGGTCTGTAGAGTGATCGAAGGATAGTATAGTCCTCACCATTCTTGTCCCTTGCTTCAAAACACCCCTTTAGAGTGAGGTAAGTTAGGGTAGCCTTCCACTCTTGGATCTACATGACCTGGGGCCTTGATGTGGTTGGTCTCCCTCTCTTACATTTTTTGTGAACCAACATCTACTCATTCATTAGTGTTGAGGCTTTTCCCTTGTACCTTGTGATCATTTTTCCCTTAAGTGTTGTGAAGGTTTATGAGCATCACAACCTAGTCCACAACCTCTAGCTATATTGTTAGGAGAAGTTTGCAACACCTTTTGATGGAAAGGATGAAGGTCATTGTTGGTTTCTCTACAAGCCTCTTTGCTAGATCCATTATTGGTTTTGCTGCTCAGGAGCATTTTTTTGAGGGGTGAGGTAGGAATCTCCAATGAGATTGACCATGTCCCCACTCTTCTTGCGTCTCCTACACCATCATCAGTAGACGGGTACAAGGTTGCTCACATTCCTTTGAAATATACCTCTATCCTTAGCAAAGGACAAGGTGACTTGGAGAATCACTTGGAAAAGGACCCAAAGATGGCTACGACTGCCAAGGTTATTAGTGAAATAAAGTACATATGCTTGGAAAAGACTGAACAGGCATAAAACTCTTGGCTAGTCTCTCTAGTCTAACTGAAGCATGTGCTCCTCCAAATAATCCTAACATTATACAAGGGGCCACTTTTGAAGACCATGAGAGATAGCTAGGAATGTCGATGCCTCCCATGTCTATGCACATGGCCAACGCATTCCCCTTGATCAACATCCCCCATGCCTTCAAGAGATCTGAAACTATCAAAGTGAACAGAGTACCCTTATGGTTTAACTTCACCCCTTTTGTCACCTCTAGGGGTGGAGGTTTTGGTGGGTTGAGTGGTGGAGGATTTGGTAGTGGTGGTGGCTTCGGCAATAGAAATGGTCCTGCAGAGGTAGTTCTGGTGGAGGCCATGGTGGTGGCTTTAGAAGTGGAGGTGCCTCTGGTGGAGGCCCTGCTAGTGGCGATGGCTTTGGTAGTGGTTCTAGTGGTGGTCACACCGATGGTTCTAGAGGTGGCTCCAGTGGTGGTTCTAGAGGAGGTTCCTCTAGCCCTATGTCTTCTAATGACCCTATTTTGAACACTTTTCTTCAGAATATGGGTAAGATGCAAAGCCAGCTAGAGAGTCTCTCCCAGACCTCTGCCCAGCCTATCTTTCAACCCTTTTTTTGACATAGCCCATTATCGGAAACAATCCTAAACACTCCCTTCCCACAAGGAATGGAGATTCCAAAATTTGAAAAATATGGTAGAAAAGGGGACCCACAAACACATGTGTCTGCCTTTAATTCCCTATGTACAAACTTCTTCCATCATGATGATGATTGTTCTAAATGATACTTTAAATGTTCATTTTGTGCTGAAAAAAACTTTATTATACTGTTAATTAACAATGTTGATGGTAGAATATATGCTTTTATGTTAGCTTGTTTTTCTTTATATTTAACTAATTAGGGAATATATTAGAAATAATATTTTGCATTCAATGTGTCACTTTTAATGATGTTAATGATGGAATAACTATTTAAATTGAAATATGTGTTGTCACATTAGCATCCTATTTTTGAGGATTTCATTCAAGTGATTAAAGGTTTACTTCATGATGTGGGTTTGTTAAACTCTATGTTTAACAAACATGGAATCAATCGCACTCCTGATCGCTCCAGCTGGATACTGATTCATCGTAATTTCAACTCAACTTCTCTAATCAGTTGGGAAAATTCTTGTTTTAGTTGTTTGGTGGTGGAATTCTCTCTGATACTTTCAATTTTAGTTTAGTTTTAGATTTTCGTTTTGTATCTTGGTGGGTAATGCCATGATTTTGAATTCAAATAAGAGATATTCCTATAAATATCCATCTTTAGGGATAGTCTTGAGTTAGATAAGTTTTCACTTGATATTGTAATGACTGTACTACACACTTTGGTTTCATCACCTTATTTGGGCCAATTTCAATGCAAATAAGAAGTTAATTTGAATCTCAATGTTAAAGGTCCCACCAAAGGAAGAGCAAGGCTCGCTCGACCGAAGGAGATGATCTTGTGTTGTTTTTTTTTATTAAGTTAATTTCTATTCAGTTTGTATCAAGTGAAGAGATAAGAATCTTGATTTATGTTTAATCACTATGTTGCAGGATGGTGTGTCCCTTGGTCTTCCTTGTCTAGCACAATTCTTGGGTTTGTGACATGGTCTAACCACCTCTTATGGATCTTAACTAGCGCTTGTATCAAGCATTAATAGGTTGACCTTTTGGTGCAATGACAAGGCATACAATTGGTATCAAAGCTGGTCACAGGTTCAAACCTCTTGCTTGTGCTGGGGGGATTGTTCCAAGATGGTGTGTCCCTTGGTCTTCCTTGTCCAACACAATGCTTGGGTTTGTGACATGGTCTAACCACAACCTATGGATCTTAACTGGAGTTTGTATTGGGAATTGACAGGTCAACCTTTTGGTGCAACAACAAGGCCAACACACTATTAGTAATTGCATCTATTCATACTTTCTAGATTAGTTTGTAGTGTTTCTAAAATAGTTTTTTATGATTCACTGTAGATTAGCATTTATTCATTTACTCTAGATTTGAATGTTGTTCATAGGAATTAGATTTAGTAACTATTTTCAAATGCATGATGGTTTTGTAGAAGTAATAATAATGACTGATGGGAAGATTAAACCAAAGCTTATTTGGAATTCATTCATGGAATTTAGTGTTGTTGTTTTCTAGGATAATATTAAAATAGACTTTCCTTTCAAGTAAAATAAGAATAGAATTTGAATTTTGAATTTTAGATTAAGTGTGAATTTAGTTATATTTTAATTCTTCCATGAATCGATTGCAATTAAGTTAGGTTGAGTTTGAACTAAGTTACTAGAGTTCTAATAAGCATTAGTTAGGGAATAAATTTAGAATTAAGTCCTTAGAAATTAGTTAGAGATTAGTTGTTAAGTTCCACTCTTGAGAGCTCTTGAAAGCTCCTTAAGGAGTCAGACCAAATTCGAAAGTCACTATTTATAGTACAAAACTCCCCAATTTGTGGAGACATCCTTATCACATATAGCTCTAAGACACACCCGATTCAATAATTGAAATATTAAATGATGCAAGAAGTGACATCAATGACCTTTCCCATCACACAATGCATTGATGGAAAAGTTATTTCCTCAATCTCTTAAGGAGACAATGCTCGAATGGTACTATTCCTTAACCGATAATTCCATTTGCTCATTTGATCAACTTGTAAACCAATTCCTACGATAGTTCCAAGCTAACATCAGACTGAAGATGACCTTTTCGAATATCGTCCGATACAAACAAGGGGATAATGAAAATATTACTAATTTTATAGCACAATACCAAGCGCTCTTTTCACAAATATCATATCCGCTGCTCGATTCTGACATGTAAAAGGTGTTCATAGGGAACTTGCAAAGAGCTTGGTAGGAGAAGTTTTCCCTTATGAAATACCCTTCTTTTGTGTATTTTTGTGTTGCAGTACGAGAGTATCAACAATCGGTAGTTTAGTTCAGGGGATCCTCCTCATGCTCCCATCAGAAGGAAATTCCATTATATCAATCTCTAGAAAAAGTAAACTTGTTGCAAATGTAGTAGCTGCTACAAATGATAATGGCCTTAGGAGCAATAGAAAGTTCACAAAGTTAGCAGATTCTTATTCTTCCATCTTGCAAAAGTTGCTAAAGGATAAGATAATAACTTTGGAGAACCCTAAACCTCTTAAAGAACCTTTCCCTAGTTGGTATGATATGAATACCTTCTATCAATACCATTCAGTTAATGGACATTATACCAAACGTTGTATATGTTTGCTTCATGAGATATAGGACCACATCAAAGACAATAGTATTCTTCTTGATGGAAGTAAACAAAATACAAACAAATTAGTGGAAAAAGTGAACAGTGATTTGTAGATATACATGGACCCATTTTTGTCACACTCTAACAACATGATTATCGATCCCTCTTATTCTACCACTCGGCCTAAGGCATATGTTAACATGCTCACAATTATTCCTACCACACAACCTATGCTCAACTCCCCAGATGTTACATTCACGTCACATGATTTACCCTTAAACAACAAGCCTTCTCCCCTCTACATTCTCACTCGCCTCAATGGAAACATTGTGATAGGGGTCTTAGTCAATCCCACAAGCTGAGTGAATGTCATTACAAAAGATATGTGGATTAATTCATTACATAGAAAATAGTACAAAGGAATGAATCTACCATCCGCACACATGATGGTTTTTCTCTTAAGCCATATGGCTCAATAGCTCTGTCCATTCTAGTTGGACCTAGGGCTATAGACATAATTTTTTATGTTATTCCAAAGTCGGATTTATTCAGGTTGAAGCTAGGCATACCTTGGCTAGCTTCCATGAATGGAATTGCCTCCATCATTCATAAAAATTTTAAGTTCTCCCACGAAGGTGTTGTGCATGTAGTGCATGACACTCGATACGAGTTGTTGGCTTCCTATGGAGGTTACTTGTTGGATCATTTTTGGCCCACCTTGATTGATTCACTCCCTCCAAGAATGGACCTACTTTACAAGAACTATGTGAAGTATAAGACCGGGGGCAAGGGACAGCCAAAATTGACCCTTCTGGTAGCACAATAGCTTGCTACCTCCCCTTCTTGAAAAGGAAAAGAGAATCTACCCTATTCTCGAGATATCTCTCCTGCTTCTCTTTCTAGAGAAGATTTTGGGTGAATATGCCTAGCTTTTATCTACTAAGACAGATTATACTTGCTTGGCATGAGCCTAAGATCAGGTTATCAAATCTACCTATTAAATAGCTTGGACCTTCGTACTACTTGTATGGAAAGGGAAAAGGTCCCCATGGGGAATCCTCCACATCTCAGCCTCTATAGCCTCCCACCACTTCTACTCCCAAGGAAGTAAATGGGAATAGGCTCATTACCAAGGCGCTAGAGTCAACTCCCCCTAGTTTTTTTGAACCTACTCCTCTTGCTCCCATCCAGGAGTCTATTCCTCGATTGGAAATAGTTGTGGAGGACATTCCCATGGCTAAGTGAGAGTCTTTTGATCCTTTGCAACCTCCAGTCTCTAGCTTGAAGAGTCACAAAAATCTCCTTGTGCATGAACGCAAGCGCCAACGAAAGTCTCTAGTGGCTTAGCAGGCTGCCTTGCGAAGGAAGAAAGAGGAGATGACTGCCCCTACTCTAGGGCCTCCTAATGCATCCTCTCTTCTCCCCTCTACTTCCATTCAATCTAGTTTAGTCTCACTTCTGACTTCCACTATGAGTATGAATGTGCCTGACCCCAAAAAGGTGCAAGTGTTTATTGCTCCTTCGGTGGAGCCACCCTTGTTGATGTCCCTTCTAGATTTCCCTCCTTTCTTGAAACACACAGATATGCCAAATACTTTAGTGGTATTGGTTGCAATTTTCTCTTCCTCCTCCTCCTCTACACCTCTTGCCTCATCTGTGGGGAGTTCACATCCCTTGACAGAGTAGAAGGTGGAGGGTGGTATTTCTAGCAATGGAGGATGTAAGAGGATCCCACCTTCTCCAAAAGGTGGTCTAGCGCTGGCTTGTTTTGTCCTAGTGATGGAACCAACCCTGACTTAGTTCATCACCACTTTGGAGTCACTCAATGAGCCTAGTGGTGAATCTTGGGCACAACCTTCTCCATCCATTGAGGTATGGTTGATCGCCAAATTGGAACATCAACATGAAGGCAATATGTAACACCTTACCTCTCCTGAAAAAGACAAACGATCATTAAACCGATCATCTTCCAAGGTCCTAGATGTTGGGTCACAATGTTGTTGTTTTGTTGAGTGATCAATGAGGATTTAATGTTCAAGGGGGTTGCAGGTTATTGAGCTTTTTGGTTGCTGCAAGATCAAACTTCTATCTAAACCTACTCTAACCGGGGAATAAAAAAAGACAAAAGATAGATCAAGGATGCAAGAAAGAAAAGAATGTCGATTCATCTAATTAACCAGAACTATTACTCTTCAAGGAATTCCTAAACTAAACTATAAAATAGGTCAACATGTAATTAATATAAATTTGAACATTCATTCACAATGCAAACTTCAACAACAAATCACAAATCACCATTTCAAACAAAAGAAAAGATAAAACTTCATTCGTCAGAATTCCAAATAAAATGATTAACACAATGAAAAATCATTCTAGAGTATAACTCAAGACATGTTTGAATCTGACTATTTCTACTATGATAAAAAAAATAAACAACATTTACAAATTATAGAAAATTTACCAATGTACAGAAACCAATATCCTAAAATTACCTCATCTAAACTAAGAAAATTTACCAATATCCACTTTTTATCACATTACTTGTGCCGATCCATTTTGTACAAATTTTTTAATCATGGTAAGTCATGAGAACACATTTCTTTTAGGAAATCTGCCAAAAATTCACATGCATTGTGTATGCTCCCACATTTTTCATACATTATTTGAAAATTTTGAAAGCCTTTTCGAAAGCCTTTTCGAAAGATCCATTTTGTGTTGATCTTGCAACATTTCATTGAAACCATTGAGGTATTTGATTTTTCAATGCTTCATAACTTTCTATCCTCACAACAGTATTTGGAATTTAATTATGATGAGAAACTCATGCCACATTGTATTTAGTAGCTTTATCTTCATCAACAAGACTGCCACCAATCTATCCCCAAACCATGTATCTGAGAGCACGTATTAGCTTCCTCACTTTGCATGCTGATGATGGCTACTGAAACTACAACATATTATAATATCTTCTTATACCCATGGACATGGCATTACCTGAGAGAACACTTCTATAGAGACCTTTGTGCATAGCGCATGTACTTTGTATTCCATGAGAGTGGGATCTCATCGAGGCTTTTTGTCAAACATTTTTGAAACAAAATTTTAGTAAGGTATTTTATTGAACAGTTCATTTGCAATGTCTATGCTTCCACCATTCTCCTTTGGCACAACATCCATGACACCACATTTCAGTGAGGCATTTTGTTTGAAGGTTTTAAAATCATTTTCACCAAATCCCATTGTGTGTATTCCCTGGAATTTTTCCATTTATTCATATCATAACATGACATCTTTCTGAGTCTTCTTGTCAAACAATTCATATGCCATGTTGATGCTTTCTCATACTACGTTCGCTTGAAAGTTTCTAAAGACTTGGAAGCAAATCTATTTTGTGCATATTCACAATGATTGTCTTCATCCTAGGAGATGACTTCTCTTTGAAGCTGTTGTCAAATGTTTCATTATTCTTGTCTGTGATTTCACTTTTTGCATGTTTTTACCCAGGAAGATGCCACAAGCCGATTACATCATTTTGAAAGCTTTTCCTCAAAAACCCTCTTTGGAAAATAATTTTGTGTGTGCATCAACCAACAATCAACGATGCTCTTGTGAGATCACATTTCCTTGGGCTGATTCAACTAAGGCATTTCGCCAAACAATTTGAGTGCCTTTGTCTTATGCGTCTACAATTTGAATGCATTGTATTACCAGGGCAGATTTATTGGACTTAAAGCTTTCAATTCGCTTTCAATTTTCAGCCTTACATTCCTTTGAAAAATATCGTCAAACAGTTCATGGTGCTTTGATAGATGGTCATGGTCTATTCAGAAGCCCCTATTCATAATTGCTTGAGGTTTTTAAAGCCTTTTCCTTATGTGTATTTGTGCAAAATCTACGACCTTGGAATATCAGAAATGCCATTTCTTTGAATAATCCTGTGTGCACTTCAATTATTGCATTCCATGAGATGAGAGCTTCATTTAGGCATTCTCTTTTTTTTTCCGAACCAAATTGTGTGCCATACTTCCACCATTCACCTTTATGCATCTTCATTATGCACGAGATCAAAACAAGAAACTACTCGAGAACCATAACTTTTCAGACCCCTTTGGAATGTTGTGCAAATTCAAAGTTCAAGAATGGGGATGAAACCTGACCTCAAACATTTTTCTTGAAAAGTTTCAGCACTCATGTGAAGTTTGACATCCAACTGAGTGCGGGATCAGGAATCGAGAAGGCACCTACACCTGAAACATTTTGAGTTTTGTACTAAGTTTCTTCCCGAACCAAAATTGTGAAATGATCAACCGGGTTTGGGTTTCGGGAGCAGTTCTTCACCTTGCATATTACCCTTCTTTTTACCCAGTTGCAACATCTTACCCGATTTTGATTTCTGAAGGAATATTATTTCGCGAGTGGCAGGATTTGGTTTAGGGATATTACCCAACATAAGACATTTTTAATTTTCTCCCTTAATTTTTTCCTCTGACCTGAAAAGACATCTTTCTTTTATTTATTTTTACTCCTTTGTGCTTAGGAGCGGGAATAGGTAATTCATAACCCTTGCATTTTTAACGTTTTCTATTTTCTATTTTGTTTTTCTTTTTTTATGATTTTTATGATTTTTTTAAAACTCTAAAAATCCCTTTTTAAAAATAAAAAGATTTGTATTTATTCAAACATTTTAAATTTAAAACCTATTTATTTATTTTCTAGCTTGTAATATTTTTGTATTTTCAATATTTACAATTTTTAATTTTTTGAACGTTGAATTTATAAATCTTTTTAAAAGTTAAAAATACTTCTTTATTAAATCTTATTTTTAAAAAATTTGAAAGATTAGTTAATTAATCTTTATTTAATTAAAAATCTTAACTTTTTTTTTTATTCAAGAGGTAAACGCTTTTGACTGAAGCTATGAACCGGATACAACCATTCAACAATAACACCCCAACAGGGTTTGAACCTTGGTGGCAAGAACAACAATGCCACCTATAAACCATCACACCATGCTAATACCGGCGATTAAAAATCTTAATTAATTAAGATTTTATTTATTTATTTATTTTAAATCTTTTAAAATAAAAGATTTATTCATTTATTTTGTATTTTTGTACTTTTTGCACTTTATGATTCTTTTTGTATTTTTTGACTTTTTTTATTTTTTAGATTTTTTATTTTTTTGTACTTTTCAAACTCTAAAGACACAAAAATAAAATGGACAATGTGAAAAAAACATGATATGAGGACAAAGATGGACAAATGAGACAATGAAAATGACCAAAACAAATGAATGAAAGACAAAGACGAAATGCAAATGATGCAACAAAAGAAGGGGATCAGGGTTGAGAATCAGCAAGGCACCTTAACCCGAACAACACCTAAAAGCAAAGTGGGGATTGAGATCAGGTACGGACACAGAATGTGAACCTTCAAAAGTGCAAGGTGTTAGTTATAGTCCAAAACCTAAACCCGAAAGACAAAAAGTACAATGGATGCAGGGATCGAGATCGAAAAAAACCAAGAATAGGAACCTTGGAAAGGTTCCTTGTTCTGGTTCCGGTTTGATACCTAAATCCGAACCAAACAAACAAAATAGAAAGGAATCGAAGATTAGAGTTAGGATGGAACCAGAACTTGAAACCTCAAAAGGTGTCACACATCGATTTTGATCCAAAACCTGATTCTTACAAAACAAAACTGACAAGCAAGCAAAGATCAGACTCAAAACAACACTCGAAACCTGAACACTATCTTGAGGACAAGTTCAGGTTTCATTCTGAAACTCGATCCTGAGAAGGGAAAAAAAGCAAGGTCTGGAGGTTGTGAAAAACTCTGAGATAGGACAAGAAATGACAACAAACATAAAATGATAGACAAAAATTGAAACAAGTGAAGAGGGAAAAGACGAAACGAGAATAACAAAGCGCAAAACATTACAAAACAAACCATGAGTGAAATGAAAGAAAATAGAGGGGGTCCCCAACTTTTCCAAGTGAAAATTTGGGGCGTGTATGCATGGCATAACAAATGGTGACTCGGTTGGGAAAATGCTCTAAGAATTTTAAAACATGTAACCCTCCAAATACCCAAAATCTCAAGTTTATGCTCATTTAAAGCAATTGAAGAAGTGCAACCTAATCAAAATTGGAACATCATAGAGGTCTGAGACGAAACTGAATTTTTTGTGTGTGTGCAAATGATTCATCCCCCTCCATAAGCATTGTGATGATCAAATTGAAATAGACTCTACCCAAGCTACATAGTTGTGAGTTACATTTCCAACATGTAATGATATCCTGGGCATAGCTCTACTGCTAGATGTGCGTCTATAGCCCCGACAGAGATACCTTTGGTTCTCACTATGAATTGCTCTATTTCCAGGCATGCGTCTATAGCCCTAATAGAGATACTTGAATCACCCTTGCTGATTGAGCTCATTTTCATTTTTTTTTCCTTCCTCTTTTCTTAGATGTTGATTCTCTTAAAGTATATTTTTTGGTTTCCCTCAGTCCTCAAGAAATGAAGCTTAAGTAGCAGGTTGAGAACCACGATGGACATCATGAAAGAAATGTAACCCTTTATATTTTCACTTGGAATAGAGCTACCCCACTTGATGTAAACTAATTGATGGATCTCTTAAGATGTCCAAAGCATGATAGAATTTCAAAAACTCCCTAGAAACTTCATAATGTACCAAATCTTAATCCATGCTAACATTCTCCAGTTTGAAATGGATGAAGGAAAATCAAATTTTTTAAAGCAACTAACTGATCAAGTGTTTGAAAATAGAGATAATAGACTCTCAATAGATTCACCTTTCAACATAACTTGCATACAACAACTCAGTTTCCACTGTCAATGAGAGGAACCCCCAAAAGAAAGAAAATAAACAAACAAGAAAATAGAGGAGTGGAAGAAAAGAGTAGACAAACACGACAAACCACCAAAACAAAAGTAGAAAAACAAGAACCAAAAGTAGCAAACAAACAACCAAAGACCAAAACAAAAGAAAAACAAACAAACCCCCCCAAAAAAAAAGAGGACACAGAAAAAAGAAAAATAGTAGAAGAAAAGAAAAGAAACCAAAGAATAAAAATAAAACTAATTAAGCTAAGAACTAACACTAACCAATCCTAATTTAAGAACTGACTCCAAAACCAAGCTCTACAAACATTAAACTATGAAAACCTGTACATCCACTTGACTGATTTTTTGTTATGTGCAAAAATCTTAACTTACTAGGTGCGGTTCTAAACCTAGCAAATTTATCTTTATACTCAAAAATGTAAAGTTTATGTGCAATATATTCATTTTGAAGGTATAAATTTTGAAATATTAATAGTTATGGCTTCTCAGCCTTGTCATGATTTACCCACAAACACATTTTATCATCCCCAACATCATATCCAAATTTAAAATTATCAAAATACATAGGATGATGAAAGGACACCACCTGATTTAGAAGACCTTCAGTTGTTGTTGTGTGTTCATGTTATAGGGCTTCCTTCTCACAAGGTCTCAACTCATAGAACACCATTATGTTCCGCTCCCATACATGCATTTCAACATAAAGGGCATCCATTAGCAATGTATCATTAGCATTCAATACATCCAAACATGGTTCAAAAATTTCATGCATATCCTTATCACGATCAAAACTAGTTTCGAACAACAAACTAGTGTGATTGATTTCACAGGAACTATAAACCTCAATCATTTTTCCTAAAGTACATACATCATCAATTAAATGATCAGATTCCTCATCCTTTAAATAAATTTTCTCAACATCTTCCTTACCTGACCTAGCAATCTTTATGGATAGCAAGAGATCAGAACAGCCTACCTCAAAATGTGAACCAAAAGAAAGAATCCTACATGGATCACCCAAAGTGAGATTTTTTTTGCAGCTAGGATATTCATTTACCAACATCTCACTATTCCACTCAGGTGCAAAGTCCCAAATCAACTCAATCTCCTCAGATGGACTGAGTAGCAAATCATCCCATTATCAACTTGCAAGGTCTCCAAACTGACCTCCTCTTGAGATGAAGCATTGCTTTATGCACTCTCTTCAAATATGTCACTCACCAGAGTTTAAAAATCAACATCCGTCTCATCGGCATTAATTCCAGAGTTACCGGTACATGGTGAACAAGGATTTTCTTGAAACAACTCATTTGAATGCACAGAGTCAAATCCAAGAAAATACTTCCTCAATTCATGTTTCTGCATATCATCAACTAAAAAATGCAAGTTAGCATCAAGCTCATCATTGTTAAGATCAAATTCACTAGTGCATGCTAAGCAAGGACTTTCTTCAAACAACACATTTGAATAAACATAATCAAAACTAAGAGGATACTCCCCCATTTCATTCTCTTCATCATGGTGAAGTGGTTCAATCTTCAGAGTAGCCTCTTGACAGTCCCCTTGATCTCCACTTGTTTCATCTAGCTAAATCTGATCATACATTACTTTTTGCAATAAAACACTAAACTCATCCATGTCAATATTTCGATTAGCCTCAAAATCCAATCTATTTTCTTGACAAACATAAATCTGATGTACTTGATCTCCAAGCAACACTTGGTGAATCTGTACATCCATTTGATCTTCTTCTTTTGAAAAATCATTTTGGCATTCAAATCCTAGTCCTTGACCATGAGAATGATTTGTAATCTTATCCAAAAGTGTATTCTCTTCAATTTGTTCATTATTCAGATATACAAAGTCGTTGTCTTGTGTTAACTCATCAGAGGATGTTTCTTCCTTATCCATCATCATGAAAGAATCTATGAATGCATCGATAAATTCACTTTCCATATCCAATGGGTATGCGCAAGGTAGAGAAGCTTCATCAGATGTTGAATCCATCTCGATGCAAGGATCAAGGTCATCATAAGATGGGGAAGAACTAAACATCTTCTCACAGTTACTCTCATTGTTTTGGATGGACAAATTATCATTTCCATGTGTGCTAGTTGTTTCATCTTCCTCATTGATTAGATAAGTATTCCAGGGATCTTCCATAAGTATTCCTTTAATAATGTCAATTGTTTGACATATAACTCCATCCTACCAAGGAAAACATGGCAATCCATCTGAGAATGTTGATTTGTTTGATGTATCCTACATCCATTTGACCTAACAAATTCTAATAGCTTCAGATATCCTAATTCTTCCAACTTCTCCCTTATTCAATTTTTCATACGAGGTATATCCAACCAACATGAACCATGCTCCTTTGTCCATCCCTCATCTTATTGTTCATCTTGTTGAGAAGAAATGTTCAAAGTGTTGGAAGGAGATTCTTTAGTTGTTGATTTTTCATGACAGCGGTCTTGTGTTAATACCTCATCTCTTTCAATACCATTGTTAGTAATAACATTTCCAACGAAACTAGATTTTAACCTGATATTTCCATTATGCTTTGAATTTATATCCATTCCATGCTCTTTGTCAAATAAATCATCAAAATGATATGCTTTCTCATCAAATATTTTTCTTACAACTTCATTATGATGTAATGGACTATGCTTTGGAATATGACTGAAAGGAGATGATATAGTCACAACTTCATTGACAGGCGAAATACTTACCTCTGTGGTTGGATTTTGTAGAGATAGATTCTTCCATTGGTCTTGCGTGCTATTAACTTGATATGAAGCATTGGAAAATGTGGTTTTTGGAAGATTAGGAAGGTTATAGGTTCTTGGTGAGAATAATTGCATCTAGGTAGGGATGGTGGGTAAATTGGCATAAGGCTACAAAGGATAGAAACTTGCAAGCACAATGGTGTTACAATCCTGATTATGGCTACTCAAAGTTCTCACGTCATATCCACCTTGTGCCAGTAAGAGAGCTTTGTTCAATACATCATGTAGGGAGGTAACCTCCCCACAATGTCTAATTTCTGCTACAAACAAAGGATTCAAACCCCAATACTAATGTTCCTTAAGCATATAATCATTAATAAATATATTTAAATATTGAACTCATTGATACATCAACAAAACCCTATGATTGAACTGGTAAATTGATTATGATGGTGTCCTTTTTGTAGCTGCAAATTCAAATGATGGGTCTTGTGTTTGTGCATAAGGGTCAAACTAATCCACAAATAAAAATTTCTAACTCCATCCATGAACAAATAGAATTTTGTGGAAGATTAACATACCATTTCCATGTTGTACCTTGAAGTTTTTTGACGAATAGTTGACATGTTGTATCTTCATGACAAATCTAGTGAAGACCCATCAAATCCTTGCAAATATTTACATGATCTTTAGAAAATTGTCCACTATTAGGGAAAAATAATGGAAGATTATTATGAATGTGATAAGGAATTTCATTAAGAATCCTAGGAATACACAAAGCACTGCCCATTAGAGCTACATTTTCCAAGATCTAACCCACTCCCATACAACAAAGCAAAATTGCTCAAGGGCCCTCCTAGTGCTAGTTTTGTTGATGGCCAAATTGACATAGCAACATGCAGGAAATATGTAATCACATTACCTCTCTTGAGAAAGACAAATGATTGTTAAATTGATCATCTTCCAAGGTCCTAGATGTTGGGTCACAAAGTTGTTGTTTTGTTGAGTGGTCAATGAGGTTGTAATGTTTTAAGGGGCCTGCAGGTTATTGAGCTTTTTGGTTGCTACAAGATTGAACTTCTATCTAAACCTACTCTAACTAGGGGATAAAAAAAGGAAAAAGATAGATCAGGGACACAAGAAAGAAAAGAATGTTGATTCATCTAATTAACTAGACCTGTTACTCTTCAAGGAATTCCTAAACTAAAATATAGAATAACTCAACATGTAATCAATACAAAGTTGAACATTCATTCATAGTGCAAACTTCAATAGTAGATCACAAATCACCATTTCAAACAAAAGAAAAGATAAAACTTCATTACTCAAAGAATTCCAAATCAAATGATTAACACAATGAAAAATCATTCCAAAGTATAACTCAAGACAAGTTTGAATCTAATTGTTTCTACTATGGTAAAATAGATAAACATCATTTACAATTTTTGAAAATTCACCAGTGTACAAAAACCAATATCCTCAAATTACCTCATCTAAACTAAGAAAATTAGAAAACTATATCATCTATCCTATTGCTAAACTATAATCAGCTCTAAAACAAAATGTCTAACTCTTTTCCTAAAAATATAACCCCTTTAAATGAGCTTCATTTGACAATTTATAGCTCCTTGATTACATTATTCCCTCCAAAATTGATACATCAAAATTTGTAGCTTTTCTCGTGCATATAATCAATCCTCACAAAAAAAAGTTTTAGTTTTAGCTCTTTTTCAACTATGGTTGATTTTAGTTTACTTCAGCTCAAAAGTTGCAACTTTCAGTTGCAACTTTGAGTTACTTTTTGGCATGATTTGCAACAACAAATTCCCCTTTTGCACGTGGTTTCTCCAAATCAACTTTGATTTATTATGCTCCCATTATTCAAAAGTACCTATTCACATTGAACACTTTAATTAACTCATAATATCATTAATCAAATAATTATTTCCAAAGAATTAAAAAATTTAAAATTATTTTAATTAAATAAATATAATGAACTTTTAATTTCATAATTGAAATAATAAAATATTTTTAAATTAATGTTATTAAGATAACACTAAAATAATATTCCTGTATGTTCAACATCTTGACACCATTTTTGAATCTGGACAATTTCCTGCAAAATATCAAAAGAACAAAATTAATTCATCCATAATTAATTTGTAAGAATCAAGTAATTTAAACATTTGAATCCATTTTGATTGAATTGATGTATTTTAATTATTAACTTATAAAATCAATCAATTCATACTACACAAACTTCCTTATTTCTCCTCCCCAAAAGGATTTTATGTTTTAAAAAATTCTTTAATCAGTTTTGAATCCATTTCAATTCTGAAGCTTCAAAGTTTTCTTAGGCCAAAAACTTGATCATCTTCAAAATCCATAACTCTTGGTGCCCTTTTGAGAATAGTTTACAACTTTGTCTATGCTTGCGTCTCCATTTTCTTGAAGATCTTAAAACTTTCAACATATCTTCTTTGTGCACCATCTGCAATCACTACCCTCACTTTGCATAGATCTCCACTAGGGAAAATAGCAAGTACGAGGACTGGAAAAATTTCTCCATTCCTCGTGCTTCAACCTTACTTCCATCCTCACGATCACTGCTTGAAAAGAAAAAAAAGGAATGCTCAGGATTTCAATTTCCATTGTCAAGCAATCTTTCAGACGTTGAGGAATTTGAACTAGTTATTAACCTTTCAATCCTTCCACCCATATCTGCATAAAGTATTGAACTGAATTGACCCATATTTATCTTTGCATGTTCACTTTTGTCACCAAACACAACCCTAGAGAATTTTGTAGGCATGTAAAATATACCAATTGACATTGTACATCTGATCCTGACTTACTAACATCGTTTCTTCTTGAATCATCCCTTGGTCTAACCATTTAATCAAATCTCCTTATCTGATTAAATTCATCAACTTTCATCCCTTAATTAAATAAATCATTTTGTCTAATTAAGTTAGTCTCTTTTTTAATTAAATCAATCCATTTGATCTAATTATCCCTATTTAATTAAATAATCAATTTATTTGATGAAATCTCTAAAGTCTATCTATTAAATTAAATAAATTAAAACCTTATTTGATTTAATCTAACACCATATTTTTTAATTAAATAAATCAAAATCCTTATTTAATTAATCTCTGGTCATATTCCTCTCTTATTT
This sequence comes from Sequoia sempervirens, assembly GCA_007258455.2. NCBI lineage: Eukaryota > Viridiplantae > Streptophyta > Pinopsida > Cupressales > Cupressaceae > Sequoia > Sequoia sempervirens. The sequence goes on from VDFB02271358.1 coordinate 677,222,778, forward strand.
GATTTAAATATATCCATACATTTGAGTCAAATAGGTCACATCATCTAACCTCTCTCATTAAATTAGTTAACCCTTGATTAATTTAATCTCATCTCATGTCCCATCCTCTAGATAATGCAAGTTGCATGTAAAAATAGATTTAATTCATTTATTAAATCTCTATTTCACTCACAATGGCATCTTTTGGAATATTCTCTCAATTTGAATTCAAAAATTCCAAGTCAACATGTACATCCAACAAGGCAATAATTTCATCTTATATGTCCTTTGCCTTGAGCCAAGTGACATTACATTTTCCCTTCCCTCTCACAAGTCATTTCAACAAATTTAAAATTCAAAAATAAGCATTTATGGGTACAATCCCCAAATCTTGCATCCACTCATGGTTTGACAAGTGGCATGATGCCATTGGATGAATGTTAGTCCCACATTGCTCAAATTTGGAAATTCATCCATATTGGCATTCTATTAATAAAGGGATCATATCCTCATTTCATCATCCATAATTTGAGTAAACATACTATACTCAAATGCATCTTCAAGCATTTGCAAGATTCATCCATCCATAGCTAGGTTATGCAAGTTTTTCATCATGGAGCACATTTGAATCTTCACAAAGTGGATAAACCCTCATCATTCATCAACATTCATCAATTTTGCATCATTGGAGTTGGGAAAGGGTCAATTTCCACATCAAATTGTCACCAATTCCCCCATGGGATCATGAGTTTTCACATTTAATTTGGATTGAATATATATGATCTTGTTTTTATTGAGTTCTTCATTGTTTTCTTTCCTATTTTGAGTTTGTAAACGGATTTCATGGGGAATCCTTGTTTTGGCTTGCAATCTCTAACTTAATGTGCTTATTGCTTGTGTTTTGCAGGTACCAAGGTTGGGGTTCACACATTTGGCACTAGAAGGAGGGCTCGATATCATTCTTTCTCATCTTTTCTCAAATTTTTTGCGTTTTTATTTACACATAGAAAATTCTAATGTTGGGATCTTAGCATTGTTGTTTTGGCACCTCTGTCTCTTCAGCATCACTATATAGCACCACGAGAGATCCAAAGTGCAACGCTGGACTCGTCCTACCAAGAAAATTTGAATTTCTAACTCCACCGTTGGACTCGTTGACTCACATACATTTTCAAAAATAATCAAACTACGACGTTGGAAGAAAATTGTGACGCTGGGCGAAAAGTGTGATGCAGTTGAGCTCTCTGTCCCGACATAGAGTGACGCTGACTGGCAAGCACCGTTGTGAGAGTACCCCTAGGAAATTAAACTGTGATGTAGTTACGAGTTGCGACGCTAGAAAGGAGTAAAAAGGGGAAAGTTTATTTTAGCACGTGTTATTTGATTAATGATTAATTTTTTCTCTATTTTCTACTTTTTTGTCTCTGTATTTTCTAGAATCTAACTGGTTTTTCTTCCTTATAGGTTGGAAATTGAAATCGAAGAAATGAGAAGCATGAGGAGGATGTTTCATCAAATCAAAGCGTTTTTAAACACTTTAGTGTTTGTTTAACACTTTGTTAAGAAATTGTTATCTTTTCTTCCTTAGGACACTAGTTTTCATTTGGGTCTAAAAAGAATCTTTCAATTTCTTCTTGCAAAGGTTAAAATGAATATTAGGATCACAACATACTAGATTTTGTTTCTTGGATTAAAATATTGAACAAATGTATCTCACTTGTCTTTTGGTGCTTAAAAAGAACTCACATTTTGCTTTGTGGATTTAAAAAGAGCAAGTGCAACTTTGTTTTGTGAAAGCTTACTTAAACTAAAAGCATTGAAAAAGGACATATATGCTTCTCTCGCACTTTATAGCGATCTTGAGAATCAAAAGGCCCTTTTCATGACTTTAGGGTGAGATAAAGCAATCACCTCCACACTTTGATTTCGGTTCAAAATTGAATAAAATCTTGTGCGATTGTGAGTGGGGGCATTATTGTGTATATTCTCTCTCTTTGTTGCCAACAAAGATTGATCGAGTTACAAATATTGTTCTTCATTCGCTTTTGTTTATCCTAGAGGGCCTACCTTGGGGAAAAAGTACTCACCCAAGGGAACGACTCAACCGGTAACACTCTAAATCCAAGAGTATTTCTAACCAGGATATAAATGTGGATATTGGAAGAAACACCAATATCATGCAGTTGATTCCTACAAGATGGATCCAAAAGGGGACTCTTGTCGTATCATTCAATCTCCACGAATGGAAAGTCCTTATTAAAACCCATGTGCTAGAATTTGCAAAATACTTGTGATAGGTTGAATATAAGCATTAGAAAATGAGTAGCAAACAAAAGAGTGCAAATAAACACCAAAACAACATACACCTCAAGATTAGCCTAAGTTGGAATCAACACAAGATAAAAAGCAACAAATTTATACCTTGTGTCGAATCGATCCTTTGGTTGCCCCTTCGATCTTTGATGTGTATGCTCCGTGGATGGCAAGATATGCAAGCTAGATGATGATGTGAGGATGGATGGAAATGGATGAAAGCATAAAAATGGCTAAGTGTAGATTGAGAAATAAAATTGCAAGAGTTTGGCTAGCAAAATGATCTCTCCCAAAATGAGAGAAAAGAGGGGGCATTTATAGGAATTTTGAGAATTCCTAGAAGAGATGGACGGTTGAGATTGATCCCAACATGGCTAAGATGTAGGGCTATGGTGAATTGAGAACTCACAAGCCATCACATCTTGACATGTTGGGATCAATCTCAACTATCCATCTCTTCTAGGAATTCTCAAAATTCCTTTAAATACCCCCTATTTTCTCTCATTTTAGGAGAGATCATTTTGCTAGCCAAACTCTTGCAATTTTATTTCTCAATCTACACTTAGCCATTTTTATGCTTTCATCCATTTCCATCCATCCTCACATCATCATCTAGCTTGCATATCTTGCCATCCAAGGAGCATACACATCAAAGATCGAAGGGCCAACCAAAGGATCAATTCGACACAAGGTATAATGTTCCATTTGTTGCTTTTTATCTTGTGTTGATTCCAACTTAGGCTAATCTTGAGGTGTAGGTTGTTTTGGTGTTTATTTGCACTCTTTTGTTTGTTGCTCATTTTCTAACACTTATATTCGACCTATCACATTTCTAGCACACCCGGTGGGACCCACAAACGGGTCTTTTTCTTTCATGTTTGCTATTTTTTTGCATTCCCTGTAGAGTGGCAGACCTATCCCTGTAGAGTGGTGGACCTGTCCTTATGCAGTGGCGGATTTAACCTTTTTCTCTTTCTTCCTGGGGCTGCCATTTCCACACTGTTTGTCCGACTGACTCCATTCAAAGGTAGTTCTTATTTTTTCATGCTCTTTCCAACGATATATAATACTTGATACTTTTGAGAAGTTGGCCGGGGCACCTTCTTCTTCTCCGGTGGTGGACCTATCCTTACAGAGTGGCGGACCTATCCTGCTAGAGTGGCAGACCTGTCCTGCTAGAGTGGCAGACCTGTCCCACTAGAGTGGTGGACCTGTCCTGCTAGAGTGGCGGACATGTCCTACTAGAGTGGCAGACCTGTCCTGCTAGAGTGGCAGACCTGTCCCACTAGAGTGGTGGACCTGTCCTGCTAGAGTGGCGGACATGTCCTACTAGAGTGGCAGACCTGTCCTTATAGAGTCGCGGACCTGACCTCCCGAAGGTGAAATTTCAAGTTTTTACCAATTGTCCTTTGGTAAATTAGGCACATAGTTTAATTAGAGGGGTCAACAAACCTTGTTTGGTGTGCTTGTGGAAGGCTATTTGACGTATCCAATCCCCTTGCGCAATTTGGCAATCCTGGGTGACGAGAAATCATAGCTTTCCAAGTCCTTTGAGTCACCTCATTTTCATTTTCTTAGTGGGACCTACTTGGGGATTTCATCACCCCAAGGGATGATTCCAACCACGCATACCGGTGGGGTATATAAAGGGGGGGGAGCAAAAGCTATACCTCAATCCAACCACATTGTAATTGGCGAAGTGTCAGGATGACATGAAGAGTTGGTCCGAGCCTTTAGTATCTCGCTAAGGTTCCTGACTCACACTTGTAACGGGTTGGTGTTCATGGTTTGGGCCTCACGTACTGGGTGTATATCGAGGACTCCTTAGAAACCATGTTCATCCTAGAATAGAAGACTTTGTTAACCATACCCATTTCTACTAACCTTAGGGTTGTGCTGTTTGAATTGTCTTTCTCGTGCAAAACCAATCATTTTCAGTTTAACCAAATCTATTTGTTAGTGTTTGCTATATTTTGGGTCCTTTGCCTCACCCATCCATCAAAAAATCAAGCTTAAACTTATCCTTTGGCGGACCTGACCTTCCGGTGGTGGACCTATCCTTTCGGTGGCGGGCCTGTCCCTCTCGGGTGGCGGACCTATCCCTCTCTAGTGGCATACCTATCCCTCTCCTTTGGCAGACCTATCCTTATGCTGTGGCAGACCTATCCCTACAGAGTGGCAGACTTGTCCCTGCAGAGTGGCGGACCTATCCTTATGCAGTGGCGGATTTGACCTTCTACTCTTTCTTCCTGGGATTGCCATTTCCACACTATTTATCTGATTGACTCCGTTCAAAGGCAGTTCTTCTCATTTTTTTGTGCTCTTTTCGATGATATATACCACTTCATACTTTTGAGAAGTTGGCCAGGGCACCTTTTTCTTCACCATCTACCTCCTTGAGGGGGGTATACCCTACCATTCTCTCTATTTACTCATTCTGAGTAAACTATCATCCATTTAACACATCCTTTCATCATTTTGAACTCTCATTCTGTCATTCCGATCATCCATTTACTCATTCCGAGTAAACACTCATACATTTCACACATCCTTTCATCATTCAGAACTCTGGTTCTATCATTCTAATCATCCGTTTACTCATTCTGAGTAAACGTTCATCCATTCAACACATCCTTTCATCATTTGGAACTCTGGTTCTATCATTCTGATCATCCGTTTACTCGTTCTGAGTAAACGTTTATCCATTTGACACATCCTTTCATCATTCTGAACTCTTGTTCTGTCATTCTAATCATCTGTTTACTCGTTCCGAGTAAACGTTCATCCATTTGACACATCCTTTCATCATTCTAAACCCTCATTCTATTGTTCTGATCATTCGTTTACTCATTTCGAGTAATCGTTCATCCGTCCCGATCAACCGTTTGCTCATTTTGAGTATTTGTTCATCCATTTCTATCATCCATTTCTCCAATCAAATCATCATTTTCCCCATCCAAATCCCTTGAACTTCGTCTCAGGTTATTATCCAAATTGACATAAGTGTCTAATCTGATCGTCATCATTAACATCTTCTTAGGATTGTCATCCATCCTAAATTAATCATGATCATCGGCCCAATCAATCCATCTTCAATCTCAAAGTGGATTCAGTGGCGTAATCATCCATTCATCCTTTAATCTGATCAATCAGCATCCTAAGTCATCTAAGATAATCTCTGAATGGGATTTGTAGTCTCTTTCGTCATCCATCAGTCGATCTTATCAATCAATCATCGATCAATCTTATCTAATCCAATCCGATCCAATCCAATCCAATCCAATCCAATCCAATCGCATCCCTATCCAATCACCTTCAGCCCAATCAATCTACCTTCCATCCTCATATGATTATGTCAGAATCCATCCTTGATAATCAAATCCAACCACCATCAACTCCCATCATATCATCCAATCATCCTAATTTGAGCTTTAATCGAATCCCCGATCCGAGCTTGTCCTAAATCCCGGTTTTAGCTTTTGTCCATTTCCATCCAAAATTTTATCCACTTCATCTTTATCCTTTTCTCATCGCCATGAATTCTTATCCTCCATCAATAGTGTCAAGGAAAGTCCCCTAATTACGTCAACGATGATAATGAAAGTCTTGTTGATCAAGAGGTATACGACATAGATCCCCTTGACACTATCATTGCTAGTAAGCTTTCTCCACCCACATTCCAAAATCCAATCACCCCATTAGGTTATCCCATCATGTCTTCATCTATGCCTAATCACACTCCTTATGCTACCTTTGACAAGGGATGTCCACCATATCCATCATATCCTTCATCTACATCATCCCCTTATCCTAGTTTTCCGTCACAATACCCCTATCTTGATCCCCCATCCACATCCTCTTATCTCAATCCTTCATCCACATGTACCCACTACCCTAATCTTCCATACCAATCCGCTCAGCCTAATCCTACATTCACATCTTCCTATCCTAGTCAAACACACCCACCAACTTACCCTAATCCAACATCTGCATCTCCCTATATTAATCCAACACTTGCATGTTCCCATCCTAATCCACCATCCCAATACCTTTATTACAACACACCGCCCATATCTTCTACCAATGATCCACTATCCATGTCATCCTATCCTAGCTCCCCATGCCCATATCCTTACCTTAATTCTCCATCCAGTCTTAATCTTCCATCTAATCCTAGTCCACTAATCCATAAACCTTCATCCACTCCTACCTCGCCATCTCAACCTAGCGTATTCAAGTTTCTCCAAGGACTTATAACAAAGGAAACATCCCCCACTCCACACACACAGGCCAGTGGAACCATGCCATCCCAACCCATCATCCATGGTCATTAGTGACGAGACCCTTCTCCATCCAACACCTATCATTGATGATACCATCACATCCTCTGAATCCACCGAGTCCCCATCTCCTACCATCATATCCTATGAATCCACTAAGTCCCCATCTCCTACCATCACATCCTCTGAATCCGTTGAGTCCCCATCTCCTACCATCACATCCCCTAAATCCACTGAGTCCCCATCTCCTACCATCACATCTACCAAATCCATTGAACACCCACCCCTACTCCTAGAGCTGTTGAACCTATCAACGACATCCAATCCACTTCCTCCACTCCTAGTATCCATCCCCAGGAATATTTTGAATCCTCTATCCTTCCATCTCCCCAACTTGAAGAGTCCCCCCATGACTCCATTATCATGCCTCCTTTACATGATGAGTCATGCCAAAAGCCTGATCCAAAGCATGCCAACATATCCCCTCCTCCAGATCAAGATCCTACCATCCCATCTAGTCTACCGCAAGATCACAGTCCCCCATCCATTCCATCCCATGATCCTCTTGACATTCAAGATTCTACTCATTCCACTGTATCTCCATTTACATGAGCTCACACACACAAAATTAGATCCTATCAGCATCCCTACTCTCCAGATACCACCCATCCAAATGCTGCTATGCCATCATCTCCTTCTCAGGATCCTCCATCATTGCCTAAAAATGCTATCCCCACACCGCTTGCATATCCCCTTGGTACTCTCACATTCTTCCATGGTGGCCTCCTTGTAGAAGAAAAACACAGTGTATATACCACCCATCATCCCCCACCTAATAATGGACTCACATCATGTTTTCAGAATAAAAAAAATCCTATCATGGATCAAATGCTCAAGAACATGAACTATCAAGGAAAAGGTCTAGGCCTTCACGAGCAAGGTATTCTAGAGCCCATCCAAGTCAAGGAACAAATCTGCATGCAAGGTATTGGATCTATTTCCCAAGACTCACAATCTAAAGATGTTGGTACAACTTCTAGAAGTCCTCAACGAGCCTTCTCCAAAAGAACTTCTAGCTCTTCCCATTACTTCGCCAGATCATATGCTGCCTTCCCTCCTCCTCTATAGTATCACCTCAAAACAACCATCCATATTCCTCCTTCATCTGCTCCATCCATTTTGGGTCCTTACATCCCTCCATCCACCATCTCTCGTCCTTCATCTACTCTATCCATCTTGGGTCCGTATATCCCAAGATCACCTCCTCCATCTCATCCTTTTGCCCATCCAACACCTATACATATCATCCATCATAAACATCCCTCTCGCATATCCCATAATTAGGATCAACAAGGGCACATACCTAAACATCCTCCATCTACACGTAATCCCCATACTCCTACCTCCATTGCTCCACATCGTCCATCCCCTCACACCCATCCCATTGCTAATAAATGCACTTTGAGGCAACATAAAATGCATAAATCCAAACATCCACATGAATTCCAAAGTCCCCTATGTCCCCTATATAAGACATATGCTGAAGAAAAGAAAAATAAAATCCCAAATCCAAATGAAATCCATCAGCCACAAAGGCCTTACCAAAAGAAAAAAAATTAAAACCATGTGGGATCGCGAAAGAAAAAAGATGCAATGCTATCAATGAAAAATATGTATATCCAAAGTTGCTAATCCAAAGCTAAACTATATACCAATTTCATCTCCCTAGTTAGTCCCTATGTCCTGAAATTTCTATTCCATCTCCTCCATTATCCCATTCTCCATCCATTAGTCCCTCTTATTCCTTTTCACATCCATTAGCACATGTGCCAATGTTACCCGGAATCATCTCCCCCATCACGATCCATAATTCCCCATCATTCTATCCATACCATTTCCAACATCCCACCCATTATCCCTCTCTCAGATTCCTTCCCATCAAATCCCTCTATCTATCCTCCTGCATAATCCAATATCCTAGAAGCAATTACATCCGGCTTTGAACATGAGCTCTTAATACTTGATAGAGAACTTGATGCTTGAGTCCTTCATCCATATCCTTATCGCATGTCTTCTAAATCCACTTATTCACCTCCCTATCCTTATCCATCTCCTTCTGCATACTATCCAAGAAGTCCAAAAACCCAAAAAGTTCAAAATCAAAAAAATCAAAAAAACTAAAAAATCCAAAAAAGTTCAAAATCAAAAAAATCAAAAAAATCCAAAAATCCAAAAAAGTCAAAAAAATGTCAAAAAATAAAATAGTAAAAAGAAATAATCTGTCCAATGGTGAAAACTTGGCAACCAAGCACCTTGGATAAGTACCATGATGAAAACTCGGCAAACAGGCATCATGCGTAAATCCCTATTTGCACTTGGGGGCAGCTTCTTGATATGCATTCCCTCCATCCGCTATGCTTCTTGCTACACTTTGGGCTATGCACCCATCTTCTTGCTATATGTCACCTTCATTCATCCCCTCCATCCTGTCTATCTTACGCATCCTGTTTGGCATATCTCATTTATCCCAATCCTTCCATCCTCCTTGTGATCTTGATAATAATGGGGCAAACATATAAGCATGCTTTGGACACCTCTTAGCATACATTCCCCTCATCTGCACACTATCCCAACTGTCATTTGCACTCGTCTACCTCCCTGATCCACCTGTCATGCTACCCTCAATCTCCCTTCCTTATCCATGCATCATCCCACTCCTTTATTTTCCTATCCTTCTCTATTGCATCCCTCATGCCTCCTCACA
>VDFB02271358.1:677232213-677323738 GCA_007258455.2 Sequoia sempervirens
TTCATCTTCCTATAAAACATGGGGTTTTAGGAATTCAAAAGGGTGTCACATGTTGCTCTACTATTTTTTTTTTTTGATTTTTCCCTCCTTTTGGGATTTTTTATGATTAAATATTCAACCAACTTCCTAGAATTAGCCCATTTGACTCCTTTAGCCTTGATTTAGAATTTGAAAATTCTTTTAGAATTCCTCTTTTTCTCCTTACCCCTTTTTCAATAAAATTTTATGATACCTAAAATATTTCTTATTTCTCATTGGACTTACAAAAATAAAATAGGGAAATGACTATAATATTTAAGTACATGTTATGAGTGCCCTAGTTATGGGGCCACTAGTGTTATATAATAAAGAATGTAATTTTAAAGTGGCATTGATAAAAAGGTTTGTACATGTAGGTTTATTTTGGAGCTTGTAAAAAGGAAAGAAATTAAAAGATAGCTATTTAATTAAATCCTAAGATTGAGAGAGGTATTCTTGTTTATCCATTAATTTTACTTGAATAGATTGGACACCATATTTTCCTATCACTAGAGATTAGAGGAGGGAACCCCATTTATTTCCATATATAGTTAATGGATGAAAATTCATAAATCAATCATGAGAAATTCCATATAGGGATGGTAATTAAGATACATTGAATTATTATCCAAGTGACTCCTACAATACCTATTTTTTTATAAGTTTTAAGTGTCTCTCTTGGAACCTATGGTTTGTAATTCATGTACAAATTAGAGTTAGGGTTGGGGTTAGGGTTAGGGATAAGTTTAGGGTTAGGCTTAAGATTGGAGTTAGGGTTAGGGTTATAGATAATTAGGGTTAGGGACAAGGTGAGGGTTAGGCTTAATATTGGGGTTAGGGTTAGGGTTAGAGTTAGAGTTAGAATTAGGGTTAGGTTTGGGTTAAAATTAGAGTTATTTTTTGGGCATAGGTTTAGGGTTATGGTTAGGAAAAGGGTAAAAATTAGAGTTACGATTGGGGTTAAGGTTAAAACATGAGTTAGGGTTGAGGATAGGGTTCAGGTTAGTGTAAGAGTAAGAACTAGAGTTATTTTTGGGGTTAGGGTTATGGTTAAGGTTAGAGCTAGGGTTAAAATTATGGTTAGGGTTAAGGTTAGAGATAAAATTGTATTAGGGTTTCTAATTTTAGCTCACCTAAGGGGAGCGAGGTTTCTAAGAGGTTTCTAGTTTTACGTTTTAGGGTTTAGATTTCTAAGTTATGTCCAATTTAGGTTTAGATAAAATATAGTTTTCAATTTATAATTTAACGTTATTTATTTTTTAAATACAATTTAAAACTATTAAAAATTGAAATAAAATGCATTAAACAAAAAAAAACATAAATACTAATTTAAAAACAAAAAAACAAGATACAAAGCAAAAAAGGGCAGAAATCAACTAACCTGTAGGTCTCAGAGGTCAAGTGTGTTGACGGGAGGAGCGAGCAACAACCTCTAAATGCGTACGCGCTCTTTCTTGACTTCTCTCGGTTTGCCAAAAATAGTGGATAAAATGAAAAGCCAGCAGTTTATTTAAAAAAATAAATACTTTTCAATAACGAGTACGCGTTTAAAACGCGTATGCGTTATGAAATGCGTATGCGTTTGTAACACGTACGCGTTTCATAACGCGTATGCGTTTTAGGCTCGCGTACCCGTTCTTGAGCGCGTACGCGTTCGGATTTAGGTTCGGGTACCCGTTCCGTAACGCGTACGCGTTTACTGCGAGATTTTTTTTGTTGCCCAAAATTTCCCCTCTTCGTGTACTCAACTTCTTGCTTTTACCCTTCGATCATTTTTCCATCCTATTGTGGATTAGATCTAGTTTTTTGTCTGGAAAAAGAAATGTATACTCACTCTAAGGAGACAAAACTCATGGCTTTTTGCTGGGTGAGAAGGCCTAAAAATGTGACAAACATACACTCATGGCTAGTATACACTCACACACATGTAGGTGGCTAAGGGGAATTTCATGCCTTAGAATGGGATTCCCGCTCAACCATACCAAAGTTATACCTCATGATAACTTTAATAAGGCACCACAAAAGAAAATGACATTTTGAGCTTCACGAGACAAGCAAAAAATCATATGCTTGGAGATCATTAATAAATGTGATGGCACCATAGGCATGAAATTTGTGTTATGCAAGGTGGCCATGTAACAAATGAAAAATTCAATATGAAAATAATGTTCAAAGGAGTCTTGCTTAGTTCATGCGAGGTCTTTACTTAGGGAACATTGTGCCTAATGTCTCCAAGAGAAGACCAATAACAAAAAATTTGTAACTTAGGGGATACAGTGTGTCACATCAAGCCACCAAAAGGAATGTAATATGCTAAGATGGATCACACACATGAAGGACACTACACCCAATGTCGTCCACAAAGCAAAAAAAAAAAGCATCGTATGAAGTAAGAAGGCTGCACTAAGGACCAATAAAAAGAAAAATGCAAAAGAATAATGCCAATGTATGAACCCACTTTAAAGGAATTGCTACACACCATTATGTGAGAAATTACTTTAAAGTAGCAAATGAAAAATGTAAATAATAAAGAAGACATGAGAGCCAACTTGGAAAGCCCCTATGCCAAGTCATATGTTTCCGAGTAAGGCTATGTCATGTGAAGAAAAGGAAAAAGAAAAGAAAGGGTTTCCCCCAAAATGAAAATGCCAAAAACATAAGGGATCTATGTATTTGGGGTTAGTATGTTCTTTGCTACAATGTTTTGTAAAGAGCTCATAACTGTCATCATTCCCCAAATACATAGAACTAGAAGAATGACATAAAGAGAGTGAAAAAAAATTAAAAAAAAAATCTGTTTGGGTCAACATGGAAGAGACATAGGATGTCTCAATGCTTTGCATCATCCCCAAAAGAAAAACACAAGCCAAATTGAAAACAAAAAGGGGAAAATAAAGAATGAAAAGTTTTTGGGTTGACATGAAAGATACATGAATGTCTCAATGCCTTGTATCATCCCCAAAAGGAAAACTAAAGAAAAGGATAAACAAAAAGGCAATAGAAAATAAAAGAGGGATTTTTGGGTTAACATGAAAGAGACATTTCTGTCTCAATGCCTTGCATCATCCCCAAAAGGAGAACACAAGAAAAAGTAAAAGGTGAAAGCAATGTACGATAGATAGAAGAATGAAGGTACAAATAGAGGAATGTCACAAAGAGAAGAAGAACATCAAACATCATATCACGGGGGATCACGTTATGCACAAACACAAAAAAATAAAAATAAAAAGAAAATGTGAAAGGCTAGTAAGGAAAATGTAGGTCAACCATCAAGCAAGTCATCTACCTCCTAGTCATGTTCATGATATGTCGAGGGTTGGAAACTATCCAAAGGGACAAGAGAAAGTGTCGAACTAGGGGAAGCACCAAGTTCTACACTTGTCATAGGAGATTTATCATTTAAGCTCATGGAAGAGGAAAATAATGTATTTAGATCATTATGCACCTCTTCGTCTATTTTATCGATCTCATCATCGTCATCCAGATTAATCACAATAGGAGAACGAATGATAATGTCCAATAAAGGGTGTACCCATTTTTGTGGTTGTTGTATTGGATTATTTTTTTGTGATTGGGGAGGAGGTTCATTATGCATTGTGTCTGTCAAGTGTGGATTTTGATTTTCTTTATTTTCTTCAGCTTGTAATTTGTGAGCAAGGGCACAATGTCTATGCCTATGCTCCCTAGCTCCTTTGTTTCTTTTAGTTTTATGGTCAAGCTGTGTTTGTGAAAGAGAAAGTTGATCAACCATAGGTTGCTTTTCTTCCCTACAGGGAGGAACAGAAGGAACCATGGAAGGTTGTTCATCCACTTTCTCCTTTGCTTTATAAACTTGTTTTATGTGAGGAGGCATGATGTGGTTGCTATCATTGTCTCTTGGTCATTTGGATGATGTTGGGGAGGTTTTGGGTGTTGTTTGAGATTGACTGGTTGGTTCTTGTTTAGGTTGAAGCATTGTTTCATCTAGGATAGGAGTGTCAAAAGTGGATGGGGACATGTTGCAGAGACACAAGTCTATGATTTTCTTTGCTTTGAATTTTTGATTAGCAATTAAAAATAAGTCTTAACGAGGTGTTATAGGTTCCATGGGCTCGAGCCAAAAGGCTTCTAAGGAAAATTTTCCTTTAGAAGACAAAGGGTGAAATCCACTATGGTGGACAGTGAATATTTCATTGTCAAAGGGAAACTTTAAACATTTGTGTATGACCGAAGGGAAAACTTTCATTGAGTGAATCCAAGGATGGCCTAGCCTCAAATGAAACTAGTCTAACTGCGGGATGATGGAGAATGTGACATCTAATGTTTTTGGTCCTATTTGTAATGGAAGGACGATTGATCCTATCGTAGGGAAAGCAAAACCATTGTATTTTTTAATCCATGCTTTCGGTTTATCATAATCATCTTGATAAAGATCATGTAATACCAGAAATTCCTCAATGATCACATTCTCTCCATAGGAAGGATCTATGAGTATCCCATTAGTGGGTTTATCATAAATACAACCAGCTATGTAAAAATGACCATCAGGGAGATTGTTAAGTATGTCCTTAGAGAAGAAGGTAATATCAATAGATTTCTTAGGTTGGCCCTTATGAGGGATGATGTCTATGGCACCTACCATTTCATCCATAGGATTAATAGTGGTATTATGTGGAATGGGATCAAGTATTCAACATCTATATGAAAATTCATCACATCATTCTTTGGAGTTTCACTAGCTTTGACAAATGAAACATTATGTTTAGGCATTGGATTAGTGAAAATTTACAAATTTTGATTTGGAGGGGCAATAGACTTATTGCCTTGATCATTAACACCTGCAATGGATAGTCAGCTTGAATCAATGAGGTCTTACACAAGGTGTTTAACATGCTTACAATTTTTTTGTTTCATGTCCATTTTGTCTATGATAATGGAAATAAGAATTGGATTTAAATTTTGGAGGTAAAGGTTTAGTAGGATCATGTGGTTTGACAGAATGTAAGCTAATCATTTGTTGTAAAGGTTGGGACATTATGTTATGAAGGGTGCCTAGTAAAGGTGTAAATTGTCTTTTCGAATCTCCATAACTATAAGGTATCACAACTTTAACAACTGCCACTTGGTTGTTGACGGGTTGAGTTGGTTGTTGAGGGGGATTAAGTTGTAAGAACCCTTTGTTTTTCTTTCTAAATGGTTGTGAATTTTTTGGATTGGCATGTTCATATTTGTCAGTGTAGCTAGAAGTGGATTTTGCATCGCGACTACTAACCAAATTGTGATAATCGCAAAGGGTGGTACACAAGTGCATAAAGGATGGGAATTTCACCATGGTGATTTTTTCTTGAAGTTTAGTTTGCAAGTTTTCTATAAACATATTTTAAAGGTGTGGGTTAGAAATCTTGACATCAATTTAAGAATAAATAAATTGATAGCATGAAATAAAATCAGTTATTTTTTCTTCTTCATGTTGCTTGCATCTCATCAAATCAGCCAAGGTCTTTGTTGGAGTCATATGCACTTGGAAATTATTTATAAATGCATCAACTAGTCCATTGAATGAGCGAATTGAATTATTCGGTAAGGATGAAAAATATTCCAAGGCAGTGTCTTTTAAAGTCCTAGGAAATAGTTTTGCTAACACTTTATCATCAAGAATAGAGTCACTACATAAGGTGGTGTAGGCATTAACATGGTTAGAAGTATCTCCCTTCCCTCCATATTTCTCAAATCTGGGCATCTCTATTCCTTAGGGAATCAATGTTCACAATATTTCCAAAATAGTGGGCTGCTTCAAACATAATAGGTGGGTGGTCCATTCTAATTTTGGTTTATGGTGGATATTCTTTTTTGCATGGAGGAGATAGTTTGGAAAAGTTATGTTATGAGAGGGTTAGTGTAAGTGGTATGAGGTGGAAGGGAAAGTGGTGATGGTGTGTATGTAGTGGTAGGAAAAGTTAAGGGGATGCTTATAGGTGGTATGGTGGAAGAGGATAAAAGATACAATGCCACATAAGAATTAGGAATGCTAGTGGGAATAGTCAAGGAAGGAATCACATTACTAACTTGTTGCATTGTTGTTGTGACTTGAGGAGTGGTATAGATAGGTATGGATGCTACTATTGAAGGAGGAAGAGTGTGAGGTCCTCCTTGGCTAACCATAGTGTTTACTGGTTGAGATGTACTAGAGGTGGAAGGAACATGTTTATGGTATATCTTAACAATTTTTTTCATAACATTTAGGCCTTCGTAACATTCAAGCATGTGATGGATGTTTCCTATGGAAAGAATTGTAGTGGTTGAAATGTTATCAAGACACACTTGATGTTGAAGATGTGTTAAGTCCTCATGAATGTTAATGATTTTGTCTTGCGGGATGTGATTGTTCTGTGTGTCAACTTGCATGTTATTGGAAGGAAAAGAGTTGCTAAAGGTAGTATCCATGCCTAGTGTACTAGTTGCAATACTAGGAGTGGAAGCTTTAGATAACCCAAGATCCACAACGTGTGTATTATCATGGGATAAAATGAGTCTTGAACTTCTTCTCACTAAGGTATTAGTAATAGGACACCAAACACTCATGTAAAGGTTTCTAAATGTGGGTGAAGGAAAATGTAATGTAAACTAAGAAAAATAAAATGTTGATAACTACAATTTTGGAAACTATAATAGAAATTTAATAATAGAAAACAAAAGTGTAGAAAATGCTCTGAAAATGACATAATTTACTGTGTAGAATGTGCAAGAGGACTAAGTCGCCCAGTGTGGTGAATTAGTCCTAGTAGTGATTTTTTTTTACATTTTTCAGAATTTTTAAATGAAATTTTATGATTTTTAAGTTTTTAGATGCAGGTATAATATGAAAATGTAGAATTGTTTGAATTCTTAATGAAATACAATGCAAAAATGTAAGCTATATGAGCTTTTCACTAATGCAATTTTAAAACCCTAGGATGCAATTTAAACAAACCTAATGCAAGGAAATGTTAATGCAAGTTATTCCTAGGATGTAAATGCACTTTAAATCAGAAATAGCATGTTCTAAAGTCAGGTTCACCAAAATGAACTGCAAATTTTTCTAGGAGCTTCTCTCTTGCACTTCTAGGGTTTTTCACCTAAAAGGAGAAAGGTATCCCACAAAAACTTGGGGGTTCACTCAAGACTAATGTTACTTTGATTGAAATATGTCTAAATGCAATGTCCTAAATGTAATAAGCTAATAAAAGATAATGATTATAATGCAAAACCTAAGAAATACATTTTTTTTGAAAACACATTGTGATATGTAGAAATGACCTAAGAATGCAAGTAAACAATAACAGAAATGAATAAAACTAGAGAGGTGCACCTGGAAACTAGAATGTCATGTAGAGAGGCTCTAGAATCCTACATAATTTGTTGTTGAAGCCAACTGAGACACTTATGCCAAGTTGGGCGACTTAGTCTTGTTTTGGGGAGATTTTGTTGGAATAGGTTTCAACCAAATGGGTATCCAAAAATGCAAAAATTACTTTTCAGGATTGGTAGTGGGACTAATTCACCACTGATGGTGACTTCGTCCACCTTCAGCTTTCAGGAATTTTGAGATAGGAACCTGTAGCTCTTAGTATGCACTTTTCTTCCTAACAAGTGTCAAGTTCTGATTTTGCAAAAATCAGGCTGAAAAGGGTCTCTAAGATTCAATTAGGGATTTTTTGACTTGAATGACTTTGATGGATTGTTGACCACTTTTAACACCTTTCTCTTTGACAAATCTGCAGACAAGACTTGCAAAACACACATGCAAAGAGGGGGAAAAGGGATAAGGGTTAGCGAATAAGGGTTTTCCTTAGTCAAACCCCGATTTGGTAATCAAAACCTTGTAGATGAAATGAAATAAAGAGAGAATTATGAATGAACAACATTCAATGTCACAACTCACCAAAGCCTTTTTGTAGAAATCTGAAGATATGCAAGTAGATGCTCCAATGAAGACATGATGATGCCTAGAATGCTTGAGAATGATGAATGTATGTATGCTAATGTATGAGTGAATGATTGGAAATTAGAAGATGAAAAATGAGGGGAAAACCCTTTATTTATACTTTATTTTACAAAATTTCCCAAAAATAACACATCACAGGCCGACCTCAAGGTTAAGAGAATAAAATCTCACTAGAAAATTAAAATAATTTCGATTTTTGTGCCCAGTGGGATTAAGTCGCCCAGGTGGCGATTTGGTCCCACAAGGGAAATTTTAATGGGTGTTGGGAATTAAAGTGTATTTAATGATGTTTAAGAGGATTATTCACTGAAATACACTTAAGTAGGGTTGGAAAGTGCATTAATGGGTCATTTAAACATAAGAAATGGTCAAATTAGTGATGACAAGCCTAGAAAAGCTTGAGAGTTTGTTAAAAATCCTTACAACACTTTGAAATAAGACTTGGCAAGTGATAAAAAGAGTTTATTTAGGTGAATTATAATAAAAGGGTCCTAGAAAAGTGTGAAAGTGGGTTACAACACTTCACAACACTTTTACAAGACATCATAGAATTCTTATTGGTTCACAAGGGTCCAAGACCTAATGTGAATGTGTTGACCACATTACAACATTAAATTAAGGAAAAATCAAGCCAAATTCCACAAGAGAGACTCAAACGAGTGTAAAAATGTCCAAGTATACATGTTTTGGTGACACACTTTACGCTCATTTGAGTCTATCTTGTTCACTTGAGTTCACCAAAATGAAGAAGGTGGTGTTTCACTTGAGTTACCATGGGATAAAGTCACAACACTATTTAATCTTGCTAGGTTGTTTGAATAGCTACATGATATTGAAAAAGATAATCTTTTTTACAGGCTAATATTGTTCAAGTTTCTTGATTATGTGGATGCATATCTACATCTTTCTGCCATGGCTCAGGCTTGGAATGAGATCCAACTAAGCCTACAATTGATTGGGGATGCACTTAAGGTGGATAAAAACTCATCAAATTCTTTCTCTATGCTAGGAAAAATGGAACTGAAAATAGATGACTAGCTTAAAGCAAAAGAAACAGTTAAAGCTTGAAAAAGTGAATCAAATGTAAAGAATTCTTTTGTTGACATTTCACTTGGAAATTGGAATTATTTTGCATCATTTTCCAATGAGAGGAGGCATCCAAAGGTGGAGACACAACATCTTGAGAAGGCTAGAGAATTGTATTGTAAAGTGTTTGCACAAAGACCAAGAAATATTTATGTTACAAATGGAGTGGCCATTGTGATAGTTGAAAGGGGTCAATTTGATATTGCAAAGGAAATTTTTACATAGGTACAAGAAGTTGTAGCAGGAAAAATCTTTTTGTAGTTGCATGATGTGTGGGTAAATCTAGCACACGTTTACTTTGCACAAGGATAATTTGCACTTGCAGTGAAAATGTATCAAAATTGTTTGAGGAAATTCTATTTTGGCATTGACACCCAAATTTTATTATATTTAGCTCAAACACATTGTGAAGTAGAACAATGGCAAGATTGTAAAGAACATTATTAAGAGCAGTAGATTGTAAGTACTATAAGTTACCAATCAGAAAGCTATAGATTTTGTGTTTAATGTAATGAGGGTTTTGAATTACCTCTGAATTCATCGCAAAGGGAATCCCCAAATATGACTTTATTGTAGAGGGCCTCACCAATTTCAAATTCGTTGTAAAAAACTATGAATTCCTTGCCCTTTCCTATCTTTTAAAAATTCTCTAGGTTATCTCCAAACAATCTTTATCACCCATGCAACTAGCTGTTATAACTCAAAACACCTTAGTGTAGTTGTCAAGTGATAGGCTAAATGAATAATGAATCACACGCCCATGCAAGTAGCTACTAAAAATCAAAATACCTTAGTGTAGTTGTCAAGTGCCAAGCTAAACATGAATAATGAATCGTGCACAATACAGTCCCACCAATTATTTCCCCAAATGTTTTTTAAAATTTTGTGTACTTTGTATTTGCATGACTAACTGTTTAGTCATTTTTATTTGTGTGACTAAATATTTTTTTTCCCGACAACCAAATTAGTCAATTATTTACTCATTTATAGCTGTGTTGCACAAAAAATAGTAGAATTTAATCATTTTTAGTTGTTGTGACTAAAATGTTTAATCACCTAGTCATTTATTTTCTAGATTATACTAGTGATCCCATTTCCTTCCTTGAAGTGCAATTTAGATTGTAACCTTGATTCGAGCGATGGTTAGAAAAATTTATCTTCACCTCTTGAGTCTTGTTCTACTTTGGCCTATGTTTTCCTTGTGATGGAGGCAGCACCTGCCTCACCAGAGTTTATCACTACCCCTCTTCCTAAGGATGGCACTGACTCTCGAGTGTCTTGTCCTCCTTTCCACTTGCCATATTCCACTCCTGAGAAGTGCATGTTCAACTCGTTGGAGGACATTTTGACTTTGTCCTTGATCTTTGTTAGGTTGATGACTCTATTCTTGCAAGAGTTTGGTGATGGAGACCTCGAGGGGTCTTCTTCCTTAGCTCTTATTGTAAGTGAGTCAGCTCGTACCACCTTAGCTATCCCTCCCCTAAGGGTTCATCTTTCCCCGCTATAATGGTCTAGATTGGGAGCAAGATGACCTGTTGGTGGAGTCAGATAGAGTGATGCCTTTCTCTACATATTTAGATTATCTTTTCCTTTTCTTTTTTTTTCCACTGTGCTTTTCTATTTATGTTTGTGCTCTCTCCTAGAGGAACCTTGCTACCCTTGTAGGTGCTTGGATATAGGAGAGAAAATCTTCCATACACTTCCTCTATTTGTATCTTCATTCTTCTATGTGTTCTAAATTTTGACTTTCACATCTGGGATGATGTAAAGTGTTGTGGCATTTAAGCCCCTTCCATGTTGACCCATTTTTTTAATTTTTTCTTTGTCTTCATGTGCTCTTCTTCCCATTTTGATGTATTGTGGGGGCGATGATAGTTCATGTATATCTTATACTATACTTATCGAACTATATCTATGAGCATTTCTAACCCTAAAAACTTAGATCCCCTTGTTCTCTTGATCTCTTGATCTCTTTTTTTTTGCTTCATGTTGTGGTTTCTATGTGTTGTTCCTCACGTGACAAAATTCCATGAATACATCTAGCCACGTATCTCATACCATATCATGTCTTTGTATTTCTATTCTCCTTAAAATGACATGTTCTCCTTTTGTGTAACACACATCATTCTAAGGGGGTGCTATCACATATGCTTAATTTTCAAAATGATTCCTTGATGTCTTATGTCTCATTGTCTAGCTTGGGGGAAACCTAGCTAGACTTGTCTTTTCTGTGACTATGTTGTAACATAGTTTGCAACAACCACAAGCCTATATGCTTGTCATATGGTCTCTAGCCATGCTAGCTATACCTATCAGCGTTGTCTTTTATTTGATCATATTATCATGTCTTTTCTATGAAAAAAATTATTATCTTATTTTTTTCCTTTTTTCCTAACATGTTTGTCTATAGCTAACATGTTGAATTTTATTACTCAAGGTTTGGAATTCATTGGTATAATGACCATGCACTCGATGATTACACAAAATGAGTTTTTATTATAAATTTCTTCTGTGTTTTTAGAGAAAGAGTAATTAGGTAGGCTTTGAGAAGCCTCAACAAGATATGCTCTTTTACAATAGTCAAAGACATTCCTTTATCTTGTGAATAAAAGATTGCTTTCTTACCACAAGATATCATAAATACAAAATATTATAAAACATTAGATTAAAATGGGGATGAAGGTTGGAAATCTAGACCCTACTTAGAACAGTATGGTATAGACTTCACTTTATCCCTATCTTTTTGTTCCATGTTTTCATTAATATCCATTTTTAGAAATAATTTTCTATCCAAGCCCATAATGTTCTTCCAACTTAGATGAAGAAATACTATCTACATGCTCTTGAGAAAAATTGGCTTTTTCTCAAGCATACAAATCCTTTATAAGTTTGTAAAAGTTAGGCATCTTAAAATTGTGAGGGATGGAAGTTAAAGAGACCCCATCACCATCATGAGATGATGTTTCTAATTTTTTTGATGTAGAACAAGATAAAACACAAGAATTTTTAGGTTTTGATTGTGATATTTGGTACTCTCCCATAAAGAAGGGTGTAAAATATAATGAACCCCAATCATCACCAAAACATTCATTTGAAGATGAAGCAATATCATGATCATCACTTCTATTTGACTCTTTGGCCTTTGATGGAAATATTTTAGACTCCCCTTTGAAATAAGGTGTAAAATTTAATAGCCCCCAATCATCGCCTAAGAATTTTATTGTGGGTAGAAAAAAATCATGAATTTCATCAACATGTAGAGGTTCTAATTTTGAAGTTTAAATTAAAGTATTAAGATATTTGGAAGTGTTATGATCATCTTGGACTTGTGAATTATAGTTTTGTTCATCTACTTTAACCGTGTATATCTTGTTATTATATTCATACTTCATATTGTGGTGAAGATTAGATGGGACTCCCTTCATAGCATGAATCCATGACCTACCTAGGAGAATATTGTATGAAAGAGGTCTTGGCATGATATAAACGGGTGTTTGTAAAGTCATGGGTCCTACCTTAATGGGTAATGTGATTGTCCCTAATGGCTTCCTAGTAACATTGTCAAAACCATTAATAGAAAGATCAATAGGTTTTATGATATTCTTGTCCACACTAATTCTATCTAGAATACCAATGGTTCAAACATTAAGAGTTGATCCAATATCTATGAGGGTATTCCTTCAACCCAATTTTTTTTAATGACCACCATTAGCATTAAAGGTTTATGTTTATTTTGGATCTCAAGCAAGGGTAATTCCTATTGAGGAAATGTAATATCCAACTTTATCACTTGCATACAATCAAACAAGGTTGCTACACCATTTGGTTTGAAATAAGTTGAGACATCATTCTTCTATAAAGCCTCTTGGAGCATGTCATGGTATGTAGGTGATGTTTGAAAAAGTCCCAAAGGGAAATTTTTAATGGATTATTATGAGGTTTCTCAACAAGATCATATTCTTTACCATTACGTTGAGCAATATTAGGTGGAAGTGGAAGGTATGGTTGAGGTAATGAGATGGATGTTATTTTTTTTACTTGCTTAATATTTCTAGTGTTATATGTGTGAGCAACTATGTGATAACTTGGTTGTTGTGACACATTATTACTAGTGATTTGTTTTACAAAGTTTAGGATATGGCTAGGATGTTTAAGAGGTCCTATAATGAGAGGTGACTTAGGAGATCCAATAATTAGAGGAGACTTAGGAGATCCAATAATTAAAGGAGACCTAATAGTTAGTTATGTGTTCATAACCTCAATGGAGTTAACTACTTTTTGATGATCTTCTATTGATGGGGGATCTAATTTCACCTTATCATCTTCATATATGCAAACCATCTTACTATCTTTTGAAATAAATGTATCAATGATGTCATCCTCTTGTGCCACAATATCTTTCCAAGTGGGAGATGTATTGGGAGAGAAACAAACAAGATTCTCATGATGCTCAATGGTCGGATCCTCTAACACCAAGATACCTTATTCACAAGTAGGTGAGGTATTGGGAGAAGAAAAATTATGATTTTCGTTATTGTCCATGATTGCATCCTCTTGCACCAAAACATTATCACAAGTAGGATAGTTATTGGGAGAAGAATGAACATGATTATCAATTTTTTCATTTCATTTTCTTAGATTGCATTCATAAGTAGAATGATAATTATACAAGCCATGTGTTACCATATCAAAACCACATCTTTGAAATAGAAACATGTTATTACTTTCCCTATGGATCAAATGAGAAAAATTAGATAGGTCTAAAAACATAATTGCAAAATAGAAACCAGATCTAAATAGAGGACACACACAAGGATTTGGATAGAAAATTTTAGCTCAAAATGACTAGACAAGGGTGCCCAGGGCAACTGTATCCTACACAAGTTTTTGTAAATTCCAAACTTTAGGAATGATGTACAATTTCTGACGATCCTATGTCTCAATGATTCAGGTCTGAAAGTCAACAAATTTCTAGAAATGCACCAAAACCTATTTTTTAGATGAAGCACATGCATGCATGAAAGTTTGGATATTTTTAGGAAAATTGAGGATGTTCAAATGATAATTTTCAAAAATTAAATGTTGTAATTGACTATTTTTTCCAAAAAAATACATAAAATTAATGCTTTTTGATCTTTTGGAATGAAAATAATATGCAATTTTTTCATGTTTTTAATGGTTTTCACTAAAATATGCATGCATAAATGATTAAATAATTTTACAATTAATTTTCTCATTAAACATAATTCTAACCTAACCCCTAGAAAATGAAAATAAGATCTAATTTTTTTTCAATTTTTTCCAAATTATTTTTCAATTTTTATGATTAAAAACTAATGAAAATGGATAGTTTTTTGAAAATAAATGCACATTATCACCATGATTTTCAAAAAAACTAGGTTTTAAATTAAATTTTCAAATTTTAAGCAATAAATTTTTTTAAAAATTGCAAGTGTAAGATATGTCAGGTCCACCAAAATGCGACATGGGAAAAGTGATTCTAGGGTTTTGCTAGATTAGCCACCTTTCACTACAAAACATTAGAATTTAGATCAAGAAGGGAATTAGATTGACTTGCAACCTTGAAGGTGACTCAACAGCCCTGGATCTGAATTGCTTTAGGGTTTGAAATGTATTTTGATGAAAATGCAATGATGTAGCTAAATGACTATGAAAATGCACTATTCTGTTGTAAATATAGAAAAAATGGAAATTGTAAGTCAAATTCTAGGACTAGATCTAGGAAGGGAAAAATACTGTGCACCAGTATTTTAAATATAGGCCTGATTTTGGAGGACTAGGTCACCTAGGGTGACTATGTCCTAGCTAAGAAACTTGAAATTTATTTTCACAGTTCTCTAGAGCCTACTCAAAGCCTTCTTTCTTTCAAGTTTCATTATCGAATCTTTATCAAGTGTTGAGACAACTGAGTTTCTATATGTTGTCAAGTTGTAGGTTTTGAATGCAACAATTAATAAATGATCTTCAATCTTCCTCTAAACTTCTTCAGATCTAAAACCTACACATTCAAAGAGAGATGAAGGGTTGTCCCATATAATGTTTTGCCTTAGGGTAAAAGAAAGAAATTGGGTACACGGAGAAGAAGTTTTGGCCAAAACAAAAAAATTTGCACAAAATGTGTATCCATTTAAAAAAAAATCATACGTGTTACAGATCAGGTACCCTAGCCTAAATCCGAACACGTATGCATTCAGCTTCAAGTACGTGAACAAAAAATGTGTATGCATTATGAATGCATACACATTTTGAAATGTGTACATGTTTTCTTAAAGGTATTTATTTTTTAAAATTAGCGGTTGTGTTTTCATTCACTCACTATTTTAGCCATGCCAAAGAAGAGGCGACGAGATCACGTACACATTTCGAAGGGCTTGATTGAATAAAATTTTCACTGTCACCTCCTCCCGTCCACACAACTAACCTCAATGACCTCCAAGTTGGTTGAATTCTGCCCTTTTTTTTCTTTATATCTTGCATTTTTGTTTTGTAATTGGTATTTAGTTTTTGTTTGTTTACTTTTTTCTATTCAATATTTTATAGTTTTTAAATTGCATTTAAAAAACCAAAAACATCAATGAAACAAAGAATGTTAAATTGTAAATTGAAAACCATAGAAACTAAACCTAAATTGGACACATTTAACTTAGAAATCAAAACCCTAGGTTCCAAAAAAAGTAGGTCCCTAAAAACTAATTTACCCAGGTTAATCCTTGGACCTAAACCCTAAAACATAAACCTAAAACCCTAATAGTTCACATAATTTTAGAAGTATCCAAGGAATTTTATCTAGATTTGGGGCATTTTTCATTGAGATTGAGATTGAGATTGAGGCTACAAATAATTCACATTAGGATTTTTCAATTCTTGCTACATTTCAATGACCAATTTATAAAACATCCTTGTCACATTGTGTAGTGTCATAAATTAGGGATCCTTGGAGGTTTCTTACATTTTTTATTTGACAAATATTTTTCCATGTCATCAAATCTCTAAATCTAAACCCTAACCCTAAATCATTCATTTTGTCGTAGGACCTTAAAATGAAATTTGGTTTCCTTAGACAACTCCACAAAATTTTATTCCCTTAAGCCATGGACCATTTTTCCCAGGACCTTACTAGACATAGATCTCCTTAATCCATCCTATCACTCTAAATCATAAATTGATGTCTTAAGGGGATTAAAGAAGTTCTCAAAATTTGGTGAATAGAGCTCAAGCTCATCTTTGTTTATTTTCTACATTGCAATTAGGTCACTAGCATATATCTATGTGTCCCTTTGAATGTATTCTATTAATTTTTCATTCTTATCTTTAGTATTCTTTGAAAATAATGAATGAGATTATAAATTAATGTTAGTGTTAAACTTATAATTTCTTCTTAACTACTTTGTCCCACTATAGAGAACTTGTGTCTCTTATCATGAAATTTGAAAATTTAGATAAATCAATTTATGTCCTTGGATTTAATTAAATTCTATGCTGTACTTGATTAATACTTGTATTCAAAATCGATATACATTAGCTCTATTTATATACTCTTGTTTGGAAACAAGAGCTATCTCAATCAACTGTTCCACAAGAAAATGTTGCTCACTAACTTTCAAGTCCATTATTCCAAGGGCCACCCAAACTTCACCCTAAGTTCCCTAAACCCTAAACCCTGAACTCTAAAATCTAAACCCTAAAGCATTCATTTTATCGTAGGACCTTAAAATGAAATTTGGTTGCCTTAGGAAACTCCACCAAATTTTATTTCCTTAATCCATGGACCATTTTCCCCTAGGACCTTACTACACATAGATTCCCTTAAGCCATCCTATCACCCTAAATTGTAAATCGATGTCTTAAGGGGTCCTAATATGACATTTCTTAAGGGGATCAAAGAAGTTCTCAAAATTTGGTGAATAGAGCTCAATCTCATCTTTGTTTATTTTGTACATTGCAATTAGGTCACTAGCATATATTTATGTGTCCCTTTGAATGTCTTCTATTAATTTTTCATTTTTATCTTTAGTATTCTTTGAAAATAATGAATGAGATTATAAATTTTAAATTAGTGTTAAACTTATAATTTCTTCTTAACTACTTTGTCTCACTATAGAGAACTTGTGTCTCTTATCATGAAATTCAAAAATTTAGATAAATCAATTTATGTCATCGGATTTTTAAATTAAATTTTGTCATACTTGATTAATGCATGTATTCTTGTTTGATACACCTTATCTCTATAGATATACTCTTGTTGGGAAAAAATCATGTCACCTATGAGTAAACCTCCCCTCCCCCCAAAAGATAAAGCTCGACCCATAAAAACTTAAAAGAATAAATTACTTATTGATGAATTATTTAATTAATGCTAGGCTTGATATTTATTGATTAATGTGGTTTTATTTATTTTTAAATAAATCAATTAATGTATAGATCATCAAATTTGGCTATAGTTTAATTATCAAGTGATATCTAGCTAAAAATAATTTTATGGGGCCTTCTTTTAGGGGATTCACTTAATAAACCAATGGCATAGTGCATGCATTTGAATAGGGTTCTAATAAAACCCCCTAATTTCATTTCTACCCTTCATATTAACAACCACACACTGGACTCAATCTAATGTGTGTACATGCTATGGATTTTTAGTGTTATGGATTTTTTAATGTTATAAATTGAATGGTCTTTAAATGAAATGTATTTTGAATTTGTGCACGTTCAATGTGATTTTTAAATAACTTTAAAATTGTGTGCATTATTTAATTAGTTTGTTGATATATATTTTTTAATTGTTTAACATGCAGTTGCCATTTAATTGCTCACATGGATCTAGAATTTAATATAGAGGATTTTATTCCCGATCCACAAATTCCTATAGATCCCATACATCCATATCCACCACCAAAATAAAACCCTACACCTCCAAACTCTCCACTGCCTAACCCCCCACCCCCCTATAGTTGATCGGGATCAATTAAGAGAGAGCATCCGAGCAAACCTTATTGTGATTCAAGGAAATATAGATCTAATAAAAAATGATACTATAATCCCTCCCCATCTTGCACGATTTGCATCTACAATGAAAACTATTGTTGATTTTTTTTATCTATTAATGCGGACCTAGATAGGTTCCATCAATGGAGAGAAGAGATGAGACAATTTTATGTAGATGGATTGTCTTATAAAGAAATCAATGACCTTAAAATTACCAAACAAGCCATGTTCCAATATTTTATTAACCCCCAAACAATCCAACCAATTCCACCCACCAAAAAATGAATTTCAATTTTATGGTGTAGGCACCCACGGATAGTTGCACATTTTTGGGATAGATGGTGGATGGTGTTTAATAATCCACCACATAGAAACTATGAGGTGCCCCTATACTTTTTGAGAAATTTATGGGCTAAGTTTGAGTTGGGTAAAAAACCAAACTAGTTTGATGTGAGGTCATTTCAGGGAGTTGGGCGTGGCATGCCCCAACATAGACTAGGAGCACGTGTCGATCCTCAGTGACATGCTCTGATTGCTCCTATTGTTCCTCCTTCTCCTAGTGTCCCCGCTACATTTCAATAGCTGACCATGTTATTGACATTAGGAGCATTAAATTCACTTTCAGGACATCTCACTCATCAAACTACACACACAGTGATTGAAGTGGCCAATAGAGAGAATGGAGGCTCAGGCTATAGGAATACTCAGGCATCGACTTCAAGTGACCCACATGCATCTGGGACAGAGTCATACATGAATTTACTATATTCTGAGGATCATACTACATAGGTATGTTCATCTTTTGAACTTAAATTTAATTCAAGTTTGAAATGTGAAAAATTCATTTAAATAATGACATCAAATTATATAAATAATATAATATTAATTCAATAAGTGTTTTGTGTAGATGCATGATCACACAGTGCCTAATCATCGTGTCTATATGTCGAGTGTTGTAGATCTAGGCTCACCTTTTGGACATGTACTTGAACCAATATATATTAAATAATTTGTGTGGATATATCTAATTTAATTTGAATTTGTATACATGTGTGAATTGATATATTATATCTAGATGCATGGAGGTAATACAATACCCAGTACTGACCAACCACAAGTTGCGGTAAGTGCTTCTAAGACATCATCAGCTCAGGTAAATGCTTTCAAAATTTTATTAAGTTTAAATTAAATACACATCATGTAGATCTAATTTAATTTGTTCATTTACATACACGTGTGAATTTGATCTATACAAATTGTTGTACATCTATATGCATGGATTTCATGAGATACCCATGGTGCGTGCACCTAAGACATCGTCATCATTTATTCATTGTAAATCTTAGGTGCGTGATCATGAGGTCATATCATTTGAGGTTGTAAACTTTATTAAATCTCCTATATATTTTTTACGGACCTTTAAATATATATATTTGAGGTTTTAACATATTGTTTGCTTTATATGAATATGCAAGATATAGTAGATCAAACATTTAGATCTTCTCAGCTGACAGTTATGCTACCTATTGAACAAAATGTGCTAGTAGATTCACATGATCATATGGTAATTTATGCATAATAAAAATCATTTTTACTATATTTACTAGATATTCAATTAAATTTATTTTATCTAAAAGTTTATATTTTCAATTTTAAATATGTTTAATTATATCAAAATTTCTAAATAACTTCAAATCTAATTTCAAGTTTCTTGTACTCTTTTACAGCATGATGCAGGTACATCTAGTTGACATGGAACAAAGAGGAGACTTGATATGACCGATCAACCTAATAGTTAGATGGTTCTAAATTTTATGGACCATAGATCTCTAGTTTTATTTAAATATATGTGTTGGACTTGACATATACATCTTGACATATAAATTTTATGGACTATCTATCTCTAGTTTTATTTTGAACATGTTATTATCATATTTGTGTTTATTTATATCAGTTGACTTTAATATGATGATTATATATGCAATCAATTATGATCGTGTTATGTTCATTTTGATGATTATATGCACTCATGTATGTATAGATATAAATTATCTAATTTTCAAGTAATACATGCACTATATAAATTCTTATCTAGAATCAAATTTCATATATATAATTTATCACATGGTTAGGTGACAAATTAAAACATTCCTTAAATAGTTTCGATAATATACATAATAAATTAAGGGTAGGTAATTTTAACTATTTTCCAATTCTAACAAATATTTGAATCAATAAGCAAAAATATATCTCCTTGTATGTATAAAACATATAATCTATAAAATTGAACAATTATATACAATGTGGTAAATATAAGACATGAAATGTATAATCTATAAAATTGGAACAAGATATTTAAAAAGTGACTAATAAGCTCATTGAAGTTCATACATCGAACAAACATATATAATGTATATTGGTGTTTATTACAACTATATAACATGATGAAACATATATGTGCATGTAGATACAATTAAAGCTTATCAACTTTTAGGTGAAGACTGAAATTTGATATTTACATAGTCTCTTGATAAAATAATATTTCAGTGATAATCACATGGTAGACCAACTTGATGAGAACCTGCAAAAATGTTTAATGTAAGTAAAGTAACAATAATTTTTATGAGTCATTTAAGTAAAAAATTCATGCAAGAAAAGAACAATATATAGTAAATTCCATTCAAATTCAAATGATGTTTGTCATAGGATGGATTAAGGGGACCTAAGAGGATATATAGCTTAAGGGGGGTTTTAAGAGAATTCATTAAGTGGAGTTAAGAGGATGGCTTAAGAGGATGCATGTCATGAGCCCTAGGATATGGCTTAACGGGTCCTAAGAGGATGACTTAAGGGGAATTATGAGAGTGACTTAAGGGTATGTAAGAGGATATGACTTAAGGTTCCTTTAAGAGGATGGCTTAAGGGGATGCAAGAGGGTGGATTAAGGGGAGTTGATAGAATGAAGAGATGTAAGAGGGTGGATTAAGGGGAGTTGATAGAATGACTTAAAGGGATGTAAGATAGTGGAGATGATGTAAATCCTAGGAGATGAACCCTAAAACCTTAAAAACCATATAGATTTGTTATTCTAAGCATCTTATGAACCCTAGAAACCATAAACCCTAAACCATATGACCTAGAGATTAGGAGATGAACCCTAAACTATTAACCCATATAGATTTATTATTCTAAACATCTCATGAACCCTAGAGAGACTTAAGGGGATGCAAGTGGATGAATTAAAGGTAGATATACGAGGATATGGATTAAGAGGTCCTAAGAGGATGGCTTAAGGGGTGTTGAGAGAGTGACTTAAGGGGATGCAAGTGGATGGATTAAGGGTAAATATACAAGGATATGGATTAAGGGGTGTTGAGAGAGTGACTTAAGGGGATGTAAGTGGATGGATTAAGGGGTCCTAAGAGGATAGCTTAAGGGATGTTGAGAGAGTGACTTAAGGGGATGCAAGTAGATAGATTAAGGGTAGATATATGAGGATATGGATTAAGGGGTCCTAAGAGGATGGCTTAAGGGGTGTTGAGAGAGTGACTTAAGGGGATGCAAGTGGATGGATTAAGGGGTCCTAAGAGGATGGCTTAAGGGGTGTTGAGAGAGTGACTTAAGGGGATGCAAGTGGATGGATTAAGGGGTCCTAAGAGGATAGCTTAAGGGGTGTTGAGAGAGTGACTTAAGGGGATGCAAGTGGATGGGTTAAGGGTAGATATACGAGGATATGGATTAAGGGGTCCTAAGAGGATAGCTTAAGGGGAGTTGAAAGAGTGACTTAATAGGATGCAAGTGGATAGATTAAGGGTAGATATACGAGGATATGGATTAAGGGGTCCTAATAGAGTGGCTTAAGGGGAATTAATAAAGAGACTTAAGGAAATACAAGAGGATGGATTAATGGTACATAATAGGATGGCTTAAGGGGTTTTAAGAGAATGGCTTAAGGGGATATGAAATCAATTATAAACTTTTTATAAAATGACAATGAATTAAATTTAGTTTTATATTTATACTATCAATTAAATCTATCTAGAACTATATATAGTTACCTGTCTCTAGATTCAAATTCCATTGTAATATATGTGCATCTCTTGTCTTTTTTGTAAGGCATCTAATTTTGGGAGACCTGAAACAAAAAATGATATAAAAATTTAATTAACAAATGACTAAAGACAAATATATATCAATTAAATATATTTAGAACTATATACTTACCAATATTTATTTACTCCATTGTACCATCTGCATCCTCTCTTTTTTTATAATGCGTCTATGATTGTCTCATGATCATCCATTGAAAGTGTCCATAAAACTTTATTAGTAGGCCCCCTTGATATATAACTAGTGTTATATTGCTTGCCAAAATAAAATGTGAATAATGTATAATCTTCTTGTGTCTTTCATAATCTTCAAATGCAGGCAATCCATTCTTTCTTATTAAATATTTTTGAAGCTAGGTGCCAACAACAACCACTGAACCAGTTGGACACTCAAAGTTGACATCATCCACTCTAGGATGTACCAACTTATGTTTTCTCTCAACACATCTAGCCAACTAGTACTATGTTTTCTCGTCATTCCCCTTGGGTGCAACAATAGCATACACATGTCCTACAAAAATAAATAAAAAATTTAATAGTGACTTATATTTAATTCACATATAAACATGCATACATATAAAATTCAACTCAATAAATAATGCACCTTCTTGTACAATATCTAAAACACGATCATAATCATCTGATGTGAACACTTGATTATCTTCAATTGTCGTTCCATGTTGAACATGTGTCAATGTAGGTGTTAAGGCTCTTTGTTGCCATTGTTCGACCCATTATGTATTTTCACATGCCTCTCAATCACCTACAATAAAAATTTGATAAAATCATGCCAACTCCCTTGTCCATATTGTCCATGTGTTTGCATTCGAACTCTTAAATGAATGCCATTTTGTAGATCCATTAATTATTTCACAATATTGTCAAGAAAAAATATCATTTTCTTCAACTAACCAAAAGAAGCGTCAAATTATTGAGCTCTCACTTGTTCTTGTAGATAATTTGGTATTGCACCAATATACAATTGGACGTGCATCTCTAAATTTTGTAGCAGCCTCAAATTTTAGTTGCTCTTTAGCAAGAGCTCTTTTCACACATGCACTTGCTCCATTGTGTTCTCCCTTACCATGAACAGCTTCAAAAAAACTCCATATGTTATGGATATTATTTTCCTTATGAACTCTACATAACCAATAAAACATTCTAGCATTTTTTAATTGACTCGTGCAATTATCCGACCATATGAGATGTTCTAGCATTTGAATTCCTCTCTCTTTTAATTTTTTATAAAATATATCAAAACAATATTGAACAAACTTGAATGAATGTAATTGATTATCACTTACATAAAAATGGTACTCTCTCAAAAAAATTCTATTATCTTTTGTACTATCATTTGCATGTTTATAAACAATGTAAACAAATATAGCTACTTGAGTGGAATTATAATACTATGATTGAATTTCTTCTTGTGGAGCAAGAGTATAATTTTCAGCAAAATCAACAACTGACAATATAGTTCGAATTGGGAATGTGTTTTTACATAAACTAAATTTATTATCAAGCCAATGAGCATACTGAGACTGTTGAACATATTTAGGTACAATCTTATCTTTAAATTCATTAATAAATGCATGCACACTAAATTTTTCCACAATTAGCTCATAGCGTTTTCCAATTTTTCCATCTTTTAAAGAATACTCAACATTTTAATTTTTTTTTACATCCACTAATTGTTGTCCAAATTCATCTAAACTACTCTCATGCATACATTCTCCTAATAATGAAAATTTACCACATCTATCACATTCTCCAAAAATACATGCTTTTAAATAAAATAAGTTTCCATTAGAGGGTTCACAAAACAAACCTGCTATAAAATCATTGATTCTTTCAGGTGGCATATTAATACCACAAAAGTCCTACATAATTTGGTTAGCATACAAAGTGTATTGTATATATTGAAAACTATCATAATAATAACGAAATTGTACATACGTCTTACAAAAACAAGAGATTCATTGCTTATTAATTCTAACATACCAAGGTTTACACTTTTCAAATGATCTTTGACTTATGTTGATATTCAATGGTAAGATTGAAGCATCTAAATTTTTTTTATATAATTCAATTTGAGTCATATCTAAGAGATGCTTTGGATGAGGTTCACAAATTTTGGAACCCACCCTTAATTTTAAGACATCTCTAATGTTAGGTGATACTCTTGTATTATCATGCCAAAAAATTTGATTAAAGATTTAATTTCATGTCTGATCTTGGGAGTCTACCACTAAAACTCCAAAATTGATTAATTGGATCATTTTCAATACTTTCTATTCTTTTAGCAGCTCTTATCAAAGTTATAGGATTTACTTTTATACATTTACTAATCTTACTTAACATTCTTTTATTTGAAGCTGCTTTATCAACTAGAGTAGTTTTTATTGCATGACAAGCTGGATTCTTATCTTTCAATCGACTTTTCTTACCTATAAAATCAATAGCATTAGCAACAATAGATATTACTTGCTCTACTAAATCATCTTTCTTTTTTGGTTTTACAAAAAAACCTATTTTTTTCATCACTATTCTCATTTTCAACATTATCATCAATTGCACCATGAGTTGACCTTAGAATCCTAATTTCTTTCTATTAAAAAACATTTTATATATTATATTTCCATAAGTTCTAATTTGTCTCCAAGAAACTTTACCACGAAGTTTATCTAGCACATCTCTTTCAATTGTAAAAAAAATATTTTCCAGGTTCGTCCATACAAGGGGTTTCATTTTCATTCACACAAGGGGTTTCATTTTCATTTTCAAATGTAAAAGGGATTTCATTTACATTTTCATCAATATGAGGGATTTCATTCTCATTTGCATTCTCATAAGATATAATTTCATCATTTTTTTGTTTTTGAATTGTTTCAACCCTAGAATTATTGATATCTTCAATGGTGTATCCAACTTCATCTAAACAAGCAATATCAATATTATTAAAACTTGGGTTTGAACACATACCTGGATAGATTGTATGAATAGGTGCATTTTCTATATCATTGGGAGATGGATTTGACGACATACCCAAAGTTGTTTGCATAGGTACTATTTTCATATCATTCAAAGTTGAAGTTGAAGGCATAGTTGGGTTTGTCTTGATAACTGCATTTTCTTCCATATTCACCATCTCCACATTTGCATCATCTACATTCATTTCATCATTCATGGCTTCCTCTTCAACATTCTTGGAACTAGATGTTTGCAAATTTTTTATTTGATGAATCCTTTCTCTTCTATCCCTTTGTCTTTTTGCTTCCATATCTCTATTTGCTTGAATTTCTTCGGATGTCATTAACTTTCTACATTTTTTTCTTTTTCTTTGCTTATCACCCATGGTTACCAAACCCTCTTTGATGACAAAAAAAATTATTCAAGTAACCTATTTTCAAATTTCTATTTCCTTCAAATATTCAAATAAAACTATGTAGTATGAAGATCATTTTTTCTTTAAACTTTGAAGTACAAAAAAATCATGAATGCATCCAAAAATTCACTTTGTCTCTTCCAAAAATTTGAATAGAATATGCCATGCACAAGAAAAAATTGCAATAAAAAACACAAAAAATGGCGCTTTCAGACTGTACTACAAAAAAGGAATGTTGTAGAAAAAATGTGTTTTATTAGTATTTACCAAATTAGGAAAAAATAACAATATTAGAAACACGTACATGTTATGAAACACATACGTGTTATGTTTTAGGAACGTATATGTGTTACATAACACATACATGTTACCTTTACCCAACGAGTAAATAGATAACATGTATGTGTTATGAAATGTGTATGTGTTTCTCTCAAATAATGCATACGCGTTTTAGTAATGTGTATGCGTTATTTAAAAAAAATGAATTCTCAACCCACGTGTAGCCTTAGTTTTAGGCTTGGGAAAGGCTTGGCAATCCGAGCCTTAGCCTTTGACCTACAACTAAAAAACTAAGGCAGATTGAAGAAGAATGTCCAACTTTGGCAATATGGTTGATGGACTTTTTTTTTAATCAATCTATAAAATTAAAACCCATTAGAGAACACAGTGTCTACTTTCCAAATATATAATTTTTATTAATATTGGATTAATTTTGCTATTTTTTAATTAATTTCTAAGTAAACTAGTCCTTAAACTTGAAATATCAGGCTTTTTTTTTTTTTTAATAACTTTTTTTGGTTAAGTTTCTTGTAAAAAAAATTATATGGCATCAAACTTTAGACAATTCTCTACACAATAAAAGAAAATTCAAAAAATGTTTAGTTTAGGTCCAATTATGTTGTCTGTACACATTGATTTTTAAAAACAACAATTAAGGCCAGTAAAAATTCAATAAAAAAAAATATTCAACAAAAATTACAAAAAAAATCCACATCAATCTTCATGTTGTTAGCTCTCTTTTCGAAAAATAATTAGAAAAATACTTTTATTTGGCTCAAAAAGTGGTGTCTATAAATGTGCTTGGTATTGTAAAAAAAAAGGGACTTTTAAAAAGTGGTTTTTATAGATCTCTATCAAAATTTAATTTCTATAATTTGAGTATTTGAATAATTTACATATTTGGAAACTAGATTCAAAATGATAAATTTCATATTAGTGACTTTTTTTAAGATTCATTGTGTAAGTGCCTCAAATTTTCAGTCCAAGTGTGACAAATTCTAAAAACAACAAAAACACTTCCACTTTTTGAGCTTTTTGTGTACCCAACTTCTTGCATCAGCCCCTTAATCAAACCTCGTGTTGGTGTTTCCACCTCCACAATGGCAATGCCAATGAAAGAGAGTCTATCCTTTGGAGGAATAGAAGCTAAATGAAAAAAGAATGATGAATCAATAATAAATGTGTAGTGCCCCTCCAGTCATTGCTACTATATGTTTAGATTTGTTATGTTGTTAGACAGTACCTTTACTATGATAGACCTTGATACTTTGTTATTGTTTTATGATCACTGGATTTAGAGTGATGTGGATATTATACTATGATGAGATGATGCACTATACAAATGGTTATGTTTTATGTTATGCTTTTGATTAGCATAGTTGTTGATATTGATATATGCTCATTTGTTGATTAATGATGCTTTAATTTTATCAGTCTTGATGTGACTGTATTGGTGAAGGGGGCGGGATTACATCACTCGCATGTGAGTGCCCTATGATTCCGTGATTTCTCTTCACAGTGTGACTATTATGTTTTATCCATGTACGACATTTGTTTTGATTGCAGTATTGCAGGTACAGGACATTGTCTCCACCTGGCTTCACAGGTTTGAGCGTGTCCATATCCAAACAGTATTGTTGATTGGGAGATAATAATAGGGTTCCCTTGTCAAACCACAACCATGTCATAATGTGTCATCAGTTTGTGTCTAGTTTGTTGTTGGATAATGTCGTCTTTAATGTTTTGATAATTTATTATCAGTGGAAATTATATGTGGGAATTAATATTTAAGTGGTGGTAATGTTAATTTATGTATTTAGATTAAAATTTTTATTTAATTTAGTTAATTTAATTTCATTCAATTAGTAAGGTAATTTAATCCTTGTGGTTAAATTTATGTTATTAAGTAAATAAACTAATTAATTAAATTTATTTTGTTGAGTAAATAAATACATTAATTAAACTTATGTTGATGATTAAATAAATTAAATAATTAAATCTTAGTAAATGGATAAATTAATTAATAAAATTATAGTTATTGATTAAATAAATTAAATAGGTAAAGTTGTTTTGAAAAATGCATAAATTAAAAGATTTAAATTTATTTGAAATGAAATTTTGTTTTAAATCATTTAGAAAACAAAATATTTTGAAAATGCATAAGGGGGAAATAACTATGGTGGTTGAGGGGATATTTTGAAAATTTTGACTAAAGTGGAGGAAAATTAATTGGAGATATTTGATTTTTTTTGGAAAAATTTGCTATTAAAAAGAGAGGAAGGTTTTCTTTGTATGGCATACATTTTTTGATCTGGAAGTGGAGATTTGGAAGGAGGATCTGGGCAAGGAAGCACAACATCAAATTGTATTTCTTTAGACTTCAGAACACAAGTTCTTTCTTGCTTTATTGTTTAGAAGTTTTAGATTTTAAATTTTCTGTAGAGGAAACAAAAGAAAACAACAAAAATTTTGGCAAATCAAATTTTAACAATAGAAAAATTGAAAGAGAAACAAAAGAAAATTTTGAAATCTTTGTGGTTGGATTTGGAAATTTCCCTTATAATTTAGAAATTTAAATTAAGAATTTGTGTTGGACAATGAAGTCATTTCTGTAGAAAATTTGTCCAATTTGACTGTAAAATGGAAATTTTTATGTATATATATATATATATATATACACACATATACACATATATTTTATTTATATAAATTTTGCATTCTAGAGAAATTTCTGTAAAAAATTTATATGGAAACTTTATGTTCTAGGAAATTACTAGACACAAGGGAATTAATATATATTTTTAATTAAAAATAAATAAAAATTTAAATTTTGTTAAGGTGGGGGCTACCCCATAGCCACCCCATAGGGAGGCAACTGTGGAAGCAGCGCCACTGCCTTCACAACACACCCCTGTGGGAGGTTGTGTAGCAGCCTTCCCCACAGCAGGGCGACATCCCCTACTTATGTGGGTTTTGACTTTAAAATATAAAATCTTTTATTAAAATATAGATAACATATATATTATATATAATATTATATATATTATATTATTGTATTATTATTTATTTAATATCGTATATTATATATATTTTAAATAATTGGTTTTTAATTGAATAATTGGAATTTAAATAGTTTTTTTTAAATATATATTTAAATATGAATATATATAATTGTATATACACTAAATATATAATTATATATATGTTTAATTTATATTTAAATAAAATTATTTTTTTAAGGTTATTTTATTATAATGATGCAAATATTGATTTTATAAGAGAATGATGTTATTAGAAAATTGTTTTTTTTAACATTAGTTGTAATCAAGGAAGATGAAAGGAAAACAATTAGTTTAAGCTTCTTATTTCTTTAAAAAAAAAAGGTAATATTAATTATTCTGATTGATTACATGCAAAATGTAATTGCTTTACTTAGATTTAAAAAATCCTAAAGTAGGTTATTAAATTGCTTAAATTTTCTTTTCGTTATGTTATCTCTCTCATTCTCGTTGTTGGATAAATAGAGTTATTTGTTTATGTAAGACTTCCAGATGTGTTTTCTTGAGATGGGGATTGTAACTTATGTTGGTTTAGCTTAGAAATAACTTGGGTAGTACACGTGGTAGTTTATCAAGTATGGTCACCTGGTTCTATGAACAGGTGGTGTTGTACATTGTTATTGAGTTGGTATTTGTAATTGGTTATGTGCACCTGGTTTACCCAATGTTGGTGGAATTGATTCCTTAGGTTGTCAGTAGGAGAGTGGCTCTTTGTGGGGGTCCGACACACAAAGGGTAGCCAGGGTAATTCACTTAGGGTATAATCAAGTGATAACTTAAAAAGGAATTAATGAAAAACTTTCAGACTAATTAAGATAATGAATCCCTCTCACTACTCATGCGCTTATTAAGGCTTGAGATGAGACGAGAAGCATAGTTTGTATGGGGATCCAGCGGTCAGTAGAGGCAAGCCAGGGTAACCCAAGATGGGGGTTCGGTAGCCTCGGAAGGTTGAGCCAAGGTAACTCATAGAAAATTATGTGTGACACTCATCCTATGACAACTGTCATTCAGTTTGTTGTACTATGTAGTTGATCATTGTTATCTGGAAGCATTGTAACCATTTTTGTTAGTATTGTACTTGTGTAGTTTAACATTGTTTTTTCCTATGTCTAGAGGTTGTAGGTTTTTCCTAGGAAGCTCTTTTACTATCTCCTAGCATGGGGGTTGGTTCTTCGAGTACCACATGGTTGGGTGGAATGTGCACCTTACACAGTTGGGTCCCTAGTTCTTGTTTGTGATGGTGGGTACTCCCTGTTTAGAGAGCTCGTGTGTACTAGTGAATTTGTACTTCTCGTATGTCACTCTTGTATCTGTTGGATACCTTGTAATTATATCACTCCTAAATTTTATTTGAGGAGAATCTTTGTAATTTGTAATTGTAACACTTTTTTATTAACTATCTCATTTGGAAATGAGAGTTGTAATTGTAATATTGAATGGATGCAATGTATGAATGGATCATTATTGTACTTTATATTTTATGTGATGTATTTTAATGTTAATATATGTATGATCTTTAATTCATGAGTAATAATCTTATGTTATGTTTAGTAACTTTTGTTAGTAATGGGTCTTGTAAGTAAGCATTGTCACGTACCTTAGAGAATGTATGTTTAGTGTAGTTTACTTTACTTGTTTAATTACACTTTTAAAAGAAAAAATTATTCGCTTCTATTATGTGTGTGTCATTCTCTAGGGTTTCATGGCAGGCATTACAAAACGCAACTCACCACTCTGATTTGATATCCTTGAAGGATTTAATTTATTTGCATCACCTCAAGGCTTGATTGTTGTTCAAATGGTTTGATTTGCTTGAAAGACATATAAGGGTTAGTACAAACAAAATGATAGCATAAACATGAACAAACTCACATGAAACTTGGCAAGATGCTTCAATATCGAAATGTTGCAATAAATCTACTCTTGACTTGATAATAATTGCTTGATAGTGATCTTGCTTCCAAAATTGCCTCTTTTTTTTACTTAGTTTTCAAATGGTGAAATGACTAGGTATTTATACACAATTATTCTAATTTCTCAAAAATTAAATCCTGATAGCCAACATTTGACATTTGAAATTCAAATAATAAATTTTCAACTCTGACATATTAAAATTTGGAGGCAAAATAGGGGGACCAAGTCGCCTAGGGCGGCTTTGTCCTAGCCCTATTTTGTGGTGTGTAAAGTGTCAAAAGAAAAATATTAAATGTTTTTTTTGGTCTTGTAAATGGGTTTTCTTGATAAATGTCCAAATAGGCCATGGAATGCATAATTTGGGACATTAGATACACGATTAGGTTTGTGCACTTAGGAGAGAGAAAATCATAGTGTGAAATTGTCAAGACAATTTACAATGCTACACTATCCAAGGTACATGTAATTATTTGTGACAAATGAAATTATGTTTAAATTAAAATATTGAAAACTTCATTCAACAATAGCATCTAAATATTGTAATTTGATTAGACATGAATTTATATTTGATACTTGAAAATGTCTACAATATATGAGTGTTTTAATAAACATAATATAAGTGAGTGCATAATCAACTATATTAAATTCCACATGAAATGCTAGATATCTAGAGCTAATTTGGAATAAAAACATGTACAAAAATGTATCTACAAAAATATTAAAGTCAGCATATAAATAAATACAGATGATCATATAGAACTCATGAAATATACTAAAATATGTCTAGAAGTGGACATGAAATAACTTGTAAAATTTAAATAGTCAAGTGGCACACACACACACACACACACACACACACACACACACACACACACATATATATACGCATGTGTATGTGTACATATAATTCATAAAATAAAACTAGCCTAGCTATCAAGATCATCGGTAAAATAAAGAGTCATCTTCATTTCACATGAACTAGATGGACTTATAGATTCATGTTATAGAAGAGTTCAAGAAACTTGAAATTAGATAAAGTTAAAGAAATTTTGATTTAATTTAAATTAAATGATAAAATCATGAAGTTCAATTATTAAATCTAAGCTAGAAAGTATGCATAAATTACCATTTGATCATGTGAATCTACTAGCACATTTTGTTCAATAGGTGGTATAATTGTCAATCGAATACCAAATGTATGATATGCTAATTCTTGGATATTCAAATAAAGCAAGCAATAGGTTACAAAATATTAGTGATTAAAAAATATTTTAATAATTTATATTTAAAAGACCTCAAAAATGTATAGGAAATTTAGTAAAGTTTAGGACCTCAAACGACATGGATGACTCATGAAAATGACCCTGACCAAGAGCCTGGCTAGCACCTATCAAGATACTGATATCACCCTGTATATACATATATATGAAATGCATATTGTAGGCATTGAAAAATGTCCTAAATGATATCATACACTCGAATCAAGTATACTAACATCATTTCCTCTTAAAACCCATCCTCTTTTTGCTTAATTAATTAAATTAGCCTATCTATTTAATTAATTGTGTCATTTGCATCTATTAACCTAATTCATTTAATTAGGTTAATTCACCCCCTTCCATGCTAACATTTCATCCCATTAAATTAAATAAATCAAAATATTTAATTTAATTTCCTAAGTCTTCTTATTTAATTAAATAACCCCAAGTTATTTAATTAAATGTCATTTCACCTTCCCCCTTTTATTAAATTAGTTAATTTAATGAATATCACTTTGTTCTTCTAATTCCTCTAATTGCATGATTAAACCCTTGTTTAATTAGCAATTATCTAATTAATCCAATTCCTCACACTTGCAAAGGAATATTCCAAGGGAATATTCCTCCTTTGCACAATTTAATTTAGTTTTAATTAACTAAATATGCTTTTTCCTCGCCCATGAATATTCCAAAGAATATTCTTTCTCCTCCAATCATTTGAAAAAGGGAATATTCTCACTTAGCTTCATATGCAAGTTAACTTGTGAATTCTTGTGCAACTTAACTTTTGACCTCTTATACAGGTCAAAAGTGTGCCTGTTTGGAAGGAATGAGAACCCTTGATTAAATCTCATCTTGCATTCTCACCCGTTGATGAGAATCCATGATCCATGCCTCCAATTTCTTCCATCCTTGACTGTTAATTAGCTTTTTTGATCTTAACCCTTCATTTCTCATTTGCTTTCCTATAAATAGGTCACTATTTGGAGACAAATGGATCCATCTTTTAACATTAAACTTATGTTATTAAAATCACTCTTACTTGCACTCACATTTAGCATAATTTAAGCTTATTTTAATTGCACCATATTAGCTTAGCTTCCATTAATAGCTTCCATGA
Organism: Sequoia sempervirens; assembly: GCA_007258455.2. Lineage (NCBI taxonomy): Eukaryota > Viridiplantae > Streptophyta > Pinopsida > Cupressales > Cupressaceae > Sequoia > Sequoia sempervirens. The sequence goes on from VDFB02271358.1 coordinate 677,265,412, forward strand.
TAACATAGAGGCATACATTTAGCTTATTTGTTAATTAGGATTTTAATCTTTTGAAGCTTTCATACATTTAGAGTAGATTTGCATACACCTATATCGATCATCTTAGCATATATCATGTTAATTTAGTATTTAAATCATGTTTTATCACATATATCTCATGGTTTCATTAGTTTTCTTCAATAAAACTAATTGAAACAAGCTCATTATCCAAGGGATTGGGAAAGGGTCACCATTCCACATCAATGCAACACTACTCCCCCAATAGGATAAGTTTCAATGTCTTAGATTAGAGGTTTGTCAAGATTTCATGATTTAGAATGTTAGTTTTAATGGTTTCTTTGTCTTTGTTTATAGTGGATCTTATTGGTATTGATGCTTAGTGGATTAAATATTCCTTGAATTTGTATGGATCAGGTGTAGTTAACCTATACTATGACATTTGCCACATTTTGGTGCTAGAAGGATGGCATGAACTAATCAATCTAACAAATTTATCTTTAGATTTTTGTTTTCCTTATGTTTGCAGATACAACGATGCTCTTTTAGGATAACTAGATTTTGTGGGTTAGGCGATAAAAGTTGAAGTGAAGAAGTGTTCTCATATTTAAATCTTATAATTGTAACAATTGTTTGATGCTTTTGGGGCAATTATAACCCATCTATCATGTTTTTCATTTTATGCTTTAGGACCACACTAATTTTCATTTGAGTTTAAAAAGAATGCTCAAACGAGACTAAAATTGAACCCTCATTTCATCATTTTATTTTGGGCTTAAAATTGAACAAGGCAACTTAACATTTTGTTTGGTGCATAAAATGAAGTCATCTTAGCTTTAGGGGTTAAATTTAATAAGTGTTTGCTATGTTTTGATTTACATTTTTGTTGTTGAATGTGTATGCAATTCTCTTGCACCACTCGACGATCTTGAAAAAAAGAAACATTCCTTAACACTTTGTATAATCACCTACATCTTTTCAAATTGGCTTAAAAATGAACACCTTGCTAGTGTAGGGAAAAGGCATGGTGTGTGTTCTCTCCTTGTTTCATGTGAACTAGGATGATCAAACTACACATGTACTTCCTTGCTATTGTTTATCTTTAGAGGGCTTGCCTTCCTACTTTGAAAGGAGGTAACGACCCAAGCGGTAACGAGCTAAAGCCAAGCTCTTTCAAGTTGCTATATAAAAAAAAAATTATGATTAAATTCATAAACAATAAATGTGGATGCATCATACCGACAAGTGTCACCCTTAGTATCCATGTGATACATCAAAATCTCTTCTTAGAAAGAGACTGGGAAGCCTCCTAATTCTCCATAATCTTGAGCTAATCTTTCTGTGTATATGGCCACCTTGAAGAAAAGCCCTTATTAAGAACCATTGTTTAGAATCCAAAAACCTTCATTCTTGTTGGTGTAGGAATGATCATTTCGATGTCGCCCCACATTTGTACTATTCATTATTGAAACAAAGAAATCCTTAGGATCCTAGGATATTTAAGATTTGAGATTTGGTGGTCCCGAGAAGTGTGCATCATGGAGGGGAGCCAATGTCACCAAATCTCTAGTTGTTCACATTGTCTTAGTGTTTGAAGAAATCCATGTGGGGATTCAACAAGTAGTATTTTCTAAACCTAAGGTGATAAATGCTTGAGAGTCAGTTTAATAATTTGTTTGGTTCTAAAATGTTGCAAACAAACATAAACAATCTTCCTCAAAATTTCAAACTCTTTGGTCTAAACATGGATACCTCTTGAAATAGCCTTGATATTAATGCTTGTCCTAAGGATTTCTAAATATCTTGACTTATATCTCAATCCATACTCCCCAAAGTCAACATAAGCATCTATGGCTTCAACCTCATGATTTTCAAAAAATGGACCTTATGAAATTTATGATGTTTTTGACATAGACATTTAGTTTAAAAACTTAATCAAGACAAGTGTTTGTGGTAAAAATAAACTCACTTAAGCAAGATAAATTGACAAAATTGAACCCCAAATGACCATTTGGAGACCGATCGCTCTCGTTGAACAACCCAACCTTACACTTGCTACCATACAAGGAAAACATTGCAAAACATTGAGTCCAAAATCATTGAGTTTCTCTTTACCAAAATCATTAGGTCCTATTTCCAAAATCATTGATTCCTTAGGGTTTGATCACTTTAGAGGTATAGTATGTTTCTCACTACCTTGGTCTTGGAAAACAAAGATTCATTCTAGGTCAACATTGGGTCAAACATTTCATCCACCCCTTCATCAAAACTCATCCTTCACTTCACCAAAATTTGCAAAAATTTTGAACACACCAACACTTTGGACATGGACATCTATTAATCAAACCAACCCCTAACTTAGCTACTTTTCTTGTGAAATGTATCCTTTTCCATGCACTTAGATCAATTAGTTGTCATCTTTGAACTAGTTCATCTTGAAGGTCACAAGTCTACCCTAAATGTTTCCAAGTTCATAAACATCCTTTATCCTAATATCAAAACATCAAACTCAAGTCAAAAGTATTGTCCTAAAATGTTTGCAAATATCATTTTCCACATCATCTACCTTTTCATCTCCCATTATCATCATTGCTCCAAAAATACTTAGAGCGTCCCTTCTACCTAGATTTGAGTCAACTAAAGAGTTCAAACATTACAAATCTCAACAAAACTCTCCCATAGGTGACCCAAAATTTATGGTAACAACAAGATCACAACACAAGAGAATCATGGAGAAAACCAAAGTCTCATCTGCCACCATCAGTGATCCCAATCCTCAAGAATTTGATCCAAGAAGTAAATTTACCCCATCACAACAACCCTTGTCTCCATCAGGGCCATATGAGATAGAAGATGTCATGAACAATCCATTTGAACTTACTAAAGAAGAAATCATGGAACATCAAGCATTAGAAAACGTGGATCCAATTTCCTCATCTTTTGTTGTGCAAAACTTGACACAAGGCTTAACTCAATCTATGAATCAACCAACTCCATCCCTTGTGCCAAGTCAACCCTTAACATCTAGTATTGTAACTAGACTAGGAACCAACCTTGGTCTCACTTCATTTCTAGGAACAAACACAACTTTGGGTATTCACAACACGACCATTGTATTAATCGCCAACCTTCCCTAAAACACAAGTTGGACACCAACATTTGGAAAACCACTTACATTCCATGACGCCACAACAACCTCAACATTTTGAGCACTAACATCTTCATCCATCACCACAAAAACCCCAAGTATTCCTAATGTTACACAAAGTAATGTGAACCAAGTGCTTCAAATAGGAAAACAAGGGCAAGATAACACCCTCACGCAAGGGGAACCCTTAGCAAGTGGTTCTAACAACCCCATCAACACATCGAAACAAGTGGTTACCCAAGGTACTCAATTCAATCCACCATCCACATCAAACCCTTCTATAATTGACCCAAATCAAAACAAAACCTTGGTTATGAACCCCATCAACCAAGGAAATACCTTGACTGCATCCCAAGCACAAGGAAATTCCAAAAGCATCGACCAAGGTAATCCTTTCAATCAATGGACTCAAGGTCCTAATGTACCCTTAACATTTCCATACCCAATGGCACCAACATCACATTTCCCCTTGGGCCCCCATGTCATGCAAAATCAAGTGGGACCTCAACCTTACATTCCTCCACCTTAATCCACTATCCTACAAGGAATGTTAAACCAAGGGAACCCCCAACCTCTCATCAACAACCCTCAACCCAATCAAAACATAAACAACCAAAACCCATCGCAAATGTCTCAATAATCAAACAATCCTAGACATTACAAGCACATGCCTTAGCTTTACAACAAGCACAATAGGCTTATCATCAAGTCATCCAACAACAACAAGAAGCGGCCTTAGTAGCATAGCAACAACATGAAGGAGTCTTAGTAGCACAACAACAACATCAAGCAACCTTAGTAGAATAGCAACAACATCAAGCATCCTTAGCAGCACAACAACAATAGCAACAATAGAAAGTAGCCTTAGCAACACAACAACAACAGCAAGTCCAGCAAGCCACCTTAGTAGTGCAACAACAACAAAAATCCCAACAAGCCACCTTAACTACGCAACAACAGGCTCAACAACAACAAGCCCAACAATAAGCATTGCTTGCTCAACAATATGCCCCACAACAATAACTACTCGCACAACAATATCAGCAATAGGGTCTATACTATAACCCTCAACAAAACATTATCAAACCAAACACGCTAGGAACATATATGCCTACACCATCATCATCTTATCCCAAACCACCATACACACCATACAACACCTCATCATATCATAATCCCACATACACTTCATCCACCATCCCGCAATATGCAACATATGTTCCTCCACCAAACCCACAAGATGATATAGCATCGCAACTTAAGGCGTTATCACAAGAAATGTAGGATTTCAAAATGGAAAAGATGAAGAAGATCCCCATACACAACAAAATGTATGCCTTTATCCATTCGATCAAAACATCGCAATGGTACCTTTTCCTCCTAGATTTGAGGTCCCCAAATTTGATAAATACAAAGGGAGAGGAAATCCTATGGACCATGTCAAGGAATTCAATGTCATGTGCATGGAGGTGGCCTATAATTATTCCTACTTAATGTGCCTCTTCCCATGAAGTTTAATAGGTCCTACCATGGATTGGTTTTCACAGTTACCTCCAGGAATAAATTTTTTTCAAGAAATCATTGACAAATTCATAAATCACTTCTCCTTTAATCTTGACATAGACGTAAGCTTAGAAGAGTTGTATAATCTCAAACAAAACAAAGGAGAATCTTTCACCAATTTCTTGCAATGATGGAGGCAAAGAGCTAGTAAAAGCAAGTGGCCACTTCCCAACAAACAAGTGGGAATTATCATAGAAAATCTAGATCCAAATCTATCCTTCCACTTGAAAATGTAGTGCATTACCTCCTATGATGAGCTTGTCCCTAGAGCCCTTAACATTGAGAGAGCCCTAATCTCATAGGGAAACACACAAGTGTATAAAGACAATCGCCCATCCATTAGTTTTAACGACAAGCTCCACTATTGATCCAAGAACAAGAATGTTACTGGTGATGGTGTTGATGAAAATGTGGTCTTAACTTCTACTAGGCAAGCAAACAACCAAACCATGAATACACAACACCCATACATGCACCATCGAATAATCAAACAACAATCAACACTACAAACACTCAACATGGACCAAAAAGAACGAACAATGCTCCTAAACGAAAATTCACTCCCTTAGGGGAACCTATGGAGGGTGTGTTGAAGCAATTGATACAATCTAACCTTATCACACTCCCAAATTTTTCAAACTATCAAGATCCACAACTCAAACCTTGTAGCTATAGAGATGATCATTTTTTTGAATTTCGCCGATATAAAGGTCATAACACACAAAACTATTTTAGACTCAAACATCTAATAGAATATCTTATGAAAAAAGGAGACATTTATGTTGATAAAAAATTTGGGAATAAAAATTTGAAAATTTACACAAACCCTATGCCTGATCATAAAAAAGCAAAAGATTTAGGAAAGGCACCAAGCTCAAAAAATGTAAACAATACTCGTGATATCATGGTGGGACATATTTATTCATCACAACACGAGGAATCAGACACATATCAAGATACTATTTTTAAACAAAGTCCAAACCCCTCAACAGTGTTTTTCACTATTTTATACCATAATGACATCAAGTGGATATCAGATTGTGATATCTCTCCCACATATGACTCAATGATTGGGCATGTTGAAGAAGTTCCAAATAAGCCAAAAATATCCCTTATTGCATCCATACCTATAAAATGTTGCTAAGATTCTTTTACTGATGATATATCATCCACCCAAGGATCATGTCAAGAGGAGGATCTTGAGGATAATGAAAGATACTCTTAATCAAGTCAAGATCAAGAACCTCTATCCCTAGAGTTTCATCAAGAGCTAAGGGACATCTTCCAAACCATTTTAAACTCCAAAGATATCCTCAATATCACCCTTGAGATGCTTCTCTCTAACGGACATATAGACATTCTTCATCCCAAACATGAGTCTCCCACTCTTGATATTCCTACACAAGAGCAAGCAATAGTCAAGATTCTTGATTCTTATAGGGATTTTGCATCATCGACATATTTTGAGTTAGCATCAACATCTTATGAAGTAGTATCAATAGATAACAATATCATAGAGTCAAAGCAAATAGTTCATATTCCTAAACAACAATCTTGAACCCATAGCAATATCATGTGTTCATGACAAGTCATATTTAGTGGCTATGGATCATACGATACATTATTAGGGCAAAGGATTAGGTATTGATAATACCTTCACAATGTCAAGGGCAATCTTGTCTACAACAAACATCAACATATGGGGCATGGAGAATCCTTATGATGAAAATATTGTCAATGCTACGACTAGTTGTATATTGAGGTGGCATTCACCCATCATCTCATATGTAAATTGGGACCAACATAAAAAGAAGAATTCTTATCAAAGCAAGGAAAATATCATCAAAGAAAATGAAGTAGTAAAGAAGAAAGGACACATTGAAGTACAAATGGATACCAAAGAAAAATAAAGAAAATTATCCCTCCAAAACTCCACTAGTCAAAGAAACTATGGGGAAAAATAAAAAAGGGAAGTGAATCTATCAAAAGAGTCCTCAAATACAAAAGTAGGCTTCTCAAGAAAGGAACAAAGTATACCTAGTGGTTGGTCCTAATTCCATGAAAACCTCCATTCCCACCCATCATTGCTCATCTTCCCAAGTTTGGAGAGTGAAAGGTTCCAAACCATCAACCAATACATCTCATATTCCTTCATACATGTCACCATATACTCCATTCACAATATCCAATTCTCGAATTGGCCGTGTGTTTGCAGCTACCCTTCATCATAAGGATTCTAAAGGTACGATATTGCAATGTATACACATAGACAAGGTTAATTCCGGTATCCACAAGGCAGATCAAAGTTCTTCAAGGTTGCATTCAAGTGCTCATATCTTAGCAAAGTAGCTTCTTCAAGAAGGATATTGTTGGAATGTTATGACATTGGCCTCTACATAAATTCCACCAGGCAGTTCAACATGAGGGTAAGACTTCCAAAAAATCAAAAAGTCAAGAAAATAGTAAAAATAAAAATCGTCCTCCAGTGATAACCACTATGGTGGTGCTTTGGGAAAGTACTATGATGAAAACCTAGAAAATAGGCGTCATGAGTAGAATCAAGCATCTATATGATCTTTCTTAGAGATAAGCATCTCATCCTTGTCATGATAAATCCAATATTCCCTTCATCCATCCAATCCAAATTTATCCAAATAGCCCACTTTATCTTGATCTTGACAAAAATTTGGTGTATACTTCAACTCTACTCATGGAAAAATTTTGACAGGCTCTTTACCATTTTATCTTGTGAGGTCCCATAGCCCATATCTAGCATGATAAAACTCTAAAATTCTTTGCATATACAATATCTATCTTGGTTGTCCATTGCATTATGAAGAATTTCTAGACACTGGGGTAGGTTATTACACTCTTATTTTCAAATAACTCTTGATCCATGTCTTTTATCTCACAACGTGACATCGACATTGTGATCTAGGTATTGTTTACCTCAAAATATCATCGAAAAATACCAAAAACATTCATAAAACATTCATCAAAAAATCCAAAACATTTGCAAAATCTTGTATAGCTAAAATCCAAAAAAATCTAGAAAATTATAAAGTCAAAATCCAAAACATCTGGAAAACATCAAAATCCCTAAAAAGGTCGAACATCGAAAAAATCCAAAAACAACACCTTGTTGAACTACAAGTCTTTGAGCTTGAATGTGGGCAAGGACATCATTAATGTGCCCCTGAGACACCCTAGGTCAGTCCTTTAGGAATCCATCATAATAAATTGGCATTCCATCAATTGTTCATTTCTCATGGTCAATAAATTGAGTCATTCGAACTATGTGGTCTTTGTGTGTATTTAACGTAGGCAACGATCATCTTTGATCAGCCCCTAAGGCCCCTAGGATAGGTCTTTTAGGTTAGGTTCTTGGTCAAAAACTTAGAAAACCCCTAAACATTCAAATATCAAAAAACCCCTAAAAATTTGAATACATCTAAAAAACTAAAACATCCACATAAACTTTCAAAAAGATCAAAAATAGCCTCAAAACATTTTCAAAATACCAAAAACATTGAAATATTCTAGAAAACTCAAAACAATCCATCCCATTTCGCTTACACCCGCAATAAACCTTCATCCATAATAAATCAACTGTCATCACCTTCAACCTTTGGTAAAACAAATAGAAAGCAAGTATAGCAAGTTGTAAAGTGAGAACCTAAGTGTCAACATCTAAAGTATAGATCATAGGTAAATGCATTAGTGAAGTTTATATCAACAACTTATCATAAAGCTCATCATCAACCTACATCAAACAACCATCTGATCAACATGTCCTAGGATGTATCCTTCTTGCGATGGACATCAATATCAGAAATCACCTTAGCTAAAATAAACTGGCAAGAGATATAGATAACACTAACTGTTTGCCATTGATCTTTTCTTGTGATTTATCTTAATGACCCATTTAGAGGACCTCTCAATGATGTCTATCAAAATTATTTAGAGAGAAAGGAATGGGGCATCAATCATTATCTTTCATTTGTTGTGCTTGTAGATACTCTTGTAAAATAACCTTGGTGCATACTTGCTTAGTTGTGTGTAGGAAGGTTATTTGGAGTATGTTGTTGACTATTGTGTATGCTTTGGTCCAATATTTTCTAGGCTTCTCACTTACATTCCAATAAGTTTTTTGTATGTCAAGATGTGAACAAGAACTATCATATATGTTTGTAGAGTCAAAGTCCATTACACTAGATACAACATCGTCTTGGTTATTAATACCTTGATGCATCATGTCTATGTGTTATATCAAATAATAAGGAATGATGAAAAATCCCAATCCCAAGATATGAGCAAATCATCATCATGCATGTCTCATCACCATAATCTAATAAAGTCTCAGTGCATCATGGACTTGTTGGACTTCTGAATCAGTCTCGAAATCATTGGTCAATCCATTCATCTTATTCTTCTTATTCTTCTATCTTTACTAACGTTTCTATCCAAGTATCAAATTTATGTGATATATCAAAATGTACATGAGGCTACCCATGGCCAATGATTATTTACACATCATCAAATCTATCTACATTAGACATCTGCACTTTCTAGACACTTGGGGTAGCTTTTCACCTTTATTGAGAAATCAACCCTAAATTCCAAATTTCCACCCAATTTCTTGAGGGGGCAAGGAATCAGCTTTATCCTTCTGCTAGGGCATCTAAAAAATTAAAAAAAAAAATATTTTTTGATTTATGTAGCAATTTTTAATCTGAAGAGCATCATTCTTTGAATCGAAGCAACAGGTACCTCGCTTCGAAGAGGGGAAAAATGTATACACAGAAAAATGTCCTAGATGATATCATACACTGAAATTAGGTATACTATCATTTCCTCTTGAAACCCATCCTCTTTTTTCTTAATTAATTAAATTAGCCTAGATATTTAATTAATTGTGTCATTTGCATCTATTAACCTAATTCATTTAATTAGGTTAATTCACCCCCTTCCATGCTAACATTTTGTCTCATTAAATTAAATAAATCAAACTATTTAATTTAATTCCCTAAGTCTTCTTATTTAATTAAATAACCTTAAGTTATTTAATTCAATTTCATTTCACCTTTCCCCCTTTCATTAAATCATTTAATTTAATGAATATCACTTTATTCTTCTGATTCCTCTAATTGCATGATTAAACCCTTTTTTAATTAATAATTATCTAATTAATCCAATTTCTCCCACTTGCAAAGGAATATTCCTCCTTTGCACAATTAAATTTAGTTTAATTAACTAAATATCATTTTTCCTCACCCATGAATATTCCAAAGAATATTCTTTCTCCTCCAATCATTTTCAAAAAATGGAATATTCTCACTTAGCTTCATATGCAAGTTAACTTGTGACTTCTTGTGCAACTTAACTTTTGACCTCTTGTACAAGTCAAAAGTGAGCTTGTTTTGAAGGAATGAGAACCCTTGATTAATTATCATCTTGCATTCTCACCCATTGATGAGAATCCATGATCCATACCTCTAATTTCTTCCATCCTTGACCATTGATTAGCTTTTTTACCTTGACCCTTCATTTCTCATTTGCTTTCCTATAAATAGGTCACTATTTGGAGACAAATTGATCCATCTTTTAACATCAAACTTATGCTATTAAAATCACTCTTACTTGCACTCACATTTAGCATAATTTTAGCTTATTTTAATTGCACCATATTAGCTTAACTTCCATTAATGGCTTCCATGATAATATAGATGCATACATTTAGCTTATTTCTTAATTAGGATTTTCCTTTTGAAGCTTGCATACATTTAGAGTAGATTTGCATACACCCACATTGATCATCTTAGCATACATCATGTTAATTTGGTATTTAAATCATGTTTCATCACATATCTCTCATGGTTTCATCATTTTTCTTCAATAAAATTGATTGAAACAAGCTCATTATCCAAGGGATTGGGAAAGGGTTGCCATTCCACATCAATGCAACACCACTCCCCCAATAGGATAAGTTTCAATGTCTTAGATTAGAGGTTTTTCAAGCTTTCATGATTTAGAATGTTTTTTTTAATGGCTTCTTTTCTTTGTTTACAATGAATGATCTTATTGGGATTGATGCTTAGTGGGTTAAATATGCCTTGAATTTGTATGGATTGGGTGTAGTTAACCTATACTATGACACTGGTCACACATATATTTTAATTTAAATATAAATTAAATTTGATTTGATTTTAAAATTTTAAAATAATAGGAACTATGTAGTGAATTTTTTAAGTACATGTAAATTTTTAACTTAAATAACTTTTGAAAACACACACCAAAGATGACCCATGCATAACAATTGATGATGGCTTAGGAATGCTCGCCACACCTTATTGTTCGTTGGGCATGGATATCACATGACCTCCCTACATAAATACAATATTGTTTCACACATGTGTATAATTGAATTAAATTATATGGATGTAAATTAAAATATATTTAAATAAGAAATTAAATGATGTAACTTTAAAATTAAAAACTAGATCTATACATATGCAATTTTCTAGGATCAATATATATAAATTGGTTTACCTAAGTGTAAGGTGTGCCCACTTGTGTAGCTACCAATGTAAAACAAATATGAACTAATCGAGATGATGTCCTGAAATCACGCATCTACGCCAACCACTTAAAATTAATATTAATATATATAATTTAATGTTAATTAAACATGAGTTTTGATACATGTAAATGTTACACATTTCAATCAAAATAAAATGTGACTTGATGTACATACCTATGTAGGACGATCATCAGAAGATAGTAATTCCACAAATGATTCCACCTCTGATGTAGGTGCATTTGAGGTGGATGCCTGAGTAGGGCCATAACATGGAATACTGCAACTTTGACAAAAATGTGGCTTTGGCAAGAGCTTCTAGGACCATCACATTCATGCTCTCTACCACCGACTTCAATTGTCATGTGGGAAGTCTGATCATTGAGATCTCCTGAGAGTGAATTGAATGCTCCTAATGTCGAAATCATTGCCTGGTGCTGAAATGGTGTCAAAATACTAGGAGATGGAGGAGGAACAATGGGTAGAATCAGAGTATGTCAATTGGGATTGATGTGTGCTCCTAGTCTATGTTGGGGCATGCCACGTCCAACTCCCTAAAATGACCTCATATCAAAATAATTAGGTTTTAAACCCATCTCAAACTTTTCCCATAATTTTCTCAAAAAATAAAGGGGCACATCACAATTAGCATGTGGTGGATGATCAAATACCATCCACCATCACTCCCAAAAATGTGTGGCTATCTGTGGATGCATACACCATCTAGTTGAAATTCATTTTTATTTGGAGGAATGGGTAGATTGGTATGAGGGTCAATGAAATATGGGGAAATGATCTTTTTGGTAATGCGTAGATCAAGGATTGAGCTCCATATGATAGTCCATATGCATAAAATTGTCTCCTCTTCTCTCTCCATCAACATAAACTATCTAAATTTGCATCAATGGATCAAACAGAGTCAATAACAATTTGCATCGAAGATGCAAATCGTGACAGATGGGGGCATATTAGGTTTCTTTTTTTTATCAATTTTTTTTTTATTGAATAATGTTTATATTTGCATTGATGTTTGCTCGCAATTAAGCCTCATCAAATGCAAGGGGTGGGGGGTTAGGAGATGGGGGGTATGAGGTGGGGGGTATGAGGTGGAGAGTGTGGGGGTGAGGGGTTTGAGGTTGAGGGTCTAAAAGATCATCTATAGACAACTCATCACCTAATGGTATTTTCTCCATCAAGGGTCAATGCATGTTAAACAATTAGAACAAAAATATCAACAAACTAATTACATAGCATGAAGCATTGAATCTACTTATTTTTTAAATATAAAATATTTAAAATAAATTTTGACACAAGTGTTTCAAAGAGATCATTAAATAATTTATAATTTGAACTAAAAATCACATCGAACATACATTCAAATTTAACATAAATGTACAACATGAATTTGGACTAATTTATATTTTTTTGTACATTGAAATTAAACATATAAAATTAGACCACATGTGACATCAAGTGAACATGGCTATAATTACTTTATAGTTTTGATATTGGCATCTCTTATATCAAACAAAAAGAAAATAATGTTCCTAATGAGTTAAGGAAATGATAATATATGCCTAAAATAACTAGTCTACAATTTTAATTGACAAATAAGACTATTTCAAATAGTAGAAATTTTATTCATTTTATTAAGAAATTAGTACTTTATCTAAATTTTAAATGGAAAAATAAGGATATTATTTTGATGTAACTAGATTATCAAGATGTTAGGGATGTATTCATGTCATAGAAAATAAAAATTTAAGGCATATAATCATGTATGGGGCACATAAAATACCATCTCATACTCATCTTGGAGTAGAAAAAATATTGCACAATTTGTTCAAGAATGTTTTTTTGGCCTAAAAATAAGGAAAATGTTTAACTTAAGTTTGATGGCTAGATTTTTAGAGTTTCAAAAGGTGAAGGTATAAAATGCACACCCTAGTGGTAAATCAAGTAACCACATGAAATTTTGGGTCATTTGTGGTTGATAATTAGTATGAATTTCATTTCAAGTTTTTCAAAAATATGATTTTAATTTATCCTAACATCATATATATTAATCATGAATTTTATCCTAATAAATAGTTGCTTTGGGAGGGATATATACATGATGATCATCATTAGGTACATATGTATTATCCCTATTTCCTAAATGTGATGATGATGTTGAAGTTAATGGAAAAAAAAAGAGAAAGTTTCACTTATATGATGATTTCTAGAGATAAGGTGGATGTGTCTCAATATAGTAGGTTGAAAAAGTACTCAATTAACATTTTTTCTAGATATTTTAAAGATATCTTGGAGTTAATGTGTATATTGTTTGGTCACAAGTATTACACCCATTTTCTTGGAGATAGGGTCCTATAGTTACACATTACTTTAGAGAAATAAGTTCTTCCAAACTAATTGGAATCTTATTTTTGTAACTCTTAATAAATAATTTGTAAGGGATAAAAATGGAGAAAATTTTGTAGCATATTGATGAGATGCAATTAGCATACTCTTCTTGGAGTTTTTCGCTCATTTGAAGGGTTTTCACTATTAACATTTGGTATTTGGAAAATTTTGGTTATGGTGTATACCCTATATTTCTTCTAATTCTTTTATCATTCTTAACATGTATATATACTAGTGCTTTCTAAAATTTAAAGTAGAGGAAAATTATTAGGAGATAGTTGTCAAGAGCTAGCATAGACAATCCATGTTTAATGTACACTAGGGTTATACAATCAATTATTAAAAGAATTGTGATATCATAACTACTTGTTTTTAGAATCTATGCAAGGTTTTGGGAGTATTATGCCTACTAAAAGGTTGAAAGTGGTAGTAGTGGTGATTTAATTCTAGAGAAGGGATTAGTTTTTCCAATACTAGTGGCCATTCATATTCTTAGTGATCATTAATTTATAATGGTAGGTATGAATAGGGAATGATATGAGATGGAAAATGAAACACCTAAATATTGCCTCTTTGTGAGTACAAGCTCATTCTTGTTTGAAGAAACAAAGGAGTGTGTGCAATAGTTTATATTAGATGTAAGAATAGAGTACATGATTGAAGGATTTCACAAGCTATTGAAATGAGTCCAATTAATCGTGTTGGTGATATTTTCTCTATGTATTGATGTTAGAAATAGATGAGATGCAAGTAGCATACTCTTCATATATTTTCACACATTTGAAGGGTTTTCTATAGTAGTATTTGGTGTCTTGTGTTCTTGTTATGGCGTATTCTTTGGTTCTTTTAATAGTTTATTTTTCTATTCATAAAATTTAGAGTAATATTTTTCAAACATTTAAAGTAGAGAATAGTGATTAGGTATGAGTCACATATTAATACCTACATTAAAATCTATGTTTGATGTAAACAAGGGTTCTAAAACTATTGATTACAGAACAAGTACTATTAGAGTTGCTTGATTTTGGGATATAAGTAGGGTTGTGGGAGTTTTATTCCAACCACAAGATCAAGTGGTAGTGGTGATTTAATTCATACAAAGGGTTTACTTTTACAATTTTGATAATCATTTTTAACTAGAGAACACATTCAATATAAGGAAAAATCTACTTTATAATTTAACTAGAGAACACATTCAAATGAAGAATAAGAAGATGATGAGTGTTGTGATATTTTCCTAGAAAAAGGGGAAAATAAAGATACAAAGGTATATTCAAGGTCTACTTCACCTACAATGATTTTTGTAATTCTTAGGTCTCATAATATACACTTGAAGTTTCTCATTATAAAATAATAAACATGTAGATAAAGGTTTGATAATTGATATATGTTCTATAAGTATTATATAAATTTGGGATGATGTAAGCTTAGTTGCTAACCTTTTTTTTAAATGGTAATGTTTAAAATGTATTTGCTAGTGTCCCAAATACTTTGAATGTGGTTAGTGCTATTAATTTGATTAATCAAGCTAGTGAGGTAATTTCATTTCACAATTTTGAATCCCTTATTGCTAATATGAGAAGTGACACTATTTAGGGTTTAGGGTTTACAGTTTTAGGTTTATGATTTAGGGTTTAGGGTTTTATTTTTTAGGTCTAGGTTCTAGGTTTTGGTTTATTGTATGTATCCATTATTTTGATGAATATATTTACAAATGAAATTTACAAACTATAGAATTCATCCTAATTACAAAAATTAAAATAAAGAAAAATATAAACCATGAAATTACAAATCCTAAACATTACATTATATAATTATATTTTAAACCATAATTACAAACAAAAAATGTTAAATATAAAGCAAAAAAAGCACAAATACTAACCTAGAGGTTGCTAAGATTGAGTACGTTGAAGGGAGGAGGTGGCAAGTGCAATTTGGTGGCATAGATGGCTTGCAAAACAGGTACCCATTTTTCTCAAGTCACTCTCTTTGACCAAAAAAGTAAAAACGAATCGATTGTTGATTTAATATATATATATATATATACCTTTTTGAAACAGGTGCCCGTTTTGTAGTAGATACTTGAAGCGAAATGGGTGTGCCCGTTCCCATCAATTTGATCAACAATCTATCAATTAAGACCGATTTCTAGGAATAAATGATAACTTAAATTTTAAAAGTTGAAGATTCTTGGTATAATTATAAAACTAACCTAAATCAAATTTACATTGTTGATTTGATCAAAATTAATTGATAAGAGATCCAAAAATTAAGACCAAACTCTAAAAATAAATGATAATAAAATTAAAATAGAATAATATAAATATAAATTGAATTGACACCAATAAATACCACTTGTAAAAAAAGTTATAATATAAAACTCTAATTAAAAAAACCCAAAACATAAAAATATAATTTTCAAACATTAAACAACTCTTCACAATCAAATGTATACCTTTCTGAAAGATGTAATAGACATATAGATAGCAATCTTCATGAAACACGTATCTAATAAAATATATAAACTAAGAGTTGCCCTATGCTTATCTTTATCCTTAAGATGGCGATTTCAATAATATATTGAAATAGTATAAAGTTTCTTTTCTTATCCTTTACGACTTACATTTCATTGAAGTGGCCGAGAAGAGGAATAATCCAGTCAAAGAGTCCTTATCCAACATAATAATCATTTCATCTATTTGAGCCATCCAAACAAATTGTTTTGTAAATATAGTAAATATAGTTATAAGGCTTACGCAAGCCTTTAGAAGACAAGTTTAAATTGAAATAAAAGACCAAAAAAGTATGAATAAAAAATAAGTTAAAATAATAAAAGAATATCTTTATTTAATAGTTGATAAAAAATATAATTGATTTGCATATTCTATAAGTTTATTATGATTTATTTACAAATTGATCTCTAATGATGAATTTTAACATAGAATCTAACTCTAATTCTATTTTTCCTTTAATTTTGTTTTTAATTTTTTAAAAATATTAATTTCAAATAGAATTCATGAGTTTGCACTCTATGTTTAAAACAGTTGCACGAATTTAAATACCTAATAATAATATGTTCTTCCTATTTATTTAGCATGATTTGTGCATATGTCCGACACACCATCAATTCAACATGGGATGATATAGAAAAAGATAGCCTTTAAAGTACATGGAATGACGTGGAAGTGGCAATTGAGAGAGTTTGCTTTCAAATGGAATTACAACTGCAATTTATAATCCTTTTTGTGTGGCTCAGAATTGTAGCCTTTAAAATGTTCTCAACTCCATGTCACATCACATAGGCCCAACAAAATATTATAGCTTAAGCCTTAAGACCAATGATAGAAAAAAGAAAAGTATTATTATATTTATACTGCTGGGTACTTGCATAGTCTTTCTGGTATCTTACTAGTTAGGAACGTAATCTTCACAACTGCATTGACATATATGATTTTCAATAAGCAAAAAGAAAAAAAAATATTATTTTAAGTCTTTTTACTAAAAAAAAGTAATGAAACAAGAGCTGTATGGCAATGCAAGTTGATCAGATGGGATTTTGATCAATGAGTACCTACTTATATCAGGTTCAAATTTGTTGTTTGATATTTTTTTTCATTATTGTATTCATGTGAATAGTTTGTGCATGAGAAGGGAGTATCTCTTAACAAATATTAGAGTTCTACACTGCAATTTCTTCAGTGTGTTAGTCAGGTTATACCTCAAAGACATAAGATTTCCATAGTTCATATCAATGAAAAGTGTTTTTTTTTTTTTTATTATTAAACTCTGTGTGATTTGTTTGCATAAATGTTTCGGATCACACTCTGTTATCCATCAGATTATACATGCTACATGAAATAACTATCTAAATATAGTTTTTTTTGTCAAACTTCAACTGAACACATGTACCAGAATATACAATATCCATGCTTCAAAATGAGTATCAGAAAAACACAATTTGGCCAAAGCTGGACAAAAAATTACTAAATCAAATCAGATTCTTAATTTGGAAGTGGGTTTTTTTTCACTTGGTTTTGAGTGACCGAACCTCGTGCTTGACTAAAATTTTCAGAATCTATAATATTAGCTTATAGATCATAGATCTAAAATATTGATAGAAAAAAAAAATTAGATAATTTATATCTAGAAGTATACCAAACTAATTAATGAACCTTACTAAATCACCACATAAAGGAGTTCTATGCTTAGTTCAGAAAGTCTCAACACCATGATCACAAAGATAAAAAAGAAAAACAAAATCCCCTGGTCGCCAGTCTTATTTGAAATAAGAAAAGTACATTCAATACAGCATGATGAATTAATCTCGAATTTTGATAACTGCAGTTAAAATTTATGGGTAGGTAAATAACAATATAAAGTTTCAACTATCAACCACAGTATTATACAACTTAGGATGCTTTGTTTTGTTTTCAAATAGTTGGAAATACAATATTTCACATCAACATCCTACATGTTTTTTAAAGGATCTTTGAGCAAAATGATAATTATCAAAGCTTTAGAAACTGAACCATCTCTTCCATGCAAGTTATATTCTGAAAAAATATGAAGAAATGTGACAGACTTGGTGAAGGTGTACCAGAATAATATAGTATCTCTTCCTCACAAAGCAAGATTCAGGGACCAGTCTTTTAATGATAATGATGATGACTCTTTGCAGGTTGGCAGGTTATAATAATTTTATCCACCATTCAACATGGAATGCAAATCAACAGAATATAAAATAACCTAGTTCAAATCCAAAAATGGTGATCTTTTTCTCTTGGAACTTCAACCTGAAATGTTTGGCCTGATACCCTATTTGCATCTTTAAAACTCTAAGCTTGCACTCTATTGTGAGAGGGAAAAAAATTCAAAAAAAATGCACGAAGTTATCAAGTTTTCACAATCCATGTTATGTTTGAAACAAAGTTGTAAATATAAGAAAAGATTAATAAAGCTTTAAAACACCTCGAACTATCTACTACCATTATTGTTTGTAGTGTGCACAAGCAACATTTTCCACCTTGCTATGTATAGAAGTAGATATTTAAGATTAACAGAGATAATGTTGGCAGATAGTTTTGAGGAATACTACATTGCAGCTCTGTTTGAGCATTTATGTCTTCCACAATGAGGTCCACTGCCTGTACAATCCTGGAGGGCAGCACAACAGTGGGACAAGTTGCACTGGTCCAAATCACAGTTAATAATTCAATAAAAAACAACCTACTTTTTAGAAAAATACTAGAACCCAGAGGTTGACAAGGCATTACATGAACATGGCAACTTCAGAACAGATGAACAAAACAGCAGGTTTGGCAGCTTCTTCAGTGTTTCCAACTGACATCCATTCAAGCAGGCAAATGGAGTGGGCTACTTTGTTCTATCCTTTCTTGCATGCCTAAGCTTGAAAACCAAAGTTGATTTCAAACCCATCAGGGAAAAAATGAAAATGCCAAATCACTGAAAGGACTCGTGGGCTTTATTGACACGTTACAGTTGCAGGTATGGCATGCCTGCAAATGCACAGCTTTTGACAGGACATATTCATCCATGTTGGGTCTTATTGTGCCCAGTAAAAGACATAACCTCTTCTGACAATATTCAATATAGTGACAGAGAACCAATTGCAGTGTCCCAAAAAATTCAAACTTCTGTGCAACTTCCTCCTAACATTACCAAATAAAAGATACAGAGTAGAGATGCAAATTCTACTGGCTAAAAATTTGTGGATTAATCACTGTTAATTGCGGAAAGGATTCATAATTGAGTATCTTACCTCTAAAAATATAATCATATGTGCTTTCTAATAAAAATCTTGTTTATTATATAAAAGTCAGATAAATATTGATTTGGCAATTGGATGGGAACATTTTATTTCTATTTGTAATGTTTTTTTTTTTTTAATTTGATAATAACTTTCTTTTTATATTTGCATTGATTTATGTTTTAAATCTGTATATAAAATAATACTTAATTTCTTTAAGAAAAAAATCTAGATTTGTCTAAGTTTATTTCATTCCAGCACTTATTATTAATTGTGCATCCATGCACAAACATATACTCTCTAACATACTAATATACATATAGTTCTCTATAGTGTAATCCTTGAACCTCCTTTAAGTACAAGTGCTAGTTATTTAAAAAGCAACAAATCATGTGATGCCACGTCAGCGTACCAATAAAACATAATTTAGTGCACAATTATATGTCTCACTTTTTTTGGGGGTCTTTTTGGACACCTCAACAAAAAGCATGTTTTTGATATTTGGGGATAAGCGGATTTTGAAGGGATCCAAAACCCTTTACAACAAAAAAGGCCAGGCTGCAAAAAAGACAGCCTGCAGCCAACAAAAAGCCAACACCCAAACAAAACTCATCAAGATTTACAATTAGCACTTTTCTTGTGGGAGCGAAGAGTCATGTCGAAAGAAGGCCATGAAGATTTATCTTTTTTACCCTTGACTATAATCCATCCTTCTTCCACCTGCGCAGCCAAACTATGCCAAAACTTCTTAATATTTTCATGGCGATCAAAGCCATCAACCATACGCTTGGGGTTGTCCTCATGACTGCATTGTAAAGAAAGCGACTTCTCAGGAAAGCAGCCGGGAAGAACAACCGAAGCGCTTTCATCCGGAGAAGCAGCCAAAGGCTCAATAGGGGTTGCCTTAACAACCTCACCAAGAGGGATGACCGGAGGGGGGGTTCCAAGGTCCTGTGGTTCCGAAGCAGCCACCTCAGAAAAACTCTTATTAAGATCAGCAATCTTCTCAACCGTATAATGACATTGAGAAGCGCCATTCCACCAGGTTGCCTTATGTAATTTTTTCTCAAATCCGCATTAAGCAGCAGCATGTCCAGTTTTAAAGCATCTTCTACAACGGAAAGGTAATCCTTCATAATCCAGTGATTGGACCCAAGTCCCCTTGGAGCATTCTAATGAAACCTCAGCAGGAAGTCCATTTGTAACATCAATTTCTACAAGTATTCGAGCAAATGTGGAATGAAAGATATCTGAAGATTCTTCGTCAACAAACAGAAAGTCCCCAAGAGCCTCTCCCACCGATTCCAGAAGAAAATCCTTCCAGAGATGGAGGGGGAGATTAGGAAGGCGCACCCAGAATGGGAATTTATTAAAGGTTTCAGAAACAAGACTAAAATTTGAATGCCAGGGTTTGATCAGCAGCTGATATTGATCCCCCCAACTAAAAAAATGACCACATAAAATAGTATTTATGTCCTGGATATTATCAAATTTAACAACAAAAAGCATGTTAATGTGGCATCATATTTGATTATGTGGCCTTGAACCCTTAGTTATAAGCAGGGGATTTTCCAAGTAAGCTACTTTAAAAAATTGGGAGTGATTTGAAATTTCCATGTAGGATTTTGAGAAACGTGAAGTTAGGGTGCTCAACTACTGGATCCTCTCCCCTAACATATTTGGTAAGGTTCATATTAATATTTGAGGTTTCAAGTATACTTTATCAAATATGGTGTGACATTAGTATGTTTTTTGTTGAGGTGTGCAAAAAAAAAAAAGACCAATAGTTGTGCATTCAATCATGTTTTCTTGGTGTACCGATGTGGCATTGTATGATTCATTATTTTTAGATCTAAAAAATACATTTCATTGAACTATGAGTCTTCATGATCAGCACAAACAACTTTAAAATCACAACTATTAGTATTACAATTATTGGAACATGTTCAATTATATAAAATATTGTTTTTTATTTTAAAAAATGTAGTTAAAATATTTTCCATATAATTCTTCTGCATATCATATAGGTTTGTTATATATATTAATGACTTTAGATGAATTCACGAACATTAGAAGAACCTATTCAAACAAAAGATAGTATTATTCTAAAAATTTAAAATATAAAATTTAAATTTAAACTATTTTTAATTTAAATGTGATTTTTTTAATTTCTATGAATATATAGAAATTTTTTTATAAAAAGACCTTCGGCATTTGAGCAAGTCCAATTTGAAAAGAGGCTACCTAATGTTTGTTATATTCCAATAGTATTAGCATTTAGAAACAATAGAATATAGAACGCCCTTTTTTTGGGATAGAATTTGGTTGTAAATTAATTTTTCAAATAATGGAGCTTCATAATGGATTATGTAGGTGGCTTTTTCATGGCCATAAAAAGTACAAAAGTAGATTATTTGAAAAAATGTTAATTGATTGGAGTTAAAAATGTGATTGGTAGATTTAAATTAGGTAGAATTAGGATAAGAATTAAAAGGAAATTAATGATTTTGGACTCAACCATGTATACATTGATAAGCAAAACAAGAAATTATTTTGACAGAAGGTAAAAACACATTAATCACTACATTAATCCTTTATGACTTACATTTCATTGAAGTGGTCGAAAAGAGGAGTAATTCAGTCAGAGAGTCCTTATCCAACATAATAATCATTTCATCTATTTGAGGCATCCAAACAAATTGTATTGTAAATATAGTTATATACGGTTATGCTTACCCAAGTCTTTAAAAGACAAGTTTAAATTGAAATTAAAGGCCAAAAAAGGTGTGAATAAAAAATAAGTAAAAATAATAAAAGAATATATGTATTTAATAGTTGATGAAAATATAATTGATTTGCATATTTTATAAGTTTATTAGGGGAGAGGATTGTGTGATTGGGTACTTGAACATCTTAATTTAGTGTTTCTCAAAATCTTATATGGAAATTTCAAATCACTCTGTAACTTATTTGGCAATTTCCCTACTTATAACTAAGGTTTCAGGGCCACATCATCAAATATGATGTCATTTCAGAATGTTTTTTGTCAAGGTCTAAAAGGGCCCAAAAAAAGTGAGACCGATAGTTGTGCACAAAGTCATGTTCTATTGGTGTGTTGATGTGGCATCACATGATCTGTTGCTTTTTAGATGTAAAAAATACATTTCATTCAATTATGGGTAGTCATCATCAACACTAACAACTTCAAAATCACGACTATTGATCCAATATTATTAAAAATATTGAACATTTAATCAAAAAATATTATTAAAATTATTGAACGTTAAGACATTTAATAATCAATTTTAACATAAAATTTAACTCTAATTTAGCATGATTTCTGCATATGTCTGACACACCATCAATTGAACATGGGATGATATAGAAAAGGACAGCCTTTAAAGTACATGGAATGACGTGGAAGTGGCTATTGAGAGAGTTTGATTTCAAATTGAATTACAACTGCAATTTATAATTCTTTTTGTATGGCTAAGAATTGTGGCACTGGCTATCCAGCCCCAGGAATGCACCGGGGCATGGATGGCTCCCCATCATGCATCATCCCTGGCTGCATTTAATTAAACATCTGCTGCTGTCAGTGTCTGACATTTTTTTATTTTCGAGCACAAAGTACCTACAGC
This sequence comes from Sequoia sempervirens, assembly GCA_007258455.2. NCBI lineage: Eukaryota > Viridiplantae > Streptophyta > Pinopsida > Cupressales > Cupressaceae > Sequoia > Sequoia sempervirens. Next base: position 677,288,508 of record VDFB02271358.1, read on the forward strand.
ATTTTCGGCAGAAAAGAGATTTTAATTAAAGATTTTAATATTTTTTAATATATATAAACTCTTTAGTATTTTAAATTAAAGATTTTAATGGTGTATTAATAAAAAATATTATAGAGTTTATATATATTAAAAAATTAAATTATTAAATAATTTTTAAACAAATAAAATAAATTAATATTTAATAAATATAAATTAATTAATTTTGAAATAAAATAAAATATAATAATTTTTAAATATATAAAAATAATTTTATTATATAAAAAATGTAATGAAATATATATTTTTAATAAATATACTAACTTAAAATTGATATTAGATCTTCAAATTTTTCACTTGTGTATCCACCATGCAATATAAGTGAACAACAAAATAGAAGTGATGTAATTAGAGGTAATACTACATTAGAAATTCCATCATTTGAAATTATTGAGCATAGAAAGATAAAAAGGTATAAGTTTATATTATATTTTATATGCATTGCATCTATGGGAGTGAACACATTGCAAAATTGATATAATAGATCTCTCTTACTAGATAGGGAAATTATTTTTAATCCAAGTTAATAGATTTGTATAAAATAGTTTTTATATGTTATTGTTAATATAGGTTTTCCATTATTGCTACTAAGATGCTCAATGTCATGATGTAGGTTGTAGATTTTGGATCTATTAATCAATTTTGTGTTCTAATAAAGGTGAGACACTATGGGGATGAAGCTTGAACAAGTAAAATGGAAGAATTGCTATGCAATCGTATTGTCTTTTAAAGGAATAGTGGTGTTATGATTTTTTTTATTGATAGAAGTGGTTTAGGGCCTAGGATTTATTGATTTAAAAGTAAAATTGAGAAGAAAACATTTTATTTACACTTCAATAGATTTCTTTTTAACTATTCAATACATAACACAAATAAAATATTGATTTAAAATATTAACAATTATTGATGTGCTTTTTTATTATTCTTATATTATTGATGTATTCTCTTTATTCCTTTTATATTCTATTTAGACTTGGCTCAATTAATCAATACTTGTAGATTTAAAAATATATATATTAAAATGTTATCTATAACATATATACAAACACATAATTTATTATATATTAAAGATACTTAATAGTTTTAATTATTTATATTAGTCTATGTTTTAATTAAAGATCAAATATAGATGTAATTTTGAAAATTATATATCTATACCTTTTGATTTATGTTTTAGATCTAAGATGATCAAATTATTGTTTATGCATTTCCTAACATAAAAGCCTTATTTAACCAAAGAAATCATAATTTAAAGAATAAAAAACAATATAATTAATTAATTTTTAAATGAATATTACTAATCAATACATAATCCAAATAAAATGTTTTTAAATAAAAATATATATCTCTATTTTTTTTATTTTTAAAATCACTAATTAAAAGTAAAATTGAAGAGAAACCATTTTTTTTACACTTCAATAGACCTTTTTTAACAATTCAATACACTAGCATACATATATAAAATACTGATTTGAGTTAGGATTCAATTAAGATTAGGGCTAGGGTTTGTATTAGGGTTAAGGTTAGTGTCACTTTTAAATTAGGGTTACTGTAAAATAATGTTTACAATTAAATTAGGGTTAGGGTTAGTCTTATTATTACTTTAGGATTAGTCTTTGTAATACATTAGAGTTTGTCTAATGTTTTCATTATTATTAAAAATTCAGTTATAAAATAGTACTTTTTTGTAACAAATGTTCCTATCATTAAGCATATCTTTAATGAAATTTCATACCATCAATGTTGAACCCTACATCATAAACCCTAAACAATAGGATATAAACCCAACCCTAAGCCCTAAACTCTAAAAACTAAACCCTAAACCATAAAAACTTTAAAATTATATTAATCTATAAACCATAAACATTCAACCCTCCATCATAAACTATAAACTATATGCTCTAAACCCTAAAACCTAAAACCTAACATTAATATTTTTTAACACTAAAACATTTAAAAGTAAATTATCTAATTCCTAAACCCTCAAGATTGAACCCTCCACCATAAACACTAAATTGTAATTATAAACCTTAAGACCCATTTACCCTAAATAATATTATCTAAACCCTAAAACCTAACATTAATAATTTAACACTTAAATCTTAAAAATTAAATTTAATCTTTGAACCCTCCATCATGCACCCTAAACCCTAAACACTATTCACTAAACCCTAAAACCTAACATTACTAATTTAACACTAAAACCTAAAAAATAAATTTGATCTCTAAACCCTCCATCATAAACCCTAAACTCTAAACAGTATTTGCTAAACCCTAAAACTTAACATTAATAATTTAAAACTAAAACCTCAAAATTAAATTTAATCTCTAAACTTGATTCATCATAAACCTTGAACCCTAGGCCCTAAACACTAAACCATAAATAATTTAGAGATAAAAGAGAGTGAGAGGGGGGAGGTAAGTGCCACTCTAAACATAGGCCCTAAACCCTAAGCAGTAAACCTTAAACACTATACACTAAACCATAAACCCTAAATCATAGGCCCTAAACCATTTATATCAATAAAAAAAATCATAAAACCACTATTCCTTTAAAAGACAATACAATTGCATAGCGATTCTTCCATTTTACTTGTTCAAGCTTCATCCCCATAGTGTCTCACCTTTATTAGAACGCAAAATTGATTAATAGATCCAAAATCTACAGCCTACATCATGACATTGAGCATCTTATTAGCAATAATGGAAAACCTATATTAACAATAACATATAAAAACTATTTTATACAAATCTATTAACTTGGATTAAAAATAATTTCCCTGTCTAGTAAGAGAGATCTATTATATCAATTTTGCAATGTGTTCACTCCTATAGATGCAATGCATATAAAATATAATATAAACTTATACCTTTTTACCTTTCTATGCTCAATAATTTCAAATGATGGAATTTCTAATAGAGTATTACCTCTAACTACATCACTTCTATTTTGTTGTTCACTTATATTGCATGGTGGATACACAAGTGAAAAATTTGATGATCTAATATCAATTTTAAGTTAATATATTTATTAAAAATATATATTTCATTACATTTTTTATATAATAAAATTATTTTTATATGTTTAAAAATTATTTTATTTTATTTTATTTCAAAATTAATTAATTTATATTTATTAAATATTAATTTATTTTATTTGTTTAAAAATTATTTAATAATTTTTTTTTAATATATATAAACTCTATAATATTTTTTATTAATACACCATTAAAATCTTTAATTAAAAATACTAAAGAGTTTATATATATTAAAAAATATTAAAATCTCTTTTCTGCTGAAACTGCTGTAGGATTTACTATGTTTGCAGACACTGACAGCAGCAGACGTTTAATTAAATGCAGCCATGGATGATGCATGATGGGGAGCCATCCATGCCCCGGTGCATTCTTGGGGCTGGATACCCAGTGCCAAGAATTGTAGCCTCTAAAATGTTCTCAACTCCATGTCACATCACATTGGCCCAACAAAACTTATCTTAATATTATAGCTTGAGCCTTAAGACCAATGATAGAAAAAAGAAAATATTAAGAAAGTATTATCATATTTAAGGCGTGTCCTATATGAATTTTCCAAGTTCATTTTGCCATTGAACGGTCCAAAACCAAGAATAGGGCTTGGTTGACATTAAAACGAATCTCCGCCGTCCATCATCTTGCTGTGTTTTTCTACTTTCTTACCGCTTTTCACGCCTTCACAGATTTTCACGCCGTCCACTTTCACTTTAAATATGAGCGAGCCGCGAGCCGCGAGCCGCCCTAATATGGTAAATAAATCAACGGCGCACAGTTTTTGAAAACCATTCTGACCGTTTGTTGACGTCCGTTTCCGTTGGGTTTTTAATGCCGTTTTTCTACTTTTTACACTCACCGCATTAACGCGTTTCTATGCATTAGGTAGTAAATGCATAGAAAATCCGAGGTAAATCGGAATACACACTCTCACAACTCATACAATTTAATTATTTAATGGTTTTTTATAAACTTTTTATTTTTTTATCGTTATGAAGTTTTGTGAGTCACACAGGAATTCTAGAATGCTATTTGAATTGATCTGATTGTTTCCACCAATAATCTGTTGCAAACAAACTAATCAAACACAGCTTTTTAACCACATGTTATGCATACATTGGTTTGATAAATATAAAGAAGTAATCAGGTTAAATTAATAAAATCTTATTACAGATAAATTATATAAATTACAAATATAATATAATTATATTTATATTTATAATATATGTAATATAATTAATAACTAATATATTATATTCTATTATTTATAGATTATTTATTATATTTATATTTATATTATATATTATATTGTATAATATATAAATTGATGAAATATATGTGTATATGTTATATTTAATATGGTTCTAGGAAAATTCACTCTAAACAATTTACTGGGGGAAAATTCACCACCAACAATTCATTGCGGAAAAATTCACCACCATCATAAATTCACCTCAAGGAAAATTCACCACTAGCAATTCACTACTTCATCGCATTAAAAGTTTGCCATTAATTTCCGCGGGGTGAATTGCACGTGGTGAATTTTCCTTGAGCTGAATTAATCATGACGGTGAATTTTCCTATAGTGAATTTGTAGATGCCATTTAATATAATGTAAATTTATTTTCACAATAATAGTATAATTATATTTACTATTTTTTTGACATCAAGGAGGGGTAAAAACTTTATTCAATCAAGAAAATGTTACAAAGCAAGGGCATTAAATGGCCATATCAAGTTCAATCAAGTGATCCAATTGGAGAGATAGATCCGCAGGAAGTTGACCCTGATCCAAGCAATCAGCAACACCATTCCATTCTTGAGGAATATGAATGAAAGTAATATAGTCCAGAGAAGCAGAAAGAATGAGAATTTGTTCAATAATCAAAACCAGGTGCCAGCTCACATCATCTAAATAAGTTGTCTTTTTAGTAAGTTCACCACAACCTGAGAGTCAAACTCACATGATCTTACGCCAACCCAAAAGACTGGCCCGCTCCACAGCCAATAAAATGGCCTGAGCCTCCATAAGATTATTAGTATGAAGACCCTTATACACAGAGAAGATAAATTGAACATCCCCCAAGCTATCCCGGCCAATACCTCCAATGCCAGCATGACCCGGATTTCCACAAGAAGAGCCATCAGAGTTGATTTTTAGGACACCCTGAAGAGGAGGGGTCCATCTTCCCTCCCTATTCACCTTCGGGGTAGGATGTCTACATTTGTTGCGCATGAGCTGCCATTGCGGAGGTGGAAGATGAAGACGATTACAACAACCAAACTTGGGCAACCAGTCTATTAAACTTGTTTTGGGAGAATCACCACACAAACTTAAGGAGTTTTATGTTTAGTTCAGAAAGTCTCAACACCATGGTCACAAACATAAAAAGAAAAACAAATCCCCTGATTCACCAGCCTTATTTAAAATAATAAAATTAGCATTCAATACAGCATGATGGATTAATTAAGTTTTGATAAGTGCAGTTTTAAAATTTATGGGTAGGTAAATAACAATATAAAGTTTAAGTAGATGATCATGCAACTATCAACCACAGTTTTATACTACTTAGGATACTTTGTTTTTAAATAGTTGGAAATACAATATTTCACATCAACGTCCTACAATTTTTTTTAAAGGATCTTTGAGCAAAAAGATAGTTATATTCTGAAAAAATATGAAGAAATGTGAGAGAATTGGTGAAGGTGTATTGGAATAATATAGTCTCTCTTCCTCACAAAGCAAGATTCAGGGACCCAGTCTTTTAGTGATAATGATAATGAATCTTTGCAGCTTGACATGTTAGGAAAATTTTATCCACCATTCAACATGGAATACAAATCAACAGGATATAAAATAACCTAGTTCAAATCAAAAATAGTGATCATTTCCTCTTGGAACTTCAACCTGCAATGTTTGGCCTGATACCCTATTTGCATCTTTAAAACTCTAAGCTTGCATTCTATTGTGAGAGGGAAAAAAATTCTCATGAAAAAAACACAAAGTTATCAAGTTTTCACAATCCATCTTATGTTTGAAACAAAGTTGTAAATATAGAAAAAGATTATTAAAGCTTTAAAACACCTCCAGCTATCTACTAGCATAATTGTTTGCAGTGTGCACAAGCAACATTTTCCACCTTGCTATGTATAGAAGTAGATATTTAAGATTAACAGATAAATAATGTTTGCAGATAGTTTTGAGGAATACTAAACTGCAGCCCTGTTTGAGCATTTATGTCTTCCACAATGAGGTCCACTGCCTGTACAATCCTAGAGGGCAGCACAACAGTGGAACAAGCTGCAGTGGTCCAAATCACAGTTAAAAATTCAATAAAAAAACAACCTACTTTCTAGAAAAATACTAGAGCCCAGAGGTTGACAAGGCATTACATGAACATGCCAACTTCAGAACAGATGAACAAAACAGCAGGTTTGGCAGCTTCTTCAGTGTTTCCAACTGACATCCATTCAAGCAGGCAAATGGAGTGGGTTGCTTTGTTCTACCCTTTCTTGCATGCCTAAGCTTGAAAACCAAAGTTGATTTCAAACCCATCAGGGAAAAAATGAAAATGCCAAATCACTGAAAGGACTCGTGGGCTTTATTGACACGTTACAGTTGCAGGTATGGCATGCCTGCAAATGCACAGCTTTTGACATGACATATTCATCCATGTTGGGTCTTATTGTGCCCAGTAAAAGACATAACCTCTTCTGACAATATTCAATATAGTGACAGAGAACCAATTGCAGTGTCCCAAAAAATTCAAACTTCTGTGCAACTTCCTCCTAACATTACCAAATAAAAGATACAGAGTAGAGATGCAAATTCTACTGGCTAAAAATTTGTGGATTAATCACTGTTAATTGCGGAAAGGATTCATAATTGAGTATCTTACCTCTAAAAATATAATCATATGTGCTTTCTAATAAAAATCTTGTTTATTATATAAAAGTCAGATAAATATTGATTTGGCAATTGGATGGGAACATTTTATTTCTATTTGTAATGTTTTTTTTTTTTTTTAATTTGATAGTAACTTTCTTTTTACATTTGCATTGATTTATTTTTTAAATCTGTATATAAAATAATACTTAATTTCTTTAAGAAAAAAATCTAGATTTGTTTAAGTTTATTTCATTCCAGCACTTATTATTAATTGTGCATCCATGCACAAACATATACTCTCTAACATACTAATATACATATAGCTCTCTATCAGTGTAATCCTTGAACCTCCTTTAAGTACAAGTGCTAGTTATTTAAAAAGCAACAAATCATGTGATGCCACATCAGCATACCAATAAAACATAATTTAGTGCACAATTATATGTCTCACTTTTTTTGGAGGTCTTTTTGGACACCTCAACAAAAAGCATGTTAATGTGGCATCATATTTGATTATGTGGCCTTGAACCCTTAGTTATAAGTAGGGGACTTTCCAAGTAAGCTACTCTAAAAAATTGGGAGTGATTTGAAATTTTCATGTAGGATTTTGAGAAACATGAAGTTAGGGTGCTCATGAAGTTAGGGTGCTCAACTACTGGATCCTCTCCCCTAACATATTTGGTAAGGTTCATATTAATATTTGAGGTTTCAAATATACTTTATCAAATATGGTGTTACATTAGTATGTTTTTTGTTGAGGTGTGCAAAAAAATTAAAAACAATAGACCAATAGTTGTGCATTCAATCATGTTTTCTTGGTGTACCAATGTGGCATTGTATAATTTGTTATTTTTAGATCTAAAAAATACATTGCATTGGACTATGAGTCTTCATGATCAGCACTAACAACTTTAAAGTCACAACTATTAGTATTACAATTATTCGAACAAATGCTATCACAATTATTAGAACATGTTCAATTGTGAAGCCCTTATGATGATTAAAATATTATTTTCTATTAAAAAAAGTGTAGTTAAAATGTTTTTCATATAATTCTTCTCCATATCATGTAGGTTTGTTATATATATTAATGACTTTGGATGAATTCACGAACATTAGAAGAATCTATTCAAACAAAAGATAGTATTATTCTAAAAATATAAAATATAAAATTTAAATTTAAACAATTTTTAATTTAAATGTGATTTTAAAGTTCTATGAATATATAGAAATTTTTTAAAGTAAAAAGACCTTCGGCATTTGAGCAATGAATGAAACAAGTCCAATTTGAAAAGAGGCTACCTAATGTTTGTTATATTCCAATAGTATTAGCATTTATAAACAATAGAATATGGAACGCCTATTTTTTGGATAGAATTTGGTTGTAAATTAATGGTCTTAAATAATGGAGCTTCATAATGGATTATGTAGATGGCTTTTTCATGGCCATAAAAATTATAAAAATAGATTATTGAAGAAATGTTAATTGATTGGAGTTAAAAATGTGATTGGTAGATTTAAATTAGGTAGAATTAGGATAAGAATTAAAAGGAAATTAATGATTTTGGACAGGGAAAATTTTGTCATGGTAAAAATACATTAATCACTACAATCAAGTAGCAAACTCATAGCTAGGGGCCAAAAACACAATTTCTAGAAAAAATGAATATACAAACATCTAATATATGACAAATGAAAATCATGAGGGATAAATGGGGAGCTCAAGCAATTATTGGCAAGCCATGCAACCTTGCACTCACACACACACACACACACACATTATCTCTTTTACCTTATTATTTTAATTTGGCACCTCATAATTATTCCATTTGTTACCTATAATTGCATTTCTCTCAATTTCTTTTTGTCTTCATCAACAATCATTTGTATCATCAATTATTCATATGTCTTCATTATTTCTTTCAAAATGTCTTCATTTCCAACTTAAATTATTAATACCTTGCCCCAACTCTGTATTCTTCTTCTATGTTACCACATTCCATTTTATCTTTAATTGTTCTTGCTCAAGCATATCCTTAATTTTTCCTTCTACATTACCATATTTTATTATTCCTTCATATTCATTGCCTTATTTTTTTATTACTGCTCCCTAAATTGTCACATTCTCTTCCAATCATTTTTATATATATTATTTGTTGGTCATTCCACTCCACATGCTTCATCTTGTTTAATCTCATTATAATTTCCAATATCACCATGTTCTCACTTTATGTTATTTTCCACTAGCTTTGTACATATCACAAGTATCATTTCTTCTTTATTCTCACCAACCTTGAAATATTCAAATATATCTCCCAACTAATTATTGTCACCACATAAATTCTCACAAATCATAGCTTCCAAAACTCCTTAACTTTTTATTTCTTCAACAAATATATCTTGATAGATTCCTTATCACTTAATCCTTCCACTTCCTCTAATGGGAACTCAAAATTATCTCCATGTCTTCATCCTTTATATCCTCACATTCTTCATTTGAACTAATCTCTAGGCTTCTACTCTCATGTACCTCAAATATTTTCATCATATTTAAATAGTTATTGTCCATATTGAACATTATTTCTACCTTGTTTGAAACATAATCATATTTATATTCATCTTGATCTTCCTCTTGTTCCACATTTTTTGAATTTTTATTGGAATTATGCAATCAAATTAAGTTGATGTTAGATCTCTTTCCACACATCATTTTTATTTAATGCTACACATTACACTATTGGGTTTCTTTCTTGTGATATCTACCATTTCTTCTTCATTTTTCCTTGCATCCAAAATTAGATTTCTTGTTCATCAGTTTGCAATACATCAAATCTGCTTGCTACATCTTTCATCATCAAATCTTTAAACATTTTCAATTTCTTTTCTAGGGATCTTTCCTTCATGTTAAAGCAACCCTAAATCTAGGAATTCATTTACTCCTTCCATATTTCCAAGTATTAAATCACCAAAGTAGTTGTTGATTTCCTCAAATTTTAGCACTCTATCTACTCACATTGTAAATTCATTTAATTTTTCAATGCATTTCCTCTTTGGTTAATGATCTATCCACCTTATTCACAACTCTTCTTAGGTCTCACCTCTCAAACTTACTTTATACATCTACTATCAAATATCCTCACTATCAATGCTCTATTTGAAGGGTGCTATCTTTTCTCTTTCTTATCACTTATTACCTTATGCAATTTGTCTCATAGTCAACAAATTGTTTTCTCTAAGGTTTTAGCTTTCTGCTTCATAAATATGATGTTGATTGCCTCAACCTTGACAATATACTTACAAAATCCTTTTGTTTACTTTACATTGAATGATTTGTCCACAAGTTATGTTTATAATCTACCTCAATTTGGTAATCTATCAATGAGTATAAATTTCCTAGATTACCAAATTTCAAACCTTCACTCTAATACTATCTAATGTAGTCATGGCCAAAGGGTCAAATAAATGGCTATCCAACCATGCAAGCTTAACACCATGTTCACACACATTTTATGCATAGTGATACTCAAACATATTATCATGAACAACTTGATTCAACATATAGATAATCAAAAATAAAAATCACATCATCAATCCCAAATGCAATGGGCTTACAACATGCTAGGCCTCATTTTTTTATTGTGAATTATAGAGTTCAAAATGTATTGCAATAAAATGCTCAAACTTAAATCCCTTCTCTTATCTTTCACTTGACTACCTTAAATTATTAAAGTAATGTTTATATAGTATCTCTTAGCATTAGGAATGATCTTAGAGAGCTACAAGGTGGTGTAAAACTCAATTCCATATAAAGTGTGTAGTTGTCCAAATGTGTAGGATGAACCTTCTAGAATGAGTGTAATAATGATGAATCAATGAGTCTTAGTGTGGTCCATACTTATCTCTCGGGCGTAATGTACGTTTTAATATTTTCCTTAGCTATGATAAGCTTTGAGATGTTGGCACAAACCTCAAACAATGAATTTGAATGGCAATCAACTATTTTGATGAGCTTGATAAAGGATCAAAAATAATATATGATTTTATGGTGATAGTAATCTCCTAAGATTTGGATATGTCATTGAAGGATTTATGATTAACATATATTTCCAAATGTGAGGTGAAATTTATAAATACAATAAAATACAATAGGATTTTGATCATAATGCTCACAAATAAGGATTGAGCTATAGAATAATCCTTTTTTCTAGTAAATAACCTTAGTGTACCCTCAACGTATGGATAGGTTTCCATGATCAATTTAATGTCGCTTCACCTTCCACCTCTATTAGCTCTAAGCATGGGACTAGGACATACTTGAACTATTATATGAACTGACATGTACCTAGAATTATTCTCATGTAATCTTTCATCTGCCACTTCATAATCTCTTCCACCAATTTAATTTCCTTCTTATGTAGCTCTCAAGCTTTGTATTATCTAACTCAAACCTTATTTTTATAAAAGCCTAGTTTTAGAAACTCTATGATCACTTATGAGTGATGAAAATTGGAATGGGTAGTATTATAATGATATCATCAAGATATAGAATAGCCTTGTGTTTTAAATTTTAACTTATTACTAAATTTTATACTCTAATAGTCGTTTTTAACTTTACAAGCATAATGTATGAATTAGTCACTTTGCTAGTTTTTAAAGATAAATTGATGGGGTTTCTATGGGGGCCTTCTCCCCTTTCATGTAAGTATTTTAAATTGATACATAAATTTAAGGTTCTGCATAAAACTAAACTACTACCTAAAGTTGCATAACATGGACTAAAAGTATACAAGAAAAGGAAGAAAAATAATCCTGACCTCCTCCAACCATAGCCAAAAATCACTATCCCTCCACATTAGAATTCAAAAGCAAAAGAAATAGCTACAAATCACTATATTTCCCCCAGGATTATTGAGCATAGTACTTATCTTGGTTAATATCCGCCACTTCCTCCACCCATGGAACATGACATTACCAAGTTAAATCCATATCCTAGAAAGAATTGGAAAAGGAATACCATAACATATTTCATGATGCTTCCTATAGCAATGAATAAAAGAACCAAGAAATGAGGGATTATAGTCATTTCCAACCTCCAACCGTCCTTTATAATGGTGTATATGCATTCCTAATAAGGATTTTCCCACATTGCTACAATAAGCTCCTAAGAATTTAATTTATCATCTTAATTCTTCCATCACATTTGTAGTTTCCTACCTTTGAGAAGGTGAAGGCATCAAACCTATCGCTTCAACCTCCACTACTTCAATTTCCAACCCCACCATGATTTATTTCTAACACCAACATTTCCACAAATTAGTCAATTAGGATCATCTTAAGCAACCATAGGTAGCCTTCCACATTAGGTAGATATAGCACTATGTTGGAAATAGAGACATAAGTGAGACCACCTTCAATAATTGACTATTATAGAGAGCTTACTCATCTAGTATGAATTTGATAAACCCAAACGTAATTATATCCCTACAATAAAGCATGTAGTACAAATGTAAATCATATATTCCCCCTCATAAAAATGTCATTCCATCTTAATGTACCATTGCCTTATATTCTATTCTCTATGAGGTTCTTAACCACATACTTTCTACAAAATATATGACTACCCTCAAAGTAGCACCTACCTAATTAATAAATAAAATAGTTTCTTTGTATTCTATTTATCTATAATACCAATCTACCAACTTGATCTAGGACATGTTTGAATCATTCCAAGAGTAACCATATAATAGCACATTAAATGCTACTTAATATGATCACATAGGCTACCGCCTTCCTTCACATTATGACAAGGATATGCTTATAAATGAGTGTAGATAGATTTAAAAAAATCAAAGCTTCAATCAATAAAATCTCTTGTCAAATATAGGACATGATGAACCAATTATAATGTATCTTGCTTTGTAGTCTTATTCTATCCTACATAAAATATATTAGCTTACACACTTGAGGCCTTTCCATGGTTTTATAACACTCCTAAATTCACATAGTTGGATCTAGCAGCCAAACCATTTCTAGTAGCTCAAAGGATAGAATTTGTGTCAACTAAGTTAGCATGGATAACCCATAGAAAAAGGCATCCAACATCAACTCCCCTACCTTGGAATCATATCCTACTATGGAATGTGGTGGCCTATTCTTTGTGATTTAATATCATTTGATGTGTAATTTTACTATTACTTGCAACAATCCCTCATTTGTTAATGTGTCTATAATATTTTAAAAAATGATGTCACGATTCAATTAAGAAACCCTTTAAGAAATTCCTAAATAAAAATTGATGTGAATTTCCTTTTTAATGGTGTTTTCCAGAAGTGGTGAGTTAATGATGAATACTCCATAGTTGTGTTCCCAAATCAAAATCGACTACACTTGGTGTCTCCCATTTTCTAGGATTGAGATGAATGAAACTAATTGCTAAGGGCAAGATCTAATTTTTGCACTAATATTATATAAATGTAATTTCTTTAATGTGTTAGCTAGTATTTATCTTTATTTCACATGCTTCAATTAACACAATCATGTTATGTAATATCTATCATGGAGGAAGTAATTTTGTTCTTGCTAGCTCTTTGTCTAGTCAATTTTGGGTTCCAAGGACATCATATCATCTTAGGCTCTTATACACACAAAATATTTTTTTGAGGTGAAATGAAAAATAAATATTTTAAACAAGTGCATTTATTGATATTCATGTAGCTTAATTATTATAGGTAATATGGAGGGTATTATGTAGCATATATTACAAGGCCTAGTAAATATTTGTACTAATCATGGCTATATTTTTTGGTGTAAGTGTTAAAGGTTTCTAAGGGTTTGTATGCCAATATATAAATTCACTAAAGAATTTTTAATGTGATGAGATTAGTATTATATTACTTAATATAACAAGAGTACATATTGTGTCATTAAAATGTATAGGTTATTAGATAAAAAATCAAATAAAATTGGAATTTATAATATTTTCAAATTTAGAAAAGAAAACTTGAATCCCTATACTTGTAGTAAAATTAAAATTGTAATAAAAAAGTAAGATCGTTCATGAAATCAAGATTCAAGAAACAAAAGTTAAAATATTTGTTAATTAAAATATATGTAGTATATGCATTATGATACATTGGTACAAGTAATTTCCTTTCAATTATAACTTTACATACTATTGAATCATATTTCTAAAAGAATAACTACATTTCTTTAATCCTTAACTTGAACTAGTTTTCACAAATAACATACTACAATCCAAAAGTAACCTATTTACTAACAATATTTTAGATATTTATTTCATTGTATACTATGGAATAGTGTCATTAAATTTGTAGCCAAACATAAGTGCACATACAATAAAGTTCATTTTTTGAATAACACCAAGGCTAGTATAGAAGGATTATGTGGACTAGTTTGATTTTAGAATCACATGCCCTACAAGTTGTAGTGTAAACTATGAATATAATAATTAGTTCTACAATGTATTAGATGCTAAGAAGAAATATACATCCATAAAACCATCTATATTTGATTAAATCCAGAAACATCAACTCCTAATAGATGGCATTCGACTCTAAAAAATATTTTATTTTTAATTTATAGGTCTTACAAATAGAAAACATATTGCAAAGTGCATAATGGTGCAAAAATTTACAATAGAAGTTATATAGTATTACTATTTGCATTCAATTAAAAGGTTCTAAAGAAACACAAACCTAAAATCAATGATGACATTTGAAATAGAAGATGTTTTATACACCTCTAAGATTAAGGTTAGTAAAATATACCTTTGATGCATAGCTTTAGTAGTGAACAACATTTTTTTCTATTTTAATTGTGTATCTCTTTATTCTCTTCCAATAAACCTTTAAAATGAGTCACAAAATTTTGTATAATTCCCCAAATTGGGTATTTATAATATAAGGATAGGTATATTAATTGTCACCACGTGATTTTCCTCACTTTTCAACCTACATTAGAATAAATATTGATGGATAAAGTAATATTCTAAGAAAAATTTGTCAAAGAAACATTTATTCTAGAACAAGACCTAGATCATTCATCAATCATTTAATTTATTCATATCAATGGTGATATTTTTTGAGATATACTTGGTAATATTTCCTACATTCCCACAAAGATCATTCACTTTCATATTAATTTGAATATTAAGTAGTGTGAATATAATTCATGATTTCCCTTTTGTAATTCTTATACTAATATAATAATGTGAGTTTTGATTCAATGTTGTTAGATAAACAATGATTGACAACTAAAATTTAATTCTAGAATACGAATCTAACAAGGCATGTATAGTAGGGGAATAAATTATGGAATCATATAAGAGCCATTATATTGGCTTAGAACAATTATTGAGAGCTTTTGAGTGGTTATGGAAGTCCCATCCTTCTAATCACATCATTTTTTATGGACATTGAAGTTCAAATATTACTCATTCCAATGTTCATTTATATATTAAAACATATTTTATTAGTAACGACAATTAATTAAGTGAAGTTTCAAGTCAATTTTGTTTCAAAATAAAATTTTATTCTTCTCATAATTTTAGTTTTTAGTATAATTTTTGTAGGTTTGTCATTGAAGTACTTATCCTAAGATTAATAAACTTTTAAAAAAAACTACAATAGTTAAAATTATAATTTACAACTTCACTGCTACAAATTGCAATGTCCATTAGAAGAGAGCACATACATATCACTTGTTGACCATGAAAGAGCTTAGAGCGATCTTATTTATTTACTAGGTAAGATAAATCTTGTGTGTTCCTTTTTATATTTACAATTAAAATTGGAAACAAGGAATCACATGAAACAAGCATTTCCTCATCACCTTCATCTCATCTTCAAGTAGATATTGTTTTCCATTTTCTCCTTATTAGAAATGGAAGCTTAATGGCCCATAATATTACTTGTTACATATGCATTCACCATGCACTTAGTAGTTCTCCCTTCCATAACTCTTGCAAGAGTTTCTTCTTACATAACAAATTGCACTTTCTTCACTAGATCGATGAAAATAAGTTTTAGATTGATTGGGTGTCAAAGTCCACATTCATTGAACTGGTAGAGAATGAAACAAGGAGAACCTCCCGTATAATTTATTTTTAATATTTTTAGTTGGAAATATGGTAGGGACAAGAAATTGTAGCAAAAAATTGACACTTTAATATAGAAAAATATGTTGGTAAATTTTATGAAGAAAAGTAAATCATAGACAAAGGAATAATTTCTTCATGTTAAGTATGTCATGGAATATTATGAGTATACTAAATATAGGTGAAACTTGTTGCACTAGGCACAATTCAATTTTAATTTAGAAATATTATGGAAGCAACACAAATGGTAAAAGCTATTTAGTTGAGAGTTGATTTTCACATTTTGACTAGAGGATGTCCTATGATGGCAAAAGCTATTTAGCTAGGAATTGTTTTTCATATTTTGTCTAGAGGGTGTTCTATGATAAACTACCTAGAATATTATAATTTTTTGACATTTATAGGAATTCCTAATTTTTCTAACACACAGTCTCAATAATAAAAGAGAGTGAATGGAAAATTTCTCTTGTTGAGATGGAAAAATGAGATGTACAACAAAAAAATAAAATAGTCAATTTTTATTGCATTATCTTTAGTTGAAGTTCTAATAGTATACAATACTTATTAGGTATGTATGTGTATGTATACTGTAGAAAATCATGTCCACTAGCCTCATCTACTCTTTGTTCATAAATGAAGAAGAAATCAACATTTAATATATATTTAAAATGGTTATTGTTTTTGAAAGAAATTAGAAGTATGGTTCACTACACAATTATCAAAGGGTTAGTGTGCATAAGAGTGGATGGAGATTTGATAATGTAAGGTCATAGGAATTATCTTTATGTAATTATAAAAACTTGTTCTACAACATACATGATTTCCATTCACGAGATGACCTAGAAAATAAAATTAGAATTTAAAATTGTGAGCAAGTTGTTTTAATATAAAAATTTGAAGATATAGTCCGCAATTTCCACTCATATTTCAGTTGAAGCCCCAAATGGGCTTTAAATTTTTAACAATTTACAGAGGGAACAATTACAAGAAAAAAGCTTCTTAAGTATATTAATACTACGTGGATTTCCTTGCATGGGCCAAAGCAAAGAGTTTTGTATACTATCAAGATTGATTGGATTGATGTATGAATATCACCTCATAGTAAACAAATCTCATGACCACTTATTTAGGTCAAGAAATATAGAAATGCCTTTAATTTTTACTTTTATTCTTCTCATGTTGAAGGAAATGAACATTCTTATGAAAAAATCTCAAGAAATAACTATGTACATTTTAGAATATACAAAGCTACATAAATTGATATCCATGAACCTCAATAATTTGTATCTAGCAAAGTATTCAATCACAAGTTCAATAATTAATGGTTGTCACATAATGAAAATGCAGATAGTATTTTTATTTGTATAGTTGAATTCAAGTAGATATTTGTGTCTTTATGTTGGGATATGACATATAAATATAATTTTTTCCACGGTTGGACATGGTACCAAATAAGTTTCAGTTACAAGGGTAGTTTTTAAAAATGTTACATTAATTTTGTAATTGATACTTTAAATGATATTATGGGATCTCTTTTCTCAAAAATTAAAGATTAATTTCCTCAATATTAACTACTTGAATATGTGTATTGTGTATTCTCAATGCTAAAATAATTTTCAACCATCTAATTTTTATAACAAGATAAAGATCTTATCCAAATAGTTCTCTAGAAGTTTAGAAATGAATGGATAACATATAGAAGGAATTATAAATAAATCTAAGCTTATAGAGAAATCAACCTATTTTGTAACATTAATCATATAATAGTTTGAATTCATGGAGAGTCCTTTTAAAGATGGATTGATAATAAATATTTGAAAAAATTTATTCAAATAAAATTATTGTGTGATTCAACATCAAAATATTTCAAAATAATTGATATATGTAAAACCATGATATTATGGTTGGCGAAGGATGAAAGATTTATGCATTGGGATTCTTGAATCAAAGATAAGAACCAATCTTGACAAGAATTTAAAAATTTCTTTGAATAAGTATATAACTAAATATGATATCTTGAGTTGTCCTTTGATAAAGGCATTGCAAATTTACAGGTCCATCTATGAAAAAAGAGCATTACATGAAACACTTCAAATAATGCTAAAATATCTAACACAATAAACATCAACATATCTAGTGGCTCTAAAGAGATGCAACTAAAAGGAAGTATGTAGATAGAAGAAAATAAAGACTAGGATTAGGACGGTACACATACTTAGAGTGAGTATATCATTTAGCAATTAGAAGGTATTTAATGTGTATATATAGTGTATTTCATGCTCTAAATTATTCTTGATAATAATTGTATTTATCTACTAGTCAAACAATGGACATGTTAATACACATCTTCATTTTTTGATTAAGAATTAATATATAGTTTTTTAATATTTCATTTTAGAATCTACAATTTAAACATTATTTTCAAACTTGTTGTTAATTGTACTTGTAGTGTTTATTTGATAAGTCCCAAATTCTTGTGACAATATTTTAATGGTAGTTGTAGGAAAATAATTATTAACACAAGGAACTTAATTATATTTTGTTAATTGTTAATAATAATTCTAAATAAAAAAATGACATTTTATTTCTTAAAACCATTTAGTGTGTTATGAACTTTGCATTTCTATTAATTTTGACACTTGCACTAGAAATAAATTCATAGAAGATTTATTTTATTTGATAAATACATAGTAATATAAAATTTAAAAATAGATCTTCTAGAATGAATGGGAAGAAGAGAACTTCACGAGGGTAGTAACTAATACAATAGAATATAATCTATATTAGAATAAATCTTAAGATATTGAAATTGTGTTGTTAAACCCATAAAACATATAAGAACAACACTACTAAAATGAAGGTGTCAATAGTTGCATGTCACTATCCATTGTCCAAAAAATATGTAACACACAATCAAGAGCTTATAAAAGTGGTTATAATATTATGACATTGTATCTTAAAATTGTCAAACTATCTAAATAGTTTAAATTGTAATAGTGTATCTTAAAAAATGAAAAAGTACAACAAATGCAACAATTTTTAAAATTAAATTACTATTAATTGAATTCTACTCTACATTTACAAAGGGTGACATATCATCTTGAGTAGCATGTTCCACTCTTCATCTCTTGGAAGTATATTTTTTTGTAACTCAATGATTGATATTATTATTTGTCAACAATTCATAACTAAGCATAGATTTTTATTTATTGTATCATGCAAACTTAGTTTTAAGTTTATTATGAAATGAAAAATTTTGCTTCATCTAGCTTCTCAAGAAACTAGTCCTCATCTTCCTTCACATTATTCATCTTCCTATAGAAAGCACCCTTTGTGATGAATGTATTTTTTCAAAGATATAAAAACCGTAGATTTGTGAATTTTTCTACCTTTCCATATAGCTCTATTGACATCTTTGACACAGATTCAACAAATCTTAACTTTTATCTAACTTCATACACTTTCAAATGATAGATGATATATTTATTGAAGCATCGCTCTTGTTATGAATTCATTTTAATTTTAATTCATTATCACTAATCTTGTAGATTGTTTCCAAATTTTCTTTGGTGTATCCTCTCTTGAAATCGTCCCCTTTCTATTTTCAATAATGTATTTATTTAATTCACCAAATTACATCTAAACCATCCATGAATTCAAGCATTTTATTCAAATCATTAGTTTTCTAGATTATCTTCCCCCAAATGTTATTTTATATTAATCATTATTTGCTTATTAAATTTAGATACTTTATGTTTGGAAGATATTAGTTCCATTTCTACATTCATCAACTCTTGGTGTAGGCTTTCAAACTTTTTTTTTGTCTTCCCTTAGTTTCTATTGCTAATTTTATGCATCTATTTTATCTTTTGTTTGCTTCTATTACACTCTTTGACCTAAGATATTCAATTCCTCCAACCTCTTTTGAATTTTTTTGAGTTGGACCTCTTTCACTATTATAACTTTATTTGTACTTTAATTTTTTCTTTAGTTCATCCACCACTTCATGTTCATTTACATTAATCATAGATTTAGAGGAAAATGTTTTTATCCTTGTCTCCAAGTCAATGATCTTGTTATTTTCCACTTTCTTTTTTATTTTCTCAGCTTGTAGGTCTACCTATAACTTTTCTAATCAATTAGTCAACTACTTCTCTCTTTAGCTTTAGTAATAATGTATGCAACACATCATTGTTCATTTTTAATACATTTTTTTGTTCACATTTTTCATGCCATTAAAATCCAATGAAATGGTGTTCGAATCATAGTTGATGCAATAAATTTGATCCTCTAGTTTGTTAACTTTGGTCACAACATATATTTATTCCATGGTAATTATATTTAAACCATATGTAGGCAATACCCTAGTTGTTGTAGCATCTAAAGTTATTGTAGCCTAAAACAAGCTCTATATTTTCATTTAATTTTTTGTGACATCTATAGAAACCTCTAGCTTTATAATCAAATCCTACAACTGCTATTGCAATCTAATGCTTGAATGGAGGAGTACTTGCAATGTTGAGGGATTTTGTTTGATTTTGAGGATGATTCATTCTTGTCCCAATCACACTAGCAACAAGAAGAGAGCCTATTATAATTAATTCCTTTGAGGTGGAGGTACCATTAACAAGATTACTTGGATTTTTTTTATTTTTTGCCTCTTCTCATGCCCTTGTTAATCTATAGACCTACTTGTATTGATATCTTTAGAATATTATGACACTAGCACTTTCTAACCACTACCACCTTTACCACTATCATCTTTACCACCACCACGACCAATAGCACTAGATTCTCAACCACCTCATATACCACTTAAATTTTTAACTTGTAACTTAGATTTAGCATCTAAAGACCCTTCTAGTTATGATTGTATCTAATACCAAGGATTTGAAGTTCAAATGAATTGGATTTTACCACCACTATTTGTATGCAATGGATCTTCCTTATTAGCTCCAAACCTTCACACATCTAGTGGTCTAGGTTCTATCGTTTGTACTTTCCAAATTTCTTCTCTTATTGAATGCAAAGAACCACCTTCAAAACCCTTTTTTTGGGCTATAACTATCCTAGTAATGTATTTTTTTTTGTGGTTATGCATATCATATATTTTTAGTAAACTCCTATGTTGGTGTCCCATAGAACATCCAACCATTCATCCTCATTATCAAGTTTAGAATGTATTATCTCAAATGAATGATATTTATGCCAAAAATTGATAAACTCTTCATCTTTTAGGTAATTTTGAAGTAGTTTTTAAATCACCTAGATTCTTCCTCATAGACCAAACAATAGTTAATTTTTATAGTATCCAACCAACTTTTACACAAGCTCTTGTTTAAGCCTCTAGTATGTTTATTCAATAAGACTTATTAGCATCTTTTGTATAAAAAAATATTGTTATCTCCTAATTGTTGTCTCTATCTCTATCTTTGGATGCAATTAAAAACCCTAAAATTTTGGGGATAAGTATTGAAAAGTAGTTCCATTCCCAATAGAAATTTATTTCATTACTTCTTTGATCTCATCCCAAGAGTTCTTTTTTTCAATATTTTAAGAAGGGTTTTAATTTCATGTTGAATTTTACTCACATAATTCTAATTGGTCACTTCCTTTGCCTTAATCACCTCACATGGATCATACTACAATGAGAGTTAACATCAAAATTTAAAATTTCTAAAGTTATGTGTGCAACACTAAATGCTTTTCTCTTAAATGTGAACTTTTAAATTAAAGAAGACACCAAAGGAAATATGATTTTTTTGTTAACTAAAAATATGCAATTGATTTGAATTATCCACCTTTCATGTATATTCCAAGGTAAAAACCATCTCTAATGCATATATTGGAAGTCTATGGGGTTTTACTTCCAATCCATAAAATCTTAGCATGGTATTTCTTTTATTAAGTACCAATAAGAATTTATTTTTTATCATAACTTAATTGAATCTCTAAAAGACATGTAATCTAGTCATTGAAGTACTTGTAATTGCTTTATAAATTGAAGCCAAAATATAGTCTACAAAATGATTCTATTTCCTTCTATTACCATGCATTCTTGTCAAGTATGGATCTATTCAGTTGTTGGTGCCAACGTTTTTTATTACACATCAAAATAGGGCTCAACCCTAAGTTATTTGTATATAAACCATATATAATTGTCATAAAAATAAATATAAAAAATAGGTTTTTGACCTAAAATTTTTGCGTTGGAACCTTTTTTAATTAATAAAATTGTTTATAGATGGATGTAAAATGTGCCTAAAAATCCATATTTAACATTTTGTTTAACATAATAGATGTCATATACCAATTCAAGAAGGGTTCTATCCACTAGATTATAACTATCCAATCCAAAGCAAAAATACTGACAGAGAAATACTATCCCTAACCTATGATAAACAAATATCATTTTATAAAGAGGAACATCATTGGGTACCTTACCACCTACTATTAATTTTACAAAAAACTTTTAGGTTGAAATTATTTTTGGTTGCCTCATAATCAATAGCAAGTGCCCTAAGGTTAATGGGGATGGTTCCTAATCTACAAGTATAAACCCCATCTCGTAGTCAACATTTTTATTCCTAATGGACAATATTTATTGTTGGGTATGTTTCTTAATAATTATTTTTTCATCATTATTCTAGGAATATACCATGACAAATTCTAGGTAAGGGAAAACCTCATTGAACATCATGCCTCTTGATCCAACCAACTACGACACACTAGCACTTTATGATTTGGAAGCTTAGTATTTTGTAGCTTAATTAAATGAAAGATGTACCTAACCTCTCTAATACTCCTACTAGTGATTATAGGATCAAAAATATCATGGTATTCATTAGAAAAACAAAGATTGTTAAATGGTTTAGCATATGAGACACAAGTTTTATTTTTTACTACTATCTATATGACAAATGGGGGGTCAAAAGTGGGTCAAAAGTGGCCACTTTTTTAATGAAACCAACAAAAATTAAACTTCAACAAGTAATTAAAGATAGTTAGGCTCAAAATTTTAACATGTGATAAAAACAAGATTAGAAATACTCATATTCTAAATTTTCTAACTACTATTTTTAAGGATGGAGATTAAGAGGATCAAATTGGGGGAAAACAAAAAGTAGTCATATTTTTGTCAAAAATATATAACATAGCATCATGTGTGCTCCTAAATTTAATATTGATTATTATCGTACCTCTTGTGATTTGTGCCTAGCAAAACTCATAGATATGTTCCTCTCCTATTCCAATCCAAAGCAAAAATATTGACATAGAAATACTATCCTTAACCTATGATAAAAAAAAAATCATTTTATAAAGAGGAACATCATTGGGTACCTTACCACCTACTATTACTTTTGCAAAAAACTTTCCATGAAATTATTTTTGGTTGCCTCATAATCAATAGCAAGTGCTCTAAGATTAATGGGGACGGTTCCTAATCTACAAGTATAAACCCCATCTAGTAGTCAACATTTTCATTGCTAATGGAGAATATTTTTTCTTGGGTGTTTTTGTTAATAATTATTTTTTCATCATTATTATAGGAATAGACCATAAAAAATTATAGGTAAGGGAAAACCTCATGTAACATCATGCCTCTTGATCCAACCACCTATGACACAATAGCACTTTATGATTTGGAAGCTTAGTATTTTGTAGCTTAATTAAATGAAATATGTATCTAAGCTCTCAAATACTCCTACTAGTGATTATAAGATCATAAATATCATGATAAATTCATTAGCAAAACCAAGATTGTTAAATGGTTTAGCATATGAGACGTGCAAGTTTTATTTTTTACTACTATCTATGTGACAAATGCGGGGTCAAAAGTGGGTCAAAAGTGGCCACTTTTTTAATGAAACCAACAAAAATTAAACTTCGACAAGTAACTAAAGATAGTTAGGCTCAAAATTTTAATATGTGATAAAAACAAGATTAGAAATACTCATATTATAACTTTTCTAACTACTTTTTTTAAAGGTGGAGATTAAGAGGATCAAATTGGGGGAGCACAAAAAGTAGTCATATTTTTGTCAAAAATATATAACATAGCATCATGTGTGCTCCTAAATTTAATATTGATGATTATATTACCTCTTATGATTTGTACCTAGCAAAACTCATAGATATGTTCCTCTCCTATCCCAATCCAAAGCAAAAATATTGACATAGAAATACTATCCCTAACCTATAATTAAAATAATCATTTCATAAAGAGGAACATCATTGGGTACCTTGCCACCTACTATTACTTTTACAAAAAAAATTCCTTGAAATTATTTTTGGTTGCCTCATAATCAATAGCAAGTGCTCTAAGGTTAATGGGGATGGTTCCTGATCTGCAAGTATAAACCTCATCTCGTAGTCAACATTTTCATTGCTAATGGACAATATTTCCTTCTGGGTGTGTTTTAATAATTATTTTTTCAATATTATTCTAGGGAATAGGCTATGAAAAATTTAGTAAAACCTCATGTAACATCATGCCTTGATCCAAATCACCTGCTTCTACACACTATTACCTTTACATTTGGGGAGCTTTCATATTTTGTAGTTTAATTAAATGAAAGATGTATCTAAGTTCTCTAATACTCCTACTATTGATTATAGGATCATAACATCATGTGGCTCATTAGCAAAACCAAGATTGTTAAATGGTTTAGCATATGAGACACAAGTTTCATTTTTTACTACTATCTATGTGACAAATGGGGGTCAAAAGTGGGTCAAAAGTGGCCACTTTTTTAATGAAACCAACAAAAATTAAACTTCGACAAGTAACTAAAGATAGTTAGGCTCAAAATTTTAATATGTGATAAAAACAAGATTAGAAATACTCATATTATAACTTTTCTAACTACTTTTTTTAAAGGTGGAGATTAAGAGGATCAAATTGGGGGAGCACAAAAAGTAGTCATATTTTTGTCAAAAATATATAACATAGCATCATGTGTGCTCCTAAATTTAATATTGATGATTATATTACTTCTTATGATTTGTGCCTAGCAAAACTCATAGATATGTTCCTCTCCTATCCCAATCCAAAGCAAAAATATTGACATAGAAATACTATCCCTAACCTATAATTAAAATAATCATTTCATAAAGAGGAACATCATTGGGTACCTTGCCACCTACTATTACTTTTACAAAAAAATTTCCTTGAAATTATTTTTGGTTGCCTCATAATCAATAGCAAGTGCTCTAAGGTTAATGGGGATGGTTCCTGATCTGCAAGTATAAACCTCATCTCGTAGTCAACATTTTCATTGCTAATGGACAATATTTCTTCTTGGGTGTGTTTCTTAATAATTATTTTTTCATCATTATTCTAGGAATAGACCATGAAAAATTCTAGGTAAGGCAAAACCTCATGTAACATCATGCCTCTTGATCCAACCACCTACGACACACTAACACTTTATGATTTGGGAGCTTAGTATTTTGTAGCTTAATTAAATGAAAGATGTATCTAAGCTCTCTAATACTCCTACTATTGATTATAGGATCATAAATATCATGGTATTCATTAGCAAAACCAAGATTGTTAAATGGTTTAGCATATGAGACACAAGTTTCATTTTTTACTACTATCTATGTGACAAATGGGGGTCAAAAGTGGGTCAAAAGTGGCCACTTTTTTAATGAAATCAACAAAATTAAACTTAGACAAGTAATTAAAGATAGTTAGGCTCAAAATTTTAATACATGTGATAAAAACAAGATTAGAAATACTCATATTCTAACTTTTCTAACTACTTTTTATAAGGGTGGAGACTAAGAGGATCAAATTGGGGGAGCACATAAAGTAGTCATATTTTCGTCAAAAATATATAACATAGCATCATGTGTTCTCCCAAATTTAATATTGATGATTATCTTAGCTCTTGTGATTTGTGACTGGAAAAACTCATAGATATGTTCCTCTTCTATTCCAATCCAAAGCAAAAATACTAACATAGAAATACTATCTCTAACCTATGATAAAAAAAAAAAAAAAACATTTTATAAACAGGAACATCATTGGGAACCTTACCACCTACTATTACTTTTACAAAAAAAATTCCTTTCAAAATTATTTTTTGTTTCCTCATAATCAATAGCAAGTGCTCTAAGGTTAATGGGGATGGTTCTAATCTGCAAGTATAAACCCCATCTCGTAGACAACATTTTCATTGCTAATGGACAATATTTCTTTTTGGGTGTGTTTCTTAATAATTATTTTTTCATCTTTATTCTAGGAATATACCATGACAAATTATAGGTAAGGGAAAACCTCATGTAACATCATGCCTCTTGATCCAACCATCTACAACACACTAGCACTTTATGATTTGGAAGCTTAGTATTTTGTAGCTTAATTAAATGAAAGATGTATCTAAGCTCTCTAATACTCCTACTAGTGATTATAGGATCATAAATATCATGGTATTCATTAGCAAAACAAAGATTGTTAAATGGTTTAGCATATGAGACAAAAGTTTTATTCTTTACTACTATCTATGTAACAAATGGGGGGTCAAAAATGGGTCAAAAGTGGGTCAAAAGTGGCCACTTTTTTAATGAAACCAACAAAAATTAAACTTCAACAAGTAATTAAAGATAGTTAGGCTCAAAATTTTAATATGTGATAAAAACAAGATTAGAAATACTCATATTCTAACTTTTCTAACTATTTTTTTTAAGAGGATCAAATTGGGGGAGCACAAAAAGTAGTCATATTTTTGTCAAAAATATATTTAACATAGCATCATGTGTGCTCCTAAATTTAATATTGATGATTATCTTACCTCTTGTGATTTATGCCTAGCAAAACTCATGGATATGTTCCTCTCCTATTCCAATCCAAAGCAAAAATACTGACATAGAAATACTATCCCTAACCTATGATAAGAAAAATCATTTATAAAGAGGAACATCATTGGGTACCTTACCACCTACTATTACTTTTACAAAAGACTTTCCTTTCAAAATTACTTTTGGTTACCTCATAATCAATAGCAAGTGGTCTAAAGTTAATGGGGATGATTCCTAATCTGCAAGTATGAACCTCATCTCGTAGTCAACATTTTCATTGCTAATGGACAACATTTCTTCTTGGGTGTGTTTCTTAATCTTTATTTTTTTATCATTATTCTAGGAATAGACCATGAAAAATTCTAGGTAAGGGAAAACGGCATGTAACATCATGCCTCTAAGCTCTCTAATACTCCTACTAGTGATTATAAGATCATAAATATCATGGTATTCATTAGCAAAACAAAGATTGTTAAATGGTTTAGCATATGAGACACAAGTTTTATTTTTTACTACTATCTATATGACAAATGGGGCATCGAAAGTGGGTCAAAATTGGCGACTTTTTTTAATGAAACCAACAAAAATTAAACTTCGACAAGTAATTAAAGATAGTTAGGCTCAAAATTTTAATATGTGATAAAAACAAGATTAGAAATACTCATATTCTAACTTTTCTAACTACTTTTTTTAAGGGTGGAGATTAATAGGATCAAATTGGGGGAGCATAAAAAGTAGTCATATTTTTGTCAAAAATATATAACATAGCATCATGTGTGCTCCTAAATTTAATATTGATGATTATCTTACCTCTTGTGATTTGTGCCTAACAAAACTTAGATATGTTCCTCTCCTATTCCAATCCAAAGCAAAAATACTGGCATAGAAATACTATCTCTAACCTATGATAAAAAAAAATCATTTTATAAAGAGGAACATCATTGGGTACCTTACCACCTACTATTACTTTTGCAAAAAACTTTCGTTTCAAAATTATTTTTGGTTGCCTCATAATCAATAGCAAGTACTCTAAGGTTAATGGGGATGTTTCCTAATCTGCAAGTATAAACCCCATCTCGTAGTCAACATTTTCATTGCTAATGGAAAATATTTCTTCTTGGGTGTGTTTATTAATAATTAATTTTCATCGTTATTCTTGGAATAGACCATGACAAATTATACGTAAGGGAAAACCTCATGTAACATCATGCCTCTTGATCCAACCACCTATGACACACTAGCACTTTATGATTTGGAAGCTTAGTATTTTGTAGCTTAATTAAATGAAAGATGTATCTAAGCTCTCAAATACTCCTACTAGTGATTATAGGATCATAAATATCATGGTATTCATTAGCAAAACCAAGATTGTTAAATGGTTTAGCATATGAGAGAAAAGTTTTATTTTTTACTACTATCTATGTGACAAATGGGGGGTCAAAAGTGAGTCAAAAGTGGCCACTTTTTTAATGAAACCAACAAAAATTAAACTTCGACAAGTAACTAAAGATAGTTAGGCTCAAAATTTTAATATGTGATAAAAACAAGATTAGAAATACTCATATTCTAACTTTTCTAACTACTTTTTTTAAGGGTGGAGATTAAGAGGATCAAATTGGGGGAACACAAAAAGTAGTCATATTTTTGTCAAAAATATATAACATAGCATCATGTGTGCTCCTAAATTTAATATTGATGATTATCTTACCTCTTGTGATTTGTGCCTAGAAAAACTCATAGATATGTTCCTCTCCTATTCCAATCCAAAGCAAAAATACTGACATAGAAATACTATCCCTAACCTATGATAAAAAAAAATCATTTTATAAAGAGGAACATCATTGGGTACCTTACCACCTACTATTACTTTTACAAAAAAAAATTCTTGAAATTATTTTTGGTTGCCTCATAATCAATAGCAAGTACTCTAAGGTTAATGGGGATGGTTCCTAATCTGAAAGTATAAACCCCATCTTGTAGTCAACATTTTCATTGCTAATGGACAATATTTCTTCTTGGGTGTGTTTCTTAATAATTATTTTTTCGTCATTATTCTAGGAATAGACCATGACAAATTCTAGGTAAGGGAAAACCTCATGTAACATCATGCCTCTTGATCCAACCACCTACGACACACTAGCACTTTATGATTTGGAAGCTTAGTATGTTGTAGCTTAATTAAATGAAAGATGCATCTAAGCTCTCTAATACTCCTACTAGTGATTATAGGATCATAAATATCATGGTATTCATTAGCAAAACCAAGATTGTTAAATGGTTTAGCATTTGAGACACAAGTTTTATTTTTTACTAATATCTATGTGACAAATGGGGGGTCAAAAGTGGCCACTTTTCTAATGAAACCAACAAAAATTATACTTCAACAAGTAATTAAAGATAGTTAGGCTCAAAATTTTAATGTGATAAAAAACAAGATTAGAAATACTCATATTCTAACTTTTCTAACTACTTTTTTTAAGGGTGGAGATTAAGAGGATCAAATTGGGGGAGCACAAAAAGTAGTCATATTTTTTTGCATCGTCACCGAAAAAGAAAAAAATTTGACTTTGTAAAACCCTAATTCTAGAAGCTTCTTAAAAGCTTGTTATAAGGGGTTGGGATGGGAGTTACAGTATGGTGAAAAAAAGTGATTATTCGCAAGATTGTAATAAGTTTTGCACTGGATAATAAAATCATTGAGGTTGCAGTTTTGTGGATGTAGCCCAAATTGGGTGAACCTCGTTAAATTCTCTATGTTGTCTTGTTTCTGCTATAATTTTCTATGTGTTTTAAATTTCTCTATTTTATTGATCAAATCTGCATTTAAATGTTAGATATCTACCTTCTAACCTTAACAAGTTAGGCTCAAAATTTTAATATTTGATAAAAACGAGATTAGAAATACTCATATTCTAACTTTTCTAACTATTTTTTTTAAGAGGATCAAATTGGGGGAGCACAAAAAGTAGTCATATTTTTGTCAAAAATATATTTAACATAGCATCATGTGTGCTCCTAATTTTAATATTGATGATTATCTTACCACTTGTGATTTGTGCCTAGCAAAACTCATGGATATGTTCCTCTCCTATTCCAATCCAAAGCAAAAATACTAACATAGAAATAATATCCCTAACCTATGATAAAACAAATTCATTTTATAAAGAGGAACATCATTGGGTACCTTACCACCTACTATTACTTTTACAAAAAACTTTCCTTGAAATTATTTTTGGTTGCCTCATAATCAATAGCAAGTGCTCTAAGGTTAATGGGGATGGTTCCTAATCAACAAGTATAAACCCCATCTCATAGTCAACATTTTCATTGCTAATGGACAATATTTCTTCTTGGGTGTGTTTCTTAATAATTGTTTTTTCATCATTATTTAGGAATAGACCATGACAAATTCTAGGTAAGGGAAAACCTCATGTAAAATCATGCCTCTTGATCCAACCACCTACAACACACTAGCACTTTATGATTTAGAAGCTTAGTATTTTGTAGCTTAATTAAATGAAAGATGTATCTAACCCCTCTAATACTCCTACTAGTGATTATAGGATTATAAATATCATGGTAGTCATTAGAAAAACCAAGATTGTTAAATGGTTTAGCATATGAGACACAAGTTTTATTTTTTACTACTATCTATGTGACAAATGGGGGATCAAAAGTGGGTCAAAAGTGGCCACTTTTTTAATGAAACCAACAAAAATTAAACTTCGACAAGTAATTAAAGATAGTTAGGCTCAAAATTGTAATATGTGATAAAAACAAGATTAGAAATACTCATATTCTAACTTTTCTAACTACTTTTTTTAAGGGTGGAGATTAAGAGGATCAAATTGGGGGAGCACAAAAAGTAGTCATATTTTTGTCAAAAATATATAACATAGCATCATGTGTGTTCCTTAATTTAATATTGATGATTATCTTACCTCTTGTGATTTGTGCCTAGCAAAACTCGTAGATATGTTCCTCTCCTATTCCTCATAAGCTAGGCTTGGCTCTAGAGCGTAGGCCACTAGGAAGGTAAGCATGTCAAGCAAATGGTCCCCTAGCCCTTACGATTTCTTTAAAATTAACACAAATGACTCTTCTCGAGGAAATTCAAGCACTGTGAGGATTGGTGGAGTTGATCATGATAGTGAAGGTTTGGTTCACTTTTTCTAGTCTACTTATTTGGGACTGCATTCTAATAATCAAATGGAGGCTTGGGCCATTCTTATGATTCTAAAGAGAGCTTGTGTGATGTTATGGAGGAAGATTATATGTAAAATGGATTCTATGATTCTAGTATCCCTTTTGAATAAAATCTTTTTTTAGGAGTCCTCCTAGAGGCTAGCTTTGGTGGTTGAGCAAATTCTTAGTTTGGCCACAAACTTTGACTTAATAATATCATTTGTTCATATTCCTAGGGAATGGAATAAGGTAGTTGATTGTTCAACTAAATGGGCTTCTAAAGGGATGTGTAAATGGAAGGTTTTGGATTGACAAGATCTAGGCCAAGACAAGCATCAACAGATTCTTCAACGTATTCATGATGATCAATTGGGTTGAATTTTTTTTTTTTGTTTTGGGGATTGTGAGTCTTAGTTGGTGCTTTAGATTTTTGAAGTATTTTGGAGGGTGGTATTGTAGGAACCCCTAATGTGTTCCCCTTTGTTGAATGATATGATGGCCATAGCTATCTAGAATTCTATCTAGTTAATTTGTATTTAATTATCTTTGAATAAAGTTTATTTTTACAAAAAAATAGCATGTAGGCCTATTAAAAAAATTGTTGTTCAATTATAGAAGACCACCTGCTAAAAAATAATTATTTTGAAGGATACTCCTTATCACTAATGGAAAGAGAGTTGTATCCACCATGAGAAAGAGCACACTTACTAAGAGAACCAAGGCCTCACATTATTTATTTCACTCACTCACATTTTTGTACAAAGAGGAGTTAATCTCTATTTTCAATGAGTTTCATAATGAGTCTAAACTTTATGTCATTAACCCTTCCTAGATGGTTTTTGTAAAGTCCATAATCCCTACACTTTTTTTTCATTTTAACTTTTGGAAAGACATCACCAATTTTTTCTCCTTTATATATGGTATACTCATCTATTGCAACAACTACTCTTAATCTACAATTCACTTGCATGAATGCCTCAACCAAAATCCTAATGGTGTTAGTGTCCTATAACACATCCATACCATTGGATAAGAAAGTAAAAATCACCTCATTTTCAATTAAATGCTTCTCTATTTGGTTTAGAATCCCATACCTAATCATAACTGGGAACATCTAACTAGCCATGAAAAACCACTACAAAAATATTGGACCATACAATCTAAGTCATATTTTCCTAGACACTTCACCTCTCATTTGTTTATTGACAAACAAATTCAAAATTCATCTTGTACAAACACAATCACAACCAATACAATAAAACTTTACAAGGCCTTGTGAATTCTAATATATATGACACAATACCCTCTAGACATCCTATAATAATAAGTAAGCTATCACCACCATTAATAAATTATCTCATTGATGTTATTATATTCTTCCATTTCTTTCTATTTTAACAAATCTTTTATGTATGAAAGTTTGAAATGACAAATTGTCATCAAAACTCACAATTTCAATTGAACATTTATCTATTCTCTAAATACATCGAAAATGTGTGTTAAAATTTCTATCACACATTGCGCGCGCGCTCTCTCTATATATATATATATAGCATTTTGTAAGGGGAATATGAGACAACTGTTGTTGCACCTATCCACATACTTCATATTAAAAGAAAAAATTACATCTATAACGTCATATAAAACTCTTGCTATTTTCCTAGCTATCAAAAATATTAAACCGTAAGTTTTTGCAACTCTCACAGCCACTTAAAAGTAATTAATATCTCTTATACCTAATGCTTAATTCTGGGTTAAAAATTTAGCATCTACGTGTTACAAGCATTCTCCTACAATTTAATACAAGATAAACTTGACAAAGAGTCCTAATTGTGTAATCTCAATAACAGTGCATGCATTCATGTCAAAGATAGATCACACCCACAAATGGAGGAAATCTATAGAGTGCTGAAGACATTGTAGGGTTTGTTTCAGAGACAAGCTTTGTGCTTTGTGATATGATGGATGAACTTAAGAAACAAATTCTGTATCATCATGGTGAGAGGTTTGCCATTGCTTATGAACTTATTAGCACCCCTTCAGTCTGCACTATTAATATTATAAAGAACCCTTGTGTATGTGGTGGGAGGTGCGGTGCTTTGTCAATGATTTTAATTTCAAACGGCATATAGAGTTGTTAGACTTGGTGGTGGTGTAGTGCTTTCTCTATTTCTTCGAATGTATGTCTGCTATTTATGGTAGGATAGAAAATTGTTTCAGCGTTCATACTTATAAATACAAGAATTTCCGCTTAGTGGACAGTATAACATAGCATGAACATCTATGGTTGCTTGTAATTTTGATACGGTAGAATATTGAGAAGCACATTGTATCTGAATTTCATTTCAATAATACACAAATAACAGTAGGGAAACATTTTATTTTAGCACCTCGTGCATTGATCAGACAATATAATCAAATTAAAGACCTGTATTAAGTTTATTGAATTGGATATAAATCAGGCGATTACAAACAATTTTATTTTATTTTATTTTTTAAAATGGGTTATGTTTGAATCAAAGATAAACTGATAATAAGAGGGTCGGTAATTCAGTGGTAAAACGTTTCAGTAGCAAATCTTCTAATTGGTTCATGAAACAGTTCAGTGGTAAAACACTTCAGTAGTAAATCTTCTAACTGGACCATGAAAAGTTTAACATGTATAAAACTCAGGGCAGCAGAACCAAGTCAAGCTAGGATCTCGAACACCCACAATGTAGCTAAGGGAGTGTGGCTAATGAAGTATGGATAACCAATAGCATATCTCTTAACTGTCTATGAAATAGTTCAGTGGTAGAACACTCCGATAGTATATCTCCTGGCTGGATCATGAAAAATTTAACATGATATAGAACCCAGATCACCAAAACCAGACCAAACTAAAATCCCGAACACCTAACCTAGGATCCCAAAAACCTGCAGTATAACTAAAGGAGTGTGATTAAGGAAGTATGGACAACCAAAGATAGATCAGTGACCAAAAGAACTGGTAGTTCAATATGTGAGAAGACTAGTAACTCAGTATACAAGTGATAGAACACTCCAATAACAAACAAATAGATTCGACATTTGACTTTATTGAAAAGTTTCACAGCCCTTGATGCAAATATATTCCATGCAAAAGGCAGCATCAATACAACAATGTAGAATCAAATCGTCCATCATGGACTGCATAAAGTAGATTCTAAGTGGGCTAACCTTGACCCCAAATGCATAGCCATTTTAGATTCATGATAGCAGAATAGAATATAAACAAAAGTTCACCATTAGGTAATGTTCTTGCATTCTTCTTACTAAGATAAATATAATATAAGTATACATGATCCATAGCCTATAGCTAATTAAAATTAGCAACCAACTAAATCGTAGCCTAATAAAATGTACCAGTTGCATACCCATAGGAACAAAAAAGAAAACAGTTAAACCAAGATCAACCTATGCTCTAACTCTCTATCATGCTCACTAAGATGGTGACAAATAGTATTTTGTGTAAATACTCTTATAGATATGGCTTCCAAATCAGACACTTAAGTGACAGCACAGAGGACACTATTGTGATAAAACATGGTCACAGCCAACCATGTAACTTTGTGATTGGAGGCTGACTATTCCTGCATCATCGTCATCCCTACCTTAAGCTGAAGTAACGCAAGCAGAAAATTTTTGGCATTTAATCATATTCAAAGATCCACTCTTAGAAATATCCACTTCTTGACATATAAAAACACAGATTTCAAGGAGATGTCTAGTAAACCTAGATTTAGCATCCCATAACATTTACACCAAGTGGCCTTTGATTCATCCAAGCAGGGAGTTGTTGCTGCAGTCATACAAGCAAAAGGTTCAACAATATAAAAACAGCAGTAAGGTTCAGCGGTAGCAGCAGGGCTCTGGTGATAGTCCTGGTATCTGGCAGAAGTGATGGGTTGGCTGGCTATCCCATAAAGGAGCGGCCTTCCCCAACTTTATATCCCCTGCCATTCCTGCGTCAGACAAAGTAGTATAGTCACTTGGACCTTGAGGCATATATTGATATGTCTGCATAGGGATCTCCACAGATGTCTGAATTTTTTTTAAGAAATCAACAGAGACAAGATAATATATTTTAACTCTTATTAATCAAAAGAAATATACAAATCATTTTCAGCATATGTAGGCTGCTTTAGCAACT